>BLKR01000005.1:0-1200000 GCA_011170035.1 Teleogryllus occipitalis | reverse complement strand
CGGCTACTTATGTCTCAACAATAAATATACAGAACAATATGAGTGAATTGTGGAAGAACATAAAAGCCGTACAAGGAAATAAAGCATATAATCCAATTAATATCATAAAAACCGAAAATAAGTTGTCACTAACTCGGAAGAAATTGCTAACAAGTTTGTAGATAGATTTGCCAAAAATTCTAGCACACTCAATTATCCAGAAGAATTCATTCAGAATAAAAATGAAAAAGAATATGAAAATCTCTCAACAGACAATGAAGATCTCAGTTCTGAATATCAACTCAACAATCCAATTTCAATTGAAGAACTTACTGCTGCTATTATTGAATCAACTATGAACTCGTTTCGAGGGCCTGACATCATCCCGAATGTACTCATAAAAAATCTACCACCCAAGGGAATTGATCTTCTCAGCCTGTCAATCAATATGGTGGAGAAAAATTTATTTCCTGACTTGTGGAGAGAGGCAATAATAATTCCAATACCAAAACCAGGAAAAGATAAAACAAATATTGATAATAACAGGCCAATATCCTTAACTTGTAACATGCGCAAAATTCTTGAAAAAATAGTAGACAACAGATTTAGATGGTTCTTGGATCATCACAGTAGCATCAGAGAAAACCAATTTGGTTTTCGACCAGGCGACTCCACCCTATCTCATCTTATAAGTGTTGACATATATTCAAGCCAGGTCCCGTGTCAAGGCGCGTGGACGTGGCGGCCTCACTCGTCCCTCGGCGATGGAGCGGCGTAGCGAGAGCGATGCCTCCGGGAAGAAACCATGCGTCTCCCGCTGTCTCGCCTCAATCGCAGTGACCGCTCCCACAAATCGGCCCGCATATGTGGGCCACTACTTCGCGCGTGTGGCCCACATGTGCGAAGGTGGCTGCGAACGTTTCGCTCAACTCAACGATAAACACTTGGCGGCATTTAGGCCGTACGACGTAACCTTGATTAGCCAAAACAGAAGCTACTTGGCAGGAACAATAGCTACTTGCACCTCTCGCCGGATTATATCCCTGGCGACACTGACGCGATCGTCAGTGCAGTTTAGGGTGCCCCGAGTGCGCCCTGGTTCCGTGTCGATGTGCGAATGGAATATGCGCTTCTTTGCACTGGTGTGCCCTAGCGGTTGAATGGAACACGAAAGCTGCCCTGAGTGCGCACCAGTGCGGCGAATGGAAAACGCTATAATTGTAAGACGGTATGCTCGGAGCGATGAACGCTGGGTAAAACGCACGGAAATATCCAAACAGAATAGAACCGAGAAGTAGCCACGTTCCCAACCGTGCTTCCATCCAGTGCTCTGTATTGGAACCCTTGTGCCTACCCAGTTTCCAGCACAGATTAGTGGCTCCAGGTCTAGGGAGCACACCGTGGACGCCCAGTACCGCCGATCGTAGCAGATGGCCGAGAGAAGCAGCAGATGTTCACAGGGGGCCATGTCCCTAGAGGCGGTCCCATCCTCTCTCACCCTCCCCAACTCTGCCACTCCCCTCTCACGACCCCCTTCTCCTCCTCCTCCCCCGCCAAGACCCTCTCCCTCATTCCGCAGCCGCGCCGCAGTTGCTGCCGCGTTTAATTAAACCGTAGTTATGAGACTGCTCGTCCCGCCTGCCATCTCTTAACCATTACACATGCGCTAGCGTCGTCAAGGGCAAAAACACGTCCAAGAACACATGGTCCGCCGCAGTCTGCGCACGCGCACGAGGTGTTTAAGGGGGAGGGGTTGCGAAGACAGTAGTCGGATAGGTGACGAATACATTGTGAAGTTCCTGATTAGAAAATGAGGTCTGGAAAAGCATGAAAGAGCTTTCTTGATAGAGGATGGAGAAAACGTTACGTATCGTAGGGATTCTTGTGAGGTAATGGCGGCGGAAATTTAAAATGACTTGTGGAGTTGGTAGTTTGAAACCAAATCTAATATTATTGAATATAGAAAAGTTCCAAATTTTTGTTTCAAATTGTTGTTCATATTAAAACATACATCGAATACATCATTTTTGGCAACGTTTCGGAGGTTAAGGTTTACCTCCATCATCAGGCCTTGGCCTTACATTAGTTTTACATAGAAGTAGTAATAATAAACAAGTCATAGGTCTTGGATCAATAAAGTGAAAAAACTGTTGGGGAAACGTTGACTAAAACACTCAAAGAAAGGTGTGTTGACACCATTCAATAGTCAAATCTAAAACAAATATTAAAAGGAAGAAGTTATTAGAATAGGTGTCTAATTGGTTGAACTATTAAAACATTAAATACACAATTTTAGGGAAAAAGTTAAAATGCTAAAATAATGTTAAAAATACTAAATAAAACAAAAGAGGCAAGTGCACAGAGGAGAAAGTCCAGTACTTACAAATGAGAAATCACTTGGTATTACGAATAGAATTATTACTAGACATCGGACGTTTAGGCAATAAAAAAGGCCTTTTAGGCGCCTAAAAAGGCGCTGAAAAAGTCAAGAATAAGGAGAAAAGTGGCACTGTCATAAGTTACATTCACAATAAAATGGAAAAATTGTATTTTTTGTCTATATTATTTTGTAAACTTAAATGCACAAAACCAGTTCGTATATTTTAATGTAAAACTAGATTTACACATTTACAACTCTTCTACATTTTATTCTTAATAGTTTCCATTAACCAGTAATATTTACATATTACCAGCAACTTTTCAAGGATCACAATTTCAAATTTGCGACGACTGGGAGACAAAATCAGTTTGAATGCGGAGAAGGATATCTGAACTCTGTGACAGCATGTATTTTGGCACTCCAACACTAGCAACACTGAAACCTTCTGGGAATTTATATTTATTTCCACTTAACTTTCCGGTTCCCTCGGTGTATTGTCAATCGTCCATGCTCTCAGATCATGGCTGGTATTTATGAAATAGGGAAATGGAGAAAAATCAGCTGGTATACTTTCAGGAATTCTCACGTTATTTTAAATTTCAAGACGTGAATTTAAGGTTTCGTAATGAATAGTCACGTTGGACCATCGCCGATTTTTCGGTATCTTAGCATTGTATATAAACATAATAAATAAAAGGCAAAAAAGTCCTAAAAAAGGTATTTATGCAAAAATAGGCATTTATGCTAAAATAAGCAAAAATAAGCATTATAAAACTTCGTCGTATGTCATAGTTTGTCATAATTCGTGGACATATATTATCAGCCTTTGAATAAGTTCTCTAGAAAAAAATAGGCATTTCCCTAAACATCCGATGTCTAATTATTACAATTACCCGGCTTTGTTTCACAGAAAGACGATTCCAGGAACCTGCATTGACAGGCTCATATCTAAGAGGTGTTTTGACGTATGAATGTAATAAATGCAACGAAAGAGTCCGAAATGTTCGGTAAGGTTAAATGTATAAAAAATACCCAAGTATGTAAATATAAGTGAAATAAAAATGGCTAATCTAACAAAATGTTGAATGCAGGTGTTTTTCTGCCTATGAAACTAAATTTATTTAAAACACGTGAATCATTTATAAGACTCTTATTATACGAATATTTACATCGAAATATGATATTATAACTATCTAAAATACGAATTTATATTGTGATGTGTTTTGTTGCAATTTATAACTAAAATGTTACAACTTGAATTTCAGTCTCAATTCCGAGTAAGTGATTTGCCAGAAGCGGGGAGTCAAGTTCACTGATTCAATGGCGCTGGCCCAGAAGTTATAGAAACGCATCCATACATTAGTGTTTCACAAATAAGCGATTCCAAAAGAGCATATTGAGAGGATGTGTCTGAGAAGTTTGGACAAGAAAGTATATTTAAATGTAACGATGTATGTAGTAATAAGTAAAATATGTAGAAATAAAAATGGTTTTCATCCTTATAAAATATTTTGTTCAGACAATAAATATATAATGTGCATTACCCCAAAAGGATTTCCAACTACTCATAATGACATAATTGTGATATACAAGAAACGTGATATTAAAATGAAGAAAAATAGTGAGTTCTTTAACACAATTCATTAGATTAATTTAGGAGTGTGCACACTGTTCATCTGTGGAATAACGAGAGACGGTTCCATGTATCTTCTAGTAAGAAAAAAATCAAAAAGGTTATAAAATGATCTGGGAATTTACCAAATAAATTTCCAATATAAAAGGGAACGAGATCGATGAAAGAACCCCACCTGACATCAGTCCTGACGAGGCCAGTGGTCAGGAGAAGCCACAAATATTCTCGACTATCGAGAGCGTAATGGAAGGCAGGGCAAGGGCGAGCCCGAGGCGAGCGCGTGGAGAGCTAGTGACAGGGGGTGGGCAGTGCTGCCATTGTCTTCGAGGCGGCGGCGCTCGCGAATTGAGTTTGCGAAGCGGCCTGTGCGCGCAGTCCACATGCGCCCTAATGCAGTTTGTGCTCCGGATACTGTGCGCCTGCCCGGCGCCTCCCAATGCCCGCTGCTGACCCGTTCACTGCGATCGGCTTGATCGCCGCCCCTCCCGCCGCTCCCCGCCCCGCAACGCCCATCACCACCCGCCCTTCCCCGCCCCGCCCCACCCCCCGCAACGACTCGCTTCGCCACCACCTCGCCACTACACACGTAGCCGCTGCTTCGGATACGCTCGCCTCAGCTGCCACTACCACTGCCGCCACACCCACCGCCAGATTCATTGCCGCACTCGCTGCCATACCCGCCGCCGCACCCGCCGCCTCATCCACCACCACACCCACCGCCACACCCACCGCCACATCCACTGCCACCCCCAACGCCGGACCCGCCACCATACCCGACGGTTCATCCATCGCCACACTCACCGCCACGCCTGCCACCTCATCTCCACCACACCTGCTGCCACATCCCACGCCGCACCCGCCACCACACCCACACCGCCACCACACTTGTCGTCACACCCGCCGCCATACTCATGGCCAGACCTACCACCACACCCACTGCCTTACCCATTGCCACATCTGCCGCCGAACTCGCAGCACCTTCTCCCCCACACACAGCGGCAACCGCCACCAGACCTGCCGCCACGTCTGGCACACCCGTCCTCACCGCTTCCACTCACACCAACGCTCATGTCACTTCCTGTCTTGACGCAGACCCCGCCTCTCTCCTCCACTCTCCAACTCCCCCGCCGCCTCGATCCCATCCTACCACAACTGCAGCTTTCCCCGCCTCATTCGCACTCTCTGAACCCTTACCGCCGCCTCCACTGGAACCCCCCAGCCTCTCTCCAATGGACCCGAGCCTCCGGTATCGGGCCCTGCTAGCGCACCTAACGCTGAAGAGAACTCGTGGTGAACTCGCGGGTGTTCGTAGCACGATCCATTCCACGCCTGCCTTCTACCTCAGGTCCAGATGCTCGGACGTAATTGTTCATTCGACTTTCAGCAGGAAAGGACAAATAATTGTGTGTGTATAAAAATGGTTATGGATTTATTTGTGTTCGTTGTGTACGATAGGTGTGGTTTTTTGTATTTGTTTCTGATATTTTCAATGTTCTACTAGTAGAAATAATTAAATGAAACATTAGATTTTCAGGTAAATCAATTTATTTTTCAAGGAACAGACCGATTTCAAGATTGGCAAATTTTCCCAAAAGCCGAAATGACAGTTTGTTGGGTGAATACGTTTATATGATTTCGTTTAACTTCACTTCGACAAATACGTTTGCACGTTGGTTGTTTTCGTGTTCTTTTCAGCTACCACCCGTTTCCTGACAGTAGGAAAGAAAGGATTATCCCAGTAATGTATATGCGAGAGTACTGTTTTATAATGGTCAAATGTAGTTATTTTGCTTAAAAGGCTTCTCTGAAGCTCCCATACTTAAAAAATTATTTACATAAGTAATAAACGATTAATTTCAAAGCACTTAAAGTTAATTAAGAATACCAGAATTTTTTCGACAAAAAATATATATTAAACAATCCCGACGGACGTACTGTTGCCTAATCAGGGTTACATAATAAATTAGAACTTCTTTTAAGCATCATTTCAGAAAAGAGACAAATTGAAACTGTGAAAATAGCTCTCATTAGGCCATCGTATATAGTTTCTATGCGAAAGCAGTATTGTGTGTGGAGAGTATGATATTGAATTTGGATATTTTCATGATCTTTTGAGCATATATGAATCATATTTATCATCTTATGTACCCATAATATATACACGCCGAGTTTACTGAGAGTCTAAGGGAATAGTAAAATGATAAATGATCATTTAGATAATGATTTGTTGTATATTTTCCTACCACTTCATAATATCTATTCGCTTTTCCTGCAGAACCCATAACCTCATCTCCCACCTCAAATTCAGATGTGATTGTTAATGCCGCCTGCTTAGTTAAGAGCGACGAAAATGAATCCCTAACAAAACCTGAACTGAGAAGAAAGTTACATTCCAAATCTTTATTTGCACAAATCCATGTCAACATCCGTGCCCCGCATTCGATAACCTCTCTCGACTCACACCAGAGGGTCCATCTTAGCCGTCGATCTCAATAGCTGAAGATGCCCTGGAGCGGCCTCTGAGACGGCGTCCCAAGGATTCCCCTGGATTCGCCGAATACTTTAATTTCCGCTCGCGGCCCCGCCGCTGATCCTCGGCTTTAAGATGGCAGCGCCGCAGCGGCGGGGGCGGCGATAACGGAGACGAATGTTGTCGGCGCGGCCCTCCAGGTCAGCCGAGACGACCCTTCCAAGTGTCTCTACACGACTCCGCTTGGAGGCGTGGAGAAGGCGGTTGAGAGGCTGCAAGCGGCGTCAACGGATTAATGGGAAGAAGAGACGCGAGTTTATTTATAGGATATGAAGAGTTGAAATGATTCCAATATAAAATTTAAAGGTTTTCGGAAACATGCTATCTGTTAAACAGCATAACTTTTAAACAACATAAACATAAATTAATACCATCAGCAGATGTTATTTATTTATTTATCTCTGAATAAGTCAAGGAATTGATACTATTCAAAATACGTTTCATCGTCAGCGTTTTTTGGCCGAAACGTGATGAAAGTGACCAAGATTCTTATTGTGTGTTAAGATCTATGCGGATAGTAAAAGAACAACGTGTTTACTTGTTTACCACATTGCATCCTTGACATATTGTTTATATTTGCATGATTACCACAATGTACGCTTAAAACAAAGTTGACATCCTTACCAGATTGCCCATAAATCATACATTAGTATTTACAAACGCATTGGTCACAGTACCCTCTCTATCATACATAACATCTTTAGAAATTGTATATGCGATCCCTGGAAGACTACATATGCAAGCACGCCATTGTCGCAAACTTATTACTTTTGGTGATGAAGTATTGAAATCAGAAAATTAAAAATGAATTGGAAAAGGAATGATTGCTGTGGTTGTAAACATATTTCTACAGTTTAAAGCGTACAGTGTCCGGGACTCGTCTGTTCTGCTGCTCTGAGAATCACGACGCTCAAAAATTCCCCAGCTAGGGGAATCGGGCGAAGAACCGCGAAGGTAAAAGTGAAAGATGGAGGACGCTGGAGGGAAGTGGAAAGGCAGTGCAGTTTACCAGACCGGAGATTGCGTCTTGCTCTGGGCTTGAGAAAAGCCGATGTTTTGACTTCGTTCGCTTGACGTGCATTCCCTTCCTTCGTATTTGTAATTGTGACCTGTATTTGGAAGCAAAATGGATATTGATTTTTGACAATGCTCCAAACTCTTAGATACAACTAATGGTATGGTAATAAAATAAAGATATTACATGTGCTTAGTTTTACATGCTTTTCGAAGCCGTTTGGAATAAGAATAAGTTTCTCTTGTCAGTCATGTAATTTTGCTAAATTGATAGACCTATCAAACGTGCTTTCTTGAAACGGGTATACCTAAGAAAACAACAAAGAGTAAATCTTATATGTGTGTTAATTTATTTCAAATACTTTGATATGCGCTATATCATTTTGGTTTCTACGAAATACATCCTTTACAAAACTAGTGGGAATGCGCGGCGTACCGCAATTTTTCCTACTCGTATTATTGCTCAACAATTACTCAAATTAAAAAAAAATTACTTCTTGTTCGGCATTTCTGCCTTTCAAGGGTGTTGGTACAATATAATCAATATAATAAAAATAAAGAGCTTGGCACGTTATGTTGTGTGTGTGTGTGTGTGTGTGTGTGTGTGTGTGTGTGTGTGTGTGTGTGTGTGTGAGAGAGAGAGAGAGAGAGAGAGAGAGAGAGAGAGAGAGAGAGAGAGAAAGAGAGAAAGATTATATTTTCTGATATTTAAGGAGGCTTGAAAATGTTCTTAGGATAACGTGAGTGGATTCTCTGTGGTTGACTGTACTTCTTCCCTACATTGTAAGTAGCTGTACCTGGGGATTCTGGTAGTGTATCATAAAAGATTTTTGAAATTTTAATAATGTAGTCCTGAATTGATTCTATTTTTAATTCTCTATGTAATTTGCTTACAAACCATGGAGGTTTAGTAATTTTTCTGAGGCATTTATTTTGTATTATTTGAAGTTTGTTAATGTGGCTATGGGCTGCTTTTATCCAAACGGGGCTTGCGTAGGTTAGTGAGGATCTGATTACAGATTTATAGATTATTTTACCGCATTTAATTCTAAGTGATTTAATAAGGAATAGAGTTTTATAATTTTTGAGTATGTTTTGTTTACTGTTTGTGATACGTGTTTCCAGGTTAATTTTGTGTCCATTGTTAGTCCTAGGTATTTAACTGGTGTTTGGTTTTGGTAGCCATGGTATGGGTGAGTTTTGAATGAGTGAAGGAGGAGGTAGTTTTGGCTTACGAAGGGTGAAAATATTTGCTTGTGATTTTGAAGTATTAATTTTAATTCTCCATTTTTCAGTCCATTTCGAAAATTTAACCAAGTCATTTTGTAATAGGTCGTGTGCACAAAATATATCGTCGTGTGAATCAGTCTCGTGTCATCAACAAATAAATCTATTTCTGAGGTGTCTGGTTGAGGAATATCTGATAAATAGATAATGAAGAGGAGAGGAGAGAGACAGGAACCTTGTGGGACCCCTGCGTCAATTGTATGTTGTGTTGAAAGTGTATTGTTATTTTAACTTTAAAATGTCTATTGGTCAGAAAACTATGAATGATATTAAATAGATATTGTGGAGTTCTCAGTTGCTATAACTTGTACAGGAGACCAGTATGCGAAACTGTGTCGAAGGCCTTTTCTATGTCCAAGAAAATTGCTAGTGTGTTTTTTCGTTGGTGAAATGCTGTGGCTATAGATTCAGTTAGGCGCAGTAGTTGGTGGTTGGTTGAGTCTTTGGATTGAAAGCCAAACCGGAAGTCAGGCAGTGGTTTGCTATTTTTAAAAAATATAATTAAATTACTTAGTATTAATTTTTCAAAAAGTTTAGCGATGGATGGAAGAAGACTAATTGGTCTGTAATCTGATGGGTTTCTTGGATCTTCTCCTGGTTTGCAGAAGGGTAAAATTATGGCTGTCTTCCAACTTTGTGGGAAATATGGTAGTCTTAAAGCTGATTTAAATAGTTCAGTTAGTGCGGCTACAGATGCTTTGCTTAATTCTTTAAGTGCTTTATTGGAGATATTGTCGTAACCGGCTGAATTTTTTGTTTTAATTTGGGTGATGTTTTTGGAAGTTTCTGAGGGAGAAATAAATGAAGTTGATACCGGTACTGTTTATATTGTTTGGTGAAAATCGTTAATTACACGATTGAATGAGTGTATGTCTGAAATAGGGTTAGGTGTGAATTGGCTTTTGAAATGTTCAGCAATTGCCTCGGCGTTGTCGGAGTCGGTGAGTTGATTTGAGCCGTTATATTTTAAGATTGGTATGATAGATTTCTCTTTACACAGTTTTTAATTGTGTTCCATAATGGTCTACTGTTTGGATAAATTTGTTTGATTATATTTTGAAATTCGTTGATTTTGTAATCTTGTAATTCAAGTTTAATTATTTTTGAAATTTTATTTAGCTTGGTTTTAATGTTTGGTCCTCTTGTGTTTTGCCACAAACGTCTAAAATTGTGCTTAGTTTTAATTAAGTTTAGTATTCTAATGGGAATGCATTTGTGGTTTTTTGTAAGTAATACTCTATAAGGTATAGTTGATAGCTTAATTGATTTTTGTATAGTCTCAACGAGAGTTTGAATTTGGTTGTCTAAATCTGCAGTTGTTTTAATATTTTTAGGAAATATAAGATTTATATCCATTTGTTCTTTAAATTTTTGCTAGTTCACACGTCCTTCATAAGTAATTTCAGAATGGTTATTGGTGGTTTTAGAATTTGTTGTTACTATATCTAAGAATACAGGATTGTGCTCTGAGTCAAGTTCAGGCAGAACAATTTGTTGAATCGGTTGATTGAAGTTTTTCGTTATTATGTCTAAGATATCTGAGACTATGTTGCTGTTGTAGGAGTAATGGGTTGGCTCCCATGCTGCAATTATTTGGAGATCATTATGAGTGGCGAATGTCTGTAATTTATTACCTTGTGGTGTTGATGAGTTACATCCCCAAGCTGAATTTTTACTATTTAAATCTCCTATTAGTAAAATTGGATTATTATTGTTGATGTTAAATATTTTCTGATAAAAGTTTAGTGGAAAAGGTTTGTTTGGCAGTTTATATGCGCTAATTATATGTACCTTGTTAAATATTATTACGCTTATTGCAGTTGTTGCAAGGTCAGGTGAGTTTGGGCTTTCAATTGGTGTGTGTTTGATTTTAGTTGATATTAGTATGGCAACACCTCCTGCTGCCGTTTCCGATGGTCTGCCATTACGATATATTTTGTATTTTGTATTGTGTGTAAAATTTTTCATTCATTATTAAATGCGTTTCAGTTATGCATGGTATGTCTATTTGGTTTTGTTGTAGAAATAATTCAAATGTTAACTTTTGTCTCTTGAGACCATTTGCATTCCAGTTCAAAAGTTTAAGAGAATTTCGGTTATTTGACATTTTGATTTTAGTTCGATAGGATGGTTTGAATTAGATGTTGAATCTGATTTTGTATTTGCGGTATTACTTGGGAGACTATGGCAGTTAGTAGTTGTGATATGTTCAATGGATGATGTATTTGGGGTGATTGTAATGGTGTTGACCAAGCTGACACTCTTGGCGGTAGTGGAGGGAAGTTTTTATTATTAAGGTTGACAGGATTTTGTACGTGTTGATTGTTTGTTTGTTCTTGGCGATTGTTATTAATAAAGTGGCGTTGTGTTTGGGCTCGAACTGCGTCCTTGTAAGCTTGACAGCCGCGATAATTGGCGTTGTGCGGTAGTCCACAGTTAACACAAATTGGAGCGCTGTCTTTTGGTTTGGTGCATTGTGAGTAGTGGTGAGCTGCATTACATTTAACACATCTAGGTTGAACTTGACAATTGGCCTGAGTATGATTGAACCTTTGCCAGTTTTTGCACTGTATAGGTGCATTTGATTTGATTCTAAATTGTACCGGAACGATACAATGCATAAATCTATCTAATTTAAATATTGATTTAGGTCGTTTGTGTTTTGATCGTTAATATCTTTAAGGTCAAAACAAGTTTGTAGGGGCTCTCTAGCTTTGTTATATAATCTAACTACCTTGATGATTGGGTATTTTAAATTAATTAGTTCATCCAGTATTTCACTTTCACTTAACACTTCTGGAATGCCTTTGCATACTACTGAGAATGGTTTGCTAGTTGGGTCACGGTAGGAGTAATATTGCACTTTTTCTTTTTCACAATACTTTTTGAAACTTCTGAAGTCTTCTAGAGAAGTAAGTAAAATTTTTGTTTCGTTTTTAATCACTTTAGTTTTGAAGTTATTTGTAATCTTTTTGATCTGTTCAATGAGTTGGGGACATTGTTCACCAATTACATGGATGGGAGGTATTTTAATATTAGAAGTTTCTATGGGTGTAGATGTTTCATTAGTATTGATTTCATTATTTAGCTCACTGAAACGAGAAGTTACTTCTACGTTGTACGCGTAGTCTACGTCATTTGAAAGTCGCTGACGTTTTGTTCCACTCGTAACTAAATTGGGTGGTGAACCTTCTGTTGAAGGAGTATTTCGATTTGGCACTGTATGTTGATTGGGTTGACTGCTTGGAAGGTTTATTGGATTGTTGATTACGGGTCGTTCTCCGAACATGTCACTGAAATGTTGTACTGCTGTGTATTGCTGTAGGTTGATTTCCTTGACGGCTCCTGACGATTGTTGTAATTACAAGGGCTGACCTGTTTATTGTTGATGAAGTTGTTATTGGATTTGAAACTGCAGGTTTGGCTGTATTGATTGGTGCGTTTCATTCAATGATGTAATTTGCATATCATCACTGGTATTCTCCTGAGTCTGGGTTGCTTGTAGTGTCTGATGTTGAATCAACGGTTGTACTTGATGAGTAGACGGTTGTTGTTGTTGTTGAAGTTGTAGTGAGTTGACACATGAATTGGAATGTTGGAACTTATCTCGACATTTCGAGCAGCAAGGATGCAATCCGAAAATTAGATATGTGTGGGATGTAGGTGTAGAAAAGTTTTATTTATTCACTATATGGAAAATACCGGGTGTTTTCTTATCTTTCGCCGAAGATGACGCACCGCTTGCTTCAGCGATCGAGCCCTCGGTTGCCCGGCGATTTGTCAACAAGTCCCCCGTTCATCCGGCGCGTTCGTCGCTCGGCGCAACCGGCCGATACACCAGTGACCCTAGAGCAGTCAACTGTGCAACATTAAATTTTCTTTGAAGCAGAGAATATTTCTTTATGACACCTTCGTTCGAGTTAAATCTGCCAGTAAGTGCCGCAAGCGTTTTATTAACAAATTTCCGGGCGTGAATATTCCACATCGGTCAACAATTTTGAAGATTATTAAGAAAATTCGCACCTAGAGAATTTTAATAGACAAACGAAAGTGTCGAAAGCGCCATGTCCTGACAGAAGAGAAGGTGAGAGAAATTTCTGCCAGGTTACAACAATCCCCAAGAAAATCTTTGAGGCGTCTTGGACAACAGGCACGTGTATCCACGAGCTCAGCCAGAACAGCCACTAAGCTTTTAAAGCTTCGGCCATACAAGACCACTGTTCATACGTTACAGCCTCGTGACCCAGAATCCCGAGTACGTTTTGCGGAATGTTTTTTGCAGAGCGTTCATGACGGTGATTTTGATCCTGCTTTGACTTTTTTTCTGATGAAGCGTAGTTTCATCTGAGTGGATACGTTAACAGCGAAAACAACCGCTATTGGAGTGCAGAAAACCCTCACCTGTTTCATGAAGAACCACTTCACGACGTAAAGATAGTAGTGTGGTGTGCGTTGAGTTCCACAAGAATTATCGGACCTATTTTTTTCAATACCACCGTTACTGCTGATGTTTACATTCATCAGATATTGACATTGTTCTTCGAACAATTGACACCAGAAGAAAGCTTCTATGGTTACTTTCAACAGGATTCGGCAACAGCTCACACTGCTGGTCGATCCATGAACTTCTTAAATAATGTTTATAGTGATGATAGAATAATTAGTCGTGGGTTATGGCCTCCTAGATCACCTGATCTGACTCCTTGTGACTTTTTCCTTTGGGGATACTTGAAAGATCAGGTATATGCAGAAAACCCGCATTCAGAGGAAGAGCTCCGGCGCTGTATTGAAGAGAAAATCGCCGCAATTCCTCGAGATTTACTTCAAAGGATTAATCATAATTTATTCCGGAGGTGCCAAGAATGCATTCGAGCCGAAGGACATCACTTTCAGCATCTTCTTTAAGGTAAGTTACGCGGTAGCGATAGTTCTCGTATGTCAGCACGGGCGGTGAATCAGCATTTCTCCCGGCGAGTGAGCCCTCGATTGCCCGGGCGACGCGGCCCGATTCTTCGGCGAACGATAAGAAAACCGCTCTGTAGAATCCCAAAAACATAATATCTTGTGAAATATGCGAATTTTACATATTTTGAAACAATACAATTGCCATTCACTATGAACCCAGAGTTTCACATCTTTCTCATAATGTAATAGATATGTCAAATATTTACTAAGATCTGTACATGTACGCTGTAATAAGACAAGGAAATCCTATTGTCCAAGTACATTAGAAACGATGGAGTCAGATCTAGTTGCGCCGTTTCGGAGATCATTAAGATATTGCAACTTTTGGAGGTACTTTACATGAATACCTTGTGACACAAATTCTGAAAAAAAATAGATAAACATTTTGCAAACTTTTTTTCGAGAATACAAGAAAGACTATTATTTTATAAGTATAGTATCAATCCGATTTTCATTATGTTTTCCGAAATTTTGAAAATTACGAACGTTCAAGTATCATTTCGTATCTGTTCTACACCTTCAATATTAGAAATAGTGATATTTTTCTCAATGCAATTTATCCTTTAATTTTAGATCTTCTAATGATGACATGCAAATTTTTTTAAAAAATAGTGGTTGTTAACTAATAATAGAAATTGGAGTAAGTTTCGTAATGCTTCGCATTTCCTTTTGTTGAAAAAAGTGCAGCAGGAAAAGTTAAACTCAAATTTCTCTCATGCGTTTTTGAAAACCGAAGATGAGTTAAATTGCTTAAATGATAGCATAAGTCAATGTAATTATCAGATAATAGAGAGAAGAATTCAAAAATAAAAATTTCCTTTATAAAATGATTTGCATCTACCACACATTATGAATCAAAAATTAAAGTTAGACTAATTTTCATTCATCAAAAAGAATGTTCAGCAATTTAAATTTCACCCTGATGTGGTAATCTTGTATTCACTACTCTTACACAAGAAAAGTAGTCCAGTGCACAAAGGAAACTGTACGAAGCGAACAACTTTCGCAAAAAGAGTCGAAACAACAACCTCGCCGTTGACGTAAAGAACTGTAAGCGCGCAAAAGTAGACAACGCAATATAATAAAAATCCCCAAAGACTGCGCCGCATTCAAGACCAGGAGAGAGAGAGAGTTAAAAACCGTCGTAATCTCGCCTGACAAGGACACGGCAGAAAACTCCGCGACGGCAGCGGTCTACAGCCCACGTAATATGCCGACGCGGGACGGCAATAAAAGTGCGGGACGTCGTTCTTCCATTTGCAAGTGCGCTGTCGCCCGCCGTTGTTCGGCGGTTTCTCGTGCCGGCCGCTGGGAGCGGCGCGTCGCCGCACCGGAAGTGGCGCGCGTAAAGCGGGCGACGACGACCGGAAGCGGTGGTGACGCCATGTCATCGCCCTTCCCACGTCCCCGTCCCTCGACCCCACCTCTCGTGGATATACCTCGCCCAGGACCGCGCGACAGTGACCCAGAGTCCGTTGCAAACACTGGCTGGGCATTTGGACGCGTTGCTGTGGGCTTGTGGGTCGTCTCACTGCCGGAATGTCACTTGTACTAGTCGCGCACTTTTTCTTGATACTCCACAGCGGGGGGTGCGGGGAGAGGAGGTTTCTGTCTACGTCACCGCAGTGCAGTGCTGTCAACTTCAACGGCGGAAAACTGAGCGTAATAGCACAATTATTAGACTGAGGTAAAAGCGTGTCTTGGGCTAGATAGCAATGACAAGTAACGAAGAAGGTAGGGAGTACTGCAAACTGAGCCGTGACGTTCCGAGTGGAGCTGGTGATTTTTACCGGGCCGTGCTGTGCCGGGCTGAGAGAGGACTAGGGGGCTCGGGTATCAAGAAAAAGTGTGAGCATAGTAATATTTCTGGTCACCGGTTACTATGCGGTGGGGTTTATCGCACTGGCTTTCTAAATCCAAGTTGGCGGGTGAGAGAGGTGGATTTATTAAGAGTGGGCATTCTCGTTATGTCGTGACACGCTTGGCTCATACAACAGAATGACTCGGATAAACATTAAATAATACAAAAATTTCCTTCGTAATCAAATCCAAACTTTTACATAGGGGAAAGACAAAAGTAAAGATTAAACATGGCTAAGACTGTTGATGTGTCGTTTCCTGATGGGAATCATGGGAATCAAAAACGGTAGTGTCGCGGGCTCATGAGGTGACCAAAATTCAAAGAAGTCCTAAAATACAATACAAGCACTAGAAAATGACAACAACGTATTTCTGGTTATTTTTCAGTAGCAGCTTATACTAAATTTTGCACCTGTTGTGACATAAAACAAGAAAAGGATAAAAGTCAAATGGCGACAAATCAAAACGTCGGAAAACATTGAACGGCGAAGGCTGGAATCAACGATCGTGACGTGATTACATTTTTTATTAACATTAGTCTCGCGTCCTTGCAAGGTCTGATAAACCTACTCGCCGGCGTATATGGATTATGATGTGGTGGATTCGCTCACAGCGCCCCAGTTCGAATTGGAGCAAAGGATGGAATCCATTTCCAACGTTGGGAAGGGAATGGAAGGAAAAATCGTGCGCGGTCGGTGGCCCATTGTTTAGAGTGCTGCTTCGGATTTGCTGGAAGCGATCAGAGGAACTACAGAAACCACTGATGAGAACGGTCGGCTTATGAAGGCACCACTAACACATACATAACGCCTATTTCTGCCAAAATGCGAGACACTCTTGACCTCCTTATCATTTAAACGCTCGAGCCTTTAAATGAAAACCCTTTAACACACTTACTACTACCGATGTGGGCGTGAGTCCGTTGCAAACAATGGCCGAGCATTCCATGCTTCTGGTGTGGACTTGTGGTGAGTTTACGTGCTACGGGAATGTCACTTGTTCCGTGTTCAAATGCCACATCGCGTCCTCGACATGGCTGCGTGTTGCCTTTGCTACCGGAGATAAAACCAGAAAGAAAAAAGAAAGTACATGTAATAAAAAAAATAAAAAAAAGGAAATTTTCGTCAGACTGTGTACTATTTGGATCAAGTCTGCCCGAACTTACGTGGTTGAAAGCGTTGTCAAATAACACGTCGAATACGGGTGCTTTTTTTTTTATCAACATTTGCATATTCGAAACATCACCACTACCAGTTATAACAGCAAAGTTCATACGGCTCTACCTGACATTTCCTTTCTTGTCAATATTCCAAATAGTCTTAACGAGGAATTAAAAAATATATCAAAGACTCGACGAATGGAGTCAACGGTCAAAACAAACAAGTATAATTAAATTAGTTCAAAGAACTGGTCGCCTCGACCGGGATTCGAACCCGGGCCTTCTGGTTCTCGCCCAGCTTCTCTAACCACTAAGCTACCGAGACAACTAACTCTTTGAACAGTTTTCACGATAGCAATTATCGCTTCTTTCAACTAATTTAATTATTAAAATACATTGTTACTCAGTAACATGGTCACAATTTGGATAGCTGTACGTCTGCGGAACATATTTTCCGACCGTAAGTGCATCCAACAAGGTGATGGGTAAGGTGACAATTATATACAAAGAAGTGTAATTATTTTCGGACTTCAATTTTCCAAGAATGTTCAATGAAAGTTTTATTTCTACATTAATTTCTAGAAAACATTTATGTAATAAATCCTCCTGCGTACCGTTAGTCTTGATAAGCAAATATGGCAGAATCGTTGCGGTAGCGTCCGTTGAAAAATGCCTGGTAAAACACAATTTGTTCTAGGAAGAGAAGGACGAGATCTCGACTGACTTTTGCCACTTGAGCCACGTACTGGTACTCTACGGCCTCTAAATCCAATTCTCGAGCAATTTTCCCTCCGTGATTAAATGAGTAAAATATTTTGTTAGCCATGCCTAATATTTTTGGACGCTTAAAAGTGTACTCGTATTTTCTTTGCATTTTCCTTAATTGCGTCGGAGAATATGAGAACTTCCAAAATGTGTTTTATCCTTGTTGCTAACCTTTACAGAGTATAGACCGAGAAATTCAAGACATTAAAAAAAAATTCTTATCATCCTCTGACGGAAAAAAAAACAAAAAAAAACACGTTATGCTTTTTGCGAATGTTAGATTATTAGTAGTTATGTGTTTTGCATTTAACGTACATTGAAGAAAAAATGTGAAGCGTAGTTTTGCTCTCATTTCACTTATTTTAATCACTGAACCGGATCAAAAGCACTCTTCATCTTGCAATCAGATTTCCTTTATTAATCCATTAAGGAATAGTACGATTAGTCTCTGAAGTTGCAATTCTTCTCCATAATCAATTAATCCAGAATCTCCCTTGAATAAGATTGCCTCTCATTCGACAAATATGGCTTACCGCTTTCTACAAAATGTCTAATCTGATCAATTTCCTCTTGTCTTCTCGCGCAACTTGAAGCCGAGGAAGTCCGCCATTCAGTCATCAGAGCGCGCGAGCATGAATGAGCATTCCCCCGCGCATCAAAGGACCCCCCGTTTCCGTGCGCTGGCACCACCCGCGGGGCGCGGGCGGGTGGGAGTTCTAGTTCACCTGCCGCTCGCGTAAAGCAATGGCCAGGAGGCGACGGCGGCGGTACACGCACAGTGGGACGGAATGATAACCTGTGCATAAACAAGTGCGCACAGGGAAGCAGAGGCAGGGAGAATAGGTCCCGGCTCCCTGAAAATTTAGAAAGAGGCCCCAAAAACCTATGTAATAAAACTTGGGGAAGAATCTCTCCTAACCATCTGGAAACCTGAATATGGTTGAACATATGATCAATTGTACATATAAATTTATTTTGTGTCATTATGGTTATAATTTAATTTTATTTGCGGCTTGTTTAAATTATGTGTCGGTAAAATATATCAAATATAAATTTAACCTTCGAGTGATCGCGCGGGCGGTATAAATGCCACCTTTGAAAATAAAATGGCGCTGTGCCTTGATGTTTGAACTCAGCATGGTGGTAAGCCCGGTATTCTAGAGTTATCTATTGAGACACAAAATAGCGGTAACGTCTGCTCCGAGACCCCTTAAATTCGCGCAAAAATGACCAACGTCATCAGCGTTCTCTCTACGTGGCATTAACACCGCCAGCCGATGGCGCGTGTTTAAGTTTTTTTTCACAAGTTTGATGAATATGTATGAATGTTTTCACATATTTTTGTAATAGAAATGTCATGATAATCCAGTGATGGTAATTATTGTGTAAATTAAATGAATTGCTTATTCATTACGTGTTATTTGTAGGTGGTTTCAGTAGATTTTAGTAAACTGATTCCTAATTTTCACTGCTCTCGTTTTATTATAACATATTTATCTACCTACACATTCTTTCTCTCCCTCTTCACAATTTTCATCTTATTAGATTTTTACCTTCCTACTTCATTGGCTTTGAAGCCAAAGTAGAAGTCTGATTTTCGCAGATTATCTCCATCGGAAAATTCTTTTCTACAGAATAATTAAAGGTGTTTCAATAAATTTTTAATCTTACTACTATTCCCAGTTGATGTAATTTAATAAATTCCCCATGAACGACGATCAAGAGAAATTGAAATATTGAGAAAACGGAAGGATGATGGACAGCGGCAAAAATACTGCACCGGCAATCGCGCATGTGACACTAAATCGCACGAGCGCCCGAAGGTTAATGAAGGTTAATGGAAAAGGGGATGCAGGGGACCCAAAAACGTAGTTGGCCTTCCTTCTTGGTTTAGGTAGTGCACGCCTATGTCTTAGCATATGTAACGTGTTTTCCGCAGACTCAGAGTGAAGGGGTTCTTTGCGACTTTGTGAATAGTTTCATATGAGGGCATTTCAATGTTTAGAGGTCTAATAAAATATAGTAAAATGCTAATACAACCCTGTTACTTTGAACATAGAATATTTTATTCCAGTCTAGTTTGAAAACTGTTTTAATATGTTGAAGACCTTAAAATTGAGAATTCAAATACGACCAGCGAGCGAGTAAATATTGATTCGGGGCATGTAAACTATTTAGAACATTAGTCCCGTATGTGTAATGCATGTTATACGCCGGAAAGGAGTGGTTTTCTTCCCCGCATTAATAAGAGAACAATGTAGACAAAATACCTTTATATTATCATATTAATGGGCCAAATATTTCGTGTTCCTGCCGAACAGCAGTATATGGTATTTCCTACCAATCAGGAAGGCCAATGTCAAAAGTGTTCCATTAGTATGTTCTTTATTCATTCTTTCCTAGAACGTATTCATTGACAAAATTTAATGATCTTTGACAACCTCCATGTCATAGAGATTACTGACATTTTCCCCATATCACAATGCACATAGACATTCACTAATAAATTAAAAATTTCTATTCGAGGCTCTCTGCATTTAAAAAAATTCTATGCCATTGGTATCTTCCTTACATATATTTCTCAGCACATATTCGTTGGCTAAATGCTATAATCTGCGACATCCTCCATACCGTAGCGGTTTTTGACATTTTTTCAAACCATAATACTCTTAAATATTTACAAATAGTAACGAATTAAAAATTACGATTTAAGGCTCTCTGCATTTCAAAAAAATCCCCCTTGCATCCCACATTTCTTCGGTGTGCCCGGCGTGTTCTGTCCCTCCGTGCGGCGCGGGCGTAGCGCCGGTGAGAAACGCCCGCGTCGCGCATTTGTTTCCGGCGCGGCGTGAGGCGAATGCGGCTCGCAGGCCGCGCTTGTTTGTTCCGAGGCGTGAAATGTGCGGCGTCGCGGGCGTGCAGTCCGGGGGTGGCGTCGGCGCGGGCGCTCGCACGGGGGCGTCCGTCCGCACCCTCGCAGCGGCGGCCTCGCCTGAATGGAGAATAACGCAATAATTTTTGAAGGTGCTGTAAAAACGCTTCGTCGTCGGCGGCGGCGGTGCTGCTCCCGCGAGAGGCGTGCGCGGGCGGGCGGACGTCGATGTGGGGCGGGGCGAGGCGGGTAGGGCAAAGGCGGGCGGGGAAGTGGTGCCGGGCCGGCCGGCAGGCGAGCGTGAGCGCGGGAGGGGCGGGGCAAGGGCCGGTAGGGCGTCATCGCGCTGCTATAAACTGCCCCCTCGTAAAGAGCACGCCTCGGAAAGATTCCGGAATATGGTCCGTTGGTGCAGACCGTGCTTGGTGGCTGTGTATGAGATGGGGCGGGGCAGAAGGGGTGTGGTGGTCGTAGAGGCGGGCGAACATGGAATGGACTCAGGGGAGGTGGTGAGGGTAGAGTGGGAAAGTGGGTGAGAAGGGGAATTGAGACAAGCAAATGATCGGAGATAGAAAAGGACCGATTTGGAGAAAGGACTGCTACTTGTTGGGGGACGGGGGTTGTGGAGACGTGGCGGAAGTAAAGGAGGGGCGGAGGGCTTAGTAGAACGTAGAGGTGAGGGTGCGGGTAGAATGTGCGAGGATATGGTCGGCATGCAGTGGAGAAGTGTGAGGAGACGATATCGGAGACGGGAGCTGAGACCAGGATTTGTCGGGTGAGGTGTGGGGTTATGACGGTGCCGTGACTGTGGAAGGGTGAGGGTGTGGACGTTGCGGGTTAGGAGAAGAGTGTGAAAGGGGCGCGGTCAGCGTGGGTTGAGGGGAACGCAGAGGCGGGCGCGGGAGCGAACGCGTAAGTGAAGGGAATGCAGCGTGTGTGGAGCGGGAAGGAAACGGAAACAGGGATGTGCCCTGAGCGGGGACCGCTGTTTCAGGTCGAGTGGTAGAGGGGTCGGAGGGAACCCAGTACTGAAGTGGGCGCGGACGCGAAGGGAAAAGGAAGTGAATGCCGGTATGTGGTGGATGTTAAGTGGGGAAGTAGAAGGTAATGGAGAGGGCTGCAGCAAGTCGTTCGGGACGAGGTCAGAAATGAAAGCGAAGCGTAGGGACGGGCCTGAAATCGTGTGGGTGCTGAAGTTGAGATGGACGCGAAGGCGTTGACGGAATGTGTGGATGTGGTGATGTGGTTAGTATGGAGCGGGGAAAAAGGAGTTAACAGAGGTGAGAGAAGAAACGAATTTGCGGTCGAGGTGTGAGTGCGGCGGGGAAGAGATAGTTCTAGGATTTAAATGGGCGGGGCCCTGACGACAGATAGTGGTTGGACCTGGAACAAAACAGCGGAGGTTACCGACAGTGGGAAGGCAGACGTGGAAGAGAGCACGGAGATACGCGGAAGCAAGTGGGGGACAAAGAAAGGGAACGGAGTTGAAACGTGTTTGGAGGCAGGACTACGACTCAAAGCAGTAAGGTCTGGGGAATCGGGAACGTAGAAGAAAATGAAGGCTGAAATTGATGAAGGCACGGATAAAGCGGAGCTGGAGAGAGGAATCGAGAGCGAGGTGAAATTGAAGGGGGCAGAAGTAGAGGTGTCGATGTTGCGAAGGCTAATGCGGAAGTGGTGGGCACGGGAAGCTGGGTGGAGGGTGCGGAAGTGGTAGTGACAGGACGGAAGAGCCATGGCCGAAATAGGCAGTAGGAAAACGGTAGGGGTGGATAGACAAGCGCAATCGAGAGCGGAGCGCTCGTTGTTTTCGGCATGGTGCAAGTGCGGAAGCGATCTTGGCGGAAACGAGGCGTGTGGAATGCATGCTACTGGGACAGAAGAAATGCGTGCCGAGGGTTCATGTGGTAGAGGCGACAGAAGAACAACTTTATAGCTTGCTATCATTAACTCTGTTATTTGATATCGTGTGTTTTCCTACAACCCGTTGTTTGTTGGTATTGATTTGATCGTCACTTATTTCTTTTCGTCGGTACTTTAACAGCACAGTACAGTGTGTTCTAATGTGCCGGCCTAAATCTCTAAATTTTGCAGTTTTATAAAATTATTTTTAAAGTAAATTCCTGGTTTTGCGATTTTTATCTGATTATTCGTGGTTTCAGCCAAGATTTTGTGATAATTCGTTTTCAGTGGATGTATGATGGAGGTAATCAGATCACAATGTATGAGAAATTTTAAATGAGAATTGAATTTAACACATTTTACACTAAAGAAACATTACCAAACTAGTTTCGGGAACACTCTCCATCTTCAGTGGTATAAGATCTACAACATATCTAAAACATACACAAATGCAATATTAATACAATGTATTTAACAAATTAATTATTAATTTCAATGACGATAAGGCTTATCTGATTCGTTCCTTCTAAAGCTTGTTCCTTCCATTATCATCTATTATTAGCATCAAATATTTACCCTTGTCTAATCTAATATTTTATATCTTTTACTTCCAGATTTCCACCATTACAGGTGGTATATTTATAACAATCGAGTTGTGATTTCTTTTTACAAATGTGATCAAAGTCATTGACAAAAATTCTTTTTTAAAAACAATGATTTTCAATCCGTTTATTTTGCTTTGTAATCTTCTCCACATTTTTTTACTTCTTATGTTCCCATGCCATTTTCTTTTTATCTCCCCACGTTCTCGGCAGTTTGGTCTGGAAGGTGGCAGGCGGCTGCCTGCATTTCGCCTCCGACGTTCCGTGGCAGTGGCCAACTTGATGGCCGTTTTCCATCAACAGATACGTTTCCGGTCGCGTAAAACCGTCGCGAGATAGCACTTAACGACTGCGCATATGGAAAGGCCTTTCACGAGCTTAGGTGGCTCCGTTGCGACGTGGTGTGGGTGTCACCATTCACGTTTGAGTCGTGGAGGAATCTTATGTCTTTATATTTGGTGATTTATTGTAGACATTCTGTGACAACTCAAAATTATAAGGTGTTTCAGCAAAAAATGTTACAGATTTTTTAGCATATAGAAGGTCAAGTATCACTGCGATTATTACTTTAAATGGTGGAAAATTTCATGTACACATATGATATTTGCTCCTGATTTCTTTCTACCTTCGGGAAGTACACGCGAGAAGTACACATATCTCTATATCAAAACGTGATCTAGAGTTGCTAAACTTCAGAATTACACGTAAATAATGCGGAATAAACTGAATTTTTAAATATAAAATGAGTGAACAAAACTATCAAGATTCAATACGAAATATGTGATATAAAAGAACTACGAGCAGCAAAGAGCATGCGAGATATTAATGGGTGAATGAAAATCATTCAGGAGACTTTAAGTCTGGAGTGGTGGCAATAACCATTCGGAAATAAATATTTTGAATCATAATATTGAATTTAGGGAAGAAGTAAAATGAATATATTCAGTTACTCAATGTCATCTACCAATAAATCTTATTTTAGTTGAGCAATTCTAGTGTGGAGTAATTAAGTTTCGGGTTCCGAGGAATGATAATTTTCTACATCGTTGCAAATGCTTCAAAATCCACCAATTCTAGGAGAAGAATTCTAGTGGACGACTGCTCTCATCAGTAATTTTCCGTGGTTCTCTGAATGTTGGAACAGTACCTTAAGAAAGAGGCAATGGACTTTGCGGGATGCTCCGTTCCTTATGTTTACCCTTTCTCTTCCCTAATACATTACATGCACTACATTACATTACAAGCCAAAATATCAATAAGGAGTATAATACTTGTACTAGCTGGGGCGGTGCCATTCTAGGAGAGATTCCTGGCGGAAAAAATAGTAGAACGGTGACGAATTTCACATTCCGGTAAGGAAGAAAAACTGACGCCTCTCGTGATATAACACACTACACACACGGGATTAAATGACCAAAGCCGTTGACGTGAGCGGAAACAAAAAATACAAAATAAATAAATTAGTTGCAGAAAATTATCACTAGCGTGTTGTATCGGAAACGGCTGGCTGGTTTTCTATTTCTTTTTTTGAAAAATTGAATCAAAGAATAATCATTAAATTTATTCAATCAGTTAAGTTAACCCTCGTTATAGCCTTTTTCGCTACATTCCAAAAACTCGAACAGCTGTAAGCGCTTGCAAAGTGTAAGGTCGCAGCCAGCGCACGGGGAGCGGGGCGGGAGGCCGGGAGCGTTGGCGGCGGCAGCAGTCCCCCGAGGGCTCTGTCATCGCGACCCAGGGGCTGCAAAACCGATTACCTGGTACACGCGCGCTGTGCGGCGCGGCGCGGCGCGGCTGGGAATTCCACCTCGCCTCCGCCGCCTGGCGCCTACTGCTCTCCTCCCCCCTCCACCAGCGCCTCTGCCCGCAGCTGGTCGCGCTGCTCCTTCCGCCGCTCACGGGCCCTCCGCCAACCCCTACGAGGCTCCGCGCGGCCCCCACGGGAGGGAAGCGCATGAAAGGCGCGCGTTGGGTTTCGCACATCTCTTAATGCCCAAGAAATGTCGATTTATTGATGTTTCCAGGCTCATCAACTGCGGTGACTTTGATTGATCAACTGCAAAGGTATTTAGACCTGCAAAGGTATTTAGCATGTTTTCCTCGAGAGATGACGGCGGTCTTCATCCGCTAGATGGTAAGAACCTGCGCCGTCCTACCGTCGGCAAGCGGGGTTTCCCCCAAATTAGGATACTGCTACGGCATTCACCTAGAATTGATCGGAGAAACTACGTAAAATTACCGATCGAGAGAAGCCAGCCGCTAGAATTCATCCTCCTCCAGACAGAGGCTATATTCGACCTGTGCACCTAGCTATTGTCCAAAATTCTGCCACTGACGGGGCTCGAACCCTAGGTCCTCCTAGTCAAAATCAACTGAGATGTTAATTAGTCGCGTTAATGTAGTGATTGCCTTATCTTAGGAGGTGGCGGTGTTCCTCCGCTGTTGCATGTTGATATTTAACACTAACCCATTTGCCACCTTGCAGGGAATTTCCTCCTTTAGACATATTCTCCAGCGGCGCTCCGCACCTGTCGGTTTGATTAATTGATTTATCGGCGTTTCCAAGCACGTCAAGTGCAATGGTCATTAGCCCCGTTTGCGCAGTGAATGTTTTATCTCTTGAGGTGGCGATGATTCCTTTGGCAAACGATGGTGAGATCCATCATCGAACCACGACCTACATTTCCATTATATTTTCAGGTGGTAAACTTTCGTTTTACACTGAGTAGGAATTGTATTTTTTCAGAATTTGTAAACCTCCTTCATAATATTACTCTTCAGGACTTAATAGTAAACGATATGAAACTTTCTTTATGTATAGTGCAGATGTAGAACCTCTCTAACATTTTTGCAGCCACATAATACACATATCTAATTTTCGACTTGTATTTTTGCTACTTCAAATTTTAAAACACGTTCTGACTTTCCAAGCCATTTTTAAATATACTTATTTCTTTGGATTGAATATTTTCTGCCTAGATTCATTCAGTTGTAGAACTTTAAACGATGTCATACATAAGTTTTACAATATGAGAATTGTTGAGTAATAACACTAAGAGGAGTAGGAGAGGTTCCGTAAGTCGCGCATTCTCATTCGTTTTTTTCTTCTAAAAACTCTCAGATACAAAATAGTTTCAATAAATAGTGTTAGTTGTCGACTAACATTAGGTACTATTGCATGTTGCAATATACTTTGTAAGGAGAATATTTAGTAACTGTAGTTACTTTTACAATACTTCGTTCAAAAATGGTTTGCTTTCAATAATGCAATATTTTGAATTTTCTTGTCTTAAGAATTATTTAAAATATAGGATAAAATTTTTCATGTATTTTTCAAAGGAAATTGACAGCACATTGTGAATCCTCTATTACTTCGCAAATACTTCGGCACGTGAGTTAGAGATAGATATATTAAAGTTTCAGTAATAACATTAACGAAAATACGTCGATATTTTCATATTTTTGCACTTCTCAAAAAATCTGTACTTCTCTCCGAATGTTTACCTTTAATTTTCAAATACAATTTAAAGGTCTTTCATTCACTGAAAAGACTTTTTTACGCTTACCCAATCAATAATTTATTCATTGTCAGAATCGTATTAAGTGTACCATTGATACTATATGTGTGTCAAGAGAGACTCCGAGCCGTATATAATAAAGCCTTTTAGTCGTATCTGTGCCAATACTCGGTGATATATCGAATGGGTGAATGGTATATTGCCTTATCGCTATGTTATTGTGTTTCGACATTGTTTGCCGGCGACGGTGAAATATTTACAAATAAAAGGCATCTCGGATTTGTGTCAAATCTCACACTAAAACATGCCATGCAGCCATTCTGACGCTCGACTCTCAACGTTTGGATTTCAGCAAATACGTATCGGAGAAATTTGATAAGCGTGGATGAATAAAATACTCTAACTTGTCGTTAAATCGACACATTTTGAAATGTAACTAGTACGACAGGAAAACAGCAGAGGCATGACTCGTAAACAAAGGAAAAGAAGTTTATATTGAATTCCTGACTTTATACGACACGTCTGTGTCGACCTGTTTTTACACGCATTATCTTCTAAAAATTTTAAATCAACGTTTTTCTGTCACCCTAGAGATTAAAAATGCATTTTGTAAGCCGACCTCTGTATCAACGAAAACAAATATTTATAGGGATCTAAATTAAGAGTGTCAGTGAAATGAGATTACATTTTAACAACTGTACATAATACGAAACAATGTTTTA
Organism: Teleogryllus occipitalis; assembly: GCA_011170035.1. NCBI lineage: Eukaryota > Metazoa > Arthropoda > Insecta > Orthoptera > Gryllidae > Teleogryllus > Teleogryllus occipitalis. The sequence goes on along the minus strand of BLKR01000005.1, from coordinate 1,172,812 downwards.
TTTCCAAACATTCTGAGAGTTTAAGGCTATTTAATAAATTACACTATTTGGAAGAAAGAATACAAACATTTCTATGTAATAATAAATATTCTCAGATAACAGCATATCTACAATAATTTAAAGTTTCAAATCGAAATTCTGAGGAGAGAAGAATTTCTGGACACTGCGTTCAAGTCTTAATGCTTATGAATTTTGCAAAAGAAATTACAGAAAATGAATCTACAGAATTGAAGTGAGACACTTACTTATTCATTTATGTGATTTTTGGAGCGCAATCCAAAGCAGCAAATAGTTTAAATAAAGAAAATATTTATAGTAAAATTGTTGATTTTACTCATTACATAAAATGCTGAAATATCACTAAACTCTTTATTGAATTCATTACTATGAACTGAGTTCATTACTATTGAATTCATTACTATGAACTGAGTATTACTATGAAATGAGAAAGTAAAATATGAGTGAAATGGGATGACGTTTGAGAACACTGAAGCTCACCTTCATTTTATATGCACTGATTCTGAAATATCATAGATATAGACAAATATTAATCACACCAGGTTATAAGAATTGTGTAACATCGTTTTGAATTTGTATTTTAATACAACAGCTGAAAACTACTGGTTAACACATCGGTATTTATATACTTTGTTAATTGGCCAAAAATAATAGTACATTGAGAGAGCATAGATCATTTTATTTTCTGAGCGTACCCCTGGAGTTCTTTAGTTTTATGGTATACATGTGCACATTATTGGGACTGAATAGGACTTGATTGATTGATTTTTTCATCAACTGCTTTGGTCATTAGTCCCAAAAGTGTAGTGCATGCTATTTTCTCGGGAGATGGCGGTGATCTTCCCCCATGAGCGTAGCCAGGTTTTTCACTAGGGAGGGGCAAATCATAATTTGTAATTATTAAATACTATTAGGTTAATGTAAGTGATGTGAAATTATAAATAATATAATATTACAACTAATAATAAATAAAAATATACATTTAAACAATAGTATTAATAAATAATCAATGAAGTTTTATAAAAATAAAATTATATAATTTCACTAGTTTATTATAATGTTATAAACAATACACATTTTGTAATACAATGAAAGACTTACAAATCTTACAAAACTAACCAACTGTTAAACTAAAATTAGTTTTCGTGCATTTTCTGCAAATCTCTTAAATATTTCTTTTTTATATATTTCCTCTTTTCCTAATACAAGTGCCCTGTGAACACTCATTAAACATAAACCATTTAATCGTTCTCCTGTCATTGTTGATCTTAACCAGGATTTTACTCTGCGTAAAGTGCTGAATGATCGCTCTAAAGTACAAGTGGTGCATGATGAGCAAGTGAAATGAGTAATGCTTTTTTTTTTGTTTCAGGGTAAAAAAATTCCGCTTCTTTAACTAAATCCATCATTTGGATATCTTTTAATTTCTGTTTACTCATTTTTTTTCTCCCTCCACATGGAATACCATAATTCGATTTCAGAATCTAATGCTTGCAAATCATTAAAACTTGAAAACTGTTGTTTTTTTCTGTAGTCATCAATTGTCATCTCCATCATATTCTGGGGATGAAAATTCAGTAGTGAAAAAGCAGCTGAATGGTCTTCGGAAAAACGTTGCTCTAATGACAATAAAAGAGAATCCAAATAAGGGATTATTAAGGATTTTCGCCAATATTCTTCTTTACTAGATGCAGGAGGATTTGAACGATGCTTTTGTTTTCCGACAATTCTTGGTAGCAACAATTCAACATCACATTTTTCAGCTATTGTATTTGCATGCTCCGTGAGTTCTGCTGCAATTTGCTCAGGATTGCTACGATGAACTTATATCACACCGAGAATTTGCTTAATGTGCTCTAAACATTGTATTAGATCCCAAGATTTTGATTACAGAGCATTTACCACTGGTTCTAGAAGAGCTGAATATTTTGCAATTTGCAATGCTACAGCAACAATAAATTGGGCCGTAGTTGAAGCTGCATGTAACTGAACTGCAGTTTTTCTGGTGTGGTTATACTTCCGTCATAACACAGATTCTCTAAAAAACGCAATAATGACTTTCACTGTAGAAATTGTGTTATGTATTTCTGTCGAATAGGGCGCTGGGTGTGTCGGATAGGCCGCTGAGAGGACAAGCTGAAGGAGTTTCTTAAGTTGTACCGTGTCTTTGTTGTAGTAATGGACAATGCAAAGTACCATTCTACCGAAATTGACAGAAAACGAAACTCTGCTTTTGAAGAAAGATATAGCAGAGGGGCTAAATAATCATGGAATTGCTTTTGATTCATCACTCGCGAAACCCCAATTGTTACAAATAATGCAAATTACACACACTGAGAAACGATACGTCCTTGATCAAGTAATCATTGAAAATGATCAAATTACTCTCCGTCACCCACCGTGTCATCCTGATCTAAATGTAATAGAACGTATTTGGGGATTTATAAAGGGCGCGTGGCAGCGGAAACAATTGGAGAATGCTTAAAATAATAGGAAAAGTTTTGCAGAGACATTTTTTTTGCGTTTGTACAATACAGCGCTGAACAATGAAAGAAATGCTGCGAGCATGTGAAGGGAATAGAGGCGACGTATAATAATTCAGATGTGATGGACCAACGTATCGATGATATCGTCATTTCTCTGGACACTCCTGACAGTGCGTGTTCCTCTTTTGACGATGAGGGTTGCGATGACGAGTGACGGTCAGTATGATCGCTGCGTGTCGCCTACGCGCTTCCTTATCGCCGAGACGGGAAATCTCAGCTGCCACAGGGTGCGGGAAGCCTCCCGAAGGTACGTCCGCCATGATGTTTGTTTTACAGCTATATTGGAAAATCGAATATGAAAACTTAAACACTTTATTTTTACTTAATGACTAAATGTAATTCTTTTACTTAAACTTAGTTAATATTATTTATATTAACTAAGTTAATTAAAAGGATTACATTTTTATTTAATATTTTCTGTTTATTTTATATATTAAAATTGTATCATTGAAAAATTGTTTCTTCTTTTTTCTTAGAATGTTTTAAAAACACAACACTTTTTTTTTACAAATTATAAATGTCCTAAGATTTAGGGGGGGCAACTGCCCTCCCCTGCCCCCATGGATATGCCCATGCTTCCCCCGCTCGATGGTGAGATCCGGCGCCGACCTACCGTCGATTAGTAGGGCTTCCTCCTAACCAGGACTTACCCACCAGAGGGGCACTGCCCCAGCCGGGACAAGCTCTAAGCTCCCGACCGGTCTCCCGGAATATGTAATAGTGTGATGCATGTTAGTGTGCGTGTATAAGGGGAGGATAGGACAAGGAATGGGAAGGACAGATCGCGCGCGGTCCGTGTCCCGTTTGGTAGGGTACTGCTCCGGCATTCGCCTGGTGTTTATCGGAGAAACCACGGAAAACTACCGATCAGAGCAGCCGGCCGTTAGAATTCTCCTCGAGACAGCGCCTGAATTCAACCTAGCTGAAAAGCTAGTGTCGAAAATCCTATCGCTGTCAGGACTCGAACCTATAACCTCCCGCTCAGTGACATCAGATGATGCACTGAGCTACCGCTCCCGGTGAATTGAATAGGAAATTATTTAAAAATAAAACTAAGGATATCGTCAATTCTGATTATACCTGATTAACTCAACTAAATCTAATTCACAAGTAAGATAATGTAGAGGTCAAATGTATGACTGCATTATCGTTCTTCACTTCAATTTCAAACTTGTTCGGTCGAAAATGCGGAAATAAATGGTACGACATAAAAACCTTCGTTTACAGCACGTGAAAAAATCATTTAACCCACACACCACCTATGCTAGAGAAATATTGCATTTAATATGAATGAGAGAAATATGGCGTGACACAGAGACATCGCACTTATCTAACCCGTATTTCGCACGTGCGCCTTGGGCAGCTGCACGCAAGCAACCCGTCGTACACTCGAGTTATGCTGATGGCCATGCTTCAGGATCTGTTTCTTCCCGACTTCATTAAGTATTGTGATGCTTGCGTGTAGCTCATCTCTAGGAGTGGCTAGGAACAATGCTATAGCTCGTGTCCGCTTCCTTTCCCGGTCGCTGCTGCTCTCACTGGAACTCCAGTTGCGCTTTCTGCCTCCGCTGCTTGTTCTTGGACGTCGCTTGTGAATGACTCGGTCTATCACACGTGCGAACGGTAATTCTAACTGAAAGATGGAAAGTACGCATACATTAATATAATTTTACCTGAAAATGAATAGATTGCGCTATTAAAATAAAACGTTGAAGCAATCGAGGCTGAAAACAGATTTGAGATATCAACTCAAAAAACTATTACTACTGTATAATGTAATTTTGTTGTTCAATTCGTTGAAGATCTCGCTACTTGCATAACAAGTAAGGAAACATTTACTTATGTACAGTATTTGTATAAAACTCCTTAAATAACCAGACTACAACGGAAATATAAGGAAAGTGAGGAGACAATACATATTTTCTGTACAAGGCAATTATGCTCATCTAACATTTGTATCAACAGTAGCACTATTTGTTAAATTATGACATAAAAGAAACAATAAAACTAACGGGGGATATTATGTAATAAAGAAAAATCCAGAATCAGAGACGTCCGTACATCTCTTAAGTAAAGAAAACTAGAATAAACGGTAACAGAGCATCACTATATAATATACAGCGGCAGGAATTCTGAGGACATTGGCGACAATCTTTCATGTAGAGTATGTAGACGTGTGCTGTTGACGCCAGATATGCATTTCATCGGATGTAACATTGGAATTTTTTTTCTAGAGTGAGATCCTAGAGTGAGATTGAAGTTTACGGGTATGCGATACATGCCATTACTCTCTGGATATCAAAAATATCATAGCTGAGTCAAAATTAAAGTGTAAGTAAATATAATTACTGTCATTGTTATATTATGTTTACAGTCTTACTATTAAAGTATTTCAACTCATATTTTCAATATCACATGAATAATATACGCAGTATGTTAATAATTAAATTATTGAATTAGTAAAATAGCACAGAAACATATATACGAACAAGATAGAATTTAAGAATCTGTAACCTATGAAAGATAATTGAAATGATTATTGATAGACGTTTAAGGTGGTTTTTAAGGCACTGTAACATTGTTGGAGATAATCAAGTTGATTTTAGACCTGGGTATTCTACTTACATCTTATTAGCGTGGACACTTACATCCCTGACGCTATCAACAACAGATAACATGTCATTGCCGTCAACCGAGATGACCAAAAGGCGAACAATAAGCTCTGGATATCTCGAGTAATATGGCTACCTTAAGAGATCGAAATTAATGGTAAAATTTAGTTTTATCATGAATTTTACTAGTGATCTATGTATCCAAGTACGTGCTAACAACCAGTTATCTGAAATAATCAAGCGTGAGAATGGACTTCCACAAGAACCCACCCTAAGTGTAACTTTATTTTTAATCGCAATTAAGGATTCTGGTCAGAATATCAAATCACCTACAATCACTCGCAAGTATGCGAGCTATATGATATTCCTCAGTAAAGCAAAGAACCTCTCCTCTACGCAGAGAATTACACAAGTTGCGTAAAACTCAATACATAACTGGACGCGAATCTCAGGATTAATAATATCTCCAACCAAATCCGAATACATATTGATATCTAGACAAAATATAGCTGGAGATCTTCATTTACAAGTGGGAGAGATAGCAATGAGAAGAGTCTTTTCGACTAGAAGCCTTGGTCTTATTTTTTACTGTAAACATAATTGGAACGAGCGTATTCAAGATCTCATCACCGATGTCAAAAGAACAAATTTACTAAAATGCATGAACTATAACAACTAGGGCGCAGAAAAACATACCTTGCTCCTCACTTACAAAGCTATCAGCCGAAGAAAATCAACTATGGGTGTATAATATATAACAAAGCCAAAAACAACCTACTCAAAAAATTGGATTCTGAACATAATAGAGCGCTTAGGATATGTACTGGATGTTTCCACACAATGCCAACATTATCGAAGCCTCTGAACCAGACCTGGAATGTCGAAGGGATTATCTGACCATCAAATATAGAAGCAAAGCCAACTCATCCAACAATAATATTATACTTAACAATATTAACCTACCAATCAAATCTGCTTCCAACCATTTACAATCATAACCAAAAAGCTTTTACGAAAGCACCAAGGACATCATCAGGGCCTACAACCTTCTACACATAACAGTGGGAAGCTGTAGATCATCTTAATATCCCCCCCTGTGTCACACTAAAATTTAGTGTCGATTCCTTTCCCAAGAATCTCTCTAACTTGAACGACTCCGACGCTGACCCCATCTTCAATGAGATCCTCAATATCAAGATCACTATGTCATCCACATCCAAGCCACATTGGAAACTGACAGAACGTGCTTATACATTCAATCTCTTCGGAAGAGCTTTCACATCAAGTTTAGGATCTTTGCAAGTAAAAATAGCGCTTACTATTATGCTTTACTAATGGCAACGAACCTTCCAAAATCCAACCCAACTAAAAAATGTATTATTTTATCAACATACGTACCGAACGGCATTAAATTTTCACTCAGTAATTACCTACCATTAATTTTCATCAACATACTTGAAATCTGCAAAGAGACAACTGACATGTTTATTCAACCAGTGGTAATCCATATTACAAAGAATACAAAAGAAAGAACCCCGATTAGCAGATCACCTACACCTATGTTGCTTATTGACTTTCAAGAGAAAGTAAACAACAAAATGTCTTACGCAATTGAGGGACTACACGAAGTTTACTGAGCCATGAAGAAGATGTGGTCCAACCAATGGAATTATCTCAAAGCAAGCACAACTTGTGAGAAAAAATTGTGAATTTTTTGCACTCAAACCGTATGAAAACCTCTCATGTCGTGAACAAATAACTCTTTTACGCACTAGATGAGGCCATACCAAATTCTCCCATAGCCATATACTAAAGAAAAAACCTATGCCAGTATATACCTCTTCCAATTTCCAGCTGAACACTGATCACGTCCTCCAGGAATGTCCCCCGAACAATTCTGTCACACCTCAATTTTTTGATAAGAAAAGTTATAGTTCCATTCTAAGTGATAATACATACCAAAGTAATGTTATAACATTTTGTATTGAAATAGGTGTTTTGGGAATATTGAACTGTATTGGAATAATGTAATCTCCTATTCTTTTCTCTAGTAATGATCAATTATGTAATTTTCATGTTTATCTTTTTCGTTTTTGTATTCATAATCATCATTGTAGTGTAACTTCCATATTGTAAAAATTTAATAATGTCACTGTAAAATGAAATATATTGTATGTATTTAGTCGCTAATGACCTAGCTATTGTTGCGAATTAAAATAAATTTGAACTAGTGGGGCTACAGAATGGCACATACTTTCTCGTAAAATTTTCTAATTTCCTTAGTGTGGACTGGTACTGTACTGGTACTTGCCCATCCTTCTTGCTTGCTGGCATCATCGCCGCCCAAAGTACATTTAAAAAAAAATTTTTCTCACCTTTTCGGTTTCCAAAAAGTAAAACCAAAATATTATTTAAATATTTAAAAATAGCATTAAGCGTTACTGTAAATGCGAAATTTGAAGCTCTTTTTCACGGCCATCGAAAAACTTCATTTGAAGTCAATTCAAGCACATCAACTAACAAATGCAATAATGTATGCAAATCGATGGAAACGTACGTAAAAACAAAAGAACGCACTAAAATGAATTTTACGTCATATTAAACAATGCAATTAGTACTATACATAAAAAAAATTAGAAGAAAAAAATTTCAACCATTTTATAGTAAATGACGTTTGAGCGTTTCTGAAAATGCGAAATGTTGAGCTCATTTTAACACAAACCTCTTGAGTTTTTGAGAAATTTTGTCATTATGTGAAGCGCATTTACTCATAAATTAAATAATGGGAAGAAATTGCTTCTATGTAAATGTTACTGACTTGACAGACTAGTCAAAAAATTAAATTTTTGTTATTTTGGAAAAACAATAGGACAGAGCAATATGGCGTTTATGTCATCGTGTAGAGTTCATTTGGCACTAACACGTACAACAATTTAAAGTAAATATGTGGAGCAGTTTTTGAGAAAATCTTGTTTTTATTATTTTTTAGAATTGCAAATATTGCACGCTCTATTGCACGAAAACTCCTAAACATTTTAAAAAAATCTGAATGACCTTAATGAAAGAAATATTTATGGGCAACAAATTTCATTTTAAAGAAAAACTAGTGAGAACCCGTCAAAATTTGACGGTGAGATCTGAGATAAATGTAAAATACTGTGCCGTGATTAATGTTCACAATATGTTGCGTTGTTTGGATCTTCAGAGTATAACGAAGATATTTTGTGATGAAGAGTTTCCAAAATTTTGAACATGTATGGCCCATGACCAGGTGACAATGAAATATCGGCACCAAATGACACAAAATAAAGAGCACTATTATACTGACGAATATTATTTCTAAAGTTTTTTGATGTGTCATCTATAAACAACTTTGATTTCTTCTGGCATATTGCTCGAAGGTAAACTTATTTTCCCATTTAAGCAACACAGAGTGAAATCGTTTGCAGAATTTCTCTCACATGGGAAGTGCAAAGCAGAACAAAACTGACATTTCATAGACAACGACCCAACAGAGAACGAAATGACCTCACTAACACGACTTCTACGCTGACTTCCTCTTTCCCTGCGTCCACTTAATGTACGTTTGCGTCTTTTGGGGCGCGTGGGCAACGATCGACATAACCTGTGTACAACTTCACTACTTAAGTACAACCGAGCATAACTCACTGTCCGAATGTTCTCTACAAAATACACCACAAAAGCAAATACATGCCAACTATCAACGCCACAATGCAATTATTACATCGAAACAAAACCTTGACGAATTGTAAACAAATCTCAAGAATCAAAACAAAAACATCAAGCAGCGCCACCATGCAGCAGCTTTGGAAGAAAACAATTGACTATTGATAAACGTACTATTAAAGAATGATTTAATTAATTATGTTTCACTGTAAATGTTGATGAATCAACACTAACAATATCTGATAACACATCTAGAGATCACGTTCTTTCATTTAAGGGAAAAAATACTACAATCGGTTCAGTAGAAGCTCTAAATGAAGCCATGGCAGAATACCTAATTTTTTTAAATATATAGATATCTATCTTCAGTTTAATAGTTGCAGGAAGACGCCGAAAAAATTAAACCTTTTTTCAATTTTCGGAAATTCAGAGTTAACCATGAAATTTGGACTTATGCCACCGCTATACGTGTATTTTACTCTATTCGTAGAAGAAATTTAAAGAAAAAATTGGAAGCCGTTTTTGAGGAAATTTTGAAAATATCCAGGGGGCTTCATGTAAAGTATGCCCAAGAATTAATAAATGTTTATCAAAATCGCAGGGATTTGACCGTATCAGGGGACCCCAAAACGTGTATTTTCGTTGAAATCTCAAAATCAATTTTCCGCAATATTTCATAACTTTCTCTATACTATGTGTATTACTCCTTATATACGTATGCACAGAGATAAATAAACTGGAGGTCGTACAAAATGGCTCCAACTTTCTCGTAGTTTTTTTTTTCTAATTTCGTTGGTGGTCTGGTCTAATTTCCTTGAGGCTTTACGGTCTGGCTCCATTCTCTCGCCAGCTGCCATCTATCGTCACCGAAAGTGCATTTTCTCAACTTTTCGGTTTCCGAATAGTAGAATAGAAATGTTACTTTAAGAATATTACAGAAGAGTAAAACCTCGCCTCAAATGACAATTTTCATTGAAAATTTTGAAGCCGTTTTTAAGAAAATGGCGTTTAAGCATTGCTGTAAATGCGAAATTTGAAACTCCTTTTCGCAGGAATCTATTGAGTTTTCGAAAAACTTCATTCATTCGCCGAAAATCTACCGTTTTTTTTTGCGTAGCATTAGAAAACTTTCTCTATACTACGTATATTACTCCGTATATACGTGCGTATACGAGAAAGTAAAGAAAAATTGAAGATATAATGTGTCACGAGCTCAGTTTGAAAGAGACAGAATATTCTTGCAACTAGCCAATAGGGAACTCTTCTGCTCCCGCTCAGCAACTATTATGAAGATCGTATTTACATAATATCTGAAGGTGACGGCTATGCGTCCTCCTAATATAATTAAAATAGTAAATACATATAATTAAAATAGAAAGACAATAAATTTTCATCTTTGCATTGTAAACATTTATTTTCAAATACTTTCACCTATTATTGCACTGACCCTAATTAAAAATTAATTCAGGTTGCCCATGCGAGAAGGGCTCAAACTATGTACTTTGCTTATACATTTGTTCATCCGTGCTCCCTGGGGTAAATAAACGCACCCAAATAAATTAAATTGTAATCACTTTGAGCACTCTAACACCATGCTTACTACTTGGGCGTTCAAGGCAAAAACCGCTGTCACTTGCAGAAACACTCTCGTGCCATCACCCGAGAAGGGTTGGTACTTCACTCGAAGGGAAGCCGCTTTTCGGTCGACGTCAGGCTACGCCCTCGCCCCCGAGGGCCCTTGGAGTGAGTACTCGTCCACAAACAGGGGTTAGGGGTGCCGCCGAGAACCTTGGGTCCCACAACACACGACTTCCCCCTTCCCACACTTTGTCTCCTTGAACCACCGTTATTTTGGTGAAAGTAAATTAGCTTAATTAACGCCGCAATCTCAACTTTCTAACTAATGAAACACGCTTCCTAGCAAAGTGTGCTTTCTTCCATCGCTAGAAAGAACGCCGATGGAAAGACACCGGAATTGGGTTGGAACAGAAGAGAATATGATTGAGAGAATATGAGAGTGCGGGTAGAATGAAGGAACAGGAGAAAGTGGGGACTAGAAAGCCATGGCTTTTAAGAATATTGACAAAGGTAGGGAGACAGAATCAGTGGCAGAGATAACTAGAGGTGCTATAGAATGACACAGATTTTCACGTAGAAACGTTTTCTCTTTTCCTTGGTGTGGTCTGGCTTTATCTTGCTCCATTCTCTGGCCAGTTGCCATCTATTGTCGCCCAGAGTACACTTTTTTGACGTTTTCTCAACTTTTTGCTTTCCTAATAGTACAACCGAAATATTAATTTAAGAATATTAAAAAATAGTAACACCTCGTTATAAATAGAAATTTTCATTGAAAAGTTTGAAAAATCGCCGTTTTTAAGAAAATGGCGATTAAGCATTACTATAAATGCGAAATTTGAAGCTCATTTCGTAGGAATCTATTGAGTTTTCGAAAAACTTGGTTTAGAGTCATTTGAAGCACGTATACTCAAATGTAATAATGGACATAAATCGATGGAAATGTGCATATTAACGGTGCACAGTGGACTGAAATGGAAGAAAGATTGGAAGAAAAAATAAAATTATCAAAAATGGAAATTAATGTGACCATATATGCTATTTATGAGTTCCTGAATCTGATTTCAAGTTTTAAATCTCATTTTGATTGCGAAATTTGTAAGAAAAAAGCAATCAAAACGAAGAATTTTTCTCAACAAAATGAATCTCTGTTATTTAAATGAGAAAAGGGCACTTTAAAAGGCTGTAACTTTTTTGGGCCCCAGTGGAAGGATTTATAGGAAAAATAGCTAAACATTTATATTTTAGGCTTAAATGTAGCTGCGTCTACCCGCGTCCGTAAATAGGACAGTGTTTTGAAAAAATGTTAAAAATACCGCAAAACCCGCCCACCATGCTCAAAAACTGCATGCGTTTGGGAGTGCTCGCTTTGCTAATACTTGGCACAGTGGCGGCTCGTGGGTATTCGCACGTTCGCATGTGCACACCCAAATTAATTCGGTGCCATTTCTCTTAAACATCTCTTAACAAGAGGGGAATACAAGTGCTCTCAGAGCATTTACGAAACATGGTATTTCAAAACACGCGCCGTTCGGAAGCTGCGATTTCCGGTCCGTCCGCCTTTCTTTCGTGAAAGCCTGCGGGAGCACACTCGGAGAATGCGACCGAGGAAACGGCGTCCTAGGCTGCCGCGGGGCTGCAGGGGAAGGAGGGGGAACAACGGTGGCTTATGGAGGACTGGAGCAATCCCCCCGCGGTGCTCCTTCTACGGCGCCGGCGCAGTGGCGATCTCGGGAAATGCCTTGACATGTCTCGAAGATATAACACTCGAATAGCATAAGTTTTTAACAGAAGTAAGTGTGACATTGGACGAAGAAAGTGTGAGATATCTCTCCACTTAAATGAGCTTTTGCAATAGCGCGCGAAACGCGAACGCATTGCTGTGCAGTGTTGCATTCATAAAAATGTTAATTGTAGATAATATGTGTGTTCTCTTGTGTTTTAAAGTGAGTTGCAATTACAAAACCATTCCGAAGTATTCAAACCCCAAGTGTATTTTGTAAAAAGTATTAGGCTACGTTTCAATGTGTTTTGAGAAACCGAAATCAGAGAGTTCGTTTTTCTGTCAAGGGTGTTTGTGCAACTAACAATGAATAACGTTGAAAATATAAAACGTAAGAAATCAATGATTTCAATGGAAAAAGCCACAGAAAAAAATTGCTGAAAAGAAACAATGGAATGGGATTGTTCGGCATGCTATCAGACTTCATAAGATGATTTGTGTTTCATTGTCATTATTAATGTTAATGTGTGTAAATGTCTGTGTGTGTGTGTGTGTGTGTGTGTGTGAGAGAGAGAGAGAGAGAGAGAGAGAGAGAGAGAGAGAGAGAGAGAGAGAGGGTGGGAGGAAGGGAGAAAGAAGGGAAATGTCGCACACCCTAATGGCATGACCACGAGCCGCCACTCACTTGGCAGCATGTAAAATTGACGCTCCGACATTTGAATTTTGTCACCAACATTATTTCATGTGCGCCACATTGGTTTTAGCAAGTGAATATTTTGGAGGTAACAAAATCTGAAAGTTACGAGCAAAACATAAGTAGAAAACGTGAAATAGATGCACATATTTATTCTAACACCGTCAACATAATGTTTATTTCTTTGCAGAGTTGGTAAAAAGGGTTGGTAACAACTTCGCTCTGCCCAGGCTATGCCTAAGCACTGCCTGAAGTTACGTATTAGCGAGCAGTATATGTTAATGTTCTGTACATAATTCTTATGATTTATATTTGTCATGAGTAATGACTTATTACGTTGTTTCAAATGCAGGAGCAAAAGGGAAGAGTGTACATTTTATTTTTAGAGTTTCTACAACAAAATTATAAAAACTGACTGAGGGTTTTAATAAATATTGTCTATGGTAAGATAATAAAGCAGCTACTTTTGGTTGAATTCATTTAATGTATTTTGATTTTGTTATATTGTGTTATATCATACATTATAATGTGGTATGCAATGCAGTTATACAATTATGTAACTGTATTAAGAGTACATGCATTACATCACATTACCTAAAAAATGCAATCAGATGTTTGTGGATGCCTGTAACATGTGCCAAGGTACTGCGAGCCTATTGCAACTGAAAACAAACCATAGTGTGGAGAAAAAGTAAAAGAAGATCTTATTAAATCAGCCTTTCCCATTAGAAAAAGTAAGTAAATTTTATTTCTCATTGTTTTGTGAATCATGTAAAACAAATGATAACATTACTTTGTCATTTGTCATGTTTATTATCTTTAAGGATAGTTAGTAAGATTCTTGTTAAATTGAAGTGTTTTTGCAGGTTGCTGTTTTATTGGACAGATACAATTTGTAAAGAAATAAGATCAACTAATCATCCCAAAGAAGTTATAGAGAAACTTAGAAAAAATAACAATGAATTATCCTCCTCAATCATCCATTCAGTATAAATATAATTTATTCAGCGCATCGGAGATTGTGCACAAAAGTGTGGCCTTTGGTGGCTCTTAACTCGTAATATGAAAGATCCACTACATTTTCTCTATTTCGAAGATCAACTTCAAATAATTAAAAAGCTATGAGAAAATGTTGAAGCAAGACACTGACGTGGTGATTTTCGTAGAAACTGCCGAAAACACTATGAGAAAAACGAACTGAAAATTCGGAAATTGGAGGAGTTACGAACAGAGAAACGAAAGAATGTCCCAAAGAAGCAGTAGGAACTACGGCAATTTGTGTATGGAAACAGACAACCTTGGTTGGATTGGAGAAATAACAAAAACAAATGGATAAGTGACACAGAAAACAATTAGAGTGTTTATATGAATAACACTTTTGACTATGAGCAGTCGGGACACTATACTGTGAACATAGCAACGAAAGCTCTTGCTCCACATCTAGGGGAAAGAACTACAAATCAAAGACGAAAGGTTTATTACTAAAGTAGAAAATAAAGTTACAGTGGTTGAAAGTGACGATTTGCTAAGGGCAAAAACTTGTTCTAAGTTGGTGTGTTACTATAATGTTTCGAGGAATCATGATAATTACGGCTGTGATTTATATGTAATTGCATATTTTTTCTGTTGACTAAAACAGCCTATTTCAACAAATTGTATACGTTTTGAGGCATTTAGAATCAATTTAAGCTATTTTTATTTTGTATATTTTCGTATATATCACCATAATTGCATATTTTTGCATAATCGGGCCATATTTGCCTATTTTTGTTCCATATTTACCCCTCATCCATGAACAGAAGCCCAACAGTTACAGTTACGTCAGCGTGACAGTGGCTCTGACAGTTCTCTCGCCACGTGCTGTGGTACATTATATGAACTGCTCTGAAACAATGGGCTCCCGAGGATTTGTTTACGTTGCCATAGCCACGGATCAGCATTGCTGCTTGCCTGACTCGTACGAAGTCGCTCGAGAAGCACGCTAAGATCATTGGCAGTATGGAAAGTATGGAAAAAGAAGAATGGGCGTTAAGAAGAGAAGAGCAAGTGAATCACAGGATGATGTATTTGTACAACTACAGACAGGCTCCGAGAAGCCATTGAGTATTGTAAAGATTTAGTCCCTTGATGTAACCCTTGATGTAAGCGCTACCAGTTCTTTCCGACATCTCTTTGGGTAAAATCAGAAAAAAATTGCGTAGTCCCTCGCGGGCATTACATATTCCACACACAATTTTCGTTTGTAAATGTCAAAAGTTCATTTTCATGTAAAATTAGAAAATTAAAAAATATAGTGATTCACTTTTAAACATTGTTTATTAATAGTTTATTACATTAATTTAGCTTTTCGGAGATCCATAACGTTGGACGAAACGATCGCTTAGCATAAAACAATAAAATAATTTCTAAAAGTTGATGTAATTATTGATTGACTAGGTTTTTTTTAAATTAAACATATTAACTCTGCTCACGAAACCAAATTCATAATTCGCTGGTCAGCAGCATGTATTACGCCGCAGCCGAGGTTATAGCATTCCCGTACGTCCTCAGCAACGACAAATATTCTCCACAGAACCCAAACTTTCCAACGTCTCTCCTCTGTCCCACGTCCCCTGCACAGTGTCAGCCTTAGATGCCTTAGGAGCCGGAGAAACGCCGAAGCGTTTATCATTGTCTTTCCCAGGGATCCGCAGCGTCCGAGACTGTGAAATAACTGAGAAGGCCTACTTAATTTAAGGAAATGAAACGTGAAGAGCAGATAGAAGCGCGAGCGAAGAACGCGACGGCAGCTCGTCCGATAAGAAAAGTTTGCTGGAAAAGTGGGTGGGCTGCGGTGGCGATGGTGCGTCGTCGGTTCCCTCATCTTCATTACGTAGAGCAGTGAGCCGAAACGGCACAGAAAGTGCGCACAAAATATCATGTGGTTCGCAAACATTGACCACCAACCAATATTCTTATGAAAATACATTTTTCATTCAACGCAAATACAAGGATTAATATAATATATACAAAATAAGAGTGACATATAATAGAAACTTAGATGTGAAAGTATGTGAACCGGAGTAAAGTTATGTATTCATAATTGAACCGACTATTTACAGAAACAAGCAATAACGTAGAGTGAAACACTTAGTACGGGCAAACAAATACTACAGAAGCAGTGCAAGCGACACACTAGAGAACTTCCCTTCAGATTCGCGCATTTGACATTGCATTTGCGCTGTTATTGTTGGTGAATAGAACCGCTACTGTAGCACCGTTCGTACCGTTATTGTTGGTTATAGAAAATAAGAATATCTCACGATTCAGTAGCATTTTGTAACGAAAAGAAATTCGTAGTATGAATTAACCAAACATATTAAGTGATTATCAAGCACCTTTAATCAACATATATTCTGTAATATAAATTCACCAATAAAGATATAACGGTATTCATCAATACCTTTTGCCCAAATTAATTTTTTGTAAAATTAATAAATAAAAAAATTCTCGTCGTAGATGTTTATAAGATATGGAGACATTTTCACCGTTGCAATCGATTTTGAAGCAGTCAAATAACTCCAGTGCCGAAGACCACTGATAAAGCCATCACGAGACATTCTAGATTCTACAAATCATATTTGTCGTATCAGAATGTCACAAATGACAAAGAAGAATACTATTGAGCATTAAATGTGATAAAACACTGAAAATATATTTACTAATCACAATCCCAAGTAAAAATTATTACATCAAATTTGCTCAACTAGTAGCATTTTAGTGTTCACTGTTCCTCCTTTTCCAGGATTTCACTCCTGCTGAATGTGAAAAGTATTCATATTCTTTAAGATTACATCCTTCTATGCTTCCAAGTATCTAACATCTTGAAACCAAATTTCGACGATTAAATTTCATTACGAAAGAAATATCAGCCGACCTGGATGGCCGAGGTGGCTAAGAGCGAGAACCGACTCAGCGCTTCGGTCCTAAGGGTCGCGGGTTCGAGTCCCGCCTTGGGCATGGCTGTTTGTCCCTTGACTTTGTGTGTGTTGTCGCGGAGGGCCTCGCGTTCTGCTGACCTCAGATCAGAAGAGCCCGCAAGTGTTTGTCTAGTGTACGGTGGAATATGCGTCCCTTCGGGACCGGGGCAACCGACTGTCGGCTGGATAAAAGCCATAGGAAAAAAAAAAGAAATATCATTCCGTAGCCTAGACAATCTCATGAAATGAGTATATTATTTTTTTCAGTGTCTTTTTTGTGAAAATAAGCGTAGCACCTAAGCGTACTAGGTTGCCTAAAAGGCATACAGAGTTGTAGGGCATTCAGGGGCAAATATCACATTCGTAATACCGTTATACTCATATGAAATTTCCCACTATATTTTCATTGTTAAAAACTGATCACTTGGAGCCATCTACTGCTCTAGAAGCTTGTAGCATTTGTTGTAAGACACGCTGCATATACGAAGTAAGAATTTGAGCTTTATTTCTAAGCATACCCGCGTGTAGCATAAGAATGCTACACGCGGGTATGGGTTCATTCGTGGTAGTGTGTCTAGCGACTTGGTGAGTGGGTGAGTGTCTACAGTGGCTATCGACCAGCTCGCCACCTTCCTCCCCGCTCCCGTTCGAGTTCCAAACTTGTCCACCGATCAAAGTGACGTTCTGCGTTCTTTGTTTCAGGTGAGTATCGACCGACAATTTGCTGATGTAGCTGGAGAGCAGTTGGGTGAGTTACATTAAATGTGGGCTCTTTTTTTACTTTTTTCCTCTTTAAGTTGTCGCTGGTCCTGGTAAGGACCAATAAACAAAACCATATTTCCAATAAAGTCAAAACAAGTGACTACAATTTTCAGAAGAAGAAACAAAATAATAAAAAAAATTCTACATACAGAAAATCACACAAAAAAGTATTTGTGTTTCTGCTAAAGAGCATTATCTTCTGCCGAAACCTGTTAATGTTTTATTTCTTCCATTTTAAAAGACATTCGGTACATTTTAAATAATGCGCAAAATATAAAAATAATTTTTATATTTCTAATGGTATTGATATAAATAATTTATATTCTTCGAATTAACAAAAAACACATTTTTCTGAGAATAATTCGATTTTCTATAGCAAAAACCGACAATAATTGCTTTATTTGTAAAAATGAAAGTTTCTAACTTTTGGTACATAAGAAAAACTTGTTTTATTAACGAAGAATAAGAAAGCCTATTATATGCATTAAGCATAATGACAAAATTAAAATTCGAAGTGCCATAGTATCTATCTTTACAATGAAATAAATTTAAAAAATCATTCTCAATTTTTTAATTATCGTAAAATATGCTATCTCTCATTCTATCTACAACTCCGAAGATAAACACACTTTATTAGGGCAAATATTCATTGTGAATTTTGTCCCAATTGCCTCTTTAAACTGCCATTTCCTTCTAGACATTCCAAACTGCTTGACGCGCGGTATCTAGTACGTCATCTAACTCCACACACCATTAGCCCCCGTGGGCATTGTGCTGGTCCGCGAGAACACAGCTCAGCGTTTCTTTTTAGAAAAGACTTCTCCGGAGGCGCGAATTGCGGCCATCAAACGCTTTTTCACTATCTCGCACACGTGTCACCAACTAAACCAACAAACGGCCTCATCCTCTTCCCCTCTCTCGCCGCGCCTCCCTCTCCTTTTCTTCTCCGCAAAATCCTCTTCAGCACGCGTTTTCAACTCGACACAAGGGAGCGCGCGGCGCGGGGCACCCTTGTCCCCACCTTACGTCGATAAACCCCTTTTCTTCCGGACGAACAATGCTCGCACGAGCCACCGGTCCTTGGGTGGCGCCATTGTCGCGAGCGCCCACGTCGGCGACGCCCCGCGCAGTGGGACCAAGCACTTTGGCCACGTGGCGTCATCACCCATTTGATGCGATTACAAATCGCGAACGTGGGGTTCGTTACTTTTTTGATTTGATGGGTGGCGTTCATCACTTATTTGAAGCGACTGCAAAACGCGAACGTGGCGTTCATTACTAATTTGACGTGATTGTATAACGCAAACGTAGCTTCGTTACCTATTTGATGCGAAACGTGGCGTTTATTACTTATTTGATCTGACCGCAAAACGTGAACGTAAGGTTTATTAATTAATTATTAGAATGTGAATGTAGCGTTCATTACTTTTTTGATGCAATTGCAAAACGGAACATAATGTTTATTAATTACTTGATGGTGCTGGAGAACGTGAATGTGGCGTTCATTACTTATTCGATGCGATCGCAATATGCGAACGTGACGTTCGTTACTTATTTGAAGCGATTGAAAAACGCGAACAAGGCGTCCTTTACTTTTTTGATGCGATTGCTAAGCGCGAACAAAACGTTCATTACTTATTTCTGCGATTGCAAAACACAACGCGAACCGGGTGTTCATTACTTATTTGCAGCGATTGCAAAACGCGAACGGGGGGTTCATTACTTATTGGATGCCATTGTAAAATGAGAGCGTGACATCCATCACTTATTTTAGGCGATTGCAAAACGCAAACGAGGTGCTCATTACTTATATGATGCCCTTGAAAAACGGAAGAAATGGTTTTTGAGATTGACTCATGTGTTGTAGAAATTATGTTACATGAGAACGTAGAAGTGTCAGAACAGAAATTATTTAACTTCACGTAGGGTCTTTGCATCTCTTATCTTGTAATTATCAGTAATTTATTTCAATTAAATAGGTCAACCCCTAATTTATCGAATGTTTATAATATTCTAAAACGTTAATATGTCTTAAAATATCCGTGAACAATATACATCTTTGGTATTAAACATGAAGCAAAATGTTCACATAGGAACAGTATAACTCTCGCAACTATAGAAAAATCAGCTGATAAAATAAATAAATAAATAAATAAATAAATGTCTGTGTGTTTCCAGCAACATAAACAACAATTTTATTTTCCAGTAAAATAAAACAATACACTTCTGCATGGGAAATTTACTTCATGCAGTTAGTGTCGCTAAATATGGGCTTATTTTTTACTACTTCGATTTCTCGGTTGCCACATAATTCCTCTATGTATAAAATCTATTTTTTATCTCTTCTATATTAAATTATTGAAAATAAGTAAGACTTTTTAAACATTTTTAAATGTTTTTAGCTCCACTGTTTGGTACACGACGGTCAGTGCTGAAAAACAGGAAACGGCAGGGTGGTGACAACGATTACTGTGAACGACGAAAAAGACATCATTTGACAATGGTAACTGGCAAAGTTATTCATTTAAAAAGAGCGGAAGATATTACACGGGGAAAGGAAACTACACGTAGAAACAGTGACCAGAATCAATGTTCAGATTTGTCCCGAGGATGAGCAATCAATGATGCAGCTAGACCAGATTAAGAACATTTGCAGTGGCCACTACCTTGTAAGGCATGAAGAATTTCCATAGTGTAATGGAGATAATTTGAGATTGAAATAATAGAATGAAATCTGTATTTGTAGCAGTGATGGAGGTAGTTCAGTAATATTGGAAGTGTTACTAGCAGCGAGATTGGTAAGGCTGTTTTGGTTGTGTCTTTAATCAAGTGCATTTCATTGTAACTTGTTTGTAAATTGTAAATGTTAGTGGTATTCAAGATTGTAGAAATGTCGCTGATTTGGAAGTAGAAAGAATCCTAGTCGGAGGTGGAAGGGAGAGTTCGTGCTAGGAACGTGTGCGGAATGTGTGCACAGAGCGTGTGGGACGTGAGTGGGAATTGAGCGGAGAGGAACTGTAGGCACGGTGGAGGCGCGGGTGGCGGAAAGGGATAGGGCGTGTGTGGGCGTTGTGACGTGGGTAAGCGTGCTGGCGTGGAAGGAGGAGGTGTGAGGTGACGTGGAAAGTGGGGGGTGTCGTCCTCTGCACGGCGTTGAGATGTTATCTAGTTTGGCGCCAAGCGCGGCACTCGGTGTATACAGAAATTTAGCGTCACAGGAAGGAGACAGTAATTGCTGATATTCTTTTCTAGACAGAAACACTATGCGCTCTTTATTTTCCAGATAAACCAACGACAAGAATCAGTAAATCAATAACTCGTAAGGTCTTCCTTTCAGTATCCCAGGAAATGTGTGAAAAAAATACTCGTTAGATTAAAGAAGTGCTACAATTTTTCGGCAAGATATTGCTTTATGATAATCAGAAACTGAAATAAAATATCCATAACTGTGACGTAAGCTTTCTAAAATGGGAGACAGACTTAAGTATTTATTTCATCGCACATCACACAATCCCTAGTCTAATCAATAAAATGAATAAG
Source organism: Teleogryllus occipitalis (assembly GCA_011170035.1). Classification (NCBI taxonomy): domain Eukaryota; kingdom Metazoa; phylum Arthropoda; class Insecta; order Orthoptera; family Gryllidae; genus Teleogryllus; species Teleogryllus occipitalis. The sequence continues at coordinate 1,151,696 of BLKR01000005.1, read as the reverse complement.
TTCAGGTTCTTTCCCGAAAGTAAATTGCCAACTGAAACATCATGTGTTTAGCAAAGTACTGAGAGTTAGCATATTAGCAAAGTAAGTATCTGCGCTTTTTGTACCTTAATATTCTGTATTAGATGGAAATTGTGAGATTTAATAACATTCAAATCATTGACTACAAAGCTGTGCTTCATAAAATCGTCAAAAATATTCATGTGTTTGAAAAAACTCTCGTCATAATTTAATAAAAATGGAATACACTGTAAATATTTGACGAATAAGAGTTCAAGACAAATGCTCAACGAGCAAAGGTGATGTGGAGTTTGCAGACCCGAGGCCTAAGGTGAAAATGGAGGTAGGAGGAAATTTGAGGTGCCTGAAGAGCGCGGTCCTATAGAATAGAGAGGGGAGGAGGCGAAGGCGCTAAAACCAAAACGGGCTATGAAGAGGGAGCGGAGAAGAGTTGGGGTGGATGAGAGGTGGGGGTCAGAACGGGGAATGTTGATCGAATGGAGGATGTAGAATTGGGGTAGATGAGAAAGGGCGAAGAGAGTAAACGGGAAGAGGGTTAATGAGATTAAACAGAGGGAGGAGACGACAATGAATGTTTGTGGTGTCCACACAGAGATAAGGAAGGACAGAAGCGGTGTTGAAACGGGGGCGCGGTAGGGGTGAGGTGGTTGGGTGGAAGCAGGGGCGATGCGGATGGTAGATGAAAAGTGGGTGGTAGGTGAGGTGGAGAAGTGAATCAGGTCGGTGCAGAGGGAAGCGGCTCAGAAGCGGAACGGATGTAGGACACAGTGGGATCGGCTTCGAAGCGGATGCGGTGGACAATTGTGGTGGATGGTTGTGAAGGGGAGAACGGAGGAGGTTGAACGGACGGAGAGTGAAGGATAGGGGTAGTTGAGAGTTCGAAGCGGGATAGTTTCAAGACGGGGTGAAGACTACACTGAAAGTTTGTGGGGTGTAGATGGAGGCAAGGAGAGACAGAAACGGCGGCACATTGGGGTGAAGTGGTTGGGTGGAAGCTAGGGCGTTGCGGATGATGGGTGAAGACGGGATGGTAGATGAAGTGGAGAGGTGAATCGGGGGCGGTCCCAACGCGGAGGCGGCTGGGAGGCAGAGCGGCCGGCGGCAGCGTCGTTGAAGCAGACGGTGCCGGGGAGGTGGCCGCCTGTGACGGGGGCTGCGGCGCGGGGGAGCGGGGGCGAGGATGGGGCGGGGGCGGCTAATGAGGCGTTTTACGCGCCAGCGACGCGCTTCAAGAGCGGCGCCTCCGATCAATACGAAAGCGCCGGGCGTGGGGGCGGGCGCGGGCCACCCGTTTTCTCTGCACAATACAACTGCCGGCGCGCTTCCTTCCGCCGCGGGGGCGCCCCGCCGCCGCCTCCACCGCCGCCCCGAGGGTGGCTCCGGGCGCACAGACGCCTGGCTCTCCCTGACCTCCGGAGCAAACCAGCGGCGAGGGTTTCAGATTGTTCGGAGAAGGTGCCTCAAATAAATTCCCTTGTCAGTATTTTAAGTCGTAATTGACCGAGAGAGTTTTTGTAAGTGTTTACCCTGCTTGTAAGCTTTATTGAACAGCCGTGATATTTATCTTGCATATGATAGCTATACAAATTCTGACATTAGGTTACTAGCTGTAGGTGGTGTCGACGATTTTAAACTGTTTTAAAAGTATTTTATAACTACGTAGAAAATGTCTATTATGCATTATCTTAAATAAGAAACATTAAACATACGGTTGTATAGTTTTTTTTTCATTCTTGAAATATTACAGAAAAATAATCGATTAAGGATCAAAATAAAATAACAAAAGAATCAACAATAAGATGTATGCGCAATTCTCTTTGTCGTATGTTCTTGCGAACTGTGGTCACTTCCAACCCCCCGAAACTGTGTTGCAGATCCCGATCACAATTCCAACGCTCCCAGGAGAGTTGTTCCGAAGAGTACATCCTTTCAGTGTATTATTAGGAAGATTATGTTTAAAAAATTTCATTTGGATGCTTCTTTTCTAGAACATACCGTTTCATTCTTTTAGACTTACTTTAGATTATAATTTTGTCAGTGAAAATATCCTACAACAGAGGATTATCCCTTAGCACAATCGTACATTGCTACACACAACAACATTATCCTAGAAAACGATAATTGTCCTACGATGTATTGGACCGAGAGCGGTAGCTCAGTGCATCATCTGATGTCACTGCAGTGACTCTGACCGGAAGGTCCTAGGTTCGAGTCTTGACGGCGGCAGGATTTTCGACACTAGCTCTTGAGCTAGGTCGAATTCAGTCGCTGTCTGGAGGGGAATTCTAGCGGCCGGCTGCTCTGATCGGTAGTTTTCCGTGTTTTTTCCGATCAAAGGCATCATCTCCAGACAAATGCCGGAGCAGTACCCTACCAAACGGGTCACGGACCGCGCGCGATCTGTCCTTCCTCTTCCTTGTTCTATTCTCTCCCCTTACACACACACTTACATGCCGGGAGACCGGTCGGGAGCTTAGAGCTTGTCCCGGCTGGGGTGGTGCCCTGCTGGTGGGAGAGTCCTGGTTAGGGAGAAACCCCACTAGCCGACTCGTCATCAACCGAGGATCTCGTCATCAAGCGGGGGAAGATCACCGCCATCTCTCGAGAAAAAACATGCACTACACTCAAAGGACTAATGACCAAAGCAGTTGACCCGCCCGGAAACACGAAAAAAATCAATCAAAAAACCTACGATGCACCAACAATGATAATAAACATTTCCTTTAGAGTGATCTAAGGCCTTCACCGCAAACTGTAAACTGCGACGTATAGGTGATGAAAATTCTAGCCACCCGTCATTCATCGTCTGGATGCCGTGGGCCGCCTAATAGGCCATTTACCAGTTAACTTCGTCCGAGTCGATGGCGCTGGGGCATGTGGTTTGATCGGCTACTGCTAGATCGCGGAGCTAAAAAATGCAAAACATAGGTTTTTGAAGAAATTTCTTAAAATCTTCTGGTTGGATCCGAAAACAAATTCCAAATTCCTCACCAGCTGACCCAGATGTGTCGATAAACACATCATTTATCTCGATTGGTGGTGGAGGAGAAGTGGTTTAGCCGTGAGTGACGGATGGACGAATGCATGTTACTCGATGAGGTTGGACTTGGTTATATGAGCATATTTTCTACAAACTGACTTAACCAAAGGCATAGCAGCTAAACACGGTTTTTAATGAAGATTCGCACCGATGCAAGTCATTAGTGCACCCTTGCGAGAAGTGTACAGTGCTTTAGCGATCATGGCTATATCGTCATCTGGCACTCAAGAATGAAGAAAACTCGCTTATATGCTTCGTTTCGGGTATCTACATCGGTTAAAGTCTTTGTCTTTGGTATCGCTAATGGACATTATATTCATCTCATACATTACCTGCAAGACTAAAGGGACTTGCGTCAATATCATGAAAACGTGATGCAAAAGCACCTAACCCACTTTCAACATCAATACCTGATCAGATTTGTTGGTTTTAGCAGATCTAAGAAACACAAGTGAGCTGAATTATTTGAAAAGTCATTGCTAGAACTATATCTCAATATATTAAAATATCTAGAATAGAAGTAAAAAATGAGGAAATGAAAGAATTAATTTAACACTTGGAGTAACGTTTCTTTAATGCAAACAATTTTGCTCGTCATAAGAATTCCATATTTTGGATGATATTTTTCGACAGGTCAAAATAAATTAATTCTTCGGAAATTTGATACGGGAAACAAAACGTTAGTTGAAAGTTTTCGTTCTGTATTTACAAGTGTTGTTGTTGCGTATTAGTACGTCATTGCATTCCTATAAAAGGATAGTATCTTTGCTTTGGTAAAATATTTCGATGTTGTGATCCCTTCTACTATCGCGCATCGATAGGCGTGGCGGTTTCATAGTCAGAGATGCATTTGACAAGCAGTACTGTGTTCATGATATCAAGATAAGATACTAGTTTAGCAGTTAGTGTTCAGCCATTGTTAATCGTGGTTATAATAACACTTCTGACAGTTTTTGTTATATTTGTGGTGAATTTGTGATTAAAAAACACCGACGGAACATTACAGAATTTGTTAGAAATTTGTATTTTTCATATTTCGAAAAAAATTACATATTTTGGATCAGGCCAAATCTTGGGCGCCACGTAAGGTAAGGTATTTAAACATATTGTAAATAAGGTCCTAGGCAACATAAAAGACCTAGACTCTTAAGCAATTGTTGCCAATACGTTGATGCTTTCAAAAAATTGTGATGTTTAATGAGCCTCAAGGTTCACTTTTTAAACATGCATTTACAATTATCTCCGGACAATTTAAGTGATTTAAGTGAAGAGCAAGGTCAGCGTTTTTCATCAAGCTCTAAAAGTGATGGAAAAACGTTATCAGGGACACTGGAACATTCACATGATGGGAGATTTCTTGGTCACTTCACCGAGTAAGTCGGCAAACGGCGCATGGGAGAAAAAGATATATCAGACGTTTTAAAGAAAACAGACAAAGAAAATATACGTTAATGGACACGGAAAGCCTTAGTAGAATGTAATGTTAAGAATGTAAAGCCATCTTCCATGTTTAAATAAAGTTCTGTTGGTATTTTAAAGTCATTCTCTTTTAATTTTTAGTGCATGTTCAGCATATTTTCCCATATCTTACTATATCAAATTGTGAGTAAACTGTGGGTGATATATACGAACAGACTTTAGGTGCGGATTCAGTACACAAAAAACGATAAAAATCAGCTAACAAGATTTAAAAATTCGTTGAAACCATTTTTGTGTTGTCCTGTGTTCTTAAAAATGAAAATTCATATTTTTGAAATGTCAATATCAGATTCCTAATAAATAATATACTCTAAAGCGATGAATTATTAAATACTGTATACATTTTGTGATCATGTCTTAAAAATGAAAACAATATAAACAAAAAATATTCAACCCAGTGTTGTTTAGAATTCTAAGTCTTGGGCATTATTATATCAGAACGAATCCTGTGATTTAATTCACAATAATACGGCAAACCTTTCACATCTCCATAACCCCCTTGCATCAAACCAAACATAACCACGGAAATGTGCTGTTTGAGAAAGCGAGTTAGAAGGAAGCGATACCGACGGGCAATTGCGAAGCAATAGTAAAGCAATACCGAAGCGATAGACCCGAAACGGTGCTGGGTCAGCACCCTCGAAGCAGTGAATACGGGCACGATCTATTTACTCCCAGTTCAATGAAGACGTAATAGCAGCAATGAGCCATTCACTAAACAATATGCGGAACCCCCATTCATCTGCCACAAAGGGAGGCGCATAGCACGGCCCAAGTTCGCAACGCAGCGTCGTCGATCGCTAACTCGAAAGAGATCGCAGCGCGATATGCACATTCAAATGGTGGAGCCAAAGGAGCGGAGCCCCTTTAATGAACCCTCAATTGCTCGTAAAGGGGCGCAAGTAACGGTCCCTGCACTCCTGATAGGTTTCGCGACTGGTCAATGATATGGCATGTTATTCTATGGTCTACTCTTTGAAACTCTTCTTGCGACCGTCACTAGAAAAATGCATGTTAGCAGGGTTTAATTTTTGTATTTATAGGTGTGAACATCGCGTTTGTTAAAACATGTTGTTAATTGTGCAGTCTGGTCAGTAGAATGCTTTAACAAAAAGATACAAGATAACAATGTTAGAGCACCATACTTTATGTCCATTCAAAATCGTACCCATTCACTAATTAGCCTGGAACGATTACTACTGACATTGTTTTTTTAATTATTATTCTCCTTCATTCTCAAAAACATTATTAGTCCAAGGGTACCATTATCTTCACGAACCTGACGAGCTACGCGAATTACCTAGATCTGTTAGGTAGTACTTAACACTGTTGCAATACTACAATAAAAATGTGTTTATACCTATATCAATATTATTTCGCTGCAATTACCTACATTTCCAAAATAGTTTTGTAATAAGAAACCGTTTTACTTAATAAACAATTTTGAGTTAAATGTAAATCACTCGTGCGTTAATTTATTTTATTATTTTCTTAAAAAGGTGTTTATTTTACACCGCGAGTAAAGAATAATAATTCTTTCCTCCATAACAGAAACACGATATTCTATGAAATACTTTCATACATTTATTATGCCCAGTAGTATATCTAACCTACACCGACGTTGCAGTATTGGTATCGGTATTGCTTATTGCCGCTAACGATATCGATGCAGTAAGCTTCATTATCGACAAAATGTTGATGTTTTCACCTTCATACTACATTATCGATGAACTAATTTCCATATCGATACTACTATCGAAAACAAAAATAACAGAACAAACAAGTCCCTTGTTAAAATTGAAGCGCTGTTAGTCTGTGAAATCCGTGTCCCGATCGTTTGTCGACGGGTTGAACCATGCGGCGCCGCGATATGCAAGCAGCTGGCGGCGCAGGAACAGATGGAGGGGGAAAGGGTCAGCGGGCAGCGCCCCGACGCGAGGGCTGTCGCGGACACGCGGCGGCGGTGGCGGTGGCGGTGGCGTGCGCGGGGGCGTGGGCGTGGGCGTGGGTGCGGCGTCGCAACTGGGTCTGACAGGTGGGCGTGGCCCGCGGCGGAGACGGAGGCGGTGGCGGAGGTGGAGATGGAGGAGGAGAAGGAGGACACTATGGCCAAGGTGGTGATTGCAGGGTCGCTGAATGTCATTCTCGATTTTCCTTATTCTTTTCAGTAGTGGTGAAGATAACCGTTACAGTTTTAATATGATGTGATCGAATCACAATGGGAATAGTATAGATTCGAGACTGTGAAAGTTTATACCTAGGCTCAAATTGTCGAGTGCAATTACTCTCCACGATAATTAGGTTATCGTATTTCTACATTAGTTAAAACATGAAACTAAAATGTAGTTTCTCTGCCTGATAATGAAGTCTATTTCTGAATACCTTTGAACTTCATTTCCACAAATGAACTATGATCACAAATCTCTTAGGCACATTGAATGTTTTCTAATTCCCAAGTTCACATCGCAACGAACTTATCTCTTATCCCTAGCATTACCAAGTAGAGGTGGGGACCGTCCGAGGTTCACATATGATTTTTTTACAGGTAAAAGTATCAATTTTTTTAAAATAAAAAAAATTGATACTTTTTATGATCTATATATACCTTTTCGTTCGAAATATGATGCAATTTTTCAAAAGTGTTCGTTTTTCACAGAGACTTTGACTGTGGCTAAAAATGGTATATTTTCTCGAAAACAACATTCAGAACAAACTTTGAAAATATTTATACTATTTTAAGTCTTATGTATTAAACTATTTTATAGTACATGATGAAGAGACATCGACCTTTGTCATAAAAAATCAATAGGTTTTATAATTAGCAGGATATTAAATACAATGTTATAAGAAAAGTTTATTTCAATCGTACAACTTGAAAATGAAACATATTTTTGTTTAAATAAGTAATAAGTAATAAATTAATGTTTTAATTTATTAACAAAATTCAATAGTACTTTAATAGAATCAAATTTGAGCTGTGGTTTCTGTTTGCCTGCCACCCGCCCCCTGGCAACTTTGGTTATGCTTGGTACCTTCTATATCTTGGTATTTCTGGGGTTAATACTTCAGTCTGAAGGGTATTTCCAGAAACCCAGGTACGTAAACTTGCACTTGATATAATTTCATGCGCACAGTGTTTCTAGTGCGTGTTTTTACTAGCAGAATTTATACGAACTTTGATAACAATATCTATCTATCTATATATATGTATGCCGAACGTCCCGTCCGCAGCCGCCCCTGCCGCCCTCATGACAATGCGAACATGGATTTACGACTCCACAGAGATCTGTTGTAAGTCATGCCCGAGGTGACGAGCACGTGCCACGTCGCACTGCCCGCGAAATACTTTCAAGGGGCAAACGTTTTATTTCACTTAAGACAGACCCACCCCGCCCAGCGTGAAAAGAAATGTGTTATGTACGAGGGACAGACGCGGAGTAACCGAGCGCCGTCCTTTTCATTTGCGCAAGGAGTGATGCCGTGAAACGCTACGCGATTCGTCATAGGCGCATGTGCGAAGGAACGGCGATCGACCCTTTCAAAACAGCGCAGGGGCCAGCGATTCGCTATGGGCACATGCGGGTCGGCCAAGGGTTATCTGACCAGTAAATAATTTAAAAAAATAGAGGCCAGTCGCACTGCATTCCTCCGACCGTGACGTGCCCACTTCGCAGGGACCGGGCAGCTAACCTTCACGCCAAAAATGCAACAGAAATTTCTTCTTTGTATCACATGCGCTCGCGAGCCATTGGCTCGACTGTCGCCCCGCCACCGGTCCCGATGACTAATGCTAAACGAATCACCGTGAAGCATTCCGATCAGAGGTGGGAGATCGAAGCCTTCGTCTGGACGCGCGCGAGGCTCCGTAATGACTACGATTCGCATCTTTCGACTTGCAACTTCGAAATTGTTACTTTAGAGTAACTCTTCAAGACTACGATTCGCATCTTTCAACTTACAACTTCGAAATTGTTACTCCAGTGTAACACTTCAAAATTACTAAGATTTTAATCTTTCAACTTGCAACTTCATAATTGCCGTTCCAATTTCGGACTCGCAGCTCGAGGCACTTACGCATATGAGCTTGAATAAGTTAATATTTCTGACTTGTTCCTTGAACGTGGGACCACTAATGCATTAAGGAGGCAACTATTATCATCTCGGTAATGAACATGTGCGGGAAACAACGCCAGTGATTGCGTGTACGCCTGAGATGCCGACACCACAGTGGGTCCCACGCAGCGCGCAGTCGTCCGTCAATCCGCCTGGCTGGAGAATGGGGAACTGGGTCTGCTCGTCACTGCCGCTGTGCTGCTGGCCACCGCCGGCATCCCACCGTGAAGACGAAGTCGTCACGTCGGTACCATAAGTTATAAATGACATGTAATCGGGTGACGCTCAGCTTATTTTTCCGCTGAGGTGCGGAAGGACCCTAAACGAAGCTGGGAGCGTGAATGCCGATAGTCTGGCATATTATTGCGACGGCTAATTGTGTTTGTTTGCTTGTTAAAAAAAATATGATTAAAGTCGCGGTAAAATTACTAAATTTTGTAAAACTTATGTAAAATTATTTTGCATGCTCTCTTCATCATCATCTTCATCATCATCTTCTTAAGCTAATTAAATGTGTTTAAGCTCATTTCTGTGTTTTTATTGAACATCAAAACCCGCTCCACACCCGGAGTACATACATACATATATATATACACTGAAACGCGTTTCTGATACCAGATATCTATGAACTGCGCGGTCGCCATGGCCGTAGCGAACGGCGAATCGATCCGAACGGGTCACCTACAATAGGGAACGAAACTTCAGTAGCGGGCAGTCAGTGAGACCGAGAGTGGAGAAGGGACGCCATGTTCGGCGGTGGCAAAGGCGAGTGAGGAGACGGCAGGAAGAAAATCCGAGTTCATTGATGGTAAAACGGTATTGGAACGAGTGAAAACTATAGTAGGGCAGTAATGAAATGATACGCTAGGTGTGGAATAAACTGCTACAAAATAAGTGAGAAAGAGAGACAGTGCAGAGAGATTTGGCAAAACATCGTGTGAAACCTAAGCTAATAAGGTGAACATTGTGTGACGCAGGTGTGGAACAATATCCAGACTTCATCAATAAACCAAGGATCTGTGGAGTTACAAACTAATATTTTCGGGGTCGATGTGCAACAGGCGTATGGTGAGTGGATAATTACCGAGGCGAACGGTAACCCAGTAATATAATGAGCTACCAACTAATATACCTCTGAACCATCGGAGTGAGAATAAATGGTGCGTTGTCAACACCAGGCAATCCAGCGGGCTGAAGAGAGAAATTAATAGTGCATGCAGCGAGGCGAGTGTCATCCAGAAGGAAAGTGAGTAAAATGCTTCCTGAATTTGTAGCTGGACCAGGTATGTTATTGGACAAATAATATATTCTGAATAATTGCACGCTTACGTAAACGTTTTGAAAAGCGATGGTTTTTTATATTTTTAATGGAGCTATAATTTTGTTTTATGTTATTACCCGTTAGTATATACTCGAGTTGCTTCAGTGTATGTTTGCATTAGAGACCCTTATTACAAAGTAGAACAGTGATTTTTAATTTGAATCAAAATATTGGTCAATGTGCAAAAATGAGTATTATTCAGTAATGTTTTTTAGACAGAGAAAACAAATAATCAGGGAGACGACTTTAAGTGCCGCACTGAATTGTTTACGGCATAGTCGTGAGAACATGCTGAGGCATTCCGCTTCTACCGAAAGCACGTATTATGTAATGTATAAAGTAATATGTACGTAATTAACTCAGAGGTCTTAAAGATCGGTGTAATTTCTCCTTTACTATCTTTTCTGTACTATAGAATTCAATTGTGGTTGCTTAGTTACATTTTAAACCTCGTGGAAGTTTTGTTTCGTACTTCCTACAATATGCGACGGGCTTATGACGATTATAACATTTTAAATGAATTCCTGAGAACTTAATGTTGATTAAAAATATTTCTAAAAATCTTAATTTAAAATTATTACTTGAATTATAAAATATTAGCTCGCAATAGGAAACAAATTCTCAAAAGTTTTATCAATCAAAACATTGCTTTCCGCAATTATTTTAAAATAGAAAATAGAGTTAGAATGGAGTCAAACTTCGAATGGTTCAAATAAAAAATGTGTATCATGCGACTCAGCACCTGTCGTGAGTAAATATTCCAGTATTTTGAAAAGTTGTGTTATTTCAAACAATAATTGACCATTACATAAATAGTTAGTTAGTTATGTCATAGTTATATCATTTTTTTTAAAATAAAGATGCTGTTCATTTCTTACTAGCTGTGCTTGGAAGTTGGAATCTCAAGACGATCTGAAAATTAAGAAATATAATAAATGTTTTTTATAAAAAATTGTACTATATTGCAAATATTGTAAATTTTCGGAATAATAAACAATTTGTGGGGTCTTCAAACCTGGTTTAAGGGCCAAAGACGCATTTTCTTCAGTTAGCACAATGGTAATGTGTTACAAAGTTGCGTGAGTTCCGAGTTTAATTTTTATAATGTAATTTTATTATGTCAAAATCTAAAAAATGTAAACTTTTCGTCTTAAACTTTGTGATGCACTCTTTAGAGATAAATCAGCAGAAGCACATTTGTGAGATTTCATATCGATGATATCAAAAAGTTGATCAAAATGATCTTTTGCTTGAGAATTATAGTAGTGAAAATTAAATATATTCAAGAATTCCTTTTCAAAAAATATCGCCACACACTAATCTACATCATTAAAAAATTTTAACTTAGCCTCACAACATACGAGAATTAAAGGAAACATTTGCTTTTCGAACTTTAAGAACTGTACTTCAGTAAACCGTACGCCAGGTAGGAACCAAGTAGAATTGCTATTCTTACTTAAATTAATTAGATGACACATATATAAATGAGACAAACTATATCTTACATCACAAATGACACATATTTAAATGCGACAAACTATATCTTACACGTCTATCGTGTCAAAACATTACGAATATGTTTGTAATGTAATCCTTTTCGTGCAAGGATATCTGAGGATAATTTATCAAATAGAAAGTAGTATGTTTCGTGTTAATATCCAGGAAAACATTCTCTTATGTTTACATTCCTAAATTTAATATAAAAGTAAATTTATATCCATTATCGTGGAAGGATGAACACCACACTCGAAGTTCAGCGGGGTTATGTTAGACAACTTTCGGAAAGAACCACTGTATACCGAGAACGAACTCTTGACCTTGAGTATACGAAGCTAACGGAGAATCCCTTGTTATTGGAAACCTTGGATCACTTACTGTAATAGGAAACCCTCCACAAGCATCACAACCTATCTCCAGAACTGGCAAACATAAGTGCTTCCCAAGCAGCCCTCGCTCACCGTGTGGGCAATTCCCTCCTCCGTAACAGGCCAACCGCCATCTTCATCTCCAGCATCAGCAACAACGCAATTATTACCAACGAGCCATTCCAGCCACCCACTTTCCGAGGCGATCGACCGCCATCATACCCCCCCCCGTTTCCCTCTTCGTAATTGATACTTCAGGCTGTTCAATATTGCAAGGTCGTCGCTGCAGTTACAATCAACAATATCACGAACAGTGTCGTAGTGATAACAGGATTATTTTCAGTACTACATAAACAGCGCTGTACTGTAAATATTACTAAAGTTGTTGAAACCTTTAATGCTAGCATGAGAATGAGAGTTTCTCAAGTTTCAGTACACACCGATATTAGCAATCATAGTATCTTTAATCCTATATAAATATAAGCGTAGCAAGAAACTGTTATTAAACAATATGCATAACCCTGTCTGCTACAAATCACACCCCCAACTTGAGAGAACCCTCCATTGCCACCACAACCATCATAGTTGCTACCACCACCACCACTAAAACCAACTCAAACTATCACAACCACCGCCATCACCACCACCAATCACAATAGAAATCAACCACGACTAATAATAACACATTGCTCATTACCACCATCATCACCACCACAAGAACATGTTCCATTACATCCTCTGGAACATACCTCTGTCACCACAACAAATGTAACGACAACATACAATCAACACCACACTAATTCCATTGACGATAGCAACAAAGGCAGCTAGAACAGGAACAAGGGCATAAATGTTTCCTCTTTCCCCATTGTCTCCTCTCCATTCTCACTTCCACCGAGCGAGCCCTTGCGTGCACCCTCCCGTCCCACCCGCCAGCGCCAATAGCTCTCCGCCCTCACCGCCTTCCCCGGCGGCGGCGGCGGCGGCGCGGGGGCTGGTCGCAAAGGCCGCGGCGGCCTTTCCCTGCGCACGTGCCGCGCCGCGCCGCCCCGCCCCCGCCCCGCCCCCGCCCCCCTCTTCGCGCTCTCGGGCGGACAGATGGATGGGCCGGCGGCGCCGCCCCGGGCGGCTTCATCAGCCTCACCACGCCCATGCCGCTGCCGCGCTCAACGCCGCAGTCGTCCTCGTTGCCATCGCTACCCTCACAAACTCCCTTGCAGCCGCCCTCACCACCATCGTCACCTCCCTCACTGCAGTTTCCGTCGGCGTCGCCACACTGTCCCCATTGCTGCCATGTCCCCACACATTCTCCGAGTCATGTCAAGGGCGCCCGCGGAGGCTAGAATAGTGGCGATGGCGGCGTCGATGGCGATGTCGAGGGCGACAGGAAAGCAGTGGCAATGGCAGATAACGCGAGAAAGAGCGAATGTAGAGGTGAGGACGGAACGTGGACGAGAGAGAGGCCGAGAGTGAGGGTGAGAGTGAGAGCGAGGGCGAGAGCGAGGGCGAGAGTAAGAGCGAGAGTGAGGGCGAGAGTGGGAGCGAGTGTAAGGGCGAGAGCGAGGGCGAGAGTGAGAAGCGGTTGTGGGTGTGGGGGAGCGGACGGAAGTGAGTTCGGGGGGCGAGGGTGTGGGTGCGGGTGAGAGCGCTGAGTGGGCTGCCAGGAGGGTGGCGGGCAGTGGCGTGGGCGTTGGCAGCGCTGGGGCGCCTGCAAGAGAGCAGACACGCGAGGACGGCTGCTCGCGGCGCCGACAGTGGCGACGTCCGACGCCCCGGGCGACCGCTTTTGCATTGGGCAATGCTTCAGATTGAATGTTTCCTGCGCGATTGTGCGCGCCTTGGTACGACTGCGGGTGTTACGGCCTCTGTCTACTGAGCGCCTCCTTTCTAAGGGTTGGAGATTCGAATTCCAAGGAGGGAGTGGCTGAGCGTAGGTTGGGTCAGCTTTCGCTCACACACCCCACGAGACAGCAAGGATGAGAAGTAGTGAATAGGCAAAACTAACGCCTAATAATAAAACTGGATGTAAAGCAATAGAAAAAGTAAACGGAAGTTGTTACTATAAAGTGAAATTATAAATTTAACGTTATTCTGCTCTTCATTGAGGATCAAAATTAATGATTTTAAAATTGTATTTAATTTTCAGTAAAAAATTACTTTCCATTTGAGATTAGTATTCATATTCCCACTCATTACTTTCTCGTATACGTACGTATATACTGAGTAATATAGAGAACGTAATGCTGTGCGAAAAAACGGTGAATATTCGGCAGAAAAAAAATTCATTGGTGGGCCTTGATAACGAAAAAGTAGATGCAAAATTCAGTTGCTAAATTAAGAAAAAATATTCTCTAACACGTGGTGTATTCAGAATCAGTTTTGCGGGTCCTTGATGCTGCAAAACCAATTGAAAGCAAAACGTCCGTGTGTCCGTCCGTTTGTCTGGTGCATGGTGTACAAACCGAGCTTCTAAAATATGCGTAGGATTTTTTCCAATTGAAGAAACCCCTGTCGTTTCTGTGTGAGCAGAAGCCCTGCGATTTTGAGAAACATTCAATAATTTTGGGAGAACTTGCGAAATTGCGAAGTCTTAGGAACACTGAAATTTTTTTCAAAAATGTCTCCAAATTTCTTCTTTAAATTCCTTGTAAGAATAGAGTTAAATACACTAATAAACGTAACATATGTTGGATTTTCAGGATTACTTCTGAATTATCGGAAATTGTAAAAAGTATGTTTTTTTCGGCAACTTCTTACAACTACAATATTGAAGATAGAGACTTTTCCTTCAAACGGAATTTGTTGTCCATAAATAGTTCTTTCATTAAGGTCATGTAGATTTTGTTTGCAAATTTTAGTAGTTTTCGTTCCATTGTGTGTGCAATACATGCAATTTTAAAAAATTACAAAAACATTTTCATGAAAACTGCTCTAATTTTTTCTTTATCTTATTCCTAAACGATGACATAAACCTATACGATACTTATTCCTGTAACATGACATAAACGCAATATTGCTCTATTCTTTCGTTTCTTCAAAAATTACAAAAATGTATTTTTTTACTTGTCTCTCACGTTGGCAATACTTACTTTAGAGGCGATTTCTTCACAGTATTATATTTATGGGTATATATGATTTAAATAATGTAAAATAAAGTTTATCAAAAACACACCAGTTGTCTGTGAAAATGATCTCAAAATTACGCATTTTCAGAAATACTCAAATGCCATTTTTTTAAAATGGCTCCAATTTTTTTCTTCAGAGTTTTTCATTGGATAGTACTAATCGCACTGTTTAATATGACGTACAGCACATTTTTGGTGTATTATTCTGTTTTTTTCACATATAACACAAATGTAATTTTTTTACCTATTTTTTATTGAAATATCTCTATCTTTATATTTTTTTGAAATATCTCTCACGTAGGTAATATACACATTTCCATCTACTTGTATACATTACTACATTTGTGAGTGGTAGTACTTCAAATGGCTTTAAATTAAGTTTATCGAAAACTTAATTGATTTCTGTGAAAGAAAGCTTCAAATTTCGCTTTCACAGTGATGCTTAATCGTCATTTTCTAAAAAACGGGTGCAAATTATTCAATGAAAATTTCTATTTAGGACGAGGTTTTACTCTTTTTTAATATTCATGAAGTAACCATTAGGAAACCGAAAAGTAGAGAAAATGTCAAAAAAATGTACTTTGGACGATAAATAGCAGCTCGCAAGATGTTGGGGCAAGACCGCAAAGCCATTCACTGCAAGCAAATTTAAAAACGTCACTTCAAGAAAGTCTGTGTCATTCTGTTACACCACTAGTTTTGATTCAATCGTAACGTTTTTTCCTCACAAATTAAATTGGTGGACCACAAAAGCACATACTTTCTCGTATTTTTATAGCTCTTGCACGTTTAGAAAATTTTCAAGGAAAGAGTTCAATGAAAATGAGTCTTGTCCTTTTTTTTAAACGATCTATATGCGTTATGCATGGACATAATTTGAAAACCAATTGGAGCTGATTTTGAGAAATTTGTTTTTTATAAATTCATTTCACTGTACCACTATCCCTTGCACAAATTTGAAGAAAAAATTTGGAGCCATTTTTGAGAAAACGGCGTTTGAGTGTTTCTGAAAATGCGAGATTTTGAGTTCATTCTTACAGAAAACTGTTGTGTTTTTGAGATACTTTATTTGACATTATTTATAACACATGTACTCATAAATATAATACTGTGAAGAAATCGCCTTGAAAGTATTACCGACGTGAGAGACAAGTAAAAAAATTACATTTTTGTAATTTTTGAAAAAACAAAAGTATAAACCAATAGAACGTTTATGGTATCCTATGGGTTTTTCGCACTAACCATATAAAAGATTTAAAGAAAAAATTTGGAGCCGTTTTTGAGAAAATCTTGTTTTCGTAATTTTTTAAAATTGCAAATATTCCACGCGCTATTATACGAAAATTACTAGAATTTTTAAAAATAATTTAATTTTTTAATTTTTCTAAATTTGGCAATTTTCGAAAATTCGGAGTTAACTGTCAAAATTGGACCTAAGCCATGTTTATATGTGTACTTTACTCTATTGTTATAAGAAATTTAAAGGAAAAATTTGAAGCAGTTTTTGAGAAAATTCAATTTGGAGACGATCGTACGTGTGGTTTAGGCTCTAGTAGTGTTCTTTTCCTCTTTCCTCTCTCTCTTCGCTCCCTTTCTCTCCTTTCCCCGTCTTCCTCTTTTCCCGTCATGCTTTCTATCTCTTTCCCAACCTTTCTTCTCTCTATTTTTCCCTCTTTTCTATATTCTCTCTCTCTCTTTCATTCTCTTCCTCCGCTCTATTTTTCTCCCTTTTATATCTCTCTACCCTTCAATCTTTTCGCTCCTTCTTTCTATTTTGTCCTACCTCTCTTTCATTCTCTTCCTCCGCTCTATTTTCCTCCCTTTTATATCTCTCTACCCTTCAATCTTTTCGCTCCTTCTTTCTATTTTGTCCTACCTCTCTTTCATTCCCTTCATCCCACTTTACTTCCTGTTTTCCATTTCCCTCTCTTACGCTCTATTTTTCGTCGTCTCTCTTCATCTTGTGGCATCGCTTAGCAACAATGCAGTCCAAGTGTATTTATTCAGTTGTATTGGTTGAAATTGCATTTAAATAAAGCGACATTTTGTGCTGTAGCGCCATCTAGCGGAATTACAATAATTGTACTATGCATATATCCTTCCTACAATTGCAGAAATAAGTTGACAAAGTTTTATCGCAATCTGTGAACGGTACGGCTGTGTACACAGCAATTCTACCGCATTGCTGTTGGCCTCTGGCGGAAGATGCTAGGAACCTGTCTCCTAACGACAGGCGAAAAATAATGATTGTGGTGCATCTACCAGCATATTATTTAAATTATTTATTTTCTGCATTGGCGTTGAATTAATCTTTCCCAAACTTTGCAAGGACACTGCGTCAAATCCTGAAGAAGAGCCTCTTAAAGTTTTTGTACCTATTCATACAGTCCTTTTTGTGGAATCGATGTCGGTTACATGTCGTCGAATTCACTTTTATTAATCTAGATTAATTGATAAGACAGAAGTGAATTGAGAACAAATGTTTCCAAAACTACCAAGAATTAATGACCTTAATTGTAGAAGCGATTTCTATAGGTTGTATGCTGGTAATATTTCAATACAAGAAATAATAAGTTGGTCAATATCGAAACTACGTTACTCCAGGCTTTCGTATGTAAATATTTTACGCCATTTCCGCTGGCTTACAAATTACCAAAGGAAGAAACTCCTTGATCTGCATTCCAAATGAGAATTTTTTATTGATCGTGGATGACAAGTTAAATAATACCTGAATCAGAATGGTTTCACCCTCATAAATCACAATTCCCTCGCACAACTGCCACTACAGTTACTGAACGTGTAAATGACGTGAATTTGTTGGCTTTTAAGAAGAGTATCGATCGATGGATTAGCAGTGTGTTGATGCTAAGTACCTTCAAAGGAAAGGAATGTGACAAAGAAAAATGATGTTGATACTATCTCACCTAGAATATAAAATGCGAGGGAGGAAGCAAAAACGGAACGATTGATACATTTAAAAACACAGGCAGCAAAAAATGGACAGTATTTATAACTTATTTGCTTTGCTTTAAAAGGTTGGGAACTGTCAGACAGTTTCGTATTCTCATGAAGCCGAAGTAACTAAAATAAATGGCTTGTCACTGACCACAAAAAGGGCTGTTTCTCTTTCATTCTATTGAAACAAAAATATTGACAGAATTCATCACGTTTCTAAAACACTCCAATTAGGCGTATGCTAAGTAAAAGAAAATGAGGGAGAATATGCGTGTCAGATGTGAGTAAGGTTGTCAAGGTATCCCCCTAGTCGACCGGCCGTCGACAAGGGCAGCGCCGCAAGATGGATGGGTAGTCAACACTCGTTTTTATCCCTTTTTGAAAAGCTTTCTCCTAGCTGCTCCACCAGCATGGTCATACAATATGGACATACAGAGTTCGTCATGACTGATAAGTGATTGCTGGCGTGCTAACTGCTAAGGTCATTAGTCCGTAAGTGTAATACATGCTTTTATCACGGGAGGTCGCAGTGATCTTCTCCCGCTGGATGGTGAGATCCTGTGCCGACCTACCCGTCGGCTTGCGGAGTTTTCCCTTACCAGGAATCTCTAAGCGGGGCACCGCCCCAGCCAGGACAAGCTCTCAGCTCCTGTATTGCATGTAAGTGCATGTGAGGAAGATGTGAAGAGAAGACAAGAAAGAAGAAGAAAATATCGTGCGCGGTCCATGGCCCGTTTGTTAGGGACCTACCTGCATTAGCCTGGTCTTAATCGAATACTCCACCGAAAACTACCGATCAGAGCAGCTGGACGTTTCAATTTTCCAGACAGCGGATGAATTCAATGTAGCTCGCTAGATAGTGCCGAAAATCCTGCCATCATCGGGACTCGTACCATAGGGCCTCTCGGTCAGAGACACTGCAGAGACATAGTTATTGCCCTGAGCCACCTAAGCGGGTAGTTTGTGATGAAATAAAGGCTAGGGCAGAAGAATAGCTGAATTTGAAGAACTGGATTCAGAGCATCGTGGTACAATATTCCTGGAGCATCACCATAATTACGATCTCCCTTCATGCCTCCCTCAAAAAAAACCCTCTTCTCTTTCCTCTCTGCGGATTGTCTGCTGCTCCCTTCTTTACGAACCAAGTTTCCCCAGAACTAATATTGAATTACTGCATGGGTCTCGATGGCTACCCGTGTGATTTCGGCTGACATAAGAGTCGACCTCAGGGCTACTGTTTGGGTAGGTCAATGGAATAAGGTATTCTTGTAGGATCAGAGAACTTTCTCCTGATCCGCGCTGGAACGGAAATGTTTTAAGTCACATAATTAAAATAGCTGCGTACAATTGTAACAATTCTAATGGTGAGTGAAACTGTAAAATCATAGAGGACTATAAATGAGAAATAAAATTAGGTTTTTCTTTTCCATTCGAGAACACTTCATTCGTTCGAATATTCAAGATGTCTCAGAGTCGGACAATAATCTTTCTTCAGCCAGCACTCCGTCGCTAATATCATTAACCTGATAAAAACCGAATCAATCGTTCATTTGGCTCTGCTTTATTCAAATTATTCAAATGCTTTATTCAAAATCTTCGTACTGCTTTATTCAAATTATTGTAAATTAATCGACGTCTGCTAACTATAACCAAATTTCGTCATAACCAATTAGCCATAACCAATACTCGTGGGTAGTCGTTATTTTAGCACAGCATGAAGAGTGACAAAGAAAAGTTGAAAGAGTGAGTATTGATGCGAGACCTATAAGTCACTAATTGCCTCATGTTATATCGCTTAGGTGACGATGCTTCTCATTTGCTGGTATATGGGTCCGGCGCGTTAGCTTGTGGGTGGCTGCTTTGACAGGAATTCCCCAAAGGATCTCCACCCCGACCAGTACCAGCTCGAATTAACACCGGCAAAAGTCTTCTGACATGTTATGTGTAGTGCACATAACTGCCAGTTTGTGTATGCAAGGGGAGAGGATGGGACATGATGAGGTAGGAAACATCGCGCGAGGTCCATTTTTTGGATACTGCTCCAGCATTCGCGAGTGTTGATCAAAGTAACCTGGAAAGGCTACCAATTAGAACAGTCGGCTGCTAGTATTCTACGAGACTGAGCTGCTGAATTCGATCTTGTTATTTAGTGTCGGAAAGTCGTTACCGTCGGAATTCGCATCCTAGAAACTCCCAGTCACCGAAGTTGCAGAAGCAACGGCTTTGACCCTGAGCTATCGCAGCCGGTGGAACTTTTTTTTTTTCGATCTGCCTCTGTCATTTTCTAAAACAATGAGAAAAAATAGGGTAATATTTTCATGGTTTGTGAAACAACGCATCGAGTAATTGAAATGTTTAGAATATTTTGAATATTTTATTTATTTAATAAAAGTATGAATGTATACGATTAAGCGTACGCGTGTTAAATGAGGTTGATTTGGAATACAATTGCGAATGTTTTCAGTGTTAGTAAATGTAGTACGATATCCCTCAAATAACGACGTTTATATTATAAAAAGTTAAGTGTGAATGAAGTGTAGAACTAATTTAGATGTAACTTAAAAAAATTATGAAAGCAAATTTCGTAATATTGAAGTATTAGGCATGGAAAGACATGGGTGAGCTAGTCGGGCGCGGAGTATGTAAATTGCGGAACAGAAGGACAATAAGAGTTAAACCTGTGGGTAAATTGCGGACCAACCCAGAGAAGGGAATGCGTAAATTTCGGACCGACTACCTGCCATTCCAGGTACAAGTGGAAGGTGACCAGTAGCCTAACGCAGGGGCGGCCGGCCCTATGCAGAACTTTTACGGGGGTGGAAAAATTTCACAATTATTATTAATACTAATAATTAATAATAATAATAATAATAATAATAATAATAATAATAATATCATCTTGTAAAACTTTGAAGCATTTCATTTTATATTTTGTCGCACCTACGATTCGGACCGATTGCAACGAGCACGGAATCTTTCATTACTTTTTCTGTGCCTTCTTTAAATTAATGTATCTAAATGACATATTGCTCATTGTAGCGATTGCAACACAGTCTATACTGACTTGTATGTATTCCCCATATTTTATTTTGTGCTTGAATTGTTTATGATTAGTATTCACGGAGAATTACTCCTATTGTATAAATAGTGTTCAATATTGTACTCGTATAATAAAACGTGCAAATTAGATTATAGTACCAATAAGTACCTTCAGGGAAGTCCGCGAATGATGCTTCGACAATTCAAAGAAAGTTTCATTGATGAATCATCAATCGTCCAATTCAATTAATTTAATCGTGTACTTGCATATGTTTGCGCTTTCCAGACTGATTTTAGTGCTCATAAGTACTTGTAAGATTTTTAAGTTATTGAACTTTGTTGAAAAATTGTATTGTTCGTGTACGTATACATTCGACTACGTGAGTATTAAATATTTTATTTAAGTGAATTAATAAAAAGTAGATGAATAAAGTTGTAGTTAAAGACAGAAGTTTTGTTTTTAATTCTAACAATTATATTATTTATTTATTATTATTAATTATTATTTTTAATAAAAATATAAATGGTACCAGTATCTTTCAAGTTCTAATTGGATATTGATTTGTGTTTTATATTCAATTCGCTAATAATCTTGTCGATCGTAAAGAGGTAATAATAAGTAGGGAGTGGATTTTGATAACCTAAAACATGAAATGAGGGCCCAAAATGATCAATAAAATGCAAAAAATGACGTACAAAATGTGATCAAAATCAGTTCGCATGAACAACTCAAGATGTAGAATACGTTACAGATGTAAGCGAGGTTTCTATTCGTTCAAGTGATCACAGCTTTTAAACTTTTGGTTTGGTCTGTTCTTTACCATGAAATCTCTAGTTCTCCCGAAATCGGCTGATCCGACAATGGCACTGATAGGCGTCACAGGAACATTAAATTGCACACTTACAACTGTTGAGATTACAATTTCTGAGCGAAGAAATCGAATAGGTTTCTAAAGAATTCTATGAAGAACATTTGTTGCATCTCGTAAATATTATTAGAAGAAAGTACCATTAAAAAGATCTTAAAATCGATGAAACTAGCAAAAAATAGTACGTTAAAAATGACGAGAAAAGGTTAAAAATGACTTATAAGTGAAAATTGCAGAAAAAATGCAAAAAAAAAAATTACGAATAAAAATGGGTCATTTCCTTTTTTCATAACATAAAATTTATGTCTACACTAAACGGCATTTTTCTAGCGATTTAAACCAGGGACCGAATACCGAAATAATAGCGGTAAAGGTATTTATACCGGTATAGAAATACCTTTACCTCTATTATACCTTTATTCAAAATACCTTTAAAAAATACCGGTATAAGACGTCAAATACCGGTATTTTTAGAGGTATTTTACCTTTATCCGACGTCTATACCGGTAAAATACCTCTATTTAAAGGTATTATACCGGTATTCTCTCATCAAAATACCGGTATTTTCATAAGAAAATACCGGTATTTCAGTAGAATCATACAGGTATTTGGGGGAAATTCATTGTGCTTTTCCCGCTGAGATGGCTCAGAGAAAACAACTATTTACACGGCAGAGTTTCTGACCGGGAGGTCCTAGGGTTCGAGTCCCGAGGGTGGCGGATTTTCGACACATATTCTAGCTAGGTCGAGTTCTGCCGTTAACTGGGAAGTCGAGTTCTGTCGTCAGACGGAGGGACCAGCCAACGGTTATTCGCAGACATCAACACGAGCTCGTTCGCTGACCTTGGACCTCACGTCCGGGCGCAGAGCTTGGCGACACGTCATAGTGTTGAAAATGTATCCGTATAAATCTTGTCCTTTCTAGTAGCGATAAAAAATAGAGAAACGTGTCTTCTTATCCATAAATGAGTCTTCCCACGCATACCAAACTTCCTTCTTGCACGACTGTTTATCACTAAATGCGATTATTTGCTTCAACTTGATCGTACTACTAACATTTCCGAAAATAATTTTTTCAGTTGGCCCAGTTTCCTTATTCTGCATCATAATAGTTATAATTATATATTAATTAATTATATATAATTATTAATTATAACTAAAACAATATTAAAAATTGACATTGAATGCTAATAGACATTAACTATTCTTACGCGAGGAAACAGAAGCGTTATGTTTAATTCAAAATTAATGATTGAAGCATGTTTAATTTATATCCATGTATTATTTAAGAAATTTCATTAAGAAAAAATATTAATAGTACTATATAATATTAATTAATTTTAATAAATATTTTAAAATATTAATACTAAATAAATTTTAAATGTTTGCATTAAATTTGTGTAAATTAATTAATTATTTTGTTTGTTAATTTGTACATTTATTTAAATTAAACGTTAATTTTAATTAAAAAGTAAAAATGTTAATATTGATAAACTCTTTTTTATTAATTAATAATGTTAGTATATATTTCTTATTATTAAGGAAGAAACACTCTTCTCGAAGTGGGCTCCTCCAGATGCATTTTACAATGTAAGCTACCCGCGTAGAAGGGAACCCTTGCCCACATGCAATGTTAATAGCTAATAATAATAGTAATAATAAATAATAATAACATAATAATTTACTTTTATTACAAATTTTCTCAATATTTGCAGTTAATGTCAAAATATATTAAACCCTTAATATTAACCAGGAAAATAACATTTTATTTTAGCCCTATTTATTAATGTATAATTAAGATTTAATTGTGAAATGAAGTAAAAGGAAATCATTTTTTAACAATAACAAAACTGGGCCTGAAAGCCTGAGCGTTCGTGATTATCTCAAGGTGTCAACGCTTCCTCAGTTCGCCGAAGGAGGGGTCGGGGAGGGAAGAAACGGTCCTACGCCTACGGCACGGCGCATACGTTGACAGCCTCTCCATGTGCGAAATACAAAGACAGGCTTAGGTCATCTCTCAGGTCAGATGGGAGATAGCTCGATAAAGGACACTAAGAAAAGGTTCTCTTCAATGGAATCAATAATTATTATTTCATATTTCAACTTTTCCGAAGTTTAAATTAAGGGAGGTTTTCAATACATACAACGTATGCAAAACGTAAACGCCCGAACACAAAGCATTTACAATAATAAGAATAGAATTTAATACAGTTGTTTTATATATATTATATATATTTATAAAAAATAATTTAAACAATAAATAACAATTATGAAATGATATTTGATTAATAAACATTTTGTGAGATATTATTAACTAAAGTAACTTATTTTTTCAACATGTATGGATGGTAAGCTGTATTTCTTCATTGAAAATACCGGTATAATACCGGTATAACCTTTATGGACGTCCATACCGGTATAGACGTCCTATAGAGGTATTTTACCGGTATAAAAGAATAAAGGTATTTGAAAAAGGTATGGAAAAATACCGGTATTATACCGGTATTTTTTACCGGTATTCAATACCTTTTCGGTCCCTGATTTAAACATGTTATATCAATGTAAGTGCATACGTGAAGGGAAGGGCACAAGTATGAGCCGCGCTTGTGGCACATAGCGAAGTCGCTAGCCTTTCACCACTGAGGTCAGGGTTCGATTCCCGAAACTCATGTGAAATTTGTGAAAACAAAACGAGTTTGGTTACTTCACAAGGGCTAGACCAACCCATGTGAAGTGTCCTAAACCCTACCCCTATCCTTATTCCTTCCCAATTCTGGCCGCTGGGTAGTGACGTAGGAGGAGCGTACGCGGAGATGCTACCTGGCAGTCCTCTTGACAACTGACTGCAACGTGACGTGACATGACTTAAAGGTAATGGAGGATTACTCCCGCGCAAGTTCATGGAGGATTACTCCACAGAGCAAAGCGCCCAACGCTCCTTAAGGGGAGACGCAACAAATTAAAAAAAAAAAAACGTGCTGGACAGCGGCGCGGAGGCCGCGGCCGCCTTGACTTGCCTACCTTCATTTCCTTTTCCTCACCTGAGATGGTTTGGTCCGCAATTTACATACAGAGTTAGAAAGTAAGTTTCACAAGATGAGATATTTTGGTCCGCAATTTACATACCACCGTCAGACGCACCAATTTTTGCTTCTTCTGCGCAGCATTTGTTTCTAAAAAAATTGATTTGTAAGAGGTTCAGATGGTACGCATTTGAAATATGGGAGAAATAGATCCAAAAAATCCACTTTGTCAAATATGCAGTAGAATGCATATGTAACCGCAATATGTTTTAAATATCTTAATAATGAAGTTTTTTAAGTGTTCATGCTTGAATGCGACTCTTCTACATTACTTCAATAATTGGTGTAAAAGGTTTCAATGATCCTAACGTGCTTCCCCGTTTTAATTTGTGCTTCGTATTTTAAAACTCCTCTCCCCTCCATGCTTTGTTCAGGCTCAGTTCCCCCTTTCTTCTCCTACGTATGGAATAAGAGCAAATAAGGTTCCTCCGTGAATTACCACCGACCTGGCAAACAAACACTAATTGTTTCTGGAATATTTGTACCCCGCACGTGTTTCCAAGAGATTTAGTACTAACATTGGTATTAAAACAAACGAACAAATAGTAAACAATTCTCACTGTTAAGTTAAATTTATAGCATACCATTCGATATTGACCATTGGAAGAGAAAACATTGAATTTAACTATTGAAACTTTTCATTCAATAGTTTGCGGTTCATTAAAGCAAATTTTAATTCTTATCTCATATAATTATTTAGAAAACCGCATTATTGTTTGTTAATATTATCTTGAAATTCATTCAATTGTGAGATTTTTCATTGGATTTTACGTTATTTAATTTCAACTATTAAAATATGTAGTGGCAGAATTGTTATTTTAATGATTTAATACTTCAGAGGAGTTCCAGGAAGCAGATATTAATATAAAAATGTTTTTATTAAATAAAATAACTTGCAAAAGCAAATCAAAGAACAATGTGGATCTCACTGGAATATTCCGTAAATGGAATTAACTTCTCAACAGTGAACCAAGGAAAAAAAAATGTTAATTTTCAGTCCTTGTATTTTAGAACAGACATTTACTATTGGAGTTGAATTTATTTCAATAATTCTACACTATTTTTTT
Source organism: Teleogryllus occipitalis (assembly GCA_011170035.1). Lineage (NCBI taxonomy): Eukaryota > Metazoa > Arthropoda > Insecta > Orthoptera > Gryllidae > Teleogryllus > Teleogryllus occipitalis. The sequence continues at coordinate 1,125,722 of BLKR01000005.1, read as the reverse complement.
ATTTTTTTATTTCGCTACAGTTTCGAGGACTTTCTTTTCCTCATCGTCAGGCTAGAAAATTATTTAAAATTACATTGAGTAACTTGTTAAATAATGAAATTACTAATACAAACAGTTACGTCTACAAAACTTCATCACAAAAAACATAGTATTTAAATGGGAGACTACATAATACATACTAAATATATTCATATGGAGCTTACCTTGTAATTAAAAGGTAATTAATTAATTACAAGGTAATTAATTAATTACAATGTAATTAGTAATTTCATTATTTAACAAATTATTCATTGTAATTTTAAATAATTTTCTAGCCTGATGATGAGGAAAAGAAAGTCCTCGAAACTGTAGCGGAATAAAACAATAAAGATTGTGCAGAATTATTTAAATAAATTCAACTTCAATAGTAAAAGTCCGTTATAAAATTCAAGGACCAAAATTTTACATATATGAATAAAAACGAACAGACACAAAAACTTAAATAAAAAATTAAATGTTTTCAATGGATTTTACGAAATCCGAAGTGTACTTCGGATTGTTTTCCAATAGCTTCGGTATGTCATGTTGATAATTAATAACTCTTACAAACCAAACGCCTCCAGCACCTGACCAGTCAAGCCCATTCTTCAGTTCGATTGCAGATGTGATATTGCACCTTGGCCAAATCTGCCATCTATCTTAAGGGAGAATTTTCTGATAATTTCCAACAATTCAACGACGAACGTGGAAATGGCAATAGCAGGTGATAACTCTCTCTCTCTCTCTCTCAATCACTCTCACCCACTCGCTCACTCACTCTCTCTCCCTCTCTCGCTCCCTCTCTCCCCCTCTCTCTCCCTCTCTCTCTCCCTCTCTCTCTTTCTCTCTCTCTAAAACACATAAACCTGGAACGCTGTTGTTGAAAGTGAGAAGAGAATCTCTCCTCAGACTAAAAATGTCGTCATCTGTGCCGTGGTTGGAAGAGCTGAAAAGTTACCATGTTAATTAATAGTTTGTCTTAGAAGCTCAATAGTTCGTAAACGAGGAATCCGAGAACATAAAAATTTGTTAGTTAAAATAATTTAGACAAAAACAAATTAAATTTAAAAAATTATCTGTCTCTCTTAACTGTTTATGTTCAGTCTTATGTCCCTGAAGTCGTTCGTAAGAGTTTTAATAAAATATGTCGAGCTCAACAATATGAAGGCAGATATGACATCTCGCCTCTCTCAATTCTGGTATCAATCTCCAGGGAAAATATATTAATTCCAGTCACTGAACGTCGAACGTTCTATGGAAATATTGTGCAACTTATTCCTCACTCTCTATTTTTCACTATCTCTCTTTTTCACTCTCTCTATCTCTCTCTCTTTTTCACTCTATCTCTCCGTTTTTCACTCTCACTATCTCTTTTTCACTACATCACTCTCTTTTTCACTCTCTCTCTTTTTAACTCACTCTATATTTCTCTTTTTCAATCTCTGTCTCTCTCTTTTTCACTCTCTCTCCTTCTCACTCTTTCAAGCTCTTTTTCTCACTCTCACTCTCCCTTTCTCACTCTGTCTCACTCTCACTCTCTTTCTAAATCTAACTCTCTCTCTCTTCATCTATCTCTATCCCCTTCTCACACACACCCACACACGCAAACACATTTGGCACGATATCTTTCTTAGTGGAGATCGAATCTGTCCCACAAATCTCGCCATGAGAGCGAGGGCTGAAAGAGCTGAAAAGTAAGGATGGTATATTAATAGGAACATCCGGCTTAGAAACTGAAAAATTCATATGCGCGGAATCCGGAGACCTTAAAGTATAGTATTTAATAACTATTAACAAACCTAGAAATATTATGAGTGTGATTACTGTCGCGGTCAAAAGTTGAAAGTCGAGGCGGAGCGTAGTGGAGCCGAGAGTAAGGGGCTAACACTAACATTTCGAGGTATGTTCTGCATTTTATCGGTCACCATAAAATCTCACAAATTATGCGAAAATTTACATTACTGTGATAGTAAACACATGAATGCTGTTGCTGCAGTACATTAGAACGATTTTGTGGGCTGTTGCTTGCTATATATCTATATAGACAATATTCGTATACCGTGGTTCGAGAAAGATGAATGCAAATAAATCTACTGAACCTAAAGAATTGACATTCGGTTAGGAAATTGGCGCAATGACTTGCAGTGGCAACGCCTTCACATCGTCAGTAAATACGATTATCGGAGTAGTTTCATTTGGTGGAATGTGAAGAAAATGAGGTTAATTTACTGAAAACACATTTTTATAATTGTACTATTAATAATAAAATTAAGAATAATTATTCCTTAAACCAAAGTCAATTACTTCTGAACTTTTTGAATCTGATTTGTTTTGAACATCGCCATGATTTTTCCCTAACAAACATTTGACTTGCGATGAATAGATGGTTGTTTACGTTGCTAAGGATGTTAAAACCTGTTGTTAAGAATGTTAAATTTCTTAACATACATGGTATGTACAAGTGCACTTAACAAACCTGCAGGGTTGTATGTTAACAGGGGTTAAAGATGCATAAAGAAAATAATTTCAACAAAAACAATTAAATTTAAAGAAGTATCTATTTCTTAACTATTTATGTTGTCTTTGGAATCTTGAAATCTTTCTTAACAGTTTTAATAAAATATATCAAGTCCAGTCAATGATCAGAAGGCGAATATATCACACCTGTCCCAAGCCTGCCATCATCATTCTCAACGGAAAATCTGTTATTTTGCAGTCACTGGACGTCAAACGCTCTATGAAAACGTTGTGCTCACCCACTCTTTCTCCCTTCTTCTTTCTCCTTGCTCTCTCTCCATCTCTATCACTCGCTAATACACACACACATGCTACCTGGCACGATATCGTTCCAAGTGTAGATCAAATCTGTCCCCGAAACCTCGTACTGAGGGTGAAGGGCCCGACAGTCGAGCGAGGACGTTACGTGAATGGGCAGTGAAGCGTGTCGTGCGCTGCTGTGGCAGCGACGCCGCCGGCGCAGGGCGTGTGTGCGGGGGCGGGCGGAAGGCCAGGGCCGTCGAATAACCTGTCACCGACGACGAGACGACCCGACGCTCCGCCCGGCGCTCCGCCCGCCCCCGGGGCCAATCGCGCTTATGAAATTCTTGGTCGATCCGGGGCACGCAATCTCAGCCGCCCTTATTGCGCGAGCCGCAGCGGGTGCCGCGCCGCGCGGCGGTGAAGCGCAAGGCGCGGGGCGGGGCCAAGTGGAGGTGGAAAGAGGGAATTCTGGGTCACGAGCCGCAACAAAAATAGTCGCTGTTAATAAAATACGATAAACCTCGATAAATCGAAACTCTGTAGAATGGTGGAGGAGTATAGGATTCGACAGATACAGCTTTCTGTTAAAACAAGTTTAAACTTTTATTAATTTATTTATTGTCTTAAAATCAAAATCAGTTAAAAACTGTGTGTGACGTAGTAAGGAAAGAAGTGCAATCTAAGCACTTTTACTTACTGTTTAAATTGATTAACATTTCAATTGTTTAAAGTTTCAACGTATGTTTCGATTCATAAATATTTTGATTCACAAGTATTTCGATTTACATATTTTCGATGTAAAAATTTTAGTTGAAAATGTTTCCCTTTTGTAGTGTTTTCCGTTTAAAAATATGTAGATTCTAACAGTTTCAAATATTTAGCCCCGAGAAACTGAAGATTACTTTTTGAAGGTTTTAAATCCAATTCCTCCAACTTGTATTGTAACCGTCACGTACCTACCTCCTGATTGGTAGTACGCCGAATTACTAAAGTAAATCTATCATTTACTTATTTCGTGACGTGTGGTTGCACCGTCACGCAAACCTGGGAATACCTCAATTAATGGATAAAATTCCCTATCGGTAGTGGGTTCGTCTTTGCTAAACTAATGATCAAAGCAAGCACAATCAAGCAAACACAATTTTGTAGTTTTAAATAACAGATAACGTGTATTCTAAGAAATGAAATTCTCTGTACAATGGAGTTCACATATCCTCCTATATTCTCACTTTTTTGTTAAACTATGGTAGCTAGTTCCCTACCTAAACTGAAGTTTTCACTAAAGCGATAATAACTTTGATCCCCATTTACAAGAAACAAGCAACAAATACATATGTACACTTCACAAAAATATCACTTATGAGACACACAAATCACAGTTCAAATACTCATCCTGCAAAAAAAAAAATACATACAAACAATACTCAAAATTCTCTAATACCTTTTAAATCATTAATAATGTTACACTTAATATTCACATTTGACATTCGGCTTCTACGTAGCCTTTCAGTACGAAATTTTGTTTTATAACGTCTCTTGACTGTCCATGAAGTAATACTTTAAAAGAAATAATTGAACGGCATTCACTCCCGTTCAAAATTTCACACAGGTAATTTCTCTTAAATGGTTTGAAACAGCATCAAATCAATTACATATGAATCTAAATAAATGATTATGTACAAGAACAACTTTTATCATTAAACACAAGGATTATTCTGATCTGATTCCTCTTACGACTGTAGAAAAGAAACGAATTTACTGGCTAGCAAGACCAATATTCAATGAAACTTGCCCGATCAACGTCTGTTATTGAGGGAAGCTCATATTGCAACGTTTTAGCTAGTACAATTATAATTCTATCTTAGAAGTTTTCCAGACTGAAATTTAATGAATGTTCTCTCTGTTTTTATGTGACTCACGACCGGCGAATTCTTCAAGCTGGTCCCGCGCTGTGTAGTTGGCTGTCGCGCGATGTTCACGCCTCAAGGTCGTCGATCTTCTGCAAGGTCGCTGCCTGTCGCGTCGAAATCGGAATATTTCCGAGCGCCGTCTCCTCGTTGTTCAGCGAAGTTTTACCACAGCTTTCACAGAGGCGATGGTCGCATCAGAATGCGAGTCCGAACAGCACCCTCTCCACTAAGGCCTCGGCGCTCTGTCGTGACGTCACCTCTAGAAGGCACGCGCTGTTTTACCTAAGAGAACACGCAAGGTCACACGCCGAACGGCGTACAATCATGCCTCGGTATTAAATTTACTATTCCCAGTATTATTAGTTATCCCAGTAGTATTAGTAGTAATTACCGTAGTTATAAAAGTAAATATTGAAGCTATAATAATACTCATGAACAAATTTAGAATTTATTAATGATATTAAAGAAATAAACAAATGTCTACATTCTTACATCACTAGACATGATGGCCATGTTTCCACTCATTCCCTATTTACAAGCCATGGATATCTTATTCAAATAAAATTCAAGAATTAAATAAATTCCAAAATTAGAAATGCTGATTACTTCTAGACATAGTTTAAATTATATGACATTTAAATTTAATAATAAAATATATGAAGTTGATTGCACACCAATAGAAGGTTCACTAGTCAACTTTTATTCATGAGATTGTTTTTTAATTTGATACACAGAAAATTTAATGAACAAAGCATTACTGTAAATAAAATGTGAAAAATATCTTCCCTACTGTAATTATTATTATTATTATTATTATTATTATTATTATTATTATACATTTCTGGCATTACAAATATGAGTAAATTTTGTTTTGTCAATAATATAAAATTAAATATATAATATACCTTTCAACAAAAACCATTTAATTAACACAAAAGATAAAATTGGAAGAATGGAACTAGAAAATGTCGTTTGTGGCTTTGAATTCATACAGATTGTCCTTAGACCTATTTAGGACAAACTGGAAGAAAATTAAAATTATAAGTTAATAAACATACAAAACAAAATTTTAATCATCCAAATAGGAAAAATTCATTGACAAAAATATTTAATTATAATCACAAAATTGATTTCAAACTAAAATATTCTCACAAAGTAAGAGAAACACTGAAATAAAATTAAATAAATTTATGAACTCATTAAAGTATTAGTTAACAATATTTATAAGATCTTTTGTATGAAATCAAATATTTTCTTTCATCCTGCTTCTTTGTACAACCACGATTGTTATATTGAATACAATAAGGCAACAATATTAAAGCTCACATTTTTAAAGTCCTTTTTATAAATACATGTATATGTAACACATTTAATTCATTATTTGAATCCTTTAGTCTGGTGAGAACAAAATACATTTAAAAACATTGCTAATAAAGTTTGAAAAATGTAAATGCAGTGAAAATATTTAATTTTCTTTCTCTAAATTCAAAGTACTATAAAGCATGTTGATTTTATTTATTTAAGATTAGTCGCAAGGCTAGTATTAAAATTTAAGTAGACTATTCGTTAAGTTTGCTTGATACAACTTAATAGAGGGAAGAATTCAGATGTCAAGCAGGAACAGGAAATCTGAAAAGGAAAAAAAGAGCATTTTTATCAAAAGTTTTAATAAAAATATTACTTACCACACAACATGTGGTTAAATTCATTACATTTTGAGGCAATTATCATATTTTATTATATATACACACTGTACTAGATACATACACATAAACACTATTTTGTAAATAGAAATTTATTGCAGGAAACATTGTCTAAAACTATAACATTCTACTTAGTAATCATATTCAACAGATGACTGCATTAACGTGGCCTAGTAAGAGGCACAGACAATTTCTTGCCTGTCTTCTCGTCGTAGCATTCAGCGACCTTTATTATATCGCCTTCTGTGAAGTGCAGTTCACACACCTGTAAATAAAACAAGCAGAGAGTAGGGTCAGTATATCTATACATAAATTCTTGGATCAGGATTACTTCTGTTAGTTTCTTAATATGCTTCACATATGCTATGAACAATAAAGAAGATGTTTGTTAAGAAGTTACTATAGTGTATGAAGATCTCTCTTTATTCACTTGTCCATATTAATATGGACATCTTACATTAGACACCTACAACATTTCATTACCTATGAAACTAACATTCTAAATTTATAAGTCGCGAGAGTAAAAATATTTCAGTTCTTTACTATAGAGCTACTCGCACGACAGAACTATTTTCATTTGAGGAAATATTAAATGCACAAAAAAAAGTATCATGTGAGTATTAAGAAAGTTTATAAATTCATATTTATTGACTACAATTTTAGTCATTTCTAAAATACACGAATCGGTTTCTCACTTCGCAACACTAATTCCTGTAACAAACCATACACTTAACCTCACTTTTAGTAGTTGAGAAAAATGTGTATAAAACGTGCATCTATCATAAATATAACGAAAAAAGAAATATTTGGATGTACATAATTCTATAATATGTTTAATAACACTAAAAGATGCTTACCTTTGTATATTTGGAAGGTGTGAAATCACGTGGCACAGCGCTGAGCCATTTCCTTCTCAATTCTGCATTCTTAATTTCACACGGGAGCGAAAACACTTGCACTTTCGGTCCTATTGGATTATTTCCCTTACAATTTGGAACACAACACGAAAAAACCATTTTCGAAACTCTCTTTCACACAAAACCACGTCTTCGCGAACCTAGGTCCAGCACCCTCTCCACACAGACCTCGGTGCTACGTCATTTCCGGACTGACTACGTCACAACTAGTAGGTATATTGAAAATTTTCTGTAAGGGGCTTCGGGTATTCTTGCAAAACTGATTCTCCCTCTCAGTATCGTGGTGTTCGTTAGTTTCGTTGCGCTTAGGTTCGCGAAGCCGAAGCTGATGATTCAATTTGCACTGAGAAAGTGTTTTTCAATTTATACATTATGCTTTTTGTAATGAAATTGAAAATGTTTCCTGAACTTCAAATTATTGAGACGTTGCAGAGCCCGGATACACCAAAATATATTCTATGGTTATTGATGTTTTTCAGCAAGATCGTGTTTCAACATATGAAAAAAAAACACTGAAAATCCTAATTGGAGCACCACAGGTAAATAAAATAAGAACATATTTCTTCAATGTAGTACATACTGGATCAACGTTTAAAACTAAGAGAGAACATATATTCTATGAACGCGAACATGAATCTAACTATTCTAATTTTTGAATAATGTATATTGAAATGCAATGAAAATAATCCAGAACGACTATGGAGATGGCGGTGGAATGAGAGGGGAGAGCACTGAGAAAGGTGAGGTTGTCTAGAAAGAAATAGTCATAAGAAATTGGATACTGATGGAGAAGTAAAGGATAGTGGAGAGGAGTTAAGAAGAACACTATGTAGTATATGAGGGAATTGTACCAGGAGATATCCACAAATGAATGAGTTTTCACAGAAAAATGAGTCGAAACTTTCATAAACGATATTTAAAAATTCTGAAAGCTTCTGAAAACATAAATGTTTGCTAAAGAGCACTAGAAGCACATTAGATTAGATTTGAATTAATGGATAATAAGGAGAAACGTGTTTCTACCAATAAACAATTTCTCATTATCAAACATTCGTATGAAAATAGAGAGAACTACACACCTTATACCTTTCTTAGATAAGATTTGTCTGACTTATTCAGAAAAAAATAATTGTTTTCGTTACGAAGAGAATTTGAAAGGTTTTCGAAGAACAATTTCCTCTATTAATCCTTTACTTTTCCCTTCTTACTGTACAACACAACTTCAACAGAAAACAAAAATAAAACACGAAGACAAAACTACGGGCAAGAGAGCAAATCAAGAAGTAAGTTTCCTCAGCCGCAGGTAACGCGTTCGCAGGCCAAACCAATCTCTCCTCCAGAGTTTTAGCGCGGCAATTACGACCCATTTTAGTGCGCCCGGCGATCGTTCCCCAGCCAGCACCCCAGCATACTTCTCGCTCTCCGCCCCGCTCACTCCCTCGCCCGCCGCACACAGCGCGCCACATGCGAGCTCCGCGAAGAAACCATTTCGCATTGGCATCTTCATATGAACGCACTGAAACGCCATCCAACTCACGTAAAACGGCACACTTGCAAACACTCTGTATTATGACCGACGTCTTCAGACGGAACGGCAGGAAACATCGTGAAAGGGAATGGAATAAAGAACAAGACGAAATAATAAAGTGGATTTTAAGGGGGAAACTATGTTCTCTTTAAAATACGAGGAAATGCATAATGTGGCTTGATAGAATTGAACTGAAACGCCATCCAATTCACGTAAACGGAACACTTAGAAACGCTCCGTATTATGACTGAAATCTCCAGACGGAGCAGCAGGAAATTTCGTAATAGAGAATGGAGTACTACCAGACGAAATAGTAGAGTGAACTTTATGGGAGAAACTATGTGCAGTGCTTAAAATACTTCATGTATTCTACGGGGATTGACAGTATTATTGTTACAAATGAAGCAAAACTTTCTATTATTTTGAATTTGCATTCAATGGAATTTTTTTTTTGCCGTTTGTATATCTCAAATTGTTTTACTAATTATAAATGTACAATATAGAAAGCATATTAGATATTTTTATTCAACACGCACAATTATGATGAAATACGACACTCATAAACCTTATTTTTAAATGATAATTAAATGAGTGATACATTTATTTCACAAAATGTTTGGCTCCCTTCATTAACGTATGAACTCTGAAAAGCGACTGTTTGTGCCTCCGGCAATAATACAGAAACAAAAAAATGGCTGTTATTATCAAAATAACAATTCTCAATTATTTTCATTATCAATTTGGGATATATATAACAGTTAACTTTTCAGCGTTTCACAATAGGCATGAAGATAAATGTATAATTCATGAGAATTAAAATACAAAATTTTTAACCTAATTTTATTAGAGAATCGCAATTTTCTACACATTTTAGTCAAATGTTTTATTAAGTTTTTGAGAGATATATTATCTTTAACTTCATAATTTAAAGTAATATTGTGTAAGTCTTAAATATAAATTTCAATTAATCTATATTTCAAAAACTGGTTTAAATAAGAAATCCAATATCAACTATTTTTATTGGACACAATCTGATACCGAATACATTGATGTTCCCAGCATTTGATTGCGGCACTAGTAGTGACGACTATAGTATGAATCATAGTTAACTTCATTTTGATTCTTTGAACATAAAAAAATTAGTGGAAAATCAGTGAAACTTAAAACGTATAGTGAAAACAAGAGTTACAAAGAAAGATGTGAGAGTGATTGCTAGCTTGTTCGCTGACAGTAACTAAAAGCGGCACTATTTAATATGCATACACGTTGTTTCAGTTCCTAAAGATTATATTGTGATGAAGTATTATTCAACAATGTGAGAAAACAAGAATGGTACGCATATTAAAAGTCGGTGTGAGGTAGTTGCAGATTTGAAGCAAGTGCTTAATTTATTAAAATATTTTATTCTTAAACGCATTCTAAGTAAGCATCTTATGCTGTGTCTCTTGTGTTGGAAAAGGCGAAAAGGCTTTTACTGAAGGCAGTTTAATTAAAAATCATTAATCAAATATCATTAAAATGGCAAACGTTTCTGAAGATTCTGAAATAGCAAAGTACAGGGCTACAAATTCAAAAGTACAGGGCTACTTTCACAGAAAACCATAAAAAGAAGAAAATGTTGACATGGGTGGATAAGAAGAAAAACCATTGCATTGCCAGGTTAAAAAACGCTCATATTTCTCACTTTGTCAAGACGAAACCAATGATCAAACATGTTAGTCATCGCTTACTGTCTGTACATACTACCTTTGAAGTATTTCTAGTAAAAAGGAAATATTTGTTCGTACTCTTCACGAAACCACGAAAGTAAAATACATCTATGAGCCGCTATAGAAAACAGTTGACAGAAATGGAGGCTCTGATAATTTTCATCCATGGTTAGATATGGGGAACCATCACTAGCCGGTAAAATGGCTGGATTAGAGCGGTTACTTCACAAGAACAGAATTACTTGTCCGTCAATTAACTCTATTGTTCTCCAGGGAGCTTTAGGTGGAAAATCAATACAGCAAAATGAAGATTTTTACGTTAATCTTATTAATTCAACCTTTTTACACAAGCAATGTAAGTAGATTTCTACTGAAAACAGAGGCTGAGCATGGAGAAACGACTTTTTGCCGTAAGAAACGAATTCCTTGCATTTCTAAAAAATGTTACGTCTGAAATAACTGAATGGGAAGAGAAGTTTCGAAATGCAGAATTTGTAATCGTAGTACGCGGTGCAGATTTGACTAATAATCTTAATCTCTACTCTTTGAGGAAGAAACCGGACGCTTTCAGGTTTCATTTGAATAATAAATGAATTTCGGAATAAGTCGAGTTTTCAAACATGTATTAGAAAACAAAAACTTGATACACTACCCTAGTTGCTTTCAACCAGCAGAATGATTTAAAGATAAGGACATATTGTTTCAAGCTTGAAAAGTTTTCAAGCTGCTGTTCACCAATTCAACAAGTTATTGATAAATTCAATACAAGATTTGAGAAAATTGAAACTCTCTCTTTCCTTACAATAATCCTATTCGGTATACCATTCAATATCATCAACCTGACCTACAACTTAAGTTTTGTGATATTCAAGTTGATAAGTTCCTAATAATCAGACAAGAAATGGGACATGATGTTTTCAAATTGCTGTGTAAGGAGAGATTCCCAAACGTACGAAATTTTTTACTGAAGATGACATCAAGATCAGAATTTATGTAAAAATGTGTTTTCCTTAATGAAGCCCATAAAAAATCACAACAGAAGCAACCTAACCAATTCTTCCTTACTTCAACTCATAATATTCTCTACAATTGAACTAGAGGTGGACATTCCTTCGTTGGTGAATGCTGTCGGTCGACCACATTAAATACTTCTTTTTCTTCTTCTTCTTCTTCTTCTTCTTCTTCTTCACTTTAAATACTGTTCACATTAAATGCTTCTTTTCATTTTTATTGTAAAGTTGATCTTAGTACATAAAAATGTTTTTTTATACTTTCCATATAAATAAAAATAGTATTTGAGCAATAAGAAGAAAAAATGCTTCTTTTTTGTTTTCATTACTTTTGTATTTTTGCAATTCTTGGAAGATCCTTTGTTTTTTTAGGCAGACATTTATATTATACCAATTTTTATTATAATTATTTTACATTTTTTTAGAGTATATTGGTTTAGTGGTGAGTTGTAGTTGACATTTACATAATTGAAATGATTGAAGGCGTTGTCATTGTCAACAATATTATTTATTTCAATAAGAGCAGCTTTCGATGGCTTAGCCATCATCATCAGTTTTCTGATACAAGAAAAATATATTCTTGTATCAGAAATTCAGAAAATCAGATATTTTTTTTGTATCAGAAAACTGATGATGATGGCTAAGCCATCAAAAGCTGCTCTTATTGAAATAAATAGTATTGTTGACAATGACAACGCCTGCAATCATTTCAATCTTTTTAGAGACCAACGTTTCGAATGTTATTGGCCTTCATCTTCAGAGTCTAATGAAATTAAATAATATAATTAAAATAAATAAGAAATAAAATAATATAATATATACTAATAAATTAAATAATCTAAATAAATTAAAACAAAAAAGTTCAAATTCAAACAATAAAAATTAATATCATTATAAATTAGGTAAATAAAAATATAAATTAGATTAAGTACGACCTGCGGAAGAAACTGCTTCAATTAATTTTGTGAAAATTATGATTTACCTGAGTTAAATTATAGTAATATGTTGAGTCCTTTTTGATTTTGAAATAATATCTCACTCGTGTTTTTCTTCCACAGCCTCCTCACTTTATAAAATTTTGTAAACAGGTATCAGAATGTTTTAATAGAAGAAGGTGGTTTTAACAGGTAAAGTTGATTTGTGGAAAATAAAATTTGAAGTGCAGATATTGTCTAATGATATTGATTGTGGGGACATATAGTCTCGTGAAAATATTTTTATCATTGTATTTACTGTTTGTTTTTGTAATTTTATATAAAGAGTTTCTTTAGTAATCCTGGAACGGTATTTTGATTATTGAATATGGTAAGATTGTGACTATGGGGTCATATAGTTTCGTGAAAGTATTCTTCTCTGTCGTAGAATTTACTGTTTGTTTTTGTAATTTTGCATAAAGACTTTCTTTAGTCATCCTGGAATGGTATTTCGATTATTTATTTAATATGGTGGGATTAGAAATAATACTAATACTAAATATAAAATATTAAATAAATGAGAAATACTAAAGAAACTCGTTATATAAAAATACTAAAACAAACAGTAAATACTATGACAGAGAAGAATACTTTCACAATACTACATGACCCCATACTTATAACCATACTATAAGACCAAATGCAACATATTTTTTACATTCTATCATTTAATACAATTATCACAAGTATCACAATTATACATTCTATCATTTAATTCAGGTAAATCCTAATTTTTACAACATTATTGATACAGTTTCTCTCGCAGGTCGTTTAATCTTATTTCTATTTTTATTTGTGTAATTTATAATGATGTGCACGTTTTTTGAGCTCTCCTTTTGCTTGTAGTGGTAGTAGAGCTTAGGGTGAGTTTTCATTTTGTTAGCAATACAGAAAAATCAAATCTGCAGTTCGTTTAGCGTTACAAATAAGTTTTCTATAACTCGGAAGAGAAAATATCTAGTTTTTAAAATGTTAATATCTCGCTTTTTGAATTATTATTATTATTATTATTATTATTATTATTATTATTATTATTATTATTATTATTACTATTTTTCCATGTTTCAACTATTAATAGTTAAATTGTTGTGAAGGGATTCTGAAACTCAAGAAAGCGTGCACAGATGATTTTCTCCCCCATACGTCACACGCAGTTTTTTCCTGTTTTTGACTAAATAAATAAATAAACGATATTCATATTTATCGTTTTAATTCCAACTTATTTGTTTTAATTTATGAATACATTTAATTTCATTAGACCCTGAAGATCAAAGCCAATGATTTCCGAAACGTTGGTCTTTGAAAAAAGTAAAGAAAATATAATAAAAATTGATATAATATAAATGTCTGCGTAAAAAGCCAAAGGAACTTCCAAGAATTACAAAAATGTCAAAAAAGCAGTCTTATAAGTAATATTGAGAAAATTAACCTTCGTAAAAAACATTATTTTTGTGCTTCACATTGTTCACTGTTATTTTAAAAAAATTATTACTACCCCTGTTCTACAATAATGATTGTAAAATAACATTTGTGTCAGGGAATTATGAAACATGGATTCAAGTTTGAAACTTCACGACTGTGCAAATTGATTGGGTTGGAGAGAATTCAATACTCGCGTCGTGTTCGTGACAAGCATTGCCCCGAATTGAATAATAATTCAAATCATTCAATAATTCGAATCATACGATAATGTGAATCATAGAATACTTGACATCATCAAATAATTAGAATTAAATAATAATTAGAATTATCTCAATCAAAATTCAATACTCGCAAGTCAAATGTGAAAGAGTATACAGTTTTCCGTTAATACGAACTAGAGTGAAAGTGAAAATGCATCAAAAAGCGTTTCTTCCTGCAATAATAATACAATAATAACTGCAATGTGTCTGTGGTATGACGTTCGCATCAGACATTTAATGGGAATGCAGGCGGATGCGAAGTAGCTTCAAATAGGAAGAAGTGGGAAAGGAGCGAATAAGGAAGCGAACAAAAGTTAGTTCAAATTATCTAATAATTCAATTTATCTAACAACGCAAATGGTCAACACTACTAGACAGAAAGGTAGGTCGAGTTCTGTCGCTGTCTGGACGAGAATTCTAACGACCAGCTGCTCTGAGTGATTGTTTTCCGTGGTTTCTCCGATCAATAGCCGGGGAATGTGGGAGCAGTACCGCAATAAACGGGCCACCGACCACGAGCGATCTTTCCTTGCCATTACTTGTCCTTTTCTCACTCCCTAATACACACTTACACGTACATGCACTATACTACCACACATGCCGGAAGACCGGTCGGGAGCTGAGTTTGTCTCGGCTGGAGCGGTGTGCAGGTGGTGGGAGATACCTCGTTGTCGAAAACCCCTATATGGGGGTCGATGGTTCGGGGCTGGACCTCGGCATTGAGCAGGGCAAGATCATCGCCACCTCATAAATAAAAAACATGCACTACACTTACAGGACTAATGGCCTTAGAAGTTGACTCGCCCGGAAACACTAGTAATCAATCAATCAGCGAATAGTCGAAATGTGTTTGAACCAGATTGCACTACATTTCATTAATACTAAAGGAACTGGTTTTCAAAACCAAAACCTGAGGTGTTTTAAATACGGCAAACCATTTTGTTGCAAGACGTTTATAAGTGTAATAACAGCATGCTAATATTTGTGTGTGTGATTTGTAAAGCGTGGCCCGCGCGACAGAAACTTCATGAGCGTGTAGGCGAGTGAGTGGGCGGGGCGGCAGGGGCTGAGAATAATATTATACATTTCTGTGGAACAACTATTGGGTCAGACTCTTTAATAAGGTCCTCGTGTAGGCGGGTGAGGACGTGTAAGGTAGCTTTGAATAGGGAGGAAGAGTGTGAAAGGAAGGAATGAAACGGTGAAGAAAAGTTTCTTCGAATTATTTAATCTTCCAACTTATCGAACTGTGAGTAGTCGAAAGCTGTTTGTGCCAAGATGGACTGAATTCCGTTAATACCAAAGCAACTGATTTTTAAACCCGAACTGTAAGGCGTTTTAAATACGGGAAAATTGCTGCAAGGCAAGACCTATATATTTGTAATATTTTAAAGCTAATGTGTGTGTGTGTGTGTGAATTATAAACCGTGGAGCGCGCGGCGGAAACTTCATGAGCGAGTAGGAGGACGGCCGAGAGGGCGGGACGGCGGGAGTTGGGGCGGGGGAGGCCGGGAATTCATGGGGGCCGGCGGCCGTGATGGGGCGGCGCATGGGCGGCGCCTCGGAGGCCCTTATTTACGAGACAAAGTGTCGGCAGCTGCGCGTCTCTTGCTGGGCCGCCCCGCCCGTTCGCGTTAACGCTAGTTCATAACTCTGGCGGGCGCCGCAGCGTCCGTGGAGGGCGGGGCGTGGGAGTTGCAGACCTTGTCCGCCCCTCAGCGCCGCTGGCAACGGTTGCTCGTTTCGTGACCACAACTCGAGGTCTATGCCCTCATCGACACTGTCAGCGTCAGTGCCATGACACCGCCCAAATCACCGTCGTTTTCAACGTCAATTATATCGTCCCGGTCACATTCACCAAACCGGCTCCGAATTTCTGCTTGTAATGGTGGCATCCGTGAGCCCAAATGCAGGTCGACACTGTCAGCGTCTTTGTTAAAGGCACCGCCGAGGCCATCGTCGTTTTCAAAGGCACTGTCATCGTTACGGTTACTGTCACTGTAGCAGCTCCGACCCGATGCTCGCAACGGTTGCCCGCCTCCGTGACCTGAAAGTCGATGTCAGTGTCATCGTGAATGACACTGGCGACCTCATTATTATTGCTTACGTCAGTCATCGTCACAAGCACTATCGCTGTCAGCGTAAATGTGTCGTGGACTGGCAGTTTTACTACCACCATCGATTTTACTATAAATGTGACATACAATAGTTTTGAATCTAGACATGTTAATATTACCGTCAGAGTCACGGTCAATATTATTGTCACATTTGTCTTCATCGTTACCAACTTACGTGAGAAGTTCCCTAATTGTCGTGTAGTTTACTATTCATCACACCGAAGTATTGCTATTTGAGTGAAGAAGATATGTATACGGATAGAAACTACTGAACACAAATTTAAGAATCAGAATCATATAAACAATACAACATGTATCTTCACAATTTTTTTTACCGGTCACCGTACCACTCGTTTTTCTCCAGTTTACTGAATTTTTTCACCCAAACAACGTACCACTCGTTTTATCTTTGCCAGATCAATACATTTTTTCTTACCTCCAGTTACGTGAATTTTTTCGCTTGTGCTTTGCTATTAAAATTGCATTTCTCCTCTCCTCGTAGCTTCATTAACAGAACTTCCGTTGCTGACCGCCGAGACTCATGAACAGTTTATCTCTTAATCACATTGCTTCATACGTCAAACTTCAAATGTTTCCATGGTTTGATAACATTCATTCATGCCCCAGAGGAATGTTCATTATTCCCTGTAATATTTGTATTTAGTACTTCCTGCAGTATTTCTTACATCTCATATTTCCAATTAGAAGACAATATATAAACATATACGCTATTTTCTTTCACACGATATCAGACCCGTAATCGCTGTCTGTTTTGTGACAAGCGTCATTGATCATGTCATTCTGTGAATACTACTCTAGCTCCAACCATGTTAACATGTCCATCGTCACCATCGTTACAACCGCAACAATTATCATAAATACTACGAAAATCATATCACCATTACCACTTCAACAACCCCCATGCCATCGCCATTTTGACCCATGCAATCAACACCGTTCTGATCACCGCTACCATTGCCCTTAGCACCTACGCCATCACCATTTTTCCTATCTCATCCATCAGAATCATTACAAACATTACGACCATAGCCATCAGTGTTATTATCACCACCACCTCCACAGCCATTGCCACCATAGTTATCATTGCCACCGCAACCATCTTCACCACCGTTATATTATCACCACCACCACTCTCTCAACTTGAATCAGTGAAAAGCCATTGATTGACAGTGACTATTCACTGATTGTGGTAGTTAAAATCCGACCACTGACAATCAGTGAACTGAACTGAATGAATCAGTGAAAATCAGGACCACTTTTTGAATGAGTGAAACTTCACTGCTTGAATCAGTGAAACTACACTGTTTGAATCAGTGAAATCTGTGGCAACTAATTGAACCAGTGGAGTAAATAGCTGTTGCAATCAGTGAAAGCAAAGCCTCCCTTATTTGAATCGGTGAAATATCGCATTGCTATCCCAGCAGTGGCGGCTCGCGCTTAGGTTGCACAACCCCCAGAAAATGAAAAAGATCTCATAATATCTTAGGAATATACATTATCCTTTTAAAACATTCATTATTGAAGATATTCCAGCAATAGCGATGTATATGAAATCATTTTGAAACGAAAGGGCGTCCAAATGGCGCTCTCTCTGGTGTCTGGTGCCTTGTCAGGAATTGCACCACGCTCTTGGCTCTATTAATGAAGTTATTGTTTTTACTCCTTAGTCCTTCGATTTAACACGGGGAAGATAGAGATTTTTGGTTGAGCAACCACACAGATGGCGCGTTGCATAGATACTGCCTTTTTAAGTGAGATAGGTGAATACAAGTCTTTATTTAAACCAATGAAAAACCAATGAAACCAATGAACCAATTAAACCAATGAAAAACATACAACAGAAGAAAACCGATGTTCAGGAACTTTTCAAAACTCACTACGGAGAAAAATTGGCCTGCAGTTAACACTCTTTATTTTATGTACTACATATTAATGACAATTTTGGTGACAATACAACAAATTATGAAAAGAAAGTTGGGAAGAAAGTAGTGAAAGAATTATAATCCTCTTATAATTTAAATGTGTATAAATACATTTCAATAGATTTTTATGTGAATTTTACAATAAAAATAAATAGAGAACATTAAATCTGTCAAAATTTTGAAAGTAAAAATACGAATAAACATTTGACATTATTACAAGTATTTGGCAAGTTTTAGGGCAACTTAATCAGCTTCCTCTGCTAATTATAATTTTCATAATTAAAATCAGCAGCATTGCCAAGCTTAAAATTGGAAATGTTAACAGCACTGCATGCCTTTGTTTCTATGTACATATATATGTATACACATGTATATATACACATATATATATATATATATGTGTATAAAAAAACTAAGACTATTGTGTGTCGTTTCCTAAAAATTTGAATCTGCCATGCTACCGAACAAATGACTGATACCTGACACCGCAATGGAGGCACCTGGCCACTGATTTCAAAGACAGGAATACAATTGATGAATGATGGCATGTGTCAAGAAGCGCAAGTTCTAAGCTATTAATTCACTTGAGGTAAAAACTTTAAATGGCTTACCAGATGAACTCCAAAACACAAACCTTCACAAGGAGCTAATTACAACACAAATATTTGGTAAGGTAAGAAATACTTTAAAAAAAGAGACATCAAAGTCTGGATTTCTTTATCAGAAAATCTATCAAAAGTATATTTGGATGAAGAGGAAAATTTGCAATTTTACAACTACTACATAGAAGAGATTACAGAGGAAAAAGTTGAAAAATCTACCCGAGTACCTCAGATGAAACAATTGAGAAACTTTTAAAGAAAGTTTTAGAAGATAAGCAACAAATATCTGAAGTAAAAAATTTGAGAAAATTGTCAATGATTTTATTATCAATACTAGTGAGAACCCGTCAAAATTTGACGGTGAGATCTTAGATAAATGTAAAATACTCTGCCCAGACTAATGTTCACAATATGTTGCATTGTTTGGATCTTCAAGTTATAACGAAGAAATTCTGTGATGTGTAGTTTCCAAAATTTTGAACACGTATGGTCCATGACCAGGTGGCAATGCAAAATGGCCCACATATTCCAATAATACACGATATGACACAAAAGAAAGAGCACTATTATACTGACGGATATTATTTCTAAAGTTTTTTGATGTGCCATTTGATGACTTCTGGCATATTGCTCGAAGGTAAACTTACTTTCCAATTTAAGCAACACAGAGTAAACACGTTTGCAGAATTTCTCTCGCATGGGAAGTACAAAGCAGAACAAAACTGACATTTTCTGCGCTGACTTTCTCATTCTCTGCGTCCAGTATACGTTTGCTTCTTTGGGGGCGCGTGGACAACTATTCGGAATTCGACATAACCTGTGAACAACTTCACTACTTCAGTACAACTGAGCAAAACCCACTGTCCGAATGTTCTCTAAAAAATACATCACAAAAGCAAATACATGCAAACTGTCAAAGCCACAATGCAATTATTACATTGAAACAAAACCGTGACGAATTGTAAACAAATCTCAATAATCAAACCAAACATCAAGCAGCGTGGACTCACATCTAGCGTTTCCTATAATCGATTTTGAAACAGCATTTTGGAAGAAAACAATTGACTACTGATAAGCGTAGTATTAAAGAATAATTTAATTAATTAATTTACACCATAAATGTTGGTGAATCAACACAAACAATATCTGATAACACATCTAGGGATCACATTCTTTCATTTAAAGGAAAAAATACTACAATCAATTCAGTAGAAGCTCCACACGAAGCCATGGCAGAATGCTTTATTTTTTTTAAAATATATAGATATTTAAGGGAAAAACTCAAACGCATGCCAATGGATAAACGAGTTTGAAAAAGAGTGTGAACGCTGTTTTGTGGAAGAGAAATTCTGAAATTTTCCCTTGACAATGCAAGCCCAGATTGGTACTCAAGTATGATTTTGAAAAATACAGTAGAATCAGAATGGAACAATTGGAATAAGAACGCACGCATAAAAGAAATCGGAGCTGTACTAAACCAAGGACAAAAATGGGGGTAATAAGCCAGTGGCATATTTTTCGAAAAAATTGAGTGAAGCTCAAAAGGAAAAAAAAAAAAGCAATTTACCTTGAGTGCTTGGCAATAAAAAAGGTTGTGATGTATTGGCAACATTGACTACTTGGAAGAGAATTTTTGGTACACTCCAATCATAAACCTTTAAAAAATTTAAATATAAAAGCAATAACAGATTAAGAACTGGGTGATTTGACGTACTATCTGTCCCAATACAATTTTAAAGTTAAATATAATCCTGGAAAATTAAACCAAGAGGCAGACTGTTTAAACAGGCATCCAGTTCTAGAGCCTGATGAAAATTCAGATGACATATTAAAAATTGTAAACCTAGTGAAATTAGAAGACATAAAAAAGGATCAAAGAAGATGCACAAAACTACAAAACAGTAAGAAAAAACTAATATTCTAAAATGAAATGTATTATAAAAATTAAAAAGAAGAGAAAAACTCTCATTATCAGAAGAATTTAGTAAAATATTACTAAAATATGTACACAATACTTATTGTCACCTTGGAAGAGCGCAGATGATAAATAAAGTAACACTATTCTTTACAGCGAAAAATATAAACATAAACATAAACATAGAGAAGATTTGTGAAACTTGTGACATCTGCTTAAAGAATAAATCATGAAGAAAATCAAAATATGGATTAATGTCACACCTAGGTTGAGCAATGTACCCATTCAAGATAGTTTCTATAGATACCATCGGAGGTTATGGAGGATCCCGGTCAACAAAAAAATACCTACACCTACTGGTCGACCATTTTACAAGATATGCTTATATATTAACATCAAAAAATCAAAACACTGATGACTTCATAAAACTGAGGAAGTAACAAAAAACCATTATGTCCAGATGGTACTAACGGATCAATATCCAGGAATAAATTCAAAAGAATTAAAACAATTCCAAGTAAAGAAAAAAATTAAATTGATTTTTACTGCCATAGATGCGTCTTCCTCCAATGGTCTCAATGAAAGATTAAACCAGACTTTAGTGAATAAAATAAGATGTATTATGAATGAAACTAACAAAGAGGCTGCTATTGCTATGGACAACTATTGTGAAAAAAGCGGTGGAGAAATACGAGACAGAGCATACAGTGACAAAATTCTCAACAAAATACTTGCTAGAGGGTAAAACCATAAATATCCTACCGCATGAATTAAAAATAATATGCACAGTCGAAGATTTAGAAAGAGAGAGGAAAATAGCACTCAAGAATACAATAAAACTTCATAATGACAACAAAAAAATATTCAACCTACACAGGAGACAAATTGAATTAAAAAGAGAGATCTTGTGTACATAGAACATGAAAATCGCCTGAATAGGAAGAAATTAGATGAATTGAGAATTGGGCCATACTCGATATTGGGAAAATCTTAAAGTCAATCTATGAAGTCAATACCGGACACAGAACCAAAGAATCAAATTTCTATGATATAACAAAACTAACTCCAATGGTAGAAGGTTATGATAATTGAACAATTGCAAAAGCATTGTTCATTTCCCAGGAGGGGGGGTTATTACAGAAACCCAACTGAGTTTTTATTTCAAATTAAATATTTGAAGGATATAATCATTATATACTGCTAAAAATGAAAACAAATTGCTAATGATGTTTAGTATGCCAAATTTGTTGCAAATATTATTTTAAACAGTAAGTCAAATGCTGCAATGGGTGAAGGAATATTTTATTATTATTATTATTATTATTGTTATTATTATTATTATTATTATTATTATTATTATTATTATTAAAAAGGGGCAGATGTTAAAACCAACCATAACCCTGAACAAAACACGAATAGTTTTTCTATCCTTTCACCCATATCAAATATTGCTGGACATTTTTCTTGAAGATTTTTCTCCTTTCCAATTCCTCCAGATGCAAATTAGAGCCCTCCTAAAACAGAAAAAAAGATAGGTCAAGAAGTTATGCGAGAAAAAAATGGTTACTTTATTTTCAGATTACATACAAGATCATACTAACTGGCAGAATTATTATGAGGTCTGGATTGGGAACCTCAGGAGTGGCAAATGGCTTTGATGTACCTTCTGCACTCCCACTCCTCTGCCAAACTAGCCTCGCCATGTAAATGAGTAAAATATAATGTGTTTAGTGACGAAGGAAAGCAAGGAACACTGATCAAAATAAATCAGTATTAGAGCGGTCTTTGGCAAATTAAAATACCTTTCAAAATATTCACATTGTTAGAGTCCCCAGTTAGCTCCAGCACTTTCTCTTACACTTCTTCAAAACTGCACTCCTGGACTGGTGTCAAACTAAATTGGAAAAACCAAAGAATGAGTTATTAGTTTGCTGGTATGCCCGGCTCTGCTGTGGTGTAATAGAGAGCATTTTGGACTTTTTACAAATTTCATAAACGAAATTATCCATTGCACGTCAGATATTTCACACTGTATCACCAAACAGTTACATTAAAACTCTTAAGTTACATAAGAAGTTTCCAAGTTAATAACAAAAACAAATACGTGATATTAACAACGTGTTCATAACCTATTTCTTAGCATGGACAAATGCTCATCATAAAATAAAGACGACAAGACGAGTCACAGAAAAGCGAAAACTACTTACCTAATGCAATTAAAACAATCTTCAGACACAGGTCAGTTTTCTCGCAGGAAACCTCTATTCCACTGGCTCCGCCGTGCGATTTTGGGTACATTCACAACACAGCACGTGAATGACTGTTGGTATGGTGGCGCGGCCACTGACAACCAGAGAAATGCTGGCGGTCATTTTGAAAAGGTTCACGTATTCACTGATTGTCAGCAAAACTACACATTTCGACTGAAGATATCAGTGACTTTGCTCTCACTGATTGAATCAGCGACAATTTCACTGATTCATATTCAGAGAGCACTACTACGACAATCGTTACCATTACTACCAACGCCACTGTCACCACCACGACCATCGTTCTTACTTCTACCACCATCACCACCATGACCATCGTTACCAGTGCAACCGCCTGCAAAACTGCCAGGGCGGCCGTCGCCTGCAGTGAAGCCGTCGCGAAGCACATGACGCCCCCGCGCGCGCCCCCTCACTCATCCCGTTGCACCCCAACGCACGCTCCGCCGCCTATTAATAGCAATCTGTCCGCGTCGCTCGTTTGTCCCTCCCAGCCCTGGGGACGCCTCGCCGAGGGCCACGGGTCACGCCTCTCCGCCATCCTTCTGCCCCCACCCACCCTGCAAGCACTAGACACGCCGCGCCCAAGCCCGGATGCTACTCGACAGGGAGGTCCTTGCTGTGTTAAATGCAGGGGGCGTGACGAGAGCGCTCGTTACATGTTTCCGTACCCCAGAGCGGTATTATTCATTGCCTCGCGCTGCGCAATAGTAGTATTATGGAATATTGTGCAGTGTAATGGTCTGAAAATACATAGACGGCAACATCTCCAGGTGTGGAGTTCCTGTGACTTTTTAGTTTAAGATCTGTACTAAATATAAAAAAGTTTAAATGAAAAATTAAAAATACAAAAATTGGTATTTTCTAATTACAAAAAAATAATTTTGCGCTACAATGGAAAGATAAGTGATACGAGTTAAGACAGAACCGACTCTACTAGTCCACACTCTACTAGTTGCGTGTTCCAATCTCTTGCAGCGTAACCATGATTATTCCTCGTATCACGTGCTCAGAATGTTTTAGTGTGTAATATTAGATTCAAACAACAAATTATGGCGGCGAAAAAGGTAACGAGATTAAGCTGCAAAACTTCCTAAGAAAAAATTGAATCACTAAAACGGTGCAATCATTAAAATTTTAAGTCATGGAATAATATTTTAAGCAATGGGTTAAACATAATAATTCGAACACGTACTAAATTTTTTGTATGAACAGTTTTAATCATTCTAATTTATATTTTTTTGATATCAAATCGAGTTCAATCGCCTAGTGTTACTTATCGATATTCGGATTAAACATGTTATTTTACATGCATTGCTGCCATCAAAATATATTCCAAGAGTCTTCAGAGAGGTCTCTGAAGATCGATTTTAGGCACTATCAAGACCTAAACTATGGCAGAAAACAAAAGTTATCACATTGCAAAACATGTTCAATTAAGAAAAAACGAATGAAATATTTACTATCAAATTAATTCAATTTCGTTTTAGTGGCAAGTTTCAACAGTAGAGATTAATGATTTATCAATATATTTTCTTCAGGTTACATTAACAATTAGCTAAACATTTTTTTAGTATCGAAAAATACCCGTACCTTTCTATATCCGCCATTCCACTACAGCAGCCAGAACAATATTAAATCAAATCGATCGAATGTCTTTCGAAAACGCCCTTCAAGGGCATTTCCGTCATTTCGCGGTCTGCCATTTCAAGGAACAACGTTCTACCACTTTGCAAAAGCTCTCGCGACAATGTGGGTACATTTAATCGATGCCTTTGTGTGAGGTCGGTCCGAACACGTAATCGCTTACTAAGGCAATTTAACTTCTCCCTTTAATGTGACCGCATTTTGTTTAGTTAGCTCCGGGTAAAACACTAAATAAATGTTTCCAGTGTGTATTTCTCTTTACGAAACGCATCAATATATAGTTTCATTTCTTCGAATTTCCCGAGAATTTTAAACTTTTCAGCTTAAATACATATATAAGCAATAATAGAGCGCAACATGAACAATGTTATCTATTCGTTGTCAGATTCTAATAACAATAATTATATTGTTAACATAATTTCTTCAAAAACGCATAATAAATAAACAATAAACGTGAAAATATGTAATATTATGCAGAAACGTACAACAATTCCTTGCCCATTAATATTTTCAAAAATAACCGGAACATTCAAACATGCATCGAAAAAGGGTACATTTTAGAAATGAGCATGTTATATAAAATACATTAACGAAGTTTGAATGCTCTAATAATCTCTCATAAAACGTGAATTTACATGGATATTCTGTCTGTAGTCTTCACAGGCATCATGATGCTCGTGGTTCGTCGGCTCAGCGTGCCCACCCTAAGGCAATGCGCGTTCCCTTCCCCTCCGCAACCCTCGAGCACATTGGCCCTGGAGACTTCACGGGAAATGCCCCTGTCTCTTGGGAGGGTACAGGGCCGCGCTGGCACATAACTGCGATTACGTCTCCCAACTACCTTTCCATATTTGGGGATAATTGTGTTCTTAAAACGTTCGTAAGATCTCATAGATTAATCGTTTCCCATTACGTTTCTTCCAGGGTAGATAATTAGTAGTTTATTACAGAAGTTCTTAAAGAGAGAAGGTTTTACCTCACGAGCGATGGGCAAAAGAGTGAGGTTTCTTTCTAGAGGAGATAAGAACCTTTGTCGATGTGTGCAATATTTTACTTTATTTTAAAAATAAAATACAATGTTTAAAAATGTGTTACGTTATATTATGTTATGTCTGTTCAGCTTCCAGCGCCATTGGAAGGAACGGTCATGAGAAAAGTTTACACAATTTTACGCAATAAATTAATACTTTGTTCCCATGCAATAAAAATGGTACATTAGCAACCTCATTAATCAATAAAAAACGTCATTCAAAACAAACATTTTGTTTGAATCCTGGTGACGGATTTTTGACACCTCCTACATTGCTGGGCGGGATTCAACCACTGCTTGGACGAGAAGTCTTGCGGATGAATGATGTTATCGGCACTTTTCCGTCGTTTCGCTGGTCAATATCAAACGATTATCAGAAAAGACATAAACACCCGGCCCACGAATTGCGCAGGACATATCCTTCCTTATGTTTGTTCCCTCTTCTCCTCTCACACACGCTTACACTTACATACACTACCACAGAGATTGGTGGACTAGTGAGAAACAGCATTTGTCTCGCCAAAGGCGCTGACCTCTGAGGGAAATACCTGGAGGAAAGCAAGATGATGTGAAGGTCAGCATCTGATTTCATTTTTCAGTTACACCGCCACCTCCTAGTATGTAAGATGCACTACACTATGGGACTAACGGTCTAAGGAATAATCATACACTATCTACGAAATGACAGTATCATGCTTCTACTTCGAATAAAAAATGACGATTAGATAAGACATGATAACACAGTTTGTCTTATGTGACTTATAATATATGTGTCGCGTATTATTATGAGTCGAATAAGACAAACTGCTAAGAATGTTTTAGCAATGACAATATGAAATCCATAAAAAGATGATCCGCAAATTGAGTCTTCAATTGTGAATTGGGCTTCAACATATTCATATACATGTAAAATATTTGTTAATAAAAATTCTTGTAGAACTTGGCTATAATTATTTTCTATCAGTCTAAATAAATTCATATAACAGTAATTCTTGATACAAATAAAATAAATCAGGATTCACTGGATAAATCAAACATTACAAGAAAAAAACGACGATTCCAGTCAATTTAAATATATTTAAAGCAGACGTTTCTGCCTAAATTGTAAGGCCCTCTTCAGTGTCTGTAAATTTCCTAGGTTATGTTACACCATAATGTCGAAATATTATATAAAACCAGGCACTTCTAATCTTAAACAATGGTGGTGTAAAAGACCATATTGGAAAGGCATTGAGAAATGCAATTGATTATCTTGTAAGATCTTCTTCCAATTGAAATTATATCTTTAAGGTATCGGTGCATATTGTTCGATACGCAACGGTTCAAGTACCTTGAACCTGCTGTAAATATATTTAAATTGACTGGAATCATCGCTTTTTTCTTGTAACAAATAAACTAGGTGTATTTAAATGCGGGATTGGCTTAGTAATGTAAGATTTAATTATTTAATTTCTTTTGGCCATGTTATTTCTAATTCAATAGTAGACGCTCGCTCAAATGCTTTGAAATAAAATAATAAATTATTTTAAAAAACAGAGCAAAGATTATAGATGTCGCGGTGGTGGACAAAACGTCGGCCGCGTGGGGCCGACGCTGACCGACCAGTCGGTCATGCCCTAGGGTAACGCACGTGCAGTTCCCCGGCGAGGCCCCCGTCCACGTTATCGTTCGCCCTCGAGACTTTTCCGCGCGCGGTCCAAGACTCGAGGGAACCCCGGGAAATAAATGCGATTACGTTGGCCTGCCCCCGCCCCACAGGCCGACCTGCCCTTCCGATTTGGGGATGGAAGCCAGCTCTTTTTGACAGCGTGATCAGCGGCGGAGGCAAGGAACATTCGGACCCAGTGTGCGAACACTCGTGCATTAAATATTTCACACGTGGTGAACTTTTCTGTGGAGGAGTATTGACTTTGGTGCTTGTTTTTATTTTTCATTTTAACCAATTTCTCGCAAAAAAAACAAACAAACGCCGATCACTAATGTGGAACTGGTGCTATTTGTTTCTCAGTTGGAGACGTGTATTTGCGAATATTCTCGAGAAACGAAACAGCTGCAATAGAGCTCATCAATGGTTGCAGATATGACTTTTAGACATAAAAATAGAAATAGGATTGCAGACATAAAATTAAAAAAATATTATGTTGTGGAGGGAATCATTATGAAAGAAAAATGAAGGGATAAGCACTATCTGTGGACGGTGGTCTATTAAAGTACCTAATGGTCACCGGTCGTTAAAAGTGAATTTTCGTTCCTCTGATTACTTTAACACTACTTCCTTATGTTTTATACTAATATATTTCACAAGTTTATTGTTTTTTATATTAACATATTCATGAAAAAATAAATGTATTCAACAAACGTTTCTTGTATTTTAAAGGCTATAGCCGAATAAGGGGGTGAAAAGTGCCCCCAAACCAAATCGATAATCGCGATGCTCATACGAAAGAGAATAAAAAATGCCACTCGCAAAAACTCAGCCTTCTAGGGCAAACTGTTGCAGAGATACAACGAGAAACGTGTTTCTCATTTTTTAAATTTTTTTTTCTCAGCTTCTATTGCATGTATCAAACTGAAACAAATTGGAGAGACGGGCAAAAGTAGTTGAATTTTAAGGTATGTTTGCCAACCAATTTTAACACCAAATTCAAATACAAAAGAAAACTTTCTGAAATGGATTTTCGAAGTGATGAGATTGGAGTACTGTTTCAATTTTCCCTCTAGAATGTGTTTTATAATATTCTATAACATATAATTTTTGAGATTTTTAAAGAACGTGGACGATAGTGAAAGAAAATTAAAACCAATTTTATCAGTTCAAAAATTTGAAATTCGCTCCAAAATGTGCTAGGAATTTTTTCTCCCATGTTTAAACAATTGATATTTATTTATTGAAAAATCTCACTGATAAAAGTATAATTTACAACGTTTTGCTGACAAATGTTTGTCTTTATGTGGCAAGTATTTATATTATCGAAATAAAATCATCAAACCACTTTTGTTTTTAGATTTATGTATTGTTTCTAATATAAATCATATTACTCGATTTTATGTATATTAATATTTTGTTTATTATTTAAATTAATTTACTCAGTTGTATATTTAATAATTATTGATAATTAGGCAGTCACAGGCAATTAATCATTGTCACTGTCTTCTTCAATAATTGGGAGTAACTTTATGTATAGTCAACTCAAAATATCTGACAGTTAAAAAATTTGCGCCAAGTAACAAGCGTGTGCCAAATAATAAATTATCGCAGCTATGTAGGAGCAGCATTCCCGGCTGCCACTTCCGTTCGCACGTTCACAATAATATCGTTTCATCGATATTCCTATGCTAGAAAGAGATAGGTGGGCTCTTTTAATGCACCGATTTTTGCTCGTTCTGCGCAGCGCCAGTTTGCCTCACGAACCACGTGACCACAACACGGTTGAAAAGCGTGACGCACGTGACGCACTTTGGTTGAAAAGCGAGACCAGACGTTGACTATAATGTTACATGGAGAGCAAGAAGTGTTGAGAAACATTATCAAAGTGGTGTAAAGTGAAAATTTTCGAGAGTGAGTGACCAACCAAAAATAACAGGATGAAGATGTAGTTGAAATAAAAGATACTCGAGAAAAAAGAAAAAGTGCTTTTCTGTTTCTGTTTAAATGACCTGCAACTGTGATAATTTTGACATTTAAAATTCACGCTACTATTATGACACAAATTGGTAGTGATTGGCTGAAGTCGGATGGGCAATATTTGCATTTTTTTAAAATAACAATTGCTCTACTCTTTTGTTTTTTCAAACATTACAAATTGTTTTACTTGTCTCTCACGTCGGTAATATTTACATTAGAGGCAATTTCTTCACGTTATTGTATTTATGAGTTCAGGGGTTTTAAATAATGTCAAGTAAAGTTTCTCGAAAACTCAACAGTTTTTTGTTAAAATGAGCTCTTAATTACACATTTTCAGAAACGGTCAAACGCCATTTTCTAAAAAATGGTTCCAATTTTTTTTCAAACTTTTGAACGTTTAGTGGTAATTTCAGTATTTAATATGACGTAAAGTTCATTTTGGTGTATTATTTTCTTTTTTTTTTAAATTACACAAATGTAATTTCTTTGAAATATCTCTCACGCCGTTAATATGCACATTTCAATGGATTTGTATACATTACGGTATTTGTGAGTGGAACCTCTTGAAAATACTTCAAATGGAAATTTTTGGAAAACTCACCAGATTCCTGTTAAAAAAAAAAGAGCTTCAAATTTCGCATTTACAGTAAAGGTTAACTTCATTTTCTTAAAAACGTCTCCAAATTTTTCAATGAAAATTGCTACTTAGGACAAGGCTTTAGCCTTCTTTAATATTCTTAAAATAATATTTCGGTTTATCAATTTGGAAACAGAAAAGTTGGGAAAATGAAAAATAAAATGTATTTTGGGCGGCGATACATGGCAGCTGGCAACAGGATGACGCAATAACGTAGAGCTGATCACCACCAAGGAAATTAGAAAAAAAGTTTACGAGAAAGTCTGTTTCACCTCTAGTCATTTTGTGGCACCTCTAGTTTGAAATTGCAAAAGTGCAATTTTTGAGGACGTCTATAATACTGAAGATAGAGATTTTTCCCCTAGTAAAATCTGTTCATTAAAGACTGATCTTTAAATCAGTTTACGTTCAAATTTTCGAAAATATTAGTATTTATCGTTCAATTTGGCGCGATATATAGGCAATAAAAAACACCATTTCTTTCAAAAACCACTCAATTTTTTTTAGTTTTTTACGGATAGAAGAAGAAATGTTTAAAATAATGGCGAGGGGCCTCATTTTCGTTGAACTCTCTGAATTTTTGAAATTTGCACATTTAGAAATAATGCGAGAAAATATGTGCTGTTGTACCAAGACTAATTTCTATATAGTACGCCTACGGAACTCTTGTACCATACTACATTAAGAAATACATAATCGTGAACGTAATAGTTTTCCATTTCAAATAAGAATTCTTGCTCAGGAACAATCCGCGTGGAGTTTCGAAGCCAACCTTTTTCGAAGTATTTAACGACACTTCGATTCATGTTCTTTAAGAGCTGCTGTTCTTTGTAAGTCTGATTCCTACTCCTCGTTTGTGACCGCTCGACCTTTTCACTATTCTCTAAAAAGCCTACAGCGGGTCACTCAAGTAACCTAGTAGTATTACTTGACCTGTGGCTTGTTATGACAATATCACCCCAAAAATTAGGAATGATTTTAAATATCCTAACTGCCCTACAGGAGTGGGTTCGTCTTTTATCCTGCTTTTGTAATAAGAGAAACATAGGCAAGTTAATCTTTTAACTATGAACAGAGTTCTAGATATATATTCTGTTAAATACTTGAATACAATTCTAATCTAGCATTTACACATTGCATTGAAAAATTCTATCACTTGCTCTACCTTTAGCAATTACGTGATTACCTAACAACTGCAGTTGCGTTTTAACACTTGCATAAACACTTTACACAAAATCATATTACCCTTCACTTCACAAAAAAACACAATAAAATAAATGTACACAAGAAAATAATACATGGAAACACAAAATATTCAAAAAGCATTACATACCAAAATACCCTTTACATACACTTTCAAAGAAATAGTCACTTGAATAGGGAATGAAATATATACAAGACGTTGTTTCACTTTCACGGAGATAACTACTTTATACAATTTAACCAGCAAAATATATTGTTATGCAATGAACGTACAATCAATAATAACTCTTTTTCTAATTATTGGTTTTGAACAATTTAAAAAAAACGATTAAACAATAAATTGAAAACACACACTAAAAGAACAAATATTATCGTTAATAGAAAAATGAAAAAAAGAAGAAGGTTTTTACAATTCTTTAGAGGAATTAGCTATCTAGCTTCCTTTTACGACTGCAATATTGTAAAAGATTACGTTTAAATGATTTTAATATAATTACTCGATTATCTGCATCTGTAAGTGAGGTGAATTCTATATCAGTAGCATAATTCTCGCTTATTTAAACAGTTCTTTTTTGGGGAATTTCTAGTGAAGTTTTCTGACTCACAACAAGTCGTCTCGAAGAAATATTTCCACAGCTTGGAGCGGCGACGGCGACCCAGATTCTTTCAAGGTCGTGGCAACCCCTTGCTTCGGCGAACACGTGCTCTGGTGAATCGCTACCACAGTCCTTCGAATTTTATACAACCTGACTGCAATATCTCCGCGTAATGAATTTCTTATGTGGTAAGCCAAGACGAAAGACAAAAAAAGCTGGAAATAGAAAGAAACATTTCCTATAGCACATGCTATCTATTTCAGTATATGTTCTTGAACGTTGAAATATATTATTTCCTCGTTGATAGAAAAATAGTATATTTCTGCGTAATGCGTTCACGTGAATTTATGAGAATATTCATTATTTAAAATTCTCAATTCTCTCATACATTGTATGTCTCATCATTTTAACATGAAACGAATTACCTTTTTCATGCTTCTTATCGTCAAAATACGGCGAATTCTCCTCTCCGTCCAGCACGAACAATTTCGGTCTGTCCAGATCGGCGGTCGGCAGCGAAAGAGAAAGCTTTTCGTAGCGGTGCTTTGCGCTAGTGCTGATATTTTCAAGGGTGATTTTTGATTGGTTGTCGTTCAATTCTACGCGAGTGCGTTCAGAAAGTCTAATAAATTCTCGCAAGGGATACCATTTACTGCTGGCGCGATCTCTTGCAATTCGGTAACACTATAATTGCATCTTGTCGTGTCTTGACGTTCTCGGGTGCTTCTCAAAAATCTATAGAACCGACATATGGGCGGTTACACGTTGCATAACCTCCAGACTTTTTCTACCCTTCGAACTTTATTCTACTGATTAATATAATAGTAAAATTGAAGGTGAGGCGCGTAAGAAACGTATGAGACCGGTGTTGTGTGAAATTGAAAATATCTTGTTTAAGAAAGGATGTAGGCAGATTTACACTATGTATTATAGTTTTTTAAAGCGACAGGGTTTTGATATAGCATAATGAAATTTTATAGTATGAAGAATATGGTTATATCTAAAAAATGTTTATTTTAAATTAAACTCTTTTTTTGTAAATGTTTATGATAATAACTATTCATCTTCATAAGCAGATACTATTCAGATCCATAAGAAAAATATTCTAAGAACATATTTATTACACAGATATCCATGAAGTTTATGGCTTGATGTATGGTTGGTGTGTTATTTGAATTTTAAAGATCTTTCCTTAACTTAATTGGCGCAAAATGTGGTAAGAATATGCTAAGAACTATAAGGCATAATATAGGGTCTACTGACTATAGACGCTCTGTTCGCGCATGCGCGATAGTAGTATGCGTAATAAAGTATGGAAGGATGGCCACTGGCAATTATGGCAAAGAATACTTCAGATTACAGCTCTTTTGCTGTAGAAACTTAATTTAAAAACAATGAGTCTCCCATTACTGTGCAAAGCATCTTTCGTAGCCATTTCAAGCTGAGACGTCACAACAAAGTTCATCACTGAAATTGGTTCACCCACCGTAGGGTGTGTGAAGCAATCGTGTCCTATATTATTTCAGTAGTATACATATCTTTTGCGGCTCTCACAGGCAACCATTCTTTATAAATGAGGTCTCTAAATACAGAGAATTTCACGGAGACGTAAATAATTGCTCTTTGACTTTAAAAATACGAAGGATTTGTTAAAAAATCGCGGCTAAATATTCATGTCAAATGCAACCCGCAACACTAGGTCAGGTATATCGTTTAATAAATATCTCCTAAACGAAGCGTTTTAGGGCCTTAAAAACTAAAATTTTGAGATCAGATGCCTCAAAGAAACGTTTCTCGCACTGCAATCTATAGGGTGAAATATTCTTATACGTTCTATTAAAATTTTGCCGGTTCGGTGCTTATCGATACTACCAATACCACCTACAATATAGAATATATTCCTCCATGACTCATATTTCAGCCCTTGGTGCTGATGTTTGTGTCGTCACGCTTAGAAGGCTTAGATTCATCTATCTTATACTATTTACGCTTTCTTTGTACACCGTGGTTTGCGTCGACCGACGAGATTTATTTGCATAATTATTAATTCAATATTCGCTCCATCAGCAACAACTACAAGAACAATCAATAGTTGCTTGATACAGATGAAGACTGTTTCTTATGCACGTAGTACAACCATTCATTTAACCTTTTTGCTGTATTCTACAAGTGCTGTGTACCTAATTGCGGAACTTTTATGGAAACGGACCACTTGTTCCAGTTTCACTTCACAAGTTTCCGTTTCACTATATCGTAAGAAAAAATTAGGGTGGGGTTAAACATGTGAGAGTTCATGCACGAGAAGCTAGTTTCTTATTAATGCATCTAGTCTTTAGTTGAAAAATCCAGGACGTGTTAGGTCACAACGGACCCCTGCGGGGTTAGAGCCAACCTGTCGAGCCCTTATCGAAGTCCTTTACATTCCGCTGTCAGACATGCCTTAGAGCTAAGGATGTAGCCTCGTACCTTGCAACGTATCATCCATGATGATCTACAGTTCCACCCCTAAAAGATGCAGGTTGTGCAACAGTTGAAAAATATAATGAAATTGCCCCAAGGATGTTTGCTATGGATTTCCTTGGTAATTTAGCCGAATCGTAGATCTTCAACAACTGGCCAGTGCGGTAGGAATATTTCACTACACATGATTTCCTCTCATGGGATATTTAAAGGGTCAAGCCTACACTACACGCCCTCACACATTGGCAGATCTTAAGCGCCGGATACTAGAAGCCTTGCCTTGTCAAAACCCTTTGGACATAGTACATCGTGTGATGCAGGCTCTCGTTCGCCTCTTGGAGGAATGTATACATTGAAATGGTAGTCAGTTTCCGGGTGTAATATTCAAGTAACAGTGACTATTGTCAATAATGATAGAATGGCATACTTTTACCTATGTTCTCACTGTATTTTCAAATAAATGATTGTACTACTTACAATATGCTGATCTATTTAAACGCTACTATTCTTTCGGCGCAACCCTTTATGAAAAGAGATTTTCCCTAAATTTCCTCTACACCCCCTTACACTGCAGGCAACCCACAATACACTGTTGTATTTCTGTTAATAAAAATATTTTCTAAATAATAAACGACATGCAAATAACTAAAAGGAATAGACTGGAACATTCTCTGAGCAATTTGGATTAATTTGAACTACTCTCAAGCATAAATTGTGAAGTTCAAGTATTTTGAACGTTAGACAAAACCAGGCCATCTTTCAAAAACCATACCCAACTCATTACCCTTCTTCGCATCCACGCGTGTAACTCAGCCGGATATTTCCTTTCAAGAGTGCAATCTATCTCACTCGGAGGAAATCCAGGCCGTTCGGCCACACCTTGGAAAACATCCGTCAGGAGCCCAGGAGCAAAGGCAGCAAGAAAGAGGCCGGTTTAATCAGTGCGCTCGTCCGCCCTACCGGCCGAACGGAGAACCCGACCGCGAGAAGGCGCCCGGGGGACCATTTGTCTAAATCGCCGAGTAATGGCGGCGTTAGACAGGCAAAGAGCAGGGCGACGCGCTCCAAGTTGTTTACGAATAGTCCGCTCGGGCACAGAGTTAATTGGTTCGGGCTCGCGGTGCAGGGAACGCGGGTTGGCGGGGGAGGGGGAAGAGGACGGGGAGAAAGAAAAGACGGGAAGGAGAGACAGACTTTCGGGTCGGGGTTGGGGAGGATTGCACTTCCGGGTGACGCGGGCGCTGTGTTCCTCTGTGGACTCGGCCGCAGGAAGTGACGTATCCTGGAGTGGACTGCTCAGGTGGAGGGCGTCGAGGCGCCAGCCTAAAGGCGGAGACTGAGAGGTGAACGACAGCAGAGGAGATTGCTACTGGAAAGTTTGCTGCGGTTGCGAAAGCTGGAAAGAACGAAGCGGACAGAAAATTAACTCGAAAATTGTAACTGACCACGGTACAAATATGGGGGGAAGAAGGTGAAAAATAAAACTTGTGGAATATATGCGCTGTTGATAGCAGCGAAGTAAAGCATGAAAGCTGAGAAAACAGAAATATGGTAAGATAATAACGACTAATTAAACAGAAATGAGCGGAATGAAATATGAAGGTACAGTTCTGTTTCGAATATAAGAATAAAAGTTAAGAAGCACGAACAGATGGTATGGCAAACAAAATGTGATGATATATTAACACTGACCTGCCAATTTAAACTTTCTGATCATTGCATAAAATTTAAGTGGTGATCTTTTATATTTCTCGCATGCTGATTCCAGAATTGAAGTAATTTTTTCTCTATCACGTCAATTTTTTTGCAAAATCAAAATGAAAATACGAGAAATGCGAGACAGACACACAGGAAAGATTACAATAAATTTATAATCATATGCAAGTAATGCTTCTTTCCTATTATTTTTACTCATTTAAACACTACTATAATTAATATTTATGAACATAGTAACTAAGAAATATATAATAAATAATATATTGCGTTTATAGATTTGATGAAAAACAGCAAAATGGACTGAATGCCTCATAATGAATTAAGAATGGTAAGACTACGGTTTCATTATTATAACTTAGTTTAAGAATCTATTTTGCCTTGCTTTTCGCGTGTGAGATGTAGTTTTATCTTCTCTTTAGTAACGAACAGTAATCTCCAAGCATGTATCTGTTCCAATTCCATTGCTATTTGCGTTACATTTCATTTAGATCCTGTTGGAATCATTCTCTTGCTCTTCGCACAGCATTATTAGATTCTCAGCGATATATTTCAGTGAAATATGAATGTAACATGTACACTTTTAAACTCATTTTTAGCCTAAATCATGAAAATAAACGAGCATTCTATACAGTATTTTTTTGTAGTCTGAATCCTTTCTATTTCTAAGAAAGTTTTTGATCACATCATGGAATGATTTCCATGCAGATTGTTCTGCAGCGCACATAACATCTTCAAAATTAGCATCAGATAGAAGTTTTCTGATTACTAGACCTGTGAAGATACCCTCTTATTTTAGCATTACTGATGTCAGGGCATCGATGACACAGGTACTGAATGCATTTACCTTCCTCATTTAGAGCGTTAACGAATTGCTTCATAAATTCAAGTTTGATATGAAGCGGGGGTAAGAGTATATGAGACTTGTAAACAAGACTTTTTTGGTTTATGTTTATCGAGCCTACAATCCACTGCCTTCGTGGCCATCCTTTTCGGGTCCAGTATTGTAACCTTACTCGTTTGTCCCACTAGGACATCCACCGAACAGAATACCTATGACTTTCTAATCACCACAGAATTTCCACTTGTGTTCCTGATGCTTCATTTTACAAAACATAATCTCAAGATATCCATATGTTTCTCGCAAATTAACAGAATAAGCTATGGGACCGGACGAAAGATTGTTTTCATTGTGAAGAAGGACACACTTTAAACTATGCTTGGAGACGTCTATAAAAAGCCTCTGTTTTATAGGCTCATACTATTGTAATCCTACTTTTAGATAACGTCCGCGATGTTGTTGCAGTAAACCGAAATTCCCTCTTCAGACAACGAGGTGTAAAATCCTGTTCGCGATATCTGTACGAGTAGTACGTCGTTCCTGGTGCCAACATGTTCCTTTCACGAAGTCTGGAAACGAGTATGTCCTCAGATTCCTTTGAAAGGCCAAGATCTTGAACAAGATGCTTGAAAAGTTTAGGTTCATTTTCAACATCTTTAATCAATAAACGAGTCAGAGGAAGGATCGGCTATTTTTGTGTCACATTCAGATTCAGAAGAGTCTTGTAAATTTTCAGGACGGTGTGGAATTGTTACATCAGGACCGTGAGGAACGAGTAAAAATGCTAATATTTGGAGACAATAATACTTTTGTTCTTGCTCTTCTTGTCTTCAATTCCATAGAACAGAAGTAGCCCTAACCACTGTGGTCTGTAGGTTGTCGCCACACCATTGGAAGTTCGAGGGGCAACGCTGTTCTCTCTCTCAGTTCATTCGTTGTCGTAGCTGCTCTGTACTTGTACTCTGTACTTTTCTCTGTACTGTTCAATACTCCATGCGGTAGTATGGCCGGTTCTAGACTTGAATGGATCATACAGAGTTGTCAGGTGGCTACAGTATATTGATTTAATAAATTAATATCGAAATCTTAATTAAAACAACTCCTCCTGCAGCAACGTAAGTGCATTAGTGCACGAATGTGATAAAAACAATATATGTTATTTTTGAAAAACACGTGACGTAGCGTAGGAAAAATAACATCGGATCCTGATTCAGGGTGAAAAAGTGATTCTAAAAAACAAAACAAGATGGCGGCAATGAAATCGTCGCAGGCCAGTGTAATCAGTAGGATGGTAAACAAACAGAGGTTGACAAAAATAACCAGTATAAGAAGCTAAAAAATAAAAAGGCTCTAAAGGAAGTGAAGAGGAGAAAAATAATCAATACGATATTTCATTTATCTAGCACAGAATTTTGGTGATGAAGAAAACAGCAAAAGGGAGCTCTACAGAATGTCGCCGAAGAAACATACACCATGAATATATCGCCAATTAAGTATATTTTGCAAGTAGAAAGCGTAGACCATTGCTTTTCTAAATAATATTTATAATTCTATATTGAGAACAGGGTATTTTCCTCAAATATGGAAACACTCATTCATTCACCCAATAGCAAAACATTCAAAGAATCATTCAAACGATTCTAACAAGAATCATTCAAAAGCAGAAAATTACAGACCTACTGGCCTACTACCTATAATGACAAAAATCTTAGAGAAATTAATACTCATCAGATTGAACAAATGTATCAAAAAACAAACATTATATCACAACATATGTTCGGCTTCAAATCACAATACTCTACCACCCATTAACTACTAAGGTTTACGGAACACATTCAAACTGCATTCCAAAAGAGACAACATACCATCGCTGCATTTGTAGACATCTCGAAAGCATTCGATAGAATATGGCATCCAGCTCTCTATAAATTAATTTCAATAGGTATACCCAAATATCTATTATTTGTTATCGTAAGCTATATCACAAATAGAACTTTTTCAGTGTCGGTCGATGGCCACTGTTCTAATTCAAGAAAAATTGTTGCTGGGGTCCCCCAAGGTTCAACACAATAAACACCGCTCAATTTGATGATGACACTGCATTCTGAACTTTTTAACATCTCTTCAAACACAGCTTCAAAATAATTTAAATTTACTTGCAAACTGGGCTAATATCTGGAAAATAAAGTTGAACCCAACAAAATCTGTAGCAAAAATATTCACATTAAAACTATTCGCATACCACTCTTCATAAATAACGACACAATTGGACACCAACAATTAAAACAATAAAATACTTGGGCTTAAACTTCGATACGCGAATCAACTGGAAGCAACATACAGAGGTAAAAACTCAGCAAGCCAAAACTAAACCAACTAAACTACGACCCGTACTAAAACAACACAGTCAACTCTCCACATTTAATCCACTATTACTCTACAAATCAATAATTGGCCGACACTACTTTATGCTTGTCCCATCTGGACTAATGCTGCCCATACAAAATCTAAACAAAATGCAAGTGATCCAAAATAAAATCTTAAGATTAATCACAAAAGCACCTTGGTTCATCAGTAACAACCAACTGCATAAGTATTTAAATATAAACACAATAAAAAACCAAATAGCCTACCTTGCACACAATTTGCACAGGAACTTTCCCCAAATACAAACATCATCCTTCTATAAACTAGGAAAACAAAACAAAAAACAATTATCCAACGAGAATTAATAACGGATATCCCCTTTTTTCTATAAAATGTTCGCAAACCTATATATATATATATATATATATATATATATATATATATATATATATATACATGCATATAATTGCAAATGTGTATAATTTTAAGTTTAACTTAGTATACGATGGATTAAGACTATCAAACATTTGCACAGTTAATATGTAAACTAAACAATCTAATGTCAATTAAATTAAAATAAAATTAATAAAAAAAAGCGTAGAAAAAAGAAGTGTTCCGACGAGTGCGGAGGAAACTAGCTGGAATGGAAAAGCAAAGAGCTTGGACGAGCAGAAATG
The DNA here is from genome assembly GCA_011170035.1 of Teleogryllus occipitalis. Taxonomy (NCBI): domain Eukaryota; kingdom Metazoa; phylum Arthropoda; class Insecta; order Orthoptera; family Gryllidae; genus Teleogryllus; species Teleogryllus occipitalis. The sequence continues at coordinate 1,085,871 of BLKR01000005.1, read as the reverse complement.
GGGGTCGGAGGAGCAGAATTTCGACGACAATGGACTAGATGGATTGATAAATTAAAGGATATCAAGAGAGAATGAGTGCGATGAGGAATGAAAGTGGAGACACAAGTAAACATGGTCGAAGTATGAATGAGGGAGGCGGCAGAAGTAAAAGAAATTTGAGAGCATCAGAGCATGCAAAAGGGGTTGAGGAGAATGAAAATAGGCTACATAAAGAGTCACAGAAAACCCAGAAGACAGATGAAGAGAACGCAGAATGTAAAATTAGGGGCAAATAAATGTCGCGGCTGAGGTTAAGCGAGGTAATAGACAATGGGATGGTCCAGAGAATGAGAAAGCGCAAGAGGAAGAGAATAAGAGAGGAAGAGCGAAGAAGGGAGCGAGGAACAGAGAAAAGTAATAAGCGAGGGAATGAATGAGGGGATGGGCGAGAACATGGGGCGAGAGATAAGACCTAGACATGGGAAACATCAAGCGCACGCCGAGTATGTGGGCACGGCGATGACGAGGACAAATATGAGGGCAGGGCGAAGGCGAAGGCGAAGGCGAAAGCGAGGGCGAGAACGAGGATGATGAAGAGCGAGGTGTGGGCGAGGGCGAAGGCGAAGGTCGAATGCAAGGTCGAGGGTAAGACAATGGTGAGGGCGAGGGGAAGGACGATAGCCAAGACCTGGGAGCGTGCTGCAGGAGAGGGTGAAGACGAGGTTCAGGAGAGTGCCAGAGCAAGTGCGTAGCGTGCGGTGGAGTTGTCCGCTCGGGGCTCGGGTGCAGACAGGCAGCGGGGGCGGCGGCGGCCGCGCCAGCGTGTTGGAGTGCGGCCGGTGAGAAGTAGCCCCTGAGATGCGTTGGAGAGCGGGGCAACGGACAGGACAAAGGCACCTGTGGGGCTGAGAAGGGCTGCGGCGGCCAGGACGAGAGGTTCCCAATTAAACTGCGGCCGACGCCACCAGTCTGCGCGGGGGTGGGTGGGGGAGGGCGAGAGGTTGAAACGCGACCGGAGCCCTGCGAGTTTATCGCTGTCCGCGACGGCGGAGGAATGAGGACTGGGTGGAGGGCGGAGATGGAAGGAGGTGAACGGGGGACGATGGGGGGAGGACGGATGCGGCTCGATTCGAATGGCGCCACTGGCTACGCCTATTCCTGCTCTTCGTTGGTTTTCCTTGGGATTTTGTCTTGCGCCGATTCGTAAAAAAAAAGTGATATGATGAAGTTTTATACTCGGTACCCGAACACAGTCGAGGGAAGAATATTGCGCTTACATAGCCCATTTTCCCTTGTTTAAAATTTTATTTTTATTAGGCTTTGTTTGACACATCTAGTCTTTAAAGGTTTTGCATTGTATATGTACATAATTTATTTTCCACACAATGTTATATAAATTATATTTGTCTAAATAAAACATTACACATGAATATTAAATGCATTAATTGTTTTAGTAACCTTTCTATATTTTCTAATTTACCTTTCTATACATACTATAACGTTTCTTTCTTTTACTTTCTAGAATATTGAAACATGCCCGACGTTGACTGGTGCCAATTTGAAACAAGCCCGATCTTTCTATTTAAAAACAAGCTCTACTTTGAGGGACATTTTGAAACATAATTATTACTGATAAATGTAATTTGGGCGCAAGGAAAAGGTTACACTTGAAACCTAATGATTCCTACGTAATTTAAATGTCTCTCCTTCCAAAATTATGTTGTGCTAGCTCAGTTAATTGGGGTTCGAAGTTCATAATTGTTGCTATTTACTCTGCAACCAATTATTCAATCTGCCATCCATACGGAGTCGCGAGGAATCTGAAAATCTTATTAAAATGTTGGATTGCACTTAACGAGCAATGATAATCACATTTATTTCAACTTAAATTGGAATTTATTATATTGATAATCAAAAAGGAATCATTCTTTGGTCATGATTAGTTTTCTCTCTATTTCAATAGTTATAGAACCTTTTTATTCATTCGTGGGTGTTCGCGCGCTCTTCACTTCTTCGTCAGATGGCGCCCCGTAGAACCTTCTCCGTCGACGCAGCAAAATCTTGCTTCTGGATAAAGTCCTCGCCTAATGTCCGTGTCTGGTTCCAAATTCTCCCGGCGATACTATTTTAATCCGTGACTTCCCTCACTAACGTCTCGGGTGACCGCCTAGATACGCATTTTTCTTCTTACAAAAACGCTTGATCCTAATATAAGAAACAATAGTTAACTTTATGCAACTGTCAATTACAGTATTTCCTCGATCTCGTAAAATATATCAAGAGCCGACCCGCTCATCACCGCGTTGCTCTAGCGAATGAATGTTCTTCTAAAAACTCGGAATCATCCGAATTTTATGTCTTTTTCTTTTGTCTCCCAAAACCATGCTTATTCCGCCTCTGCTCTGTCATTTCAACCTAACGAAAATGATCTTTAACGCCGCTTGTTGATTTGTCACATAGCGACCCCTCGCGATCGTCTATTGACGTCCCGATACTCCATGTCATATAAAATGACATTTCCAAAATAAAAATGGTTCGTCATTTTAGTATATCACAATATGTACGAAAGAATATCTTCTTTTACATACGGAGAAATTTGCGCAGTGGAGATAAAGGTATGTAATGCTGCAGCAAGACACGGTGAATTTTCGAGAGAAAACGTGTATTGTAGGGCCATGTTATAGAAAAGTGGATGAATTTTGTTCCAATATACAGAACATTACTTCTTCTAACGCACTGTGTAGTCAGATTTTACGATTTGGATGTTCTTGATACCGAAAAATTTGGCTAAGGCAAAAATTCCGTCCGTCTTGTCTGTGAACACCACTAGCGGCCTTCCTTTCCTTTCAGAGATATCCCTCTCACAATGGTGGTTTTGTGTATCCCTATATTGAATGGTAGGAGCGATTGTGTGGGAGGAATGATGTTTAGTAAAGATGATTACGAGAGAATATTATCCAGTTGTGATACATGTTGGAATGAGAATTTAAGCTCCCACAGTCACAGGTTGAATATAACCATGTATTTCGAACGTCTCCATAATGAAGCTTCCGGTTTTGAAGATTACTTCAACCTCTTAAAGCACGGGACATCATAACTGATATATTTCTGATTACTTTGCGTAATATTACAAAATGTTTAAAGTTTAAAGAAACACATCAACATAAAAAACCTTTGGGAATATGGTTTTACATATATGCTTGTACTAAATTTTTCGTGTTTACAATATCTTAACTGACTTCCTCGCACGTCGTAATCGATGGGAAAATATTTTGTCAATAAAACTATTTTCATAAGACTTATTGTATCGGTATGATATAATTTTAACAGACCGTCACTAGCCACATGTCTTTGTTTCTAATATTTCAGAACATGCAGGAAATATACACACTTACTACACTACTTACGTCACTTATTCTTAGTACACTTAGAAAGATGCTGTGATCCTGTTCAAGAAACAAATCCGATGATATCAACAACTCAATTTGCTCGCACATAAACGAATAAATTATCTGTTCCCCACATCAGCACCTTCAGTTCTGGAATAAGGAAAAAAATATTATTTATTTTTCTATCTATAGATTTTTCAATTAATCAGACTGTTTTTGGGCCTTGATTTTTAAGACAGATTTTTTTGAATAACTGTTTTCTATAAGTATATTACATGCGATATTTAATAGTAACGGCAACGTTTCGGAAAATAATTATTTCCATCTTCTTGCTTTTGTGTCAAAACAAATAAACAAATAATTTGTTTCGACATTTGCGCCTGAAGATGGAAATAATGATTTTTCGAAACGTTTCTCGAACTACTATATATCACTTGTAATATATTGATATTAAACAGTTATCCGAAAAACAAAATTCTGTTTTTAAAATAAAGAACAAAAACAGTCTTATTAATAAGTAAGGAAATTGCTTGTTTATTGTTGTTTTTGCTAGGTCAATGTATACCGTACTCTCAGTCGAGACCATTCTGGACCAGCAATCCGAAAACAGTCCCCAGTTTCAATGCTCTCATATCGTCTTCTTTGGTCGTTCATAACTCCCCTCCACCTCTTGAGTTCGGTCGCCGGGATATTTAGTTGCTTTCGAGTTCCACACTTCTTCGCGGTGTTTTTTTCCCGCCCCACCGCTCCCGTCTAATGGTTTTCCGAGGCAACTTCACGCTGCTTTAGCTCCCACAGACGCCGCAACAGCCGCATTCGGTAATTCCGGTGCCGCGGCTGCGTTCACCACTACCTTTCAAAGAGCCTCGATGGAAAGACCGTCCTCCAATATTTAGTTTTACTAGCGTAGCAGTGCGAGATCTCTTATCTGTAAATCCTCACCTTCTTCCCTACACATTCATTTCAATATTAAGGAGAAAGTTGTTAACAAGACGTGTTTATTTATTTACAAAATGTAAATAGATAACTCTCTTATCCTCCGTTCCACATATCCCCTGTAATTGTACCAATTGAACGTATTTTAACATAACAGTACAATACACCCAAACTACTGTTATTTAACTTTACTACCTAACAAAGTGTACACCTCTGCAATTTAATCGCATAAAATATCAAGTAGTTAGTTTAGTTGCACATACAGTTTGGGTATCGAAAAGCGCCGAACCAGCAAAAAGTAATAGAATGTCTAAGAAGATCTCATTCTCTATATTACGGTGTGAGGGGCATTTACTTGACGTTGACCTAATATTCTCGGTATTAAAGAATTAGAAAGCTTGATTTTGGAGATTAATTGAAAGTAATATTTGTTTGCGTTCTTTTTCAACGCATCCTTCTTATTTTTAAAGTTCAAGTGCAATTCCTCTAGTCTCGGTGAAATTATCTTTCTTTATATATATTTATTAAGACTGGTTGCGTGTAAAACCTGCAAATCTCATGTACAATACTGAAATAAAATGGAGGATTCTTGGCTCATATAATATAATATTATGTCATTTCTTATTGTAAATTAAAATACGGTATTATGTAAGTAGACAATATGTACTGTTCGTTCTTTATTGGCGGTTGTTACTGGATTAAAATTTCCGGAAAATTATTGTGAAGTGTAGCAACTTCCCTGGTTGGCGATATACACTTGTATATTACATTTATTATACTATTTTGGTTTGATGTTAGTTTCTTGTACTTACATTAGGAATAATTTGAATACATGTAGAAAGTAATGAAGTATTTTGTCGCATATATTCCTCTTTGGGTTTTATATTTTTGGAAAAATGTTTCTCTGATCAAAGCCAGGTGATACCATTAGTTTATAATCAACCGATTTGAGCCATCAGCTGTGGGTCGTATAAAACGTTTCGTAATACCTTCATAAGAAGAAACTCATATACAAGACACCACATCTTGGTATAAGTGAATTTATACATCCTTAGTTACTCATTCGTTTCAATTGTTCTTCACGGACGGCGGTCTGTTAAATTTTTAATGAACACCGGCTGTTAAGAGTGACATGTCGTTCCTCTTTACCTTGTATAATAGAACAGAATGCGCAAAATTCATTTTCAGTATTTGCATTTCCACTTTTGTAGCATGCATATTTGGAGTCCACTTTATCGATTGCATTATAAATGAATCCTTTTCCCCAACTTTCTTTTAGACCCAATTGAAGATCATTCACTTTCTCTCTCTCACAACAACATAATACAAAGCGATAATTAGAGTCTACTGCTTTGGTTTGAGTTTATTTCGCTGTTATTTGAAATTGACTGAACGTCCACAATATTGCTATATTAATCACAGCTATTCCATTAATCTTCAAAATCAACACAGATATCACTCCAGGGCACAAAAAGTTTTGATTCCATCTCTCTCAATTCGATCGTCTGAAAATTGACTTTCCACTAACTGCGATAGATATCACTACCATATCATCTGATGTAATACCATTACTTCCCATCATGCTTCCATCACCCGATTTTCACTTGCATATCTACTGTACACATAATAAAAGTCAAAACAAATCGATTTATTCCTATTGCCATTTCCGGTCACAATATTGTCTCAAAGGCTATCTCTCGATCATTACACCAAATTGATCTGAACTGCCACCAACGCGACTGCCGCTGTTACCATCTATTCGGCAGATTCCAGATCAGATCGATATTATATAATCGATGTCCGGGTGCCTCGAGAAATGCGGCCATTTGTAGGCAAGTACGACGACGCGTTAAGGAAGCGAATCCATCGTGACAGGTTATTTGTTCGGCTTATTGAGTTGTGAAATGGTCGACTAGACACTGGAATACGAAAATAGATACATTGTGGAACAGTTACAGATTTTCAGAGGCCATTTAGAGGGCTCTGAATTTAAGATAATAAATTTGCAATGGACAAAAAACTGACCAAATACTGACTAATTAGAAATTACCTAAGCAACTTTCAAGAAATTATTTGTAGAATTGTAATTGTAGATACTGGGGTTTTCAGCAAACAATATTTCATTGGTTCATTTAAAACATGATTCAATATTGGGAACTCGAACTCTGTAGGGTCTCAAACTACTCTTCTGTCTGGGAGACGCCGCGTCCTAGGGACTGGTGCCACAGTTTCGGCCGCACTTCTGCGACCTTCCTCAGGCAAAATATCTCAGAAACCTAGGAATCTGTATGCTTGTGGTTTTGTCCTATTAGTTGTAGGCTGATGCTGCAGCTGTATGCGGACAAGGAAAGCGCGCGGTCCATTTGCCCTCATTCCGTTCTCGACCTCGTCCTCATCATCATTGTCATCCATAGGGCCAATTGATTGATTGTTCGTGATTCCGGGCACGTCAGTTATAGCGTAATTAGTCCCGCAGGTGTAGTGCATGTTTTTATCTGGAGGTGGCGGTGTTCTTCCTCCTGGATGGCGAGATCCAGCGCCGATCTACCGCCGACTAGTGAGGTTTTCCCTAAACACGTATCTCCCTCCAGCAGGGCACCGCCCCAGCCGGGACGAGCAATAAGCTCCCGACCGGTCTCTTGACAGGTGTGGTAGTGTAGTGCATGCTAGTTTAAGCGTGTGTAAGGGGAGAGGATATGACAAGGAAGAGAAAGGACAGATCGCGCGCGATCCGTGGCCCGTTTGGTAGGGTACTGCTCCGGCATTCGCCTGGTGTTGATCGGAGAAACCACGGAAAACTACCGATCAGAGCAGCCGGCCGCTAGAATTTGCCGCCAGACAGCGACTGAAGTCGACCTAGCTGACAAGGTATTGTCGAACATCCTGCCATCGTCAGGTCTTGAATCTAGAACCTCCCGGTCAGAGGGACTGCAGTGACATCAGTTGATGCCCTGAGCTATCTCTCCCGGTCTATAGGGCCAACTAATGAACCGTTTTCATGTATCATTTCTCAATTGATACCAGCAGGACGATACGGCACTCCGAAACGTTCCTGTTCATATTATCAAAAGTTATTATTCAACAACTACTAATATTTTGTAATAAAATGCATGACGCCATTTAAAGATCTAAAATTGTGCGATATATTGCACAAAGGAAGTAATGTCCGGCGGAAATATTGGTGTAGAACATCTTTGAAAATAAAATTTTAACTTTTGCAAATTTTAAAATGCCAGACTTTTTATCAAAATCGGAATTTTATACACAGTTTTAATAAATAAATTTTCTTTTATGCGAGCGAAAAATTTAAAGAAAAAAATACAGCCATTTTCCAGCCAAATTTGAAAATGTCGCAGGAGTTTCATGAAAAGAACACCTAAAAATGAAAATATGGCATGAACTGCGCGTCGGCGTAACTATATCTTACTTATCACGTGTTTAGAAGTTTATGTCCAAATGCTTTTAATGTGACAGTTAAACGTGACATATCCATCCTTCCATTCGACATTCCAAGTTAGGGAAGCCAATTGAGGAAATCTACTCACCTCTACACTAATTTTAACTTCTTTTGGAACAGGACTAATTGACCTTAAACTTAACGTGTATGCGAAGTTATAGATTATAGGAATCTTACACATCTATTACACGGTCAAAAATTTCGAGGTCGCATTGTTGAAGTGAATACATACTTTTCTTCTCTATATAAGAAGGTAAAGTAATATAAAAAACTACGGAAAAAGGGGAAATCCGGAAAGCAGGGATCAATTGAATCTCTCGAGACACTAATTCTCTCTCGAGACAGTATGTTTTGAGGTGGGAAAGCGGAATAAAAGAATAGAAAGTTCTACTTGTTACAATTTTGTCTTATTTTGTGTTCTAGCACACTCAACTTATTGAACTGTTAATTCGAAAGTATTTTTTTAATCAGCATTTTTTGGTTCTTTCAAACTTACGTATAAGTCATAGTTAACGACGGCGATGCAACTCGCTCCTTTTGGCATATTCCTTGAAGTAAATGTGTTAATAAAAACAACTATTAAGTATATTCTATTCATTTACATCAAAACATCTCAAGAATGTAGCTCGCCTTAAATTCCTTTCAGGCAAAAACCAATCGAAATTCACTCACAAATAACTGTCTTCTTTTCCAGAAGTTTCAATAGCAGGACGTTTCAAAGGACTTCTTATCCACTTCCATTTATTGTTTGTATTCACGACAGTAGCAGTATCAAGAAAATCTCTCAATTTTTCGAGGGAAAGAAATCGAACAATGAACTTCCTCGCCAGAGAAGCCTGTTTACGTCAAGAAACCCATCAAGTTTTTCTCTTGTTTTGGCAGTCTCGCAAGATCTCTGCTTAATTAATGCACACAACTTTCGTTACACCCAGCGTTAATATGCATACTTTTTGAAGCAGCAAATTTTTTCACGCGATGAAAGTGAATCTCATTTTTTCGCTATCTTAATGAATTCAAAATTATAATTTACTTTTTCTCCTGAATAAGAAAAATAAATTATTTAGAAAGCAACGGTATAAATGAGGCGAAAGTGCACGAAAATACTTCCGGTTACTTACGCTTCGGAATACTTTTTCTTTCCTCGGCTTATAGTCGCATTATTTACACTAAAGTGAAGTTACAAGCAAAAAGAGTGCAATAAACGTAAAGAGGAATGCTCTACTTTATCAAAAAATGTCGCTAAATATATATCCAGAACACTGCAGTGAATTTCATTGACCATTTACTCACCAGATAAATCACACATTCTAAAAATGTTAAAAACAAAATGTGGCCATGAAAAAAACATAGGGGTATTTTTTTTTTTTCTTTCTCTAACCTTTTCTCTTCACAATTAAGTGTGAAATGTATAGTAAATTTACAATGTAAAGGATACTATAATGTATTACCTTTTTTATTCTTCGGTATTCTACACTTAGGTGAGAGGTTTGGTAAAGAATATTGTACTCTTGCGAATATGGTTGCCTGTTTTCAAACTCATTGTCGTAGATCTTTGATTTCTTTTTCTGGTTCTGCTAGTGTGAATTTCTAAAAGCAGCTAGTTTTCTTCGTCAAACTGGAAGTCACAGAAATTGACATACATTTCCAGAACCTGATCCGGAAGGTCGTTTCCGGGATTTCGTCTGACGCAAATTCAGGCAGTTGTGAAAGCATCATTTCAACAATAGGCCCTGACATAGTCGCCCATTCTAAACTAATGTACCACGTTGGATTATGTATCCATAGAACCCTAAATGCACACAACAAGCAGACTATTTGGCTCACTAAGAAAAGGATACCATATACCTCAACAAGGTTTCAATAGTTACACAAAACCTTAGTATGTGAAACAGAGACCTTGTTGCTTTACTCTCTTTCCTGGTTACAACAGCATCTAAGATTGCTGACCTTGATGGACCAACCGGCCTTTGATTTCTGTGAGGTTGATGTTGCTTCATAAACGGACCTGTCGGCCTCATCAAGCCTAATCATGTTGCAAAGCACTAGCTGGCCACAGCAGCTAGGTACCTTGTCAGATTAATTACGTATTGAAGAAAATATACATTGAAAAACATTCCACATCTGTTAAACACACACATGCCTATGTGTCTTTTATGTAGTTGAAATAATGTGATATATATATATATATATATATATATATATATATATATATATATCACATTATTTCAATTATATAATAGAAGCATGCGATAATTATGACTTTATCAAGCAAAGAAAACATATCTGTCATTCTTGCTCAAAACGGGAACGAAGTTTGAGACAAACTTTAATAATTATATTATTTTCCGTCTGCGCTGTTTCACATGTAAATATAAATGCCGAAAGGCAGACTAATTACGTTGTACATTTATCAGCTACCAGTCCCAGGCCCTCGGCGGGCTCTTGGAAGTGTGTGTGTGTGTGGGGGGGGGGACAGGAAGTTGCGACTTGACACAGAAAAACGCTAATAAAACTAAAAATAATGTATATACAGTAAATAAATGTAACTAATTATTTTCATTATTAATTGTTAATATTTCAAGAAGAAAATAAAAATATAGATCAGCCACTATGGAAACAAATTAAAGAATTTGAGTAAAAGAGAATTATTACATGCTAGTACTATGTTCAGTCGACATCCGATGAAACCTCGGATGAGGTGATGCCATGTACTTCTTCAGGGTCTTGTTGATCAATGTCTAGCAAATTAACAATTTCTTGATTGTATTTCTTCTTTTCTGGTTTTGGAGATCCCTGTAGACTTGCAATGTATGGATCCGATATAATGAGAAGTCTGTTCATGAGATCAGTGTTTGTGTCTTTTCTTCAAGTTTTCCTTGTAAATAGTTCCCTGAACTTCCTGTTGTCTTTATTTCTTGCTTCCAGAACTTCTTCAGATAGCTGTCCAATAGGTAGAATGCAACTATCAACTATGCGGCTTCCGTGGAAGAGAATCTTATGTAGAGTTACAGGCATGCGATACCACTGGTAATGTTGGAGATATAGGTCTCGTGTGTCATAAATAAATTTTTGAAAAGTATTGAAGTTGATGTTTTCACCACTGTTTAGGCATTCCAATATGATCCCAAAACGTTTTATTATGTCCAGATTTATTCCAGTTATTTCCGAAGATATCTCGGGATTTCTGAAGAACTTTCGGGCAGTATTTCCATCATTAGTATTGCCACTTTGTAGCATATCGACCAATAGTCCTAACTCCTGCTGAAATTTATCTTGGATTTTTTTATTTTTTAAGCTACTTTTTCTTTATTTTCAGTTCCTCTACATGACTTGTTTGAATTTCCAGACGATACGAAATGTGCAGGAGACATTCAAATAGCCTTATCCAGGAATGAAGAGGAGATATTCCGAAGCAGAGATATTCTTTCTTAACTTTTTTTGTGCGTAGAGCTTCAAAATTGTTCATTTCAGTCGGTTTCGCTCCACACAAGTAGCAAGTCTGTGTGGAAGAACACGAAACGGCATTGCAGACTTTGCCATCCACCATGCAAAAAATCATTCTTGGTGTAATGGAAATTTCTGAATGGAGAAATTGTATAGTAGTGGGAGTTAATAATCGTCTCTGGTGTTCTACTTTGCTTACTTCAGTGTTAATTACACTTGACGTTTCTTTTGCAAAAATTCATTTTATAGGGCGACAATACTTAGTTGAAGACGGTGTGGAATTTTTCCAAATTACATTTTCGCCACCAACAGTCTGCATTTGTATTGGCACCATAGACAAACTAAACAAATTTTCGTCTTTGTAATTTTCTTCATTGAACTTTTGTCTATATTTGTTTTGCTCTGAACCATCGCAACCCCATTTTATAATAATTTCAAAAATAGCTTTATATTCTAGTTGAAATTTCTCTCTGATATCTTGGATTTCGCACAAACGCGAATTGTATGGTCAATAACTGACTGTAGAGGTATCTCAGCCGATATTTCTGTCACTTTCACTCCTCCTGGATAGCACATGACTTTTGCTTCCTTAACTCTGTAATTCGGTGGATATAATTTACAATTTGTTTTTTCGGCTTGCTCCCGTATTTGTAAATATTGCCGAGTAGACAAATTCGTACTCGCCACTAAAGCGAGTGCTTGTTCTGGAGAGAGTAAAGATGGTTCCTGATGCAACGATCTTCGATTTTTCTCCATTTTTGTCCCTCTATTAGGAGAAGCAAGTACAAGTTCCTTCACTATGTTCGAAGAATCTCTTTTTCCTTCATTCCTTAATTTTATTCCGGTAATTGTTCCCAATTCTTCTGTGGACAAACATAAGAGTTGTTTTACTCTCCGTCCTTTAGCTCTATGGCCACACGAAATAAATGGCTTAACTGGACGGCCAACGCCTCTAGTAGTATCATCTAATTGTGATGTACTTGGAGAAATTGTCGATAACTTTATTGAAAATTTGATGTCTTCCTGCAGCCAAAATGAGTAATTTTCTAGAAAACGCTGTTTATGCCTCGAACATTTTTTCCATTTTCTGATGATAAACTAACAAAAAAATTTAATTTGAATTTTTATGGGCATGATTGAAGTGTCAGTAATAGTTTCCTCACCTAATTCGTGTAAAACATACGATAGCACGGCGTCATACCTTGCTTCCGTGGAGCTTTCACACCATACATGAAATAGCGTCCTCCGTAAAATCAAGCGCTCCACTGCGAAAAAAAATTAAAATCTCGTGAGTGCGCAGGTATGCGCAGCTGATCTTTCATGATTAACATAGCCAAATGAATAAGTTTTAATACCTACATAGTCACAAACGTCAACTCCTGTAAACTCTGTATTAAAAGTCTAGATACATTTGTAAAATGGCGCGAAATTAGAACTAAAATTACTTAATTTTTCAAATGACCCCCACGAGCAATCGCAGACACTTTTTGCTTATCTTTAGGCATTAATAAAAATACGAAACACCCAAAAACACAATTATTTAATCACTACCTCTCTGTGAGTAGAAGGCGATGAGCACTGGTCTCCAACACGAGATGTAATGAAATGCGACTGATAGAGCCGCGCGGTGTCAGCGCGAGATCGTGCAAGATTGAACTTGTTCTACTGCCGCCTCAAGCTATGCAGAAGAAAAACAATACCCAATTCATACACTATGGACATTCTAAAATAAAACAAATACCCACCTTAATTCATTTGAGTACTTTGGAAAATTGAATTATGTCCACCTAGATGGCCGAAATTACACACCGTGCATCGGTTGTTAAATTAACCTTGCATCAAAACTACTGCAAGCGAAGAAGAAGAGCATGCTGGGCGATAAGGACCTGATATCAGCTGAGGATTGACGAGGAAGCACGTGGGACGCGGCTCGTTCGACCGCAACGTCGCACCGCCGATCGGCCTACGAGGACATACTATTCAGTTCATTTTAGAAGGGCTAAGAGAGTGACCGGTCCTTCAGGAAAATTTCTTTGAAGTGGCGAAAAGCGCATCGTTGTGAAAGTTTTCAATTTGTTATTGTAGAAAAAATACGTCGTTGGCAAAGCAAATCGTTGAACGTAATATGAGTTCACTGGTAAGTACCGTATTGAAACTTATCGTGCTGCATCAGTGTGAATTATAATCTAAAGGATATTGGTGGATATCTTTCAATAGGCGCCAGATTACAGAGTCTAAATTACCTCTTTGAACTGAAAAAAATATTTCATTTGAAGTAAACGAGCGAATGAAGTTCGAAAGAAAATGATACCTTCATTTACACCGCCTATTTGAAATCAAACAAGAATTGTCAACCAAGATTAAAAGAGAATGGTGGAATGGAATTGCAAACTTTTAGGTACGTATATATTTCTATCATTAGTTGTAATTATAGAAAGGCATATATTAGTTTATGTGCATTTATATTGGACATAACCTACAAAACTTGGCCATTAATCGAGCTCAAAGTTATTTTAATGTAAATTGTAAAATTCCTCTAAAAGCTTGTCAAACAAGATAAACAATTATTTCGTATTACATCATCGATTTGAATCCTTTCAATTCAAATTCTAATGTTGTTAAGTGGATATAGAGGGCTTGGCTTCCAAACTCATTATTTTGCTTTCATTTGTGCTTTTTTTAATAGACAAAAAAGTACCTATTAAAAAAGTTTAAGTTATTTGATTAGTTTTTTATACTCAATTAAGCATTGCAAATTCGTATTAAAATGTAAAGAAATAATATTTATTCTGTTGCCAATTAATTGAAATAATTTTAATATAGTCTTGAAGTGTCATTAATCAAAATTAGAAATGGTAGAATTAATTGTTGTGTAGTATCCCCATATGTTCAAAGTGTACAGAATTTTGATTACTGTATTTAAAATGAGACTAAAGCCTATCATGTTCTATAAATAATTGAACAAAATAATAATGCATTCCTAAAACAAAAACTGCTGTAAAACACTTTCTATTTTTTATTTTTATTTTTCAATGATTATCACTTTAATTATCTTTTCAAATACTATTGTATTAATTTGATTTTTCAGGTAGTTTTTGGCACAGGTGATGGAAATTAGTCATTGAAACACGTGATGGTTCATCGATGCAGATATTCATGGATATTGTTAATTCTAAATGGCTATTGCATTCTATGACAAGATTATGAACATGTATTTGAAGGTGATGCCAATATATATTTTGCTAATTTTGCAAGCATCATGGACTTTCGTGATTTCGTTCGTATTTAACATTCACAAAATGTGTATACATTAATGGTTCAATTTTTTTAGTGTGTATCATTTTTGACCAGGCAAGTTATTTTAAAATTCGCATTAGGTAAAATAACTTGTGTTATAATTCTGTTATAGTTTCAATGTGTACTATAATAATAATAATAATAATAATAATAATAATAATAATAATAATAATAATAATAATAATATGGCGAGGCTCGGGCCATCAGGCCCACTCTTCCGCCTAACCACATGTCAGATGCATACAAAGATCAAACGTATAATATTATTTACAAATGTAAAAAGTGTATTTATGTTGCAAGTAGTTAGTAGAAAACAAGTGTAATGTAAATGTAGCTTTTAAAAAGATAAATGAAATATTAATGTAGACAGAAATGTGGCAAATTTTGTTTGACGAATTATAAATTCATAGACGGAAGTTAAAAACAAGTTGAGTTGAATAGCATTGCTCCAAACGTTTTCGCGCTACGCGGCAGCCTGGTATTCACCCCGAGCGACTGTAATATTTTAAATACAGAAACACACCACCTCACTCGCCGCTCGACCCTGGAGGAAAACCCGCTAGTCGGGGAAAACCCACCAGGCAGGCTGCGTCCTAATACAATAGTAACTAAGCTAAAATGAAGTGACAGGATTTTGGGATGTTTTCCTCAGCTGCTGGCCTTGCTGCAAGGGAATCGTCTTCTTGCTCTAATCCTCCTCTGCTCCTATGGATGAAAACACATTTCCGGCAGTATCAAACAAATCACAAAAGAATAAATTTTCAACAAGTACATTACGGTTATTTCTAAACATATTAGTCACTTTTTAACATTCCTAAAAGGAGGTAAAACTGACATTGGATTTGACACCCGAATATCTACAGTGATGTAAGTTGTATAATGATATATTCTATTTTGTAAGAAAGTCATTCAGGTGTTTCTTAAAAGATGTTAATGAGGAGCAGTTTTTAATGTTGAAAGGCAATTTATTCCACTCTCGGGCTACCGTAATTGCGAATGATTTATTGTAGTAGTTTGTTTTACTTTTTGGAATACAGAGTAGCTGAGATTTCTGAAATCTAGAAGATTTAAGATATACGAAATAATTTGTTAAATATGACGGGGAATCCATTTTTAGCATCTTAAATAAAAGACAAAGGCTGTGATACAAACGCCTATTCTTTAGTGTTAGTATTTTGTTCACTTTATAAACTCTGGAGATATGATCGTATTTTTTTATATTATAAATGAAACGAATACAGGCATTTTGAGCTCTTTGCAGAGTTTGAGCGAGTGAATCTTTTAAATTGTTGTACACAATATCACCGTAGTCGAAATGAGGACACAAAAGAGTTTTTACTAACATTTCCTTCGTATTTGTAGGGAGACATTTGTCGATACATCTAAGGGATTGCAAAGATGCGACAGACATTTCGGATCTGGGATTCCCAGCTTAGATGATCATCAAAAATTAAACCCAAGTTTTTCACTTGTGAATGACGAGGAACTACAACATTGCCTATAAACACATCAGGAATAGATAAACATTCAAGTTTCTTGTGCATTTGGGAAGAGCCGATTATGATGGTTTGTGATTTCGTAGGATTTAAATTGAATCCGTTTTTCATTGACCATTTTACTACAGATGAGAGCTCATTATTTAATTTATTTATTAGCATTGCTACCTGTGACGGTTTCCCGGAGATGTAAATTTGCAGATCATCCGCATACATATGATGACTACATTCTCTAAGTTCGCGTGATAAGTTATTCACATAAATTAAAAAGAACAGCGGCCCTAACACGGATCCCTGAGGTACTCCACGGTGGAGAAGTTTTGGATCGGAATGGAGATCGTCAACTACTACAATTTGTTGCCTATTGTGGAGATAGTTTGCAATCCAAGAGATAGTGGAATCAGAGAAATTTAGATTTTTGCATTTAGCAATTAGTATATCGTAATCTACAGAATCGAAAGCTTTACTAAAATCTAAAAGTGTTAATACAGTTACGAGGCCATCATCTAGCGCTTTCCTTATATCTTCAGTTACTTTTAGTAAAGCTGTTTGGGTGCTTCTACCTCCTCTAAAGCCGGATTGAAAGTTATTGAGAAGATCTGAATCAGTTAAGTGTTTTACAATCTGTTTTCGAACAATTTTTTCAAGAACTTTTGACACTGTCGGTAATATACTAATTGGACGATAACTGAAAGACACCGAAGTCAGTTCAGATTTTGGCAAGGGTCGAACATGTGCAAGCTTCCACGCTTGAGGAAAGGTTCCCGTGGTAAGTGAGAAATTAATTAAATCCGTAAGTGCCGGAAGGGCAAATGGTAAGACAAGTTTCAATTGTTTCGCTGTAATTCGATCGGAGCCATTAGCATTTGATTTTAGTGAGCGAACAATCATATTAACTTCGCGATAATCTACGTTATGGAAATAAAATTTATCCCTGACCGCAGGTGAATTGGCTGCAAGAGTCTATAATGTGTTACGTTTGACACAGGGTGGTATTGGTTTTGAAACATTTACAAAGTAGTCATTAATGTCATTCAAGGACATGTCGACAGGAATTTCAGAAGAATTTGCTTTCGTAATCCCAAGGTCTCTCAGAGAGTTCCAAACATCTTTAGTGTTCGTTTTCAATTTAAAGATGTCATAATAATATCGAATTTTCGCGTTTCTAATTTTCTGTTTTACGGAATTTCGTAACTTCTTGTACGCTCTTTCATTATCAATGGTTTTATTAGCCTTGAAGCGACGGTAAGGTGAGTCGCGTTCCTGCATGAACTGCTTTAATTCACTTGTAAGCCATGGGGCCGCGGGACGTGTCACTCGTCGCGTTTTCCATGGTGCATGCTTATCGAAAAGGTCTGATATAATTTCGTTGAAGGCTTCTACTTTACTATTAAGGGATGTTTTATTATAAACCTCATGCCAGGGAGCTTTGGTGCTGTCGTCGCACATAGCCTCAGAATTGATATTTTTGTAGTCACGGTAGCGGATAATTTTATGTTTATATTTAGGACATTTTATAGAGTACACCATAAATAGCAAATCATGCTTTGATACTCCCGGAACAGATATCTGACCGTACGTTAATACTTTCGAATTATCTGACACGATCGCGTGATCTATCCATGTTTCAGTTCCTAATGATAGGTGAGTAGGGCCAAATTCTAATATCTGTAAATTGTATGAGTTGATAGTATCAATAAACTTTTCGGCCGAGTTTGTGAGCGGTACCTTCAGATCGCAATTGAAATCACCCATGATTATGATATCCTGATATTTATTTACAAACTGTGAAAGGGGAACCTCTAATTCAGATAAAACGCCCGTTTTCGGGGGACAGTAAACGACGGCAATAAGTATACGTTTCATTTCAATTTGGATTTCCGCAAACATATATTCCATGCCAGGCAAAGTGGATGGGGAGTGAGCGACGACTTTAACCTTAATGTCATCACGAACAAACAATGCAACCCCTCCACCCATCTTTTCTTTTAAGTTGTTTTTAATCACCGACCTATCATTCCTAAAGAGTTTATAATTAGATACCGATACGAGTCCTGATTTTATTGTAGATTTTAGCCATGTTTCGCTAATTAATAACAGGTCTGGTTTCGTTTCCGTTATAATATTTGAAATTTCAGAGTAATGCTGCTTAAGTGATTGTGCATTTACGTGGAAAACAGACAAACCACGAGGAAACCGAGATAAAGAGCTTTGTAAATCTTGAAGGGTTGCAGGGCTGCTTCGAGCGGGTCTGGGGCTTTCCAAGTGGTCGGGGGGAACACTAAGCACAGGTACAGAATTCCTGAGACCCGTGTACTGAGAGAAAGTCTGTGTCGTACTTTGTTGCCACATTTAGATATCCGCAGTGGAAAATTTCAAATGGAATTGTGTAGAAAGGAATCGGAAGTAAATAAGTTAGCTTATGATCACACTTGGAACACTAACTACTTTGAATTAGTCTAATGTGTAATGATGTAAGTTTCTTACACTTAATTTATATTCCAGCGGGATAATAATTAACTATAATTAAACAAATAGGGACAGTATTAATACAAAATAATAGAATTAAAATGTAGCAATATGAAAATAATTCTAATGTTAGTAATAAATAAATTAGAGGAAGAAGTGTTAATAGTAATAATTATAATAATATTAATAGTAATAGTAATAATAGTAGTAATAATAATTTAATATCGCTAAAACAAATAAAGAAAAAAATAAAAATCTTTTTGTTTTAAAAAGTAAGCTAGTACATAGACTTTTGCTCCTAATTTTCTATGCTATCCAGTTCTGCTGCAGTTCTGACACGGACTTTGGTATTTCTCACCTTCACGATGATGACACCATCTGTTGTCTAAACGTTTTGTTGGCCGAAACGTTCCACAGCCTTTTTTAGGACTTCCAGCCGCATCCTCGTCAGGTACTCACGAATGGTGACACCAGTTCTCTTCAGATTTTTTTAAAATTGAAACATTTCCCGGCGCTTCCTATAACTAGTAAATTTGACAATCATAGGACGAGTACCACCATTCGTTTTTCGGCCAACTCGATGGCTGCAATCAATATCACTTATATCTAATTGGATACCTATCTTTTTGGCAACATTGATTGCAATGCAGTCGGTGTCCTCGCCATCACGCTCCAGTTCTCCAAAGATCCTTAAGCAGTTTCTACGCTGGTACTGCTCGAGCTCGTCAGTACGCTCTGCCAGTTGGAGTTTGAGATCATCGATCTCCTTGGTCTTTTGTTGTAGTTTCTCTTCATATCGAGAAACTAACTCCTCCAATTTCCTATCCATTGCTTCGGAAACAACCTGTGAAATTTTGCTCATGAACGCATCCGAAGTCAGGATGCTTTCAATCAGCGAAGCAGAGACAGCGTCATTAACTTTAGCGTTACGTGTGGCCATGTTATACAATAATAGAAAAAACTAATTTAACACAAGAAATAACTTTTAGGAAAAAACAAAGAATATTAGCAATATATTAAAAAATATAGGTTATACTTAACTTATATCAGGCAGACACTGGCGTTGTGTGCGGCGCTATTCCCAAACGGTCCTACGGCTGAAGAAAACTACCTGCTGCGCCGCTCACTCAAACTACGAGCGGTGATCCTCGGAGCGCTTAAGAAATACGTCCTCACAGCTCGGAGACCATGGCACGAAATGAGTACAACCGAGCACTACTATGTAGCAGTGCTCTTAGAAAGACTACAAATGAGTATCAGTAATATAAAAAATTATTCACTTTCCCACTAGAAAAGTGTCATTAACTTCAAAATGCTAGTTTTTCAGGACATTGTTTTACAACTAGAGTTCTGAATCAAGTTCATGGAGTGTGACAATTTGTAATTTTCTTTTGAAAAATTATTAATTTTTACTTTGGTTTCCAAGGAAAAAAGGTTTCAAGATTTTCATAATTTAGGGTTCTCCACAGTGTGCTTTATCATATAGTATGGATAACACTGCATTCTCAAATATGCAATGATGCAATGCAATGCTATTATTCAGCTTCAAAATTACCAGAGAAAAATATCTCAGATTGTGTTAATGATTCTTGGATAAAGAAATGTCATTACTGTTGTAATATTGTTGACCTTGATAATTTTCTGAAACATTTCCCTTGCCAAGTGAACAAAATACTTTCCTCTTGAAATAAAACAATTCAATATTACTAGACATTATTCTCATGCCCTTTAAAATGCTAAAACCTGCATACATATGTCAGTTAAAATTTGACACAACATGCACAATCAAATTTTAGCTTGGTATTTTTTTCATTGTCTTTTGAAAAAATAACTCTAAACAATTTTTCAAAATTTTACTCAGTCAAATTCATCCTTTTGTGAAAAATTAATCTTTTTGAACATTCTACTACATTGCCAGATGTAATTGGAGCATATTTGTAAGATGAAATCTGAGCCAATGTGAGGTCAAATTCTGCATTTTCTACTCTTGAATCACATTTTTTTCTTTAAATTTCATAGAAGTTTTAAATCGAATTTGAATTTATTGGTTTATATATTTTTTCCTTGGCAGTCACACTTGCATGTCCAAACACTAATTTCAAAGACATTGTAATATCTTCAACAATATTTAATGAATTCCATAGAGGTAATCCTGCTGTTTTCAATTTCTAAATTGGTATAGGCAATTTTACAAAATTTTATTTAATATGTATATTTATTTTACTTTTTGCATGCAAGCAGACTAAGAGTATGCACCTGCTCCTCTCCCTTGTATCAATGTCAGTTACCAGTGATACGAGTACTGAGTACTGATCTATGTCTGTGTGAAATTAATCAATAGTATTCGAAGAATATAATCCTAAATTTTGAAGCAATCCAGAAAAGTATGCATTTAACAAAATAACTTGCCAAATTTAAAAGTCACTTCAGAACTGGTTATTAATTTGCTAAGAAAAATTATTTGACTCATCCAATAAAATGAGGGCCAATCATTTCGTCCCACGCTAAAGTGATGAGTCTTCTCCCACCTTACACAATACTAAAATTATGATTTATCCCGATCTCTCACTATATTTATTTGCTGTTATTGAGTGCACATTCTTCTCTACAATTTTTTATTGTTGCATTCAGGTGATAATAACAATAGTTATGCCATTCACTTGTTGGGAGTGTAGGATTTGTAAATGCAGACCAATGAGCTTATTCATTGTCAAATGGGCAAAGAGGTTTCTAAGCAATGAGATTGATTCAAGTTGCAGACCCAGCAGGTAAATCAATGGTGCGCAGTACATTTTAATTCCAGTTTTTAAATTAATTGAACTAATTTGATTTGATTTTATAGTATGTTTGTGCATTTAGATTACAGATATTGAAATAACAGAAGTACAAAATATAAAAGTGATTTATGTTGGTGATTTCTTCCATATAGTTTTTTGATTTTAACAGTGTGAAAACTATTTATGAATTCATTGTAATGGTAAACTAAGTGTTAATTTTATGTAGATGAATTTTGTGCTAGTGAATGCAAGAACCCTAAGTATAATGAAGGGACTAATAGAATTGAACCTTTAGTAACCAAAATTAATAAAAACATAAAACAAGAATATTAAATTTGTAAAATGAAAGGTTAAAAGAAATAAACAACAAATACCTTCGAAAATAATTTTCAGCTACATATTTAGCCATAATTTAAATAAATCTTGGCGTTTTTATAAAATAAGTGTGAATTAAATTTGTTTTTGGGGGATCAGTAATAAAAGTTGCTATTTAAATGTGCTTGTGAAACAGTTTTAAAATAGTTTTGAAACAGTTATAAACGTTTTTAAAATAATTTTGAAGCAGTTTTAAAATATTTTTGACATAATTACTGATGACTGTAAACCTGTTCTTAGTCTCCTTGTGTATTTAATCCACCTGATCACATAAATGATTAAGTGGTACATCAATGTTTCATCAATGTTACATCAATGTTGTGGGTTATGTTATATTTTACACATTTCACTTTACTAAATAAATATTTTAATGTTAAATTCTAATATTTTATTTTTAGGTATATATATATATATATATATATATATATATATATATATATATATATATATATATAATCTTTTATTGAACAACAATGCAGGCATATTGATGTATGTAATATCTACCGTAATAACAGTCAGACTGCAGAATTTAAAGGCTTTTGAGGCTTATTGTGAAATTTAATTATCACTAAATGCGTAATTTTTATGCAATTATTTCCGTTTTACGGTGTCTGGTTGTGTAGGTAAATATACAGATCTGTTGTTGGATCAAAAGTAAATAAAGAATATTCTATTAAAAGCAAGTACTACGTATAACCATCCTATACCCGTCAACGATCAGTAATTGTAACACCATTAAGAAATGCTTAAATAAGGCAAGACGTACGGCTGGCCCTTCAACCAGTATAGCTGTGTAAGCCGACACGGAAGGCCGGCTCCTTCTGTCAGTTTCGTCCGGATGCGTCATGACTAGACTTCGGATGTTTAGGGAAATGCCTATTTTTATCTAGAGAAATTATTCAAAGGCTGATAATATATGTCCACGAATCATGACAAATTTTGATAGATGACGAAGTTTTATAATGCTTATTTTTGATTATTTTAGCATAAATGCCTATTTTTTGCATAAATACCTTTTTAGGTCTTTTTTTGCCTTTATTTATTATGTTTATATACAATGCTAAGATACTGGAAAATCGGCGATGGTCCAACGTGACCATTCATTACGAAACTTTCAATTCACGTCTTGAAATTTAAAATTACGAGAGAATTCCTGAAAGTATAGCAACTGATTTTTCTCCATTTCCCTATTTCATACCAGCCATGATCTGAGAACATGATCGATACACCGAGGGTACCGAAATCTTAAGTGGAAATAAATATAAATTCCCAGAAGTTTTCAGTGTTGCTAGTGTTGGACTGCTAAAATATACGCTGTCACATCGTTCAGATATCCTTTCCCGCATTCAAACTGATTTTGTCTCCCAGTCGTCGCACATTTGAAATTGTGATCCTTGAAAAGTTACTGGTAATATGTAAATATTACTGGTTAATGGAAACTACTAAGAATAAAATGTAGAAGAGTTGTATATGTCTAAATCTAGTTTTACTTTATAATATACGAACTGGTTTTGTGCATTTAAGTTTACAAAATAATATAGACAAACAATACAATTTTTCCATTTTATTGTGAATGTAACTTATGACAGTGCCTTTTTTCTCCTTATTCTTGACTTTTTCAGCGCCTTTTTAGGCGCCTAAAAGACGATTTTTTAGTGCCTAAACATCCGATGTCTAGTCATGACGGTAGGCTAGATCCTCCAACCTGTGTTGCTCGCTTACGCCGAGCAGATAGCCAACTCTTCCAACAAGGTTGCTTGGGGTCGGCAGCTTCTACCCGTGCACTTCTGACAAGGTGAATGCAGAGGAGTGCAACAAGAGACTCTTTACGATGCAACTTTTCGTTCCAACTATCTCCGTCACGAAACAGCAACAGTGAACCTGGTTGGGCCTATATTCTCTTGCGTTCCCTTGATACAGTATAATGGATCAGGTATACTGCAACTGTTCTTTTTTCTCCGTGCTCCGTTGTTTGATTGTTGTTAAAGGTCTGATGATGGTAATATTTTTTCAGCAATATTGGCAAACATGTCGCTCTGATCAAGTGGTCTGCAAAAATGCTGTTAACGAGCGTGTGAAAACTGGGATTCTCGAGTGGCAAAAATTTGTTCTGTTCTGAAACGGCACACATAAATACTTTTCTTCAAATTTATTCAAACTGTTCCACCCGAAGGCTTTAGAAGTGCATGTTGAAGTAAAAACCAAAACAAAACATATTTTAAAAAGCAAAAGAAATTGATAATTTTATATATGCAAGTCATCGAGGTCCAGCTTGAGCCTTTAGGGATATAGTTAATGCTTTTGCAACTGTTTGTTTTAGTTGGGGAAGAAGAAATTGTAATGGTAAAAAATAAATTGTAAAGCGCATTATTCAACAAACATTTTAATAATATTTTTAGGTAGAAGATTTTACACTATGGTTCCCAAACCACTTAGAGTCCTTCTCGGTATCTCATTTAGTTAATAACGATATAATCAAATCGCGACTAAAAGATTTTCCTTTTGAGCTTCCCCTGGGTAATATTAATTCCTTCAGTAATATTGAAATCAATTTTATTGCATGTATTTTAAATTAAAATAATAATTGATTGGATGTTTTTGCAATTAAAACACAAAATTTCCATTATTAAGAAATAACATACGTTACAGGAGTTAGGTTTCGTGATCACCGTTCTGCTGTTACATTATTCTTGCTTTATTAATATATTTTTGTTTAAGAATTTACGCATGATATAAGTATGTGTAATAATATTGAAGATGAACACTCAGACGAAAGAATCCTTTAAAATTGTCAGTCAATATTTTAAATTGTTTCGTTCCGGGTTTGTCGTACACTCATGGATTTTTCAATTTTTTCCCGTGGTATGTTCTGCACACTGTTCTCTTTAAAATTCATTCTATCGTTCAAATCAGCTATTAACATATAACATTCTCTTTTCATGTTACCTTATAAAATCTACTCCCTTTTCATCTATGGCAAAAAGTTTCTTGTATAAAAACAGACGGGTCTACTGAACCTAAAATACTCTCGCAACTTCATCAACCTCTCTAATATTTCACCATTCTAAAACAGAGTTTTTTAATGGTGCAATATCAGAGAGGCAGGAGAGAGAGAGAGAGAGAGAGAGAGAGAGAGGCAGAAGAGAGAGAGAGATGCATAAGAGAGAGAGGCAGAAAAGAGAGGGAGACAGAGAAATAGAGAGACAGAGACACACAGAGAGACGAGATAGAGACATAGTAAGCCATAGAGAGACAGAGAGAGAGGAAGAGATATAGAGATAGAGCGAAATATTGAAAGTGATGTGAGAAAGAAAGAAAAATAGAACTAAAGAGGGAGAGAGAGAAATATTGGGTCTGGAAACGTTAAGGGTAGAGATGTCGGTAACAAAGGTCAGACGATAGTTCCCAGCTGTCAAGAAGACTGTACTAAAAGACGACTCGATCTTCTAAGTTACTTAGAGCACGTCAGAGACCGGGGGACTGGAGAACTCGAGCTCACTAGCAGAACAGCCTGTTCCAAAGATGAGGATACAACTATAAATATCACAAAATCATTCCTTTTTAATTTCTCGTATACGTACGTATATACGGAGTATACATAGTATAGAGAACGTTCTGAAATGCTCCGCGAAAAAACGGGAAATTTTCAGCAAAAGAATGTATTGCCGGGCCCTGATAACGAGAAATTGAATAAATCCAGTAGATAAATTATGAGAAAAAAATCCTCTAACACTTGGTGTTGCCAGAATCCCAGTTTTATGGGTACTCGATTCCGAAAAACCAATTGAAAGTCAAACGTCCGTCCGTCCGTCTGTGAACACTACAACCGCCCAAAATCATGCGTAGGTTTTTTTTTCAAATTGAAGCAAACTTTCTCCGTTTGACTACCTGAAGCTTTGAAATTCTGAAAAACATTCTATTAAAGTTGGGGTATATTTACATGAAGTCCCCAGAACATTTTCAAAATTTTCTTAAAAACGGTTAAAATTTTTTTCTTTAAATTTCTTGTAAGAATGGAGAAAAATACTCTTATAAATGTGGCATAGGTTCCATGTACACGGTTAACTCTCAATTTTCAAAAATTGCAAAAGTTTGAATTTTTTCCGTATCTTCCTACAACTATAAAATTGAAGATAGGGATTTTTCCTACAAATGAAATTTGTTGCCATATATAGTCCTTTCATAAAGAACAAAAATATATTTTTGTAAATTTTAGTTGTTTTCTTGCAATAGTGTATGCAATATTTGCAATTTTGAAAAATAACAAACACAAGATTTTCTCAAAAATGGCTCCAAATTTTTCCTTTAAATTTTTCGTAGCGCTAGCGCCAAATGAAGCCTATACGATGACATTGACACTATATTCTTTTGTTTTTAAAAAATTGCAAAATTGGTATTTTTTGGCATGTCTCTCACGTCGGTAATATAAACATTAGAGGCAATTTCTTTACATTATTATATTTATGAGCACATGTGATTTAAATAATGTCAAATAAAGTTTCTCGAAAACTCAACATTTTTCTGTAAATAAGAGCGCAAAATTCCGCAAACAGTCAAACGCCATTTTCTCAAAAATGTCTCCAGATATTTTCTTCAAACTTTTCCAATGGATAGAGGTAATTGCTTAATATGACGTTAAGTTCATTTTGGTGTATTCTTTTCTTCTTTTTTTAAAAAATTACACAAGTGCAATTTCTGTGAAATACCTCTCACGCCCTTAATATGGACATTTTCCATCGGTGTGTGCATAATTCTGAGTAGAAAAGCTTCAAATGACTTCAACTGAACTTTCTCGAAAACTCTTTTTTCTGAGAAAAAGAGCTTTAAATATCGCATTTACAGGAAAGCTTAATCGCCATTTTTTTAAACGGCTGCGAATTTTTGAATGGAAACTTCTATTTAGGACGAGGCTTTACTTTTCTTTAATATTCTTGAAGTAATAATTCGGTACTACTAGGAAAGGAAAACGAGAAAATGTCAACAAAATGTACTCTGGGCGACGATAGATGACAGCTGGCCAGAGAATGGAGCAAGACCTTAAAGCCAGGCCACACCAATATGTGAATATCTCTATTCTGTTAGAATGACAAACTTGTTCTTAAAACGTGTTGTTATAATGCATTATTGTCATATCTTCTATGAAATTATATTCCTAATTTTATGTACTTTCTTAACATCCCCTTTAATACTTTAGTAAAATATTTGTAATTCAAAAATGATTGTCATCCTACGACATGAATAACTTTATTACTGATGTGTGATTATATTCTCAATTATTGTTTGTTACAACTTAATGGGTGTCGGATATAACATTTTTTAAATTGAACGTGGATGTTGAGTATGTTTAGATAAGAGATACGAGAATGTTTATTTATTGAAACCTGTGGTTCAACCTTAATCTTTAGTCGGTATCGATTTTCAAAACCTTTAGTTGGTATCGGCGGTCTGTAATACCTCTCACGCTTAATTACTGAAATTCCACGTATTATTTGACAACATTGAATTGATCTCTAGTCTAAAAATTTACATTTATTTTTTGCAGGCTGCTCTCATCGGTAGTTTTCCATGTTTTTTTTTTTTGATGGACGCGAAGCTAATTTCGGTGTAGTGCCCTAATACACAAGTCACGGACCTCACGCGATCTTTCCTTCCCCTTTCTTATCCTCACTCCTTACACAGTCTTACACTTACGTGCACCACACTACGGCACCTGACGGGAGTCGACAGCTAAATGTGGCAATACCACGGGGGAGGTACTGGGTTGGGGAAAACTCCTAGCCAATGTATGTCGGATATCATCCAGCGGTGGAAGAACACCAACACATCCCGAGAAAACATTCACTGAACTTACGGGACAAATGAAAGCCGTTGACGCGTCCGAAAAAAAACAAATAATCGATGGCGGGTAGGCGCACCAGTTGATGCATTTTTTTCATAATAAATGCGTTCATTTTTAGTAGTATTAGAATCATTTTGATATTCATCTCATTTTTTGCTTCTGTTCGATTTCAGAATCATAAACATAATCTCTATAATTACATATTATCTCGCAGATTTGGTATCACTAGACGAAAAAATAATTACGCAATTGGTATCGGCGGTATCTTGTACCGTACCGCACAAAAATACTACATAACTCTAAAAAGAAACCACTAGTGAAGCTTTTACTTTATTCAAAGTCAGAGCGACACAAACAAGGAAGCTACAACGCTCAACGCTTTGCATAAGTGACAACTAATCGGTGCGGCATGTCAGACCGCGATACCAATTAAACGTTAAAATTAGGTCATGTGGAAAATATGAGCAGTTTCAATTAATATTGCAAAAGTACAAAATTGATGATAGAGATTTTTTAAACAAAAGGAAGAAATTACCTTCGCGTAATTTTTGCTTGAAATTAATGACAATTATAAAGATAAATCTCAAAATCGGCTCCAAATTTCTCTTCAATTTTTTCCTCGTATTACAAATTCAAAGGACGCTTGAAACATGTGACGTCTAATTTTCGTTTAACTCTCTGAATTTTCGAAAATTTCAAAGATCAAAAATAATGCGAGAAAGCGTAGCAACTGTGGTTTATAATGTAGCCTAACACTTAGCTACGTACATAAAAACGAAATTTAAAGCATTACTTATACAAACATTTAATAATGAAATTGGCACTCGTACTATTATTATTGCATTACTGTACATCTCCTAAAGCCAATTGTTCAAATCCAATTTATGCGGCAAAATCCAACTATCATAGATAAATCCTATTAGTGTAACGTAGTTTCCAATAACCGACGTAGATGACGGCTTTAGCGAGAGCTTCGACGGGGCCCATGATTCGCGCTCAATAGCCATCCAACCGTTATCTAAAGAGGCTCCATTGCGCAAAGCTCGTGGCCTTTGCTCTGGCAGAGAGCGATGGAGTATCCATGCAGGCAGACGCTTCACTCATGCAATGATAAGACGACCGGCTCCTCGGCTACGCTCCAAACACCAATACGCAGATGCAGCCGTTGCCTAAATGAAGTGGAAGAGAACGATCCGTTGCTCACGAGTGTGCCGTCACTGCCTCAGCTGCTTCTCCACATCTATTGCCTCCGTTAGCATTTCCACCTACCACTTCCTCTCCTGACCACCCACCTCCGCGTCCTTCACTTAAACTGTCGTTTACTCCGCTTTGATTTCTGGCCCTCCTCTATCCAAGCCACCCACTCCATCCTTTTCCAACTCGATTCCTCTCCTATCTCTCGATTCCTCTCATATATTTGGATAACTCTTCCATCTCTCGATTCCTCTCCTATCTCTCGATTCCTCTCCTATCTCTCGATTCTTCTCGTATCTCTCGATTCCTCTCGTATCTCTCGATTCCTCTCACATATCTCGATTACACGCTCATATCCTTAATTCCTCTCCAATTTCTCGATTCCTCTGCCATCTCTCGATTCCTCTGTCATCTCTTGATCTCGCTCACATTTCTTGTCTCGACTGTCATCTCTTTATTCTACACCCACATTACCCTCCCTCTCTCAGATTCTCCTCCCTGTCACAGATTCCCATTCCTCTCTAGATTTCCACCCTTTCTCTTGTTTCTCCTCGCTCTCTAGGTTCCCATTCCACTTTAGTTTCCCCTCCCATCCAGATTCCCCCTCACCTAGAGGTTCATATCTGCCTCCACCTGCCGATTACCTTCCATCTCCACGTTTTCTTCCCAAATCAGATTCCTCTTCACGAACTTCTTTTCATCCTCCATCTCCGTCATACACCATTGTGTTACATCTTCATTTCAGCTCCAACTTTTCGATTAGGAACGGAAAATCGCGCGCCTGACTGTTAGGGTAGTTAGGGCTTCGGCATTTGCCTAGTGTTGATCGGAGAAACAACGGAAAACTACCGATCAGAGCAGTCTGCCGCCAGATTTCTTCTCCACACAGCGACTGAATTCGATATCATCTCTTGACAAGCGAGTGTCGAAAATCCTGCCACCGTCGGAACTCGAACCCCTGGACCTCCCGGTCAGAAGCACTGCAGTGATATCAGTTGATGCTCTGAGCCACGTTCCCCGGTCCTTCTCTTGAACCATTTATCCTCCACCATCTTCACAAATTCCTCCATCATCTCCACTACCGTTTCCTCCACTCCACCCCACCCCCACTTCCCTGTCACCCTCGGGCATCTGCACAGCAGCCCCACGCCGTCTCTGCTATTGTGTTACTCCGGGCCTTATCTGGGAGCCCGCGAGTGCCAGGTCTTGAGAAGTATCGAAAGTCGATAGTCGATATCGCGACACGCGAGGCCTCGTAAGGCAGCGGGAACCACGCGGCGCTCCCCGGGGCAGCGCGAGTGCCGGAAGAGGGCGGAGTTTTATACACCGCCGCGGAGGGCGCTGCTCTCGCCGGAGTCGATGGCGCGGCGGCGGCAGCAATTACGATTATATCGATATACATCGATTATCATGGGAAATGTTCTCCGGTGATCGGAAGCCGTGTTCGATTCTTCTGCTGACACGTGTTGCCCTCACGAGGTCAATCCTCGTAAGTCAATTTTACGTACGGACTTTATTGGATGCGGTTTTAATCGCTTCCATCTTTCGCTTAATTTTTTAATCTATCTGGTGGTAATAACAAAACAGCCAGGGACAAGCTTCTGTAAAACAGGGTATTTTATTATACCTTAAAATTGTATTTAGCATGTTCTCGTTGAATTTGTCTCAGGTTAAAGA
This sequence comes from Teleogryllus occipitalis, assembly GCA_011170035.1. Classification (NCBI taxonomy): domain Eukaryota; kingdom Metazoa; phylum Arthropoda; class Insecta; order Orthoptera; family Gryllidae; genus Teleogryllus; species Teleogryllus occipitalis. The sequence goes on along the minus strand of BLKR01000005.1, from coordinate 1,055,542 downwards.
TACTAAGACTAAAGTTTAATATTTTCCAGTCTCTCTCACAAGGTTTTATTTTAGCACAAAAATACACGTTACTGATTTCCCGTGACTAATTACGTTTCACCAGTACAGGCGTTGCTAAGACAATTTTGCTATAATACATACCAAAAATGTGTTTATTTGCGGAGTGTTTCTTGGAATCAAATACAAATATTTGTAAAAATAAAATTAACCTGTTTACTTGTGAATCAATAAAATAATATGTTTAGATAGCAAAACAGGCATTCCACGTTCTATTGTGTATTGCGAAATTAGAGCATAAATATTACCGAGACGAAAACAATACTTCAAATTGGAACGTAGTCTTTATATGGTGGTACAATAATCCGAGTCAATATTGAAGCCTACAACACTATCTTGTTCAGTATGTCATATTTTACAAATATAAAACAATGAGAAATAGGAACAGTTAATAATACGACGAATGAATGTCTTATGTTATACTATTAAAATTTTAAAATAAAACAGTGTACATTTCGTAGTTTATTTGTACACTTCAAAAAATGATGAAGATTGGAATGAACGACTCCTTGATATGATTTTGTGGAATATAAATTAGATCCAATTTCTTCTTATGGTTTAAAAGCCTATTTGACCAATACGAAGTTGCATCCTAAATATTTTTATAGCATACGCATCCATTCCAAAGACAACCGACGAAAGAAAATCTCTGCATTCACACAGAGGGCGAACCGTGAGCGAACGAAATGACATAGGGAACTGTACTAATGTATAGAAAGTTCACGACACCTCTCCTGATGTCACTACAGCGCCTCTAACCGGGAGGTCCTAGGTTCGAGTCCTGACGGCGGCAGGATTTTCGACACTAGCTTTTCAGCTAGGTCGAATTCAGCTGCTCTCTGGAGGAGAACTCTAGCGGCCGGCTGCTCTGATCGGTAATTTTCCGTGGTTTCTCCGATCAACCCCAGGCGAATGCCGGAGCAGTGCCCTACCAAACGGGCCACGGACCGCGCGCGATCTGTCCTACCTCTTCCTTGTCCTATCCTCTCCCCTTACACACACATTTACACTAACATGCACTACACTACCACATATTTCGGGAGACCGGTCGGGAGCTTAGAGCTTGTCCCGGCTGGGGCGGTACCCCGCTGGTGGGAGAGTCCTGGTTGAGGGAAACTCTGCTAGCCGACGGTAGGTCGGCGCCGGATCTCGCCATCCAGCGGAGGAAGATCACCGCCATCTCCCGATAAAAAACATGCACTACACTAACGGGACTAATGACCGAAGTAGTTGACGCGCCCGGAAACACGAAAAAATCAATCAATCAATCAAATCAACGACACCTCTCAAATGAATCCGGATATGAACGAATCATTCGTGCAGTCACATGGTCACTCAATTCTAATAGTCACATGGTTGCTCAATTGTGCAAATTCATCCGGGTCAGCGCGGTTGAGTCACCCGCTCCAACGATAACCTTTCCAATTCCGCCCTGGTTTGACCCGAGAGTTAAACTCTAAATTGTTTGCGCTTGAATGAACGAGAAAATATTTGGGCTGAAACGGACAAGGGTCACGTTCGTTTTCTAAATAATTTGCCATCCACAGGTGCATTAAACAGTTCAAATGTGATAATAATGAAAGTGATTATTTCTTGATGGAAAACAATCAAACACTTACTGTTTAAAGAGAGAAACACTGGTTCACGAAATATCGAAAAAATATCCACATATTTGGTTTTTACAAATAAAATTAATAGATCGTTGCTGTTCATCAGTTCCTCATCACCTGAATTCCACTTTGTCAATAAATATAAAAACAAAAAATTCAATAATGATTATTCATGATTTGCTGTCAAAATAGAGCTATTCGCTATGAGATTGTAACTTAAAGAATAAAAACACCGTATACACTTTAGTTACATTTACCTTAACAGTAAAAAAATTCGGCCAGAATAGTTGACGGTCAACGTGATATGGAAACAGACTCATATGTGCACTGATGTAGATGAGACGATTGTCACTTAAATCTGCTCATTAAACCACAGTTGAAAGTCCATGAAACATGTTTTCTTACATACATTATGAGTGATATCCAGACATATTCGAAACTTCTTACAGATACAGTATCTGAGTGATCGTAACGTTCTCTAATTTGCAATAACATATTCAGAGTTACGCTAAAGAATTGCAGTTAATAAAGCTGATCGCAAAAGTGATATTGCACGACTCCGCATAAACGCATTGCAGTTCAATATTTTATTTTCGATCTCTATCAGTTGATTGCAAAATATTACAAATATAAAAGTAAAAAATTGTGCAAAAAAAGTAGGTGCTATTAGTTAAAATGTGCGATTTTGGTTATTCATATCCCATCAACAACTTATCGTGTACATTTTATACAATAAAAACATAAATTACTGTATGTTTTTAATTACATAGATTCATTATAATCTGTCTCTGAATATCATGATATTAATCATCGTAATATTTTGTTTGTACTTCTTCCAAAATAATAAAGTGTGTCCGTGTTTATACTAAAAAAAGAATGAAGTTAATTCAAATTTTGAAAAATCGAATTACAGTTTAATAATTGTTTATTTTTTTCATTTCTGGGGTACACTGAACACTCAGCTGAAGTACTCAACAACGGACCGTGATTACAAGTAAAAGTAATAAGTAAAGTTTTAGAAAGAAACGGAAAGCAATTGTAGATTATGGGAAGAGAGAAACTTAAGAGAAACATACCAACAAACCATAATAACGAAGAACAATAGAACTAGCCGTAGGAAATGTGAAAACGGTGTACAAAAAAATCCAATGAAGTAAAACAGAAACATTTTTTCACCACTGTAATCCTCGTATGCACTCTCGGCCACTCACATCAGAGAAACATCTTACAAAACACCGCCCCGTATTTCTTAGAATTTCTCCCCTACCAAATTAAGTGCAACATGACAGGCTGTCGTGTCGTCGCCTGCAAGCGCCTGGGGAGGGCGAGGACGGTGTTGGAGGGGGTTGGAGCCACGAGGTAGGCAGCTGACTGTACTCGGGGGTGATACAGTAATTGTCTCGAGCCCAAGAGCCCCAATGCGGAACTAATCCCGCCCAGCCCTCGTCCTACCTCCGCTCCTGCCCTCGCCTCCGCCCCCACCTCACGCCGTAGTATCTGTCCCCGCCCTCGCCTCCGCCCTCGCCTCCCCCACGCCTCCGCCCTCGCCTCCTGTTGATGTTGATTATATTAATGAAGACTCTTAGATACTAGAGCAAAATCACGATGTGTGGAACCATGTGATAGGCCTAGGGCAGATTAGAAGAAGGTCTAAATTGTCACTCTCACATTAAAATGTCATTTGGAATTTTCAATGAATCCTTTTTTGCACATTGAATGAACCTAATTTCTAGAAGAATGGTTGACTTAGAAGTGAGAGGTTGACTTAGACAGGTCACACAGTTAACTGAAAATGGGGGTAGCTTTTTAAAATAATATTAACACCACCTCCGCTTTTCACTTAACCGTTCCTAAGAAAAGGGGTTAGAAAATGTCGGAAGGTATTTAAGGGGCACATTCCAGTCAAAAATTATTTAATTAATATGAACATCCAAGTATAACGATCGTGAAAATGGATTTCAAAAATATGTAACTGTCTTAAAAAATACACAAAGATCTCCACCACCTATCATTTAGTATATTCAGCGTCCGCCATTTCCATCATAATTCCCTGGATTCACTTCCTTCTACCCAATTCTTATTTCGCCATCATTTTCAGTGGACACCATTGTCGGGCTCCTTCTTTTTATTCTCCAAGCATCTCTTATGAAAACCAAAATAATTTTCCTCCCGAAATATTTTTCGTACCAGTACCGATTTTATTATTAATTACTGGATTGTTTATGGTTTCTGTGATATTAGTACGAAAAAATTGCAGACAGCAACGTGTGATGAATACCGACAAATAAAAGCTATTTATTAAACGATGTATTACATTGTTTTCGTTTTAGACACCGGGCAAAGGAAAAATAGTGTTACGTCTCAACATATGTCCAAATGGTCAAAATGTGACTAAATAATGTTTAAAGTTATATAACTACAAATTTGATGCGAAATTAACGATTTAATGTGTCACCCTCATATGTATCCATTACTGAGCCTAGATTTCGGTTCACAAAATTTCGATTTAAATAATCTTCACTTCAATCGTTTGTCTTTGACACTGTTGTATATCACGAATAATTTAAAATATTAAAAATCCTAAATAAATTAATATATTCTATTAATCGTAAAGTCCATTGTAGAGCTAAGCCAAGTCGTATTATGTAGTTCATTAAGTAGACATAAGTTTCACTGAGTTAGTTTAGAGCCGAGAGCTAGGAATAACCACACCAATAATCTTCACAGTATAGACTTACATCGCCTACCATTGTATTCTGCTGGATTCCAACTCTGCCTCAGCTTTGATGCCATCTGTACGTCCAACCACTTCACTCTCTTCAACAGTTACATCTCTCTTCCCTACCTTGTGGTGTAGTTTCTCTTTCCACCACCTTCCTATCTCTTCGACCGACAATACGAAACTCACAGAGGGTATATTAAAGAACTGCGCATCTTGCTCTGCAATTGAGCTTTCCTGCTCGTTTCGCTCTGCTATAGCTCCAACGTCAAACCTCTCTGCAAACAAACGCTGCTCCCAATTGCTTGTAGTTTGTTCTAACAGTGTCCACAACTATGTTTGCCATCACATTCTCTATAGTCTACTAAGCTTCTTCTGTTTGTGGCCATGGTCTCGAACACTGCTGCAGCTTTCCACGAATATTTTCATGTGTACCTTAGATCACTTCTGACTCAGTATCCTCAATATTTTTGCATTATTGTTTACATTATCTTCACTGTATTGGACGTCGCCAAACTGCTGTGGTCGTTAACACATCAAGCCCCGTGTACCCCTCGTCTCCTGACACCGACAGTGCCAACTTCTTCAGAACCAAATAACTTACACAAACTACGCCTTCGTAGCTTAAAAGTTAATAGAATTACATGTCTTTTAGTGAAAGCCGACAATTCGATGGCATTTCTAAGAGTATGAACTGTTAGGATACAAACATGTTTTTAAGATCGTTACTGGTGTACTGTTTATCTTCAGTGATGTCATATTTTACTTTTTAAATTTGGATTATCGTAACCATAAATTAGTACATTCATTATGCCTTCGGTATTAATATTTGTATTATGTGCATCATTTTCCAGCCTTAGCAAAACAAGCATAACGGAATGATTAAACGTGTCTTTAGTTTCTAGGAAAACACTACCTAAAAACTATCTTTGCAGCTTTCTACGTGTATCAACATATTTCTCATCGTCTCATTGCTGCCATTGTCACTGTTTTTCAGTGACTGCCAATGACTTACTCTTGAGTGAATGATCGTTCAGCGTCCATACCTTTCAGATGTTAGTAATATACTTATATTGGTAAAAAATAGGGTTTTCTTTGGGTTCTTGCTATCTTTTCAATCTACATCTCCATCGTCTCCGATTCTTAAAATTTTCGCAACCTCTATCATTTCCCAGTAACTCTGCGCACTTCTCCAACGCTCCAACTCTGCCACTGTTCCTTGTACCGGTGTCTCTCCGTGGCCTCATTCCCCACGAGCCACCACTCCACAGAGGGGAGCCCGACCTCCCCTTCGCGAGATCGGGTTAGAGCGTCGTTTGGCTTCTGCCGCGTATGCCAACAGAGCTCGCTTCCTGTTATCGGAGACCGTCGCCCCCCCCCCGGCGACCACCTCCTCGCTGTAGGCGAATGTTCTCGTTCCGTTTGCATTTCTCCTGTTACGTATGTAGAATTGTATGTAAACTTCGCTTCGCTGCAAAATTACGTAGTCAGCCTTTGCGGGGATGTCGTTGAAATAAACGTAGTTCCGTAAAATATGTAGGACCTAGTGTGAGTTTTAAGTTTAATATAGAATCGTTTTTTATGGCTCATTCAGAGATTTGGTTAGAACTCTTGTACAACTGTTTTATTACGAAATATTTAAATGTTGAAATATCATGTTTCTTGTGCAATATTTCTGATAATGAAGTTCGAAATAGTTTATTCAAATGATACTTTTACGATTTTCATACGAATGAAAAACACATTCAATACAATTATCACCACGTATGACGAGAAAGTTTAGAACAGATACGGGAGTAGAGCAAAGATTGTTTACGGTTTTTGATACGTACTAGAAAAAATTTGGAACAATTTTTAAGAAAATAATTGTTTTAAAAATTGCCTAAATTTCACGCCAATATACACGAAAATTATTCTCATATCCCCCATTTCCATTATTCCCTAAGTCTTATTTCCAGCGAACTCTCGGCTTTTTCAAAAATTGCAAAAAGTTACATAAATAAGAGATTTTTGTTTTAAAATCTGTTCTAAAATATCAGATCTACGAAAAGGTCATGTAGCTTTTGCCCAATTTCTGCTTGATTTCATTTTGATCCAAATTATTAAAAAATTCTCAAAAACCGATCAAATTTTTTTCTTTTTATTTCCACGGACAGAAAAAGGGGTGCTCAAAAGAATGGGGCAAATCTCAGTTTCGTTGAACTCTTTGAATTAAAAAAAAAAATAAAAATTTAGAAATACTGCAAGATTGTATTTGCTATTGTAAAACCACTAGTTACATGTTTATATTTGTATCTCGCCATGGTCGTTTAATAAAATATAATTTGAAACATACGGGAACAATAATAATTACCGAGAACCTACCAAAAAGATAAAACATCTTTCAGCGTCTCTGAAAGCGATCCTTCCCTAGGTTCGAATTTCACGGAATCTCAACCCCTTATGGCCTAATACGATCACGACGGGGATTCTCTGGGAACTGGGACTTCCGGCTGGTGCCCCGTGAGGTTCTTACGAAGCTGCGAATAACGCAGGTCTCTCCTAGGCACTTCTGCGCGGGATTAACATAAGCGCACGACCCAGTTAGACGCGACCCAATGGCACGGAACCCAGCAGAGCAGAGCAGAACAGAGCAGGGAGGGCAGGGTAGGGCAGATGCGGCAAGTAGGACGAAGGCCGCGGAACAGAGGCTGGTCGCCGATGGCTGGTTAGGTTGCCTGGCGTAATAAGGGCGGCGGAAATGGCGGGACAGATGGGACAGGAGAAATTAGATGGGTTTGGGAAGGTGGAAGATAATACAGTACGGGTAGTTCAAAATACGGAAAGAGACTTTTTGCGATAGGGGGTTCATGATACGAGCCATAGAGTTCCAAGGAATTTCAAGGGTTGAGAATTTAAATTGGATTAGGAAGGCTGAAGAGTGTAGGAAATGGATGGGAGTAGCAGTTTAAGAGGGTCGTACTCAATATAATTAAATCTTTTATTTATATTTTATTAGTTATATTATTTGTATTTAATTTTCAACTTTACTTTCAATAAAAGTAGTAAAATTACATGTAGCTTTGATGGAGAGAGAATACGTCGTCGGTGACTTAATAATAACGCATAACTAATTTAATTGTACATTCCTAAAAATCATCAGATTGTTTAATTTATTTTATCAGATATCTATCAATAATTATTTTATTACAAATAACACAGTAGATATATACAATGAAAAAATCTGAAGAAACAGGAATAAGATAACTTAACTTAGTATGTTTTCGAATGACTGCATATTATTAATAACACGATTAAAACACAACAAAATTTAGAACACTAACAATGCATCTTCTTTTACCAATATAATCTTTCCATATTTTAAAAGACTCGCATCTAACGTCAATGACATTCGCTAATGACAATATTAGATTCTTATTTACTTCATCTCAACATATTTATAAAAATGTATTAATAATATTAAATATTCAGTTCTGAAATATTCGTAATCTGAAACAGAGTTTGCACAACAAAATACAATATTCTACCAAGAGATTAAACGGTAAATGTTGATTTATAGGAACAAATAAATGAAATTTAAAAACCTGAATTAAAAACACATTAATAATTTTTGGAATAATGAGGACCACAATACTGTAATTACTTATCACATTCCACATTATAATTATTGTATGGAGTGGAAAGGAGTAAAATTATTGGATATAGAAAACAATCATTATAAAAGGATTATTTCAGAGATGAAACATTCAATTTAACTAGTGGTGCTTCAGAATGGCAGTCCTTGGTGTGGACTGGCATTACGATCGTGCCCCATCCTCTTGCCAGCTGCCATCTATCGCCGCCCAAAGAACATTTCTTTACCGGTTTTCCCAATTTTTCAATAGTAGAACCGAAATACTACTTTAAGTATATTAAAGAAGAGTAAATCCTCGTCTTAAATGCCAATTTCCTTTAAAAACATTAGGAGCCGTTTTAAAGAAAATGGCGTTTCAACGTTACTGTAAATGCGAAATTCGAAGCTCGTTTTCACAGAAATGTTTTAAGTTTTCCAAAAACTTTATTCGAAGTCATTTAAAGCTCTTCCGCTCCAAATGCAATAATGTATACAAATTGATGGTCATGCGTTTATTAACGTCGCGAGAGAAATTTTAATTTAACCATTTGCGTAATATTTAAAAAAACAACAAAAGAATACACAAAAAGTAAACTTTACGTCATATTAAATAGTGCAAGTAGCACTACCTATTTGAAAAATTGGAAGAAAAAAAATTGGTGCCATTTTTGAAAAAATATTGCTTGATCGTCTCTGAAAACGCGGAAATTGGAGTTCATTTAACAACAAACTGTTGAGTTTTCGAGAATTTTTATGTGACATTATTTAAAAAACATTTACTCATAAATATAATAATGTAAAGAAATTGCCTCCAATGTTAATATTACCGACGTGAGAGAGAAATCAAAAAACTTACATTTTTGTAATAATTAAAAAAAATATGAGAATATAGGAATATGACGTTTATGTCATCATATAGGGAACATTTGGCATTACCCTACCAAACATTTAAAAGAAAATTGGAACCGTTTTTGAGAAAAATTAGTTTTCGTTATTTTTACTTTCTCGCTTACGTATGTATATGTGGGAATAATATACGTAGTATAAAGTTATGTAATGCTGCGTAAAAACTATTTCGAGTTTTCGACGGAAATACACGTTTTGGGGTCCTCTAATACCGAAAAAGTATTTTTTTAAACGTCTGTCCCTCTGTCCGTCTGCTCGTCCGTCTGTAAAGTCTCTCGTATTGCATGAAAGCTACTAAAATTTTCAAAAAATCTAAATGACCTTAATCAACAAAAACATTCATGAACAACAATTTTTTTGAAGAAAAATCTGTCTTCAAGTTTGTAATTGTAAGAAGACTCCGAAAAAATTCATACTTTTTAACCGTGAAAACCGTGTTAACCGTGAAAATCGGGCCTATGACACCTTTATACGTGTATTTTACTCTATTACACGAAAATTAAAGAAAAACTGTTGAGCCGTTTTTGAGAAAATTTTGAAAATGTTCGGGGAACTATATGTTAAGTACCCCCACATTTTAAAGAATGTTTTTAATAATTTCAAAGCTTGAACTAGAGCCAGATGAACAGGGGTTTCTTCAATTTGTACAAAATTCTACGCACGGATTAGGCGCTATTAGTGTTCACAGACGAACGGACGGTCGGACAGACAGACAGACGGGCGGGCGGACGGACATTTTGCTTTCAATTGGTTTTTCGGCTTCAAGCACCCACAAAATAGGGATTCTGGCGACACCATGTTTTAGAGGATTTTTTTCTCGATTTAGCAACTTGATTTATTCACTTTTTCGTTGTCATGGCCCGACATTTAATTTTTTGTGCCGAAAATCCGCCGTTTTTTCGCGCAGCATTACGTAACTTTCTCTATACTATGTACATTACTCCGTAAATGAGACGTATATTACTCCGTACGTATACGAGAAAGTAAAAATGGGAAAATCACGAATTGAGAATGCTTATAAAACAAAATGTAGGGTAGGTCTTTCTGGGTCCATTCGAAATCTTCTGCGAGGCCATAGCTAAGGCGCTCGCTTATTTACGTGGTATGCATCCGTACATGGTTTCTAAGCGAAAAAACGAAAATTTTATTTTTCAATTTACGCTCATTTTTCGAAAGATTTCTTTGTCTTAGTTGATTAGCTGCTAATGGCTGATAATCAAAGTTCTATCAGAAAAGTTAAAAATCTAGTAAGATATTTTCTTGTGGTGTCCTAATTAGATAAAATTATTAGATAAACTAGGTCCAATTTTGGAGCTGTCAGGAGGAGACCTTTATCGGCCGGCTACTCTGATCGGTAGTTTTCCGTGGTTTTACCTATTAACACCAGGTGAACGCCGGAAAAGCACCCTAACAAACGGGCCACGCCTCACGGCCCATGCGCCCCACGGCCCTTTCCTTTCTTATCCCTTTCCTTATCCACACCCATTACTTACAGGCATTTACACTAACATATAAACTTTCGTATGACAGGAGATCGGTCGGGGGGTTGGAGCTTGTCCAGGCTTGGGCGATGCCCCGCTGATGGGAGACACCTGGATGAGGTAATCTCCGATGTGTAAGTTGGCGTTTTCACTACAATAATGGCACTACACTAATGGCACTAATGACCAGTTGATGGGCCCAGAAACTTGAAATAATCAATCAAATGGGATGAATTGAAAATTGGCAAAATGATATTCAGAATATAACATCCCATATTTGCAACGTTCATTTTCTTAATGAATAGTATATTCTACCGGAATTTTCTGATGATTTAATTTTGACGGGCATTTAGCCACGTTATTTTATATTCCACAGATACACTATGTGACATTGAGGATTTTTCATCCTTTCAAAACCCACTGCCTTCAGGCGAACGAGAAAACTCGGATTTTAGGATCTTTTGTGCCACCTCCTAAACTGGTGGCGAGTGTAGATTTCGAGAAATCGCTAAGTTTACTTGTATTAGCGTGACAGAGTGAAGTAGAGTTTAGGAAGTGAGTTAGTATTACGGAAACAACTGCATAGCAAGTGGGCAGTGGCCTCTGCCCCATCACATACCAGGTCGCCCTTGCAAACGAGGACGCGCTTTACCGGTGACCTCTGCACTTGTGCCCGCCGCCAGCATCTAGTTTAGCCTGGAACAACTCTAGTAGTAATTACGACTTCGCTCGTTGCTCCACGCCAGATGTCTTCTGAGGATATCACGCCCGGTATTTACTTTCCAGAATGAATTCGGACTCGCCTTTCTCTAGGCAACTCATTTGCACATAGACGTATGACATAAGTTGTACCCGAAAAGTTGTACAACAATTCGCATCTCAAGCACGAGAAACGCTCGCGAGAAGTAGACGAAACATCTCATTTTAATACAAGACACATTGTCGTGTTTCAAGACGAGTTGGAAGTTGAAGGAACAGTGCAACAAAATACTCTGAAATATGTTTCTCGAAGTTTCAACATACAGTATAGAACTGTCTCATAGGAAACATTAAATTATAACTTCAAGTATTTTATGTTTTTTTTCTAACTGTTACTCACGCAAGTAAAAAAACAACAACAAAACATTCACCGCGTCATCTTCCCAAGAACTTTCCTGATATTATTACCAAGAACTTTCCTGATTTTATTACCATTTACACAGGCTTCGTTTAAAAGAGCATATTGTTTTGTCATCAAAATTCAAATTTCCGCTTCTAACGCATAAACGTCCAGCGTCTTCATACCCGGACGCGCATTTCTGGTCAGCTCGAATTTGTTTCCCTTGGGCAAATTTGTGATTGTTTATCAACAGACAAAAACAGTACAATTAATTGTACGTCAATAATTTATTACTATGTTGAAACTTTTTGCCCAGTACTTACACGATACACTTTGACATGAGGGAACTGCTCTGTGTGAATATCAGTAATCGATGATATTTTCTCACTATTATCCATAAATTATTCCCTTCACTAGCAGCATATAATCAAGACCATAGGCTCAAGAAGAATAAACATCCTCTTTACGAGGATCTTCGTAAGTCGTTCTTTTGAAAAGAAAATAAAGCCACCGGATCGCGTTGTGTATTTACGGCCCGTAAAATAAACTTACGGTTGTAAAGTTGTAAAACTTCATCGGCCCTTATAACTCCCATGATCTGCAAATTAAGTGGTTTGGCGTCAGAACAATATTAGAGAACATCATGTAAAATAGAGGGAAGATTACAATCTTAATTCGCAATCGTACATCATGCTAAAAGATATGTTGTATTCCTAATACACTGTTCGCGTTGCCAGCACTGTCCGATAAGTTGTAAAATATAAAAGAAGAAAACATCATGATCACAGATCGTGCAATAGATTTTACTCGGTCAAAAGAAAATAATACGAAAATATTTTAATGTAATTCCGTCGCTTACCAACAATTTTGGTCAAACTAGAGTACCAACGACACTGAGGGAGGCCATTCTCAGTGCAAAATTTATTCAAGAAAAGTTCGAAAGTAATGAGTTTTGTCTATATTTACTACGGAAAATTAAATACTTTAGATTGTAATGCTCATAAAAATAATAGTCTCATTTACTATCAGTATGTAAAGCGGCTTTTGTAGCTAGGCACTAGTTTAACACTAAAATGACAGTGATTTAAGCGAATTCTATATGTGATTCATAGTTCAACATTCGTAACTCACAATAATGAACTTGCTTATTTTTTATTTTATTTTATTTATACCAAGGATTCAACGTAATTCAATAACAAGCTCTTCAGAAAGGTCTCAGTCTCGTAATATCTAAATTGTGCAGTTATTTATAATCAAAATACGGCATACCCAATCGTCGCACTCGGATTTCCATAATAGCTGAGAAAAATACTCTCATGTAATACATTTCCCATGCATTATAAAATTAAGTATTTTAATTGAAATGATTCAAGGCGTTGTCATTGCCAACAATGCTGTAATTATTGTTAAGTATACAATACAGAACTATTAAGTATTGTATATTAACTATTTAAAAATAAAAATGATGTAGGGTTTTTTAGTTTAAGTTCATGAATCCAGAGGTTGTCTGACGAACAAAGCTTTCACTTTTTACTTAACCTACTTTAATGCTAAAAACGTCATATCCCAAACAATTATAGTACTTAATAAATTTTATGAAGAAATGTTATAGGGTATACTCAAGAATAACATCCCATTTTTAGTGTAAAATAACCTTTCATAAAATTCCTGTAGAGCTCTCGAATAGAAAAACAGCAAATCATATAACTTTGTAGTCCCACCTGAAGAGATAGACCAGGGTCACAAGCCTCTCATACATTGTGCAACACAACAAATAACAATAGATTCCGAGTATTTCCGCAAGCTTAGAGAGGTGAGCGCCTGTGTAATTGGTGTGCTTTACCAGAGGGCGAGCAAGAAGTGCTTTGCGATGGTGAAAGCGGGACAAGTACCGTGACGTTCCCAGGAAGCGAACATGTAGCAGGAAAACTAACTACACGGCCGTCGCCACTACCACCACAAACCACATTACCTTTACCACCCCGTCGTCTTTAATATTCATTGTTACCTAGAAATTGCCAGTGTCATTTTTCTTTGTAAAACGGCTAACGTGTCATTGTCTGCACTGTTACATTACCTTTGATAGTCATGCAATAATGTCTTTGTCAGTGTGTCACGCTGCTTTTGCCACATTGTCGAAACTACGTTTACTGCAAGTCATTGTCACTCATCATTGTCTCCGTCGCTACCTCAATTGGCTTTGGCAATTGGATGCTCCACTATTGCTGACAATTACACCAACAAATCTCGGCCTCAGTCACCTGTGCCGCCGCTAGCCACTATTAACAAACCAGCGACCAACACCGCTGTTGACGGTTCAGCCATCGTTTTGATTGATTGATTCGTGATTTGGGGTCCGTCAATTGTAAAGGTAATTACTCCCGCAAGTGTAGTAAAAGTTATTCCAAGAGGTGGCGGTGATCTTCCCCGCTGGTTGAAAGGTTCCGTCGAGCAATGGGGGTTTCCCCTAACCCGAGATCTCCTGCCAGGGGGGAACCGTCCCAGCTGGATCAAGCTCTAAGCTCCCGACCGATCTCTTGGCGTCCGTATGTGGTAGTGTAGTAAATGTCAGTGTAAGAGTGTGTAAGGGGAGAGGATAGGACAAGGAAAAGGATGGAAACATCGCGCGCGGTCCCTGGTCTTTTTAGGGTACTGCTCCGACATTCACCTGGTGTTGATCGGAGAAATCTAGGAAAACTACCGAACAGAGCATCCAGCCGCTAGAATTTTCCTCCAGAGAGCGATTAAATGTCATCATCATCGTCTTTGTTACTATCACTTGCACTAATACCGCTCCCACCCTCGTCATTGCTACCATTAGCGCCACCACTATTGCTGCCGTCACCGTGAACAAATACGCAACAATCACGAGTGCAGAATCAGAACCCTCACAATCGGACCACGGACCGTGCGCTGTCTTTCCTTTCATCTACTTGTCCCTCTTACTCAAACTCACTTGCATTTACATTCACTACACTACAACACATGTCAGGAGCTTAAAGGTTGTGCCGACAGAGCAGTACCCCGCTGGAGGAGATATCTGGAAGTGAGACCCCACCCCTGGAAGCCGACATGTAGGTCAGTGCCGGATCGCGCCATGGGTGGGAGAGTAGCAGCATCATTTTCTGGGGAAAACCTTCACAGCGCTAAAGATACGAATTACCAAGGCATTTGACATGCCCGGGAATATCAACCACCAATCCAGCCTATATTACCACCAACCATCACGACGACTACCAACCCCAACTCTATTACCATCACTACTACAAAAACGCACCACCACCAACCCCGTCGCTATTACGACAGACCCGCCACCACCTAATACCAACCTACTAATGCATCCACCACTATCATCACCACCACCACTACCTCGGTACCAATCTAGTACCACCAACACCATAAAAGCATTCCCACCAATCCAATGCCCTCTCTATTACCACCGGCGCTACCACGATTACCACGATTATCACCATCCACCACCAGCACGAAACACTACCAACGCATTCATCGCCACCACTACCAACCTGGTCTTTCTCACCATCTGAATCACTACCAACGCGTCACTATCACTACCAATCCCACCTCTATTAGCACCACCATCATCACTACCAACCCATCCACCACCACCCACCGCCACGACCAACTCCGGCTCTATTACCCCCACCACCAACAACTCAACCACCACTACCACCACCACTATCACCACCGCCGCTGCCGCGGCCGTCAAACAAATATTTGCGTGAAACGCATCCCTGCCCTGCGTGGTGCGGCGCGGCGCGTCGTGGCTGGGGACCCGGTGATTGCGCCCGTGGCCGCTGCGCGCGCCGCTGACTCCGCTTCGCACGACGCGGCCGCTC
This sequence comes from Teleogryllus occipitalis, assembly GCA_011170035.1. Lineage (NCBI taxonomy): Eukaryota > Metazoa > Arthropoda > Insecta > Orthoptera > Gryllidae > Teleogryllus > Teleogryllus occipitalis. Next base: position 1,040,200 of record BLKR01000005.1, on the reverse strand, counting down.
CTGGGCACTGCAGGGCCACAGGCCGGGAGCACGACACTCGTCAGCTCAAATCGCCTGACGGATACGGCGGCACTCTCAGTCGGATCTGCACAGCTCATCGGTCGGCTTATATTGCACAGGAATCAGTTATGGATTAATGTTACTATTGATTATTGCAATATTGTGGAAATTATTTAAAACTTCTGTAAAAGTTAATTTTCTGTTATAAGACGAATAGTGGTAAAGTCGATAACTTCTTGGCTGTCCGGGAACGCCGCGTAGTGGGATGAGAGGCCGACGTTTCACCTGACATGTCGCGGGCTTCCTCAGGGCAGTGACGGTTCGTCACATTGACTCGAGCTGCGGAAGCTTACGTGTAGTGGTAAAGTAGTCGATGGAACAGCACTGTCTGGAAATAAGGACATACAGGTTTGTAGGAATGAGGTGGTTTAGAGATACAAATTGTAAAACAATCTTCTTTAAAGAGTCTTCTTTGCCTATTCGTAAAAAAGTTCAAAACGTCAAATGATTAATTACTGAAATTAAATGTAGTGTCCCCCAAGGCCACGAGCTGGAAGGTGAGGGGGCACTGTCATCCAATCGGGAGCTTCAATACCAAAAATTTAAGTCATAATGAACTTCTCGATTGAATGACAGTGTCCATATGTCCTTCCAGGTCCTGACCTTGAGACACCGTATTTAAATTCGACAAGGCGTACATTTACAACAGTCACGGTGTTGGTAACGCTATATGAGGGTTATCGAAAGAGTGTTGGCTATTGTTGTTTTCCATGTTCAAGCTGGCAAGTGAAAACATTAAAAACAATTGTTTTAATGTCTTTCCTTGCATAAACAATTGTTTTGTATACTAACGTGTTTACGTGTCACGTGTATACTAATGTGAGTCACGAACTGCATAGAAATCTGTAGCAACTTACAGAACAAAAAGAAACATCAGTATTTTCTAAATTCATAACCTCTCGACCTCAAAAATGTTTTTCTTGCATTTTTTCCTTCCTCCCAAAACTATTCATATCATCCCTATACGTTCTTCTCAATTATTTTTTTTAACAAACTGGTTCTACGTGAGACACTGTATTTTCCGTGAATTACTAAAATATTTGAGTCGATTTCCTTGGTAATTTCAGTAATTAATCATTTCAAAGTTTGAACATTTTTGTGAATATACAAGAACAATTAATTAAAGAAGATTGTTTTACAATTTGCACGTCTAAACCAGCGCACATTTACAACCTGTATGTCCTTATTTCTAGACACTACTTTCTACATGGCTTTACCAATATTCATATGTTAACAGAATTTCTTTTTAAAAAAATGTAAATAATTTCAACTATATTGCAATAATTAATAGTAACATGAATTCATAACCTAGATGTTGTTTCGCCTACATATTATGCCAATCCAACCACCACTACTCATCCATCAGCTCCACCCGGCTCGGCACAACCCCCAACAGCAATTTCAACGAATTTCACCACAACAACGGATACATCAGACTTCCCAGCGGCCCCACGTCCAACAAGCGACGCTCAACGCCCGCTCACAGGCCCATCAGACGCTCTCTGGAGGCGGCCGACGATAATGAACAGTCGAACGACGCCGGCCGCCGGGCCCGGCACATACCAACACACACACACACACACACACACACACACACACACACACACACACACACACACACACACACACACGTGTGCGAGCATGCGCAATAAAAAGCGCGCCAAACGTTACGCGTCACTTTGATGAATTATTCCCCCATTTAGGACGTTGGTCGGCAGCCCGGCGCGCCCAGAACGACACGTGTCGCATGGGGACAAGCCTTGGCGACGCAGCCCCACGACGTGCCATTCGCATACAAAACTGATGATGTAATAATGACTGCTCGTGGGGATGCTGCAGTGATATTCGCGTCGCGCGTGGTCCTCTACTTTCCCTCGTATTCCCTGGTCGCGCTCATTACCGCAGTGCTGATGGGGGTTGGAAATCCCCTTTCCCTGTTAATTTGGGAGCGGGTTGGATGTGTTTTGTTTTTTAGTTTTTTTGGCCCTCTCTCATAGCACCATACATAAATGTCGGTCAGAGCTGTCGTTCGGAAAATGTGGTGTGGAAAATGCATCAAGGGGGAAAGAAACGTTTTAAAATGTAATATGATGTTTATTAATATTTATTATCCCTTTGCGAGGAGCTTAAATTTAAAATACGTTCTTAATTAATTCTGTCATTTGAATATCATCCTTCTGTCTCTTTTCTCAAAGAGTTTTCAAAGGAAATACTTTAAAAGGTATTTTGTAAAGAGTATAGTTTTTTATGAAAAGAAAGAAGATAGTCATGTATCTAATACTTTGTGGGAAACTAACTTTAATATGAAGCAATATTCATAAATGTAAGTGTAATATATATTGTGATTTTCTAAATCAAGTACACGTGTAATTTCTTTGCTCTCACTTGATCTACGTGAAATTGAACTCAATTCATAAGCGCTTCATGCGTATTTTCTGACAAAAAACTATTTATGATCACCATTTGATTGATATGATCTCTAAAACAAACGATTGGTAGAATTGTGCAGTCTGCAATATATTTTCCAAATAGAATATTCAACAGAGTTAATATGATATGACATTCAAATTTTTTAATTCTATGAATTATGTTGTTACTATTAACAAGGTTGAAGCATATTTTCAGATTAAACTTTGACATTACACTTTATTTCCCTTATGGCAACTTGTGAAAGAACAAATACAAAATTAATGTTTCTCGTGATGAGAACTATATATTTTTATGATCAGAGAGTGATGAAAGGAATTATTTCAGATTATTTCATATCGACAATCGTATATGTATGTAACGAAATAATTGAGAGCAAAATGTATTTATATTTTCTCGAATTTACTGTTTTTGAACGAACATGACGAAGATTTCAAGTCTACGACAAACACGCTTGAACTTTTGAGTGAATTTAGCATTCGCTCAGTCTCCATGATCTATTTATAAATTTAATAGCAGCAACATTTTAGAAACTGATTTTTATTAATAAGTTTATGGATCCACATTGACGCTCTTTTAACAACGCAAAAACCGAAATACAGAATGGAGCATTTCTTCTATTGCCTTACATGCAGGTAACACTTCACAACAATATTGAATATTTTTATCTATTCACAAATACAAGCGATTAAGGATTTTAATCAATTACGAAATCTTTGGAATATTTCTCATTTAAACTTAGCCTTACGAGTTATATTCGAAGAAGATTAATGTCTTCTATTTAAGATCTAGATTAATGTCTTCTAATCAAGACCTAGTGTGCTTTAACAGCTATTTTTTAATCAGAAAATCACACTTAACATATTTGCAGGTTTTTTTACAAAATCAAAACAATGTGTGAAAAATAAATTCCCCCTGGCTGGAATTTTCAAATCCGTAATCTCTGGGACTAATGAACACAATTTTTTCCCCAAATACCCAGTTTCTCCAAATATCCAAAGTTGCGTCCGGTGCACGAATTGTACATGACTTTGAAGAAAAGCGCAACGGTCCGACTATGGGTAAAGTTGGCAACACGTTTCATTTCGACAGACCCCTCGCAGAGGTCGCGCCGTGTTTCGCAAATTCCTCGCCTCTGAGGTTAATTACCTTTTTCGCTCGGCGTGCCACAAATTGGCGGCGTTCTCCTGCGCTATGCAAAATGTAGAAGCTGCCGATTAAAGAGTTTTAAAGTTAAATGACGCGAGGAATGGACAATAGGCAACCGCCGGCTGAGCGCGAGCGCAACCCCGTGTACACTGGCTGTCCTCTGGTTGAAGTGGATGTACAATGCCGACGAGACTGTGACTCGCGAGAGTATACTTCGATCTAGTTCTACAAGAGACCGAGTTGGCTTATCGACATTTGTAAATAAATCAGAGATATCCAACATTGTTTTGGAGAGAGGTAGGCCCCAAATAAACATCTCTAAAATCTCTGTGGTATTAATCTTAATATTCAAAGGCGAACGACTTTTATGAAGGAAACACAAAAGGTCACATTAACTTGTCAGTTTAAGGGGCAATTAAATTTCAACACGTTGGCCACTTTGATGTTTTTCAGCTATGTTCATACTGCAAATGTTTACACCTGTCAATTCAGCTTCTGATTAGCCATCTCTATTTCAGCCATTGATTTAGTTAGTCTGCATTCTTATTTGTAGTGATTGAGTGATATGGGTGTAAGGCTATCGCTACAATGCCGTCAAGTTGTGTAGAAAGCCATTATTAGGACGAGAAAAGAGTTTATAATTTCACTCAGACGTCATTTAGCCTTGAGGATCCTTTGCATGCTGTAAATCTGGGACATGGAACAACCGGCTTTATTTTCTTTTTCAAGAGGGTATGGAAAGACCATTTTCACTCTTATAAATCTATGACTAAAGGCATCTCTACATGGGCAGTGTTTCTTGCTAGTTCTTACGACAGCGTCGTCTCTTATGTTTAAACACTGGCCTGTTAGCTCTTACAGTGTTAACTGACAAGTGCTTATATCTCATTGACGACACTGTCGTTAGATAACTGGGAAAAATACTGTCCTTGTATGGTACTTTTGGTCTGGACTCGAACCCGTGAACTCTGACATAACTTTCCAATACGATAAGTAAGCCTTTACATAAGCGTTATGTTACTCGTACATTGATCGTCACAGAATTCATAGAACATACTCACATGAGTTTGTTATAATGATATTAGTTTATTATTTTACCTCAAGAATAAGGCTATTTCGTCGCAAAGGCAGCAGTAAAACATTTCCACAGTTAGATTAGTATTATTAATCCGTGGTCTTGTTATTTAAAATTCGATCTTGTTTGTTTTTATGTTCAATTTTTTAAGGTATAAACAGAAATTAAAACATGTTGATAACACAAATTATTATAATTGGCTCGTGCGTAAAATTGTCAGTTATTACTTCTGAACTCTCCTTTGCGTTAAACATCTATTCTAAAATTTCCGAAAGCAGAGCTCATTATATACATAATTTGAAATTTAATGTGATTGACAAGTCCCGTTTGAGATGCTTATAAATGGCTCACTATACAATATTTATTCTACCCTTTTAAAAAAGTGTCTTACATCGGGAAAATTGCCTACTAAATTTTAAGAGAGCCAATATTGAATTCAGACGGATGGTGGAACGGTTTTTTATTGCACGAGAATTAGGACGATCTGGAAGTTGTTTGTCAACGAATGAAATTTTTAAAAGATGCGGAGCCGGAGAAACTTTTTCTCTGCGAGGTAAATTATCCAAGTGGGCGTACTCATAATGAATACTTTACAGATAAGGAAAAGAACGAATGGCAGAAAAATCATGGAATACTGGTAATGATAACTTTTCATGCTCAGTTCAGTATTGAAAATAATGCAGTGTCGGCGGTTACCAAAGTGAAAAGTTCCACAACATAGTTTATTTGAATATTAATTTGAATAGAAAAATATGTATTTTTATATATTTCGAAGAGGTAGTATAAAATATAATTATAAGTAACCATTAATTTAAGTAATCCCAATGTATTCTTTTGCGACAATAGCAATAAACCTAATAAAATAGCGAAGTGAAGTAATTATGTGAAAGATATCTTCCTTACAAAGCAACTATGTTTAAATGAGTCCGTTTCCAATAAAAGCAAAAAATGGATTTTACGACTATTACAATTTGTTCAGATATTCAGAATATTACACTTTACGCATAATTTCTTATTATTTGGTTTAAAGTTTGTGACAGATACAGATCATACATATGGGATAGTATCGAGAAGCGCCGAACCAGCAAAAATGTAACAGAATGTCCAAAAAGGTTTCATCCTGTACATTTCGGTGCGAGGAACGTTTCTTTGAGTTCATTGCCTTCACAATTCTAGAGTGTAAAGCTTTATAACGCTTCGTTTAGGAGTTATTTAATTATATAAATTTTAACAATGCTGCCCGAGTGTTGCGAGTTGCATTTGACATGAATATTTCGATGCGGTTTTTCCGCTAATTCTTCAAATTTTTAAAGTCAAAGAACATTTCGTCAAGTCTCCGTGAAATTTTATTTCTTGAGAGACATCATTTATAAAGATCGATTGCGTGTGAGAGCCGCCAAACTCATCTATACTACTAAAAACGCATCTATCGAAGACGATGTCAAAATTAAAAACAAAGTATTCAGCAATTAGCAACAAAATTAGTCATTAAATTCTGTAGAATACAAGCGCTTCAATATATCCACACATAATTTGCATTTTAAGAAGTATTTACTCCGTAACATTGAGTTATAAATGAATTACTTGATTGTTGCTAGTGTTGGGTTTCAGAATTAAAATTTAAATATATATAACAGAAGAATATCATTAATATATTACAAAACATCTCTTCCTTTACAATTTTTTCCATTCACTTAAGATGCCATCCTACGCCAGACATTTCCTCTTTTACTATTTAGGCAGCATTCAATATCACAACACACCTTATGTACTTACATCACAAGCGGTTGCGTCTTTAGCTTATTATTGAAATTTCCTCAGGACGGGGGCCACCGTACAGCTAGGTAATCTGGAGAAAAGCCGCTAGGGGGCTCTGGAATCTGCGCACGATCGAGCCCTCGGCTCGCGCCGTTCAATTATGCTAATGCCCCGCCCAACCTGTGCCCCTCAGCCGCATTCAGTAATGAAGTTATGATTACATAACATTTTTTCGTGCGCGCTTGAATGCGATTAGAGAGCGGATACCCCTGCCCTGTAATCGACGGTGAACACGGAAATCAGCTACTGCGGGGCGGGGAAGCAGACGACGTCGCTAAGGCGGCGCAATCTGTTGGCGGAAAGGACAAACCACTACCGGCACGCGAGGGAAGGGCATGTTACGCGTGCCGTTGAGAAGGTACAATGTGTTCGTTTAACACATTTCATGACCTTCGCAGATGTTTATGTCTACATATATATTTTAAAATATTTTGAACGAGATTGTTTTTAATACCAATATTTAAATTGTGAATAATTTTAAACACTAACGTTCAAATGTTGAACCAACATTTATATTACAAAAGTTAATAACCCTAAAAGATATACTATTTTAGTAGTACAAACACTAATTTGAATAGTTGAAATAAAAACATGCTTACATTATATCTGCTGTAGTCTCCAACAGGAGAATATAAAGGAGAGAATAAACTAAATAAAAATGTGAAAAGAAAGTTGAAATATTATTATTAATATTATGAATATAATTACTCATTTTCAAAAAAAAAAAAAGTGGTGTAAAAATGTACTGAATAAAAGTGAATGTCAAGTTTTTGATTGATTTGTGTTTTCGGGCGTCAACTGCTAAGGTCATCCGTCTGGTAGGTGGTGTACACATCACAATCCGAGATGTGGCGGTGTTCCTCGCCCGTTGGAGCGAGGGATATGACGCTGACCTGCGGCCGCCTTAGGAAATTCTCTTTCACGTATCTCTCCAAGTGGGGCGCGCCCCGGCTGGGACAAGCTCTGGTCTCCCAACACGTGTGTTAGTGCTCTCATAGTGTACATAAGTGTGTCTGGAAAATGAGAGGAATGGTCAAGGTTGAGAACGGAAAGATCGCGCGCGGTCCGTGGCCTATTTGTTGGAGTACTACTCCGACATTTGTCTGATGTAGGTCGGAGAAATCTCGGAAAACAATCGGTCAAAACAGGCGGTTGCTAGGATTCTTTTCCAGCCCGTGAATGAACTCGACCTAAACTTCGGTTTTTATAATATGACGCGCGAAGGTTGTCTTCACTGTGGAATATGGCAGCTTTTCGCGTCTTTCTCAATCGTGCCGCTAGATGGGACTTGATCTGTTGCACTGCTTGGTACGTTCGCGATCATGCGACATCTAGCGGCACGACGGAGAAAGACGCGAAAAGCGATGCCGTACTTCATCGTGGAGACAGGACAATTCACGGCCATGTCATAAAAACCGAAGTATAGCTACAAAACTAGTGTCGAAAATCCGTCATCGTCCGGAGTGAGACCCTAGGACCTCCTGATCTGAATCACTGCAGGGACAACGGCAATGTTGAGTTAAGACAGCCGGTACCTAGTTTTCATTACCTGTATGTGACAGAACATTTAAAGTATCGACTGAATGTAGATGAGTCATTTAGATGACTTGTTTTTAATATAAAGTGACCTATATGGGTAGGATGTCATGAATAATATGCATAACACGAACAAAAAACATTAACTGTGAGATACTAGTTACAGTAAATAGCTGAGTTTTGTTTAATCTGATAAAGCGTTAAATTACTTTTTGGCATGCAGTGATATGGTACACTAAACCTAAGTTATCATTGTTGGCTGCACGAATCTGTGTGTAACAACGGCAGCATTTGATAGGGTTAAGTTCGCTAATTTGTACTATTGCATATACTTCATAGACAAGATCAGCTTTCCTAAATCATATCCGTGAAACAAGCTGTATTTGCTTTATTAATCAAATATGTTATCTGCACTCTAGAGAATAGTATGAGTGATGAAATATATTTCATTTGTGAATTATATTTCTAATTGAATAAGTTGAAACTCGTTTAAATGTTTTTTAAAACGTAAAAAATATTTAAAACGCTGTTTAAAATCCAAATGAGTAACCTTTTCTTTTTTAATTTCGTATTAGAGCGACCTTGTAAGCACTTTGGGCCAAAATATCTATTTTCTTCTTTTGTGTGTGTGTGTGTAATTTTGATAGTCTGAAGTCTGCTCTTTCATTATATAATCGGGTTTTTGGCTAATTCAAATTAGAAGGGGTTTAAATGTCCATTTAAATATCCCCGTGCACTCGGTAAACTCTGACGGACTTGCCTACTTTTGTGAGATTCGAAATTTCGTTATAATTTTTTAGGAAAACTTTTTCCAATTGAGATTGTAACTATATAACACAGTTTTTTTTTTTTTGACATTGGCAGACCTCTATAAACTCCAGATATTCGCTTTCGTTTGTCTTAAATCTTTAGCATATCCCTCATTATATAAAAGATGTTTGCATGATGAAACCAAAATGTGAACGAATTATGCAATAATGTTATCAAGGGTCAAAGGTCAAGGGTCCCGAATCAGTGTTTGTAGGAACCCAACCCAACAACAACCTCTCTTGGTGCATAAGATAGTTCTTTAATGTTTAATGATGGAAATATTGGAAGTTTACGTTTTACAAAAATTGGTAATCAAACTAGGAACGAATATGAACATTCTATGTCAGGCAATTGATGATGAAACCTTGAGGGACAAATATTTATAATTATTGTCTGAAATATATATTTATAATTATCGTCTGAAATTGCTACAAAAGTAAAAAAAAAAAATAAAAGAAAACTTAAGGGACTTGAAGACAGTGTTGATCCAGAAATTGGCGCTGGAATGCATTGTGTTACAACCAAACATTTTACTAGCTCTTTTATGTAACTTAATTTTTTTAAACTTTATGTTCCTGTTTTTCAGAAACTACTATTAGCAAATTAATGAAATTTGTGCCACATAATTAATAGTTTATTCTGGTTAGACTGTTTTTTTATTGTTGTAGTCTTATTATAACAAAGTTCTTAATAGATATATATTGAAAAATGTATATGCGATTAGTTAAATATTTAAAAAATATAAATAAAATAGTTCCATGAACTTAATAAAGTTACAAAAATGCTCAGACTTGTATAACTGCAAAAAACTGCAAAATTTCATTCTTGTATCATTAATAGTGTTTTTAGGAAAAGAACACTAATTTATAATGGTAGAGATAGGCCTTACAAGGTCCTTTTAAATTATCTTGGCTAGTCACGGGAACAAGTGGTTGAAAACGTGCAAATATTTAGATTGTCATTTTGAATTTGTCAATGTACAGATTTGTAATTAGGTTAACTTATTGCTGTTAAGCAAATAAAACCTACTAACGAGTACATTGCGGCGTAACAGAAGTGATTAGTGGGAGAATAAAATAGATAGATAGAAATATTCTTTTTCATAAGGTGACAGGTGAAGATGCCCATAAGGAAAGTCTGATAAATTGGATATATTTGAAATACACCAAATACTCTTTTACAGCATAAGTTTGGCATGTGTTTATGTCAATATCTTTTCAGTTTTAGAACAAAAATTGAGAAAACATAAATAATGTTCTTAAGTTGTTGATCTTCTAGAAAATATAAAACTTGAATGTATTTAGGTGTGAAGCTATGTTACTCAGTAACTGTGATACACAAGGAATCACATGGATCCTTCAATATTCGTAATTTTCACCAACGAACTTGAACAGAAAGAAAGGGCGAACAACCGAAGAGAAATTTTTGAGGAGTGTTGGGAAATGTCAAGGAGAGTATAAAAATATGTTAAACTTGTGATATTACTTTCAACTGTTTGTTCAAAGCTTATTTTACGAGAGGGTATATTCAAGCTTTCAAGCTGCTCTCTGTAATTTATCAAAGCCTCAACGTTCTCTAAAACGTTTTCTCCAATTATTACTAAACACTCCGCAATGCTTGAAGAGTTAGGTTCTTAAAGAGTTATTCCTCACGTACGTATTTGCTGGAAATAAGTATATAGGAGCGTTAACAACTATGCTGCCCTTCCTTATTCACAGAGGGAAACATCACAAGAAGTACTATAACACAGTAGAGAGAGAAAATGTAGAAGTTTAGGTGGGAGTGACAATAGACTTGCTAGGAAAAAAAAGAAATTGCGGAAACACACTCATAATAGAATTGTTTTATAAAATAGGTGCTAAATTTGTAAGAAATAAATTTGACAAAACTTTGGGCACTAAAACACTAAGAAATTCACAAACAATATGCTCTAGAGAGAGCGAAATAATGCTCTGATAGAAAATGGATAACACGGTATTACTTCGGAAAAACCGTAAACAACAACGGAAGGCCCAACTAACCTAAGAAGTAGATGAGCGCATGTTACGGAAGGCAAAGGTCGACACGAGGGGAAAGAAACAACCCCTTTTAATTTAAAATGTTTTTAATTTGGTGTGTGAACTGTATTTTAGTAGTATCTATTACAAGAGACCATCTAAAGAGAGGTCAATACTTATAAATTTAAATTAGTCTTTCAAAGTTATCCGATTTAAATACGAAATTATACGGGTATACGATTTAAAATGTGACTTTCTAAAATACGGATTGAAATAAATTTGACAGAACTATAAGAATAAATATCGAGAAAAAAGAGCGAAATAACATTAAAACTAATATAAACATCATAAGAGCAAGAACGAACGGGAGAATGAATAAGCGAGCTAGTATCGATTTACGACTAGGTAATCTCTGAATTTATTATTCTCGTAAATTTGCAAGTTCCTGGAAGATGACTGTGTTCTTTCCACGCGAATGATATATTCGGCGCCTACCTTCATTGCGGTTTGCGAGTTTTCTTTCCATAGATATATTCCTCAGTAAGGCATCGCGTCGGAACAAACCCCAGACAGGTCTCCAGACACGTGTGGTTGCGTAGTACGTGTGTGAGAATGTGTCGAAGAGGAAAGAAGGGGACACGGATGAGGAAGGAAAGATAACGTGAAATTAGTGCCCCGTTTGTTACTCATTCATTCGGCGGTCATTAATGGGAGAAACCATGAAGAACTACCACGCACCGCAGTCGGCTGTCAGATTTTTTTTATCTAGTGTGGTTGAATTTGACTCAAGAGAAACAGAAGCGAAGCAAGAGGTAGACGCTTAGTAATTTTACTCCTGTGGTCATTACGGCCCATCAGTGATCTAATGAGTCTAATGAGTTGATGAGAGCGACAATGTTGGATAGATTAATTAGTGACTCCGGATGCGTCAACTGCTAAGGTCAATAGTCCATAAGTGTGGTGAATGTTTTATCGTTGAATGTGAATTTCCACCGCTAGATGGTGAGATGCGCTACCACCTGCCATCAGCTAGCGGGGTTTTCCCAACCATGTACCTCCCATCAGCGAGGCATCGCCCCAGCCGGGTCAAGTTCTAAGCTCCAGACAGGTCTCTCAACAAGTGTCGTGGTGTTTACTGCATATGAGTGTATGTGTAAGTAAGGGGTGAGGATTGAACAAGGAAGGCAAATCAGAGATCGCGCTCGGTCCGTGATCCGGTTTTTAGGGTACTGTTCAGGTATTCGCCTGAAATTGATTGGATAAACCACGGAAAAGTACGTTTAGAACTGTCGGTATGTACAATTCTCCTCCAGACAGCGACTGTACTCGAACTAGCTATCTAACTAGTGTCGAAAACCCTGCCACCATCGGCACTCAAACCTAGCACCTCCCGGACCTAGGGGTTGGAACCTAGTACCCCCCGTATCCTAACTCTGCAGTGGCATCAGCTGATGCCCTGAGGCACACCTCTTCCCCCTAATGTCCCTTGTATCTAGAAGGACTTCATTTGCTAGAAAATGCGTTAGGAGGTACGTCAGCAAAAGCCTAAAGAACAACGAAACAACCAACAAACCTGAGTCAGGCGTATGCATGTAAGGCAACGCTCACAAGGGAGGAAACAACTCCCTTTCATAAAAGCTCGTCATTAAATGCGCCCAGAAAGTATAAGGAAAGGTCGAAAAGCCATTTCCTGCTTTGTGCGTACCCGCACAAGTGTGTGCGTACCCACAGAAGAGGAAATGCGAGAAAAGCGAAGGAAAACGCCGCTGTGCGAGAGAAGGCGAAAAGCAGGCTAAAAAAGAATAAACTACCGGTCGGTAACTGCGCACGGAAGTGCTGCTCTCTGCCGTGAAACGTGCAAAACACACACGGAATCCAATAAACACAGCACGCCGGGCACACGGACACAGTCGTATATATCCCGCCAAACAATCTGGGTAAAATTTTTAACAAGTAGTGGTGCACGAAAAAAACAACGGTGAGCAATGTAGAACGCAACAAAAATAAAAATAGAGCAGGTATCGGATATTATTTTGAAATATACATATACATGACCGGGTCGGAGTGTGGGAGTGTGAGTGTCCACCAACGTGGAAACTGCATTGCGCGTCGGTCGGGTGGAGTGGACTGGGCGACCCGTCGCGCCACGCCGGTGCTGCTATCTACCGGCTGCGGCCGTGGCGGTGCCGGTGACAAATGAGGGGTGACCGCGATAGGCTTCACTGTCCGCCTCGTTCTCTGACGCTGCGTGACGTCCGACGGACGGACGGGCGTCGTGCGACAACCTTTTTTCTTCTGTTCGCGGAGCAGCTTTCCTGGACTGCAACAGTGAGTGGTCCCAGAGCTTGTGTATTGCCGTTTTGCATACGTCAAAAACGTCAGGCCCCTCTTGGGGGGTTTCTACTGATGCTCGACGTCACGCGCTGCCGTCTGTTTGTTTTCTAGTGTGGGTTTGAGAGATGTCCGACTCAGTAGCGCGGCGTCACAAAATCGAACGGGCAGGCAACGATGCCAAGACGGGAACATTTCGATGTGGTGTTCTCCAAACAGTTATGCTGTTAAGACCTTCAACCACATACGAAGCTATTGATTGCATTATTCAAAGCATACTTAAATAATGAAAGCAGAGCGATGTAGCATAAAAATACAAACTTCTTGGGCAAGAAGGGGATCGAAGATATTAATCAACATGAGCATGAACATACAGCTCAGATGATTTTCACTAACCCACTTATGATTGGAATTATATAACGAAGGTACACATCTCATATAACCAGGGTTGGCTCAGTTTTCCCCAACCCAAAAAACCCACCTATTTTTAAAAAAAACAATTAGAAAAACAATAAAACCCATAAAAAACCCACTGTAAAAATATGAACAAATTTTCGTTGAAATATATCAATATTAGAATATTTATTTATAAAATAATGTAATACATACATGTTTAACATCGCATATATTATTTTAACATATTTTGAACACAAATTATAAACTTTTTCATTTAAAATATGATCTATAAATCTAATATTTATAATTGAGATAAAACTGAATTAAACTGCTGTAGGTGTTCTCAGGTGCTTGTAAACTTTGACCAATTTCTCCGCTTTTTCTTTTCCCAAATTATTCCGTAATTTTGACCAAACAAGATCGTAAGTTGAAAAAATACGTTCGATCGCTGCAGAACTTGCTGGACAATTTGAAATGCTAATAGTGAAGGAAAATAACTCAGCAGGAATTTTGTCAGATTTCGAGCATTTCGATTGCATCAGTAACCAGTATTTTGCTGGCGTAAACTGTTTTCTGACAGAATCAGAAAACATTGATGACGGGTAATAGTCGTCTTCTATTCGGAACGCCATAACAAAGGGCAGCCAATCAGCATTTATCTCAAGAATCCAATTTTCAGCTAAGTCTTCCTGTTCTTGAGTCAGACGCTTCCTCTGGAATCGTGAATCCATTAAATTCGCAAAGAAACGTTTTTGTATTACGAAACGTCATACGTTTTTGTATTATATTTTCATGACATATTAAATCGGCATTCCCAAGCATGTCCAACCACAGTTCTACAGATTCTGCTAAATTGGTTGAGTCCGCTTGCACCTTATCGAGTACGCGTCCAATTTCAGATAACTATCTATACAGGTTTGTAGCTTCCCTGAGAATGGATACATTTTGCAAAATTATTGAAATATTGACAGGTACTTCATCTCCATTTTCAATGAGAATTTCAACGTATTTACTGTAATTCTCAGTAAATGTTCGTAAACATTCGTTGTATGAATTCCATCGGGTAGCATTTGGAATTTGGGGCATACAACCTTCCTTTTCGTTCAACCACCCATGTGGTTGATGATGATTTCGAAAGTACTTCTGAACTTCCACAATGTGTTTTGTTAATGAGGTTGGTATGATTTCCTCCTGCAGCAAATTGATATAATGAGCCGAGCATCCATATGTGACAAGACGAGGATTATCTTTGGTCAACAATTCGCGCATTTTTACCATTTGTGGCTCGTTATCTGTACACACGGCAAATACTTCTTTTCCATAACACTCTGAACACTTAATTATTGACTTTTGCATTACATCACAGCAATAATCGGCTGTCTTCTTGTGTGCCTCACAATCTTCAACATTCAATAAAAAAGTTGTTTGTCCCGTGTGAATGCAAGTTGCCAAAATTGGGTCGTTTTTGATGCTGGACCAACCATCTTGAAGTAAAGTAATGCTGGACGATTTATTTGCAACAGAAATTTTTATTTCCTCTTTGACAGCATTTGCAGCTTTATCCAATAATGGGCCACCTATTTTTTTCGATCCAGGCCCGTGTAACCTGGTCGTAATGCGTTCAGCATTTCAGCGTATTCTGGACTTGACGCAGCATTGAATGAAATATTGTTGCTAAAAAAGAATTTCGCAATGCCATAGTCCAGTTTTTCTTTTTGCACATTCGTTGTTTTTACGACAAATTCACCGAGTGACGACTGTCTCCTTTTGACCCCTTGATCTCCATCGACTGAAGACCCCGCTGCAGACGATGCTTGCACAGCTACTGAAGAATCAACTTGTGGATTATTTTGCTGCACTTTTCCAGATGACCTCTAATTCTTTCAATTTTAGCACTAATTTCAATGTCACAATATTTGCAAGTAACCCTGGTCGAATTTTCCGTTTCAAGTACGTCTCTCCACTCGGGAGCAGTTTTTCTTCCAGCACCGAATGGCATCGTGCAATTCAAAATACTCCTGTAGAGAACTATAAAAATACATTACTGCATTGTCACCATGAATAATATAACTAAATGTAGATATATACAATAAAAAATTATAGTACTTTTTAAATTGAACATAACAAATTGAACAAAAATATTATATGGAACAAAAACATTTCATTTAATAATAAGTATTTCAATTTTATTTAAAACAATTATGTGGCTCAAATAGCAAATTATCATTATTGCTTGACAATCATTTATAAGAAAAACAATATCAAATCATCTAAAATGAATTATTGTGTATATATTTGTTTACTATTTTTTAAGGTTATATAATTGGCAAAAATTCCATTCCAATAATAATCCCCAATAAATATATTAGGGATTAATATATTTCAAGTACATATAGTAAAAGAAATTACCTGATTTACTTAACTATGCGGATTAACTGAAAAAATAAATCGTGAGTTGATAAATAGCTGTAACTTCTAACGAACGAACAAACAACACTTCTACCAACGTACTTTATTTTTGTATTAAGCAAATCACACAAGTCTTTACATAGGGACTTGTTACCAACAATTTCATTTGCAGAATGCCTGATTGTTAATTATATTGATTCCGGTTGGTATTAAATATGATGATTTCGTTTAGAAGGTTATAAACATCGTAACCAATTTTTAGATTGCTGTTATGCGAAAGACTTGAATTTACAATAAGTTTGATTGTATTTTGGAATTTCATTTGAACTATGAATTAAGATTTGGTTTCTATAATTACGTAATTAATAATATAAGTTTTTATTTCATTATTGTGTTTAATTTTAATTATCAAATTGTAATTAAATTATTCAAAATTTAAAACTCGCGTGAAGCAGTAATCTGGAACCCTGGTTTTGAAGTTCATAACATGCTAAACCGAAAACGCTTACAATACACTTTTAAATAAAAGCTAGCTAGTGTTATGTACGTGAAAAGACACAAGTCAACAACAATTTATTGGTTCAACATTTACAGGCGTGATCCAGTTTACAAGTATCCAAAAGCGTAGTCCGTAGTACAAAGCTGTGGTGTCCCAAAATCCAGTAGATGTCCCAAAATCCGCGCACTGTCGTCCAAAAATAGCCGGAGAGAGAAAACCAAATAACGTTGCAGAGTTAGCACCAGATTCACAGTCACTACTTCACTTCAGGATGGCACTTCACTACTGAGTACCCCTCCGGCCGGTGCGGCCCGTTAAGAAGCGCTCAGCGTCGCAGATTCGCCTCGGGCCTGCAGATCCGCTCGCCGGCTGCTCACTTCTCATTGGGCGGTCTTCGCGCCGGTTCGTGGCCCTGCTGCTTTCCGTAGCCGGCGTCCCGCGCTGCCGAATTGGCGCGCGATATGACTTCTCGTATATCCCCGCAACAGCTAGGATACAACATCACGTACTTTCTGGCATTATTTCTAAATTTGCAATTTTCGAAAATTGATAGAGTTCAACGAAAATGGGAATTGTTTTAAGCGTCCCTTCTATCCCTAGAAAAAATTGAAGTGGTTTTTGAGATATTTTTAATATATACATCAATTGCATTCTCAAATTACACTAAAACAATGCAGTTTTGCAATAAACTGTACATGACCTTTGCAATCTTCGCAAATACGGTGGGTTGGGCGAAAAACAGATTAGCAACATATTTTACAGTCTTTAAACAAAAAAATTGGAGCGCGTTTTGAGAAAAAGTTACAATTGTTTTAATTGCATTTACTTTGTCCCAAATTGCACGAACAAAACTCATATATTTCAACCATTGCACATGATCGTGATCTGTCAAAACAGATTTCAGTAAGGAAAAATAATATATCAATATTATAGTTGTAGGAAGACGCCCAAAAAATTGCACGTCAGCAATTTTCTAAAAATAAGGGATGTCAGCAAACACCATAATTGCACATTTCTCTTGCGTTCTGTACGCTACCCGAGGACAAAATTTAATCAAATAATTTGGTGACGTTTTGAGAAGATTTTGAAAATGGTTTTGAAACTTAATGTAAAGTACCATCAAAAATCAAAATATCCATTCGAAACTCCCAAAGGCTTCTTTCAGGTAGATTGGGGAATAACAATTTTGGAGAAAATCGACAGAACGGTTTAGGCGTTAGCGTTGACCACAAACGGACAGACACGTTTTGGCGTCAATCAGTTTTTAGGTATCAAGGACCCATAAAATATGCATTCTCGCTACACCACGAGTTAGAAGAAGTAATTTATTATATAGCAACAGAATTTATCCACTTTTTCCGTTACCAGGGCCCGGCAATAAGAGTTTTCCAGTGCACGATTACATAACTTTCTCTTCTTAGATTGAGAAGGGGATTGTGAAGAGGAAGAAAGTAAAATGTTAACAATTCTATTAATAAAATATTCATTTAATCGAATTTAAAAATAAATCATTTCTCTGACTACTGTTGGTGTAAGGGAATTTATTTATCTCTGTCAGCAATTAAAACAATGGTACGCACGTAGAAAACTCAAGGATGAGCAGAAAAACTTTTTTTTTTCAATATCTTTACGTGAACCATTTCTGAATTAGTTTAAGACAAAATATGGTTATTGCTAAAAAAATCACAACAAATTTAAAAGAAAACATTTTTCAAAATTAATAATTTCAAGAAAATTGGTAGATTTGTAAAAAATTGTAGAATCAGCAAAATGTATAAAATACATGACACTGTAGAAAATATGTGACGAAAAATTTAGATATTTGTTAAGATTTTAACAATTTGCCAAGATCACAAATTTCAGAACAGTACACAGATACATATGTAATTACGTTAGAATCCAACCATTATACTCTAGCCAAGAGATCGTCGGGCAGTGCCGCGAAAGAGAATGTTAACGTTACTGAAGGTTTTCTGTTTTCTACATTTCTCTATAGAATTCTATTTATCTTATTTCAGTGTATGATATGGCGTTGGATTCTGGAGACATCTGGCCTGCGCGCTATTTTACCACTTTTTCAAATTTGTCCGAAAGTTCGAAAACAGTTTTAAAATTTTACAAGTAAAATCTCCATCAGGTGAAGAGACCTGAAAACAGATTCATCAGGTGAAGTCTATCAAAGAGACAAACGCCGTTTTGAGATCAAAAATCGAGTCGCAGGATAAAAGAGCTCGTGCGTAATTTCGGCTCATTCTTTCTGGTAGTGGAATGATAACGGAAGATCTTAGAAGTAAAATGTATGTAAAATAAGATGTTAGGACATGAATATTGGTGATATCTACACAATTAGTTCAATTTTCTTTTTGAAATCAGTTTCCAAATCGGAATTGATATTTTGAGTAGTGCCTTAAATAACTTTTCGATGGTATTCGAAGGAAGACGGAAATATGTGAACAAGATATATAGTTTTATACGACTATTACAGATGATATGAGACCGTTTGGTTGTGTTACAGCATCACTACTTTGATAAGTGGAGAAAAATATATTGAGATTGAAATGGACGAAACCATGAACCGACTGCCCGGCTTGCCTGCCTGAGAGCACGGCCTCCTCCCGTGCCGCAGGCCGCCGGGTTTGGCCGTTCGGCCGCGTCGAGGGAGCGCCCTAAAGGGTCGGGTGACGCAAGCGTGAAGCGGGAAGGCGGGGTCAGGTACTTTTTCCAAAATTTCACTTTACGCCGCTCCTATTCATCCGATTTGCATGACTGACACGGTGTTGGATTCAGGAAGCACGTCGTCATCGCGCTATAAGTCCACATTTTTTAATTTCTTCCCGGAACTATGAGAAATCATATTAATTTTTTTTGGAAATATTTTTTGAAAAAACGGCATCGTGGCGCGAATTCTATTTTAAGAAGGAGTCCAATGCCGTTTACAGATCGAAATTCGGACAATTTGTTCAGACGTTATCGATCTAGTAAATTTTGCTTATTTTGGTGCTGCCACGTGGTGGCGACAAATGGAACTAGTGTCGGTACATTTAGCCTTAAGGAGACAAATTGGAATCCGACTCCCCTGAAACCCTTCACTTGGATTTCTAAAGTCTGCACAGGGAGAGCTCTAACTCAGCTTGGAAAAGATACGTTACGAAAGCATATGGTATGTAAGTATTTAAGGATTTTATTTCCAAAAAGGTCGCTCTTCAACTTTCAATCCGTTTGTTTTCTAGTTTTACTATCAATATATTCTGAGGGCACACCTGTCATACTGCCAAATAGTAAGTTCAAAAATTTGCGTTTCTCTTATTTTAAAGGATATTCAAAGCCTTTGAATTGTATCTTTAAAGATACAGTTGAATGTGAATATTTCCCTATCTGAAAAATTGCGTTTCATGTTTATACATCACTTAGAAAATAAGCTATTGAATTATGAACCAAAACAAATTCTTTCCTTGCATTTGTTTTCAATGGAAAGTTTCGCTTTGCATAGAAATGATGTGAATAATACGACCATAACATAGTGTGACATTTCGCGCTTTCTTCAGAACTAAGTGCGACGAAAAGAAAAAAGTGCGCACGGTTATTTTAAAAACGCGAGAATTTTTAAAACAAATGCTTAAATATTTACAATTTTTTAATACACAATAAAAAGGTTTATTTCATGGCATCAAAAAAACCAAAATGACCCAGAAAAGATAGATTTTGCGATTTCTATCTTACTCGCTTTCGATCCCATCAAGCAAACTGAGGGGAAAATTACAAAATTTATTGTGATATCATGCAGAAAAAAGCAGAAAACCTTTTATTTCGTTTAACGTATTTTTGACTTTCTTTATATGTTTGTAATGTATCACACGATCGTTGATTAATGTTCTAGATTCTGTTGGGAATTCTCTGACTCTTATGCTCCAAGCACGAAAAGAAATGCCGCAAGCTACGCGCCCGGCTACGTCACAGATTCCATTAACACCCACTATGCGAATGTTCTACGTCGGGACGAGTCCACTGTGTGAGAGGTATGCACCCATCGGATGGACGCTTCATCTGTTATCCCTAACGATCGAGAGATTGCGAGTCCTGGCATGAACAGCAAACGTATAAAAGAGAATGGTAATCGCGTAAAAACTTGAAATTGTGCGGAAAACTCACGATTTAAATGTCCCTGGGACCCAAAAGTGAAATTTTGGGATTGCAAGAATTCCCTTCTGCCTCTCAATGCATTAACAATAGTAAGATTCCATTGTCAACAATTAAACCTCCAACATCATACACGAGACTATTTTCAAAAATCCATAATGTGCTGACATTTTGCTTTAATTTGCACTTCTGCTAATTAGGAGAGACTCTCCAGAGTTTTTGTGCGTATAAATTCATTTAGACAAAACTCAAATATATCAATTTAGACAAAACTCAACAAAGCATTTGTCTAGGCAAATTCGTTTTCTTTTCATTTGTAGCAATAGCACTTATGAAATAGAGGAGAAGGACGCCATTGACAACTGAATTTAAATATCGTTGCCTCCTTGTTATGAAATATCACTATATCGATCAGATTTTGATCATAGACCGAGGAATAAAACACTGCCCCGTCAAAATATTCGGAAACTTTCATTCCTTATGCAATCAGAAAGTTTTGCCTCAGAAAACACTGATTGTTTTCAATTGTTCTTAAAGTATTGTAAAATATATCCAATTATTAGAATATTAATGATATTTATAAGAATAAATGCAATTAATATTAGATATTTGATATCCATAGATTTTCCTTGTTTTACGTTAAATTCTATAAGTAAATAGATAAGCCGAGCAAAAGACATTCGTGTGCATAATTTAATATTTTAAAATTTCACGCCATTGAGATACTAAATAGAAATCTCAAAATTAACTTCACAAATACAACTATATCATTGAGTGAGGTAACAATTTATGTAAAGAACTCTTCTTTTGAAAGCAATATTTACAATTTCGTGGTAGGTGTGTATAACTCCCATTTTTCAGTATTAATTTTACCAGCCAGTGACATTCCTTTACGATCCTGGTGCTCTTCTATGGCTGGGCATCCACTCTTCGGTTGAGCTATGTTGGAAGTAGAAACTATTTCCTCTTAAAATTGAATGATTTCTGTTATTTATTCGAAGAAATTATCTTCTTTTTACTTTTTCGCCTTACAATTTTTACATACTAAAGAGAAAATATAATACTGCGACGGAAATTGCCGATTTTTCGACAGAAGAAATCGGTTTGTCGGGCCATTGCAAAGAAAAACGTGGGTAAATCTTGTCGCTATGTGTCGTAAACTATTTTCTTTAACACGTTGTGTAGCCATAATTCACTTTCTGTGGGTTCATCATAACGAAAAGTCGTTTGACGGCAAACTATCCGTCTGTCTCTCTACTCAACACGAGCGTCCAAATCATTCAGACGAAGTTTTCCACAATAGTTATATCACGACCGATCTGAACGAACGCAAAAACATGAGAATTTGAAATTGATATTTTGATATTTACTTTATATAAAGCCTCAACGTTTACAAAATTTTCTCAAAAATGGTTCCAATTTTTTTCATTTAAATTTTTCCTAATAACATCTAAACCAACAAACTCGGACATCTTGTGTACTTCTGTACAGATAACCAATAATTTGACATATATTTATTACCATAAATTATAAATTAGATCAATACATAAACTTCGAAGGAAATTTCAAAATATATCAGAATAATATATTCTCATGAACTCGAATTCTTGCAATCCTCAACAATCCAGTTAACCATATGAAGTTGAATAAACTATCTGTAAGTAAAATATACGCACCAGGTAAACAAAACGACCTATATGAAACCTTTCTTCCAGGATGTTTTGTAATGTTCACATCTTTCGGCCCTTGAATAAAGAAAAGAGACTCATTCATAAGATACACAGTGAGACAAGAAAGAGTGGTTATATTTCTTTAAAATCTACCCACCCCTTATGAAGAGTACGTGCACTATATAGCCGCCCCCAAATAAACCTTTGTTCCAAGAAAGGGATAGGGACTCTGGTCATAAGGCTGGTGGAAGATATACCTTTATTGCCGCTTCGGACCGCGTCCAGAAATAACCAATACGTTAGGCTTCTCGGGCGGAACCGGAGGTAATTTTCCAGTACACTTAAGGGGGCTCGACGACGCGTATCTCACCTCTCTCCTGCGCCAGGCAGTCGGCGCAACTCCAGCCTTTCTTTCGCGCAACGACTGCGCCCTTTCCTGCACAGGTCGCCAGCGCCATCGCCACTCCCCAAACCTCCGCATTACTAACCCGTAATTATTGTCATTTATCCATTTCTTCAACTGCAGAAGGTCTATTAGTGATATACGTATTATGTAAAAACAATAGTTGATTTTATTAATGTCTTCCGGGCTGATGGGCCGTGATCCAATTGGCTTTGAACTGCCAAACGTTTCGCCCACGACTACGGTGGGCATCCTCAGTGGCGAGGTCTCGGGCGAAGTGTCCGGGACGGCTGTGAAAGCTTACAATGCTTTATAAATAGTTGGTTGGTTGTTAGTGATTCCGGGCGCGTTAACTATTGAGGTTGTCAGTCTCGTAAGTGTAGTGCATTTTTATCATCGGGAAGTGGCGGTGATCTCTCGCTGGATGGCGAGATCCGGCGACGATTTACTGTCGGCTAGTGGGGTTTCCCCCAACCAGGTATCTCCCGCTAGTGGGGCTCCGCCCCAGCCGGGTCAAGCTCTAAGCTCCCGATAGATCTCCCGGCATATGTGGTAGTGTAGTGCATGTTTGTGTAAATGTGTGTGTAAGGGGTAAGGATAGACAAGGAAGAGGAAGGAAAGATTCGTGGCGCGTTTGTTAGAGTACTGCTCCGGCATTCGCCTAGTGTCGATCGGAGAAACCACGGAAAACTACCGATCAGAGCCACTGGCCGATAGAATTCTCCTTCAGACACCGGCTAACTTCAAAATCCTGCTACCGTCGAGACTCGTACTTCCCTGCCATAGCCACTGCTGTGACATCAGTTTATACTTTGAGTCACCTAAGCCGGTGAGGAGGTGAATGCTAATAGACCAATGGTGGAATGAGGGGTAAACGGAGAACTCCGAAAAAGTGTCCCGAAAATTCGCTTTGTCCACCAAAAATTACATATGGTTTGCCAATTTTCAAATTCGAGACCCTGAAGCCGTTCTCTGCATTTTGCCATCATTTTCCATGCACTCATAATCTTACTTTGAGTCACCTACCCGTCCCTTAACATCTTGTCAGTTGAGTTGCATTGGGTGTCCTCCATCGCGATCTCTATAGATTCTTCATCTCTTGCGATTATTATTTCTTTACAGGCGCCACCTCTCCACCACTATCATCTTCACTACCTTCTATCCAACATGCCATCTCTCTTCTACTGTTATCCTTTCATCACCATCGTATCACCATCAACATTCCTCCACCACTTCCGGCCTCTTTCAACAAACGCCATCTCTCCACCGCTGCCGTCTATTCACAAATGCAATCTCTCCATAAACGCCATCTCTCCACATACGTCATGTCCCCACCAACACAATCTCCCCACTATTGCCATTCCGCCACCACCTCTCATTTTCCCTCAGTCTCAACTGTTCTCTCCACCTGTTTCCATCTACGTCTACCCATCACTGCCATTATCCGCCTCAAACATTTCCTCACCACCGCCATCTTTCCCGTTGCCTCCGTCACCTCCCACCGTCCGCCACTTTCATCTCCCCCCTCCACGCACTACTTTCCAGGTGGAGCGAACCGGCGGACTGTCACCTTACTCCCTGAACTGCTTCCACTCGAGACCCGAATATGCGACGCGAAGGGCCAAACTTTTCCCGACCAACTTGCGCACATTATCCACCTTTATATATTCTTGCTTCCGTGTGCATGTGACGTTTCCGGAAATCCGACTTCTTTCACGGGGAGCGGTTTCTCGGGAGGGCGACGCCTCGGTGACAGGTCGGTCGGTCGCCGACTCGTTCGAATGGTGCCCACGGCGAGGCGGGAATAAAAAAGTTTCCTGGCGAGTATTTCTTATCACACCTGTCCGCCTGCGCTATCTTGGGAGGTGACGGCTAGGCGCCGCGTTGGGGACCCGGTGGCGTTGCTGGAGCGCTTGGTTAATTTCCTTATCTGCCTCCGGACCTTCTCCCGCCGGGTCCAACTTTTCCCGCTCGGGCCGCCCGCGCCGCGTCCCGTTCCGACTTCTTTTCGTTCCCAATCTCGCGACGCGCGACCCGGCCCGCCCTTCACCCCGCCACCTGGCTGCCCTAATCTAAGTAGTTAACTTCGTTTTAAAACTTCCTCCGCCTCATTTTCCGAACTTGTACACCGTTTTCCGGGCATCTCTGTCCTCGGCAGAAGTTGGGAGATTACGAAAGGGCTTCTCGGCCTCTCGCGACACGTCGACGAATAGCGCCGTCGGCTCGGGATGACTTGTCGCGGCGAAATGCCGCTGTGAGGTCGCCACCGCCCGGGGATGTGGCTGGGGAGCGGCTGCGACCCGCGACCGAGATATGGAAGAGTTGGAGGGGCGCGGCCACAGATGGCACATTTCCAGGAGCCAGTGGGGACAAAAAGTAAAAGCGGCATTTTGAAGACATGGATGTTTATTCATTTTATTTATTTATACAGATTGTGATTACATCGTTTTGATTAAACTAAGTTTACATATGTGTGATGGTTCAATAGTTAACTTAAAACTTAAAAATATTTCATTGGATGAGGTTACCCCTCTGCAGTCGGGATCTCGGCTGGATAATTTCTTGAGGAAAATGTGAAAAGGAAATATATTTTCTACTCTGCATACATATCGCGGGTTTTTACAGAGTCTGTGCACTAATAGTAAAAGGATTTTGGATATGTTTAAGAAGTAGTTAGTAGGTGATGTAATGGTCCACACTCTGTAAGTTAAATTACTTGTGTAATTGTTTATTGTTGAAATACCAGAGATCACTTGGCATATACATGTCTTCCAATTGAGATTTTTTTGTTCAAAGACATGGACATAACGATTGTAGATAGTTTTATGTTGTACACTTTGATTTGATAGAATTCCATGCTCTCTGCATTTGCCTATATTTTCTTGAAGACATTGTGTGATGTTCAAAAACTGTCAACAAAATTTCCTTTAAAGGTTAACATAACAATGTTAAATGTGCTAAACTTGAATTCACTGTCATTTCAAATTAGGGAATGTATCATTCGCGTACGGAACAGATCGAATATCATATAGTGCTCTTACTCGAACTGAAAAGCACGATTAGCGAAATCGTTGCACATTTAAATTGCTCTCTAGAGGTGTATTGAGGGAAGACGGGTAGAATTTGCTTTTGATGTAATTTATGGACCACGTTGGTTAACAACGCCGCATGCTTTTTTTTGTTTTGTTGATGAATTCTGAGTGGTAAGCCTTCATAGTCGTCATGCTTACGTGATAATTGGTTACGAATAGAGTTGCTGTTTGGGGTAGGTGAACGGTCAAACATGCTCGTGAAGGCGCGCAATACAAGATGACACGTTTTTACGATCAAAAGTATGTACAAGAAAATCAGCCATAACTATATTGTCAGGTTTGCTCCAATAACGTATGCGGATGCGAGTTCTATAATAAAGCTTCATAGAAAGGAGGATCCTAGAATAACTTGATATATTCTGACCCCAGCTTGGATGAAAATTTCAGTGGCTAACTCTTCTGATTGTGAGGTTCTCTCCTATTAATTTCAGTGGCTAAATCGAGGCAGCAGGTAGCAGGCAGGCAGCAGCAGGCAGCAGCGCGGTTAACAATGCGGCACGGATTGCGCGACATCGAAATTTCAACATTCTGTCCTCTCATTCATCCTGAATATTGGACGTTGGGATTACCCATAATTCTCGTACGACTCATCTCAAATTGATATAGCAAATCTCCGACAAGCGTTAGAGATATCACATGCAGATGTATTATACGCGATATTTCGTTTATTAGGGTCAAATAACTGACTAAAATATATTTTCCTACCGTTAGGGTTATACGTGAATATATTCTATAAAATATCTTTTTTCATTCATAGAGAGCTCTTTAAAACGATTCCCGAATTACTTAATTATTCATTCATTTCGTAGGCATTGCTCTTTAGTTTTTGATCTGGCATGAGCTAGTGTCTATTGCCACTTCAGGAAGTAAAATCTATTGTTTTCGGAAACGGAGTGATACTCCGAAATATAAAGAATAATTCCCTTATATGTTTACAAAGTAACATAAAATGTGTTCTATTTTAAAACAAAATTATGGAATTTACTAGATTGGCGATTAACATAATAATAATAATAATAATAATAATAATAATAATAATAATAATAATAATAATAATAATAATAAACCCCGTGTGGTGACCGGGGGTTTTAGAAGAATAGAACCACTGGACCTCTCCCTGTCGTAGAAAGCTAACCGGAGCAGCTGTCCGCTGTCCCTACCTGTGAAATTTATCCATCTCTCATTATCTCTCCTACCCTTGTCCTAAGTTGTCCTTCCTCGTTTTCATTCTTCAGGTGAAATACGAACTCCCCAAGATATCCCTCCTTTTCCCCTCCCACTCTTTCAGGAAGTCGTCTTAAGTCCAACCCTGCGTGTTAGCAAGAACAACTATGCTACGTGGAAGACGAGCAATTGTCACCGATTATCAAGGTGCTTAGAGCAATGATAATCACCCATACCGATATGGAGAGCCGTTTAAGAAGTCATAAGGCCTTTGAAAAAGAGCCGCTGCCCGGGGAGCGCCGGGGCACGTCTGGAGCCGGTGCCGGCCGTGACAACATGCGAGCCACCGATGGTACGACGCTGAACAGGCAGGGAACAACAGAAATGCTGCAGACGATTACATAAAGGATGTAAAGAACAACGTCTAACAGATATGGCCATTCCCCAAGTTCATAAAAACCATAGAAACTTGCACCTTCATTACAAGAAAATCATTCGATAGCGTTCCTCCCAGTTGGCGTATTGACGTTCTCGGCATATACAAAATTAATGAAACCGTCATCAACTTTCTGGAACAGAACATGACTCATTGGAAAACAACATTGTCCTTAAGGCAGCAAGAGTTAACAATCACAGTCATATGTATGACATCAGAATTAAGCGGGGAATCTTCCAAGGAGACTCCTGAAGCCCATTGTTGTTCTGTCTGTCTCTAAACTCCCTGTCAACACAACTTAATAGTATTCGCTATGAATTCCAAATTCGTCAAAATAACAAAACCATCCACACCATATCACATGTTATGTACATGGAAGACATTTAACTTTACAGTTCAACAGATAGGCAGCTTCAATATCTGCTTGAAACAACACGAACGTTTCTGAAGACATCCACATGAGTTCTGGCATTGGCAAATGTACGACGCTTCACGTAGACAAAACCGGAAAGTTACAGAAGATAGACAGCGCACTCAGTGATCAAACAACAATACAGACAATGGGTGATGAAGAAATATACAAGTATTTAGGATTCGATCAGGTAGCAATCACAGACAACAAGGCAATCTAACAATTGCTAACAAAACTGTTCAAATCAAGAAACACCGCACTCCTGAAAACAAAATTAACAGACAGTAACATCATAAACGCAATCAACACATTTGAAGTACCAGTATATTCGTACTCATTTGGAATTAAACCGCGACACAGACCTCGAAGACATCCAGAGACTTACTCGCCCAATTTTGACTGAGTTTGTGAAATGAAAAAGTTTGACATTACCATTCGAATAGCGCAATAAAACGAGTGACACTCCCACGGAATGAGGGAGGAAGAGGCCTAATAGATCTAAAGAACTTGTGCTACAAACAAATCCTTTCATTAAGTAACTTTTATTAATATCACAGGCAACCTCAGGACTACATGCTGCAATAGTTCAAGCAGATACTAAATTAACCCCTCTTAACCTTAACAACAAACAGCTGGACATTTCGTCGCGGGTTACAGACAATAACTGCAAAATAGACATGTTGTCAAGAAAGGAACTCCATGGACGCCATGCAAATGATCTCAGCAGACCTCATGTAGACTCAAGCAACCTCATGTAGACTCAAAAGCCTCAAACACTTGTCTAAAATATGGAGATCTATTTTGTGAAACAGAAGGGTTCATGGCCATCATACGGGATCAAGTGGTCAACACTAAAAGTTACAGAAAACATAAGGTCAAACAAACAATATATGAGAAATGTAGAAAATTCCATACAATAGTTGAAAGCATACAGCACATCACATCAGGACGCAAATTAATGGCCCATACAGACTACACCTATAAGCACAGTCAAGTTGCAAATATTATTCACCATAAATTGGCTGCGAAATCTGAACCACAAGAATTGACCAGTCCATATTACAAATATGTTCCCGATACTGTAATTGAAAATTCAAACTATAAGTTGTACTATGCCAGAGACATTATTACAGATAAAACCATTCATTATAACAGACCAGACATAACTTTGGCAGACAAACGGCAAAACATTGGCTACCTAATTGACATAACTGTTCCTCAGACAGCTAATCTTCAAACAGCACATGCAGAAAAAATAACAAAGTATACAGAACTAGCAGCAGAAGTCAAGGCACTATAGCAGCTCCAAAAAGTTCATATTGTTCCTCTGGTCATTTCAGGGGTTATACCAAATAACATCTATAAAAATCTGAAACTTATTCAAATGCCAAAATATACGTTCAAAATTATGCAAAATCTATTATCTTAAACACTTGCAGGATTGTGAGAAAATTCTTAAATTGTGACGAAACTTGATCGGTTTTCATCTAATCCGTCAAATAATTGGTTTTCATCTTCCAGCGTGGGAAGAACACCGTCATCTCCTGTGACTCAAACGCATGTACCACACTTACGGGACTATTTACCATATAAGTTGACGGACACAATCAAAAATAATCTACCAATCAATCAAGAAATATTTTGTTTCCCAGTCTTACGTAATCTGAGAAATATTGTTTTTATTTCTCAACAATCTTCTTGCCAAGTCATGTCTTTAACCACAAACAAATTTGTAAAAATTTATATCCATCATCGCAGCTAATTCTATTACAGACCCAGAGCCATATCTTTTGCCGTCGCCTTCATCAGTTCTACCATATCCTCCACCTTCACTTTCCATCGAGTTATTCCTCGCGACTTGAATTTTGCGTACGGCTAATCAGTTCAACTTCAGCTGGTTCACTCCGTTTGCCTACTTCGCTGCGTTTCTTTAAGGGAGGCCAACTTCAAGAGCACCCCGGGCAATACACGCTCAAGCTTCTCCACGGTGACTGAGAGAGCGCTGTTTCAGATTTATCTTGCTGTACTGCTCCAGACTAGTTCGCGTGTAACGAATGAAATGAAGCCCTGTTTAATTGAGTTTTTCATCGAAATTAATTAATAACAAATGAAGTAAAATCGTTCGAAGATGAGAAATTTTGCGCCAGAATATTTCATTCCGTTTTAAGGATGTCGTTAATTTAGTTTTTATCATTTGAACGGGCGAAACGTTTCATTAGAGGAGGTGGTTGCTGTGTGAGATGAAGCTTACACAAATAAATATCAATTAGAATGTACTCTATAAATTGTAACGAGCATGTAGAAGAGACTGTGGACCCAAAATAACAACGGATATGAACGTCCCGCTTCAGATTTTATATAGTTGAGATATTTCAATAAAATATTGAACTGAATTAAAATAACTTTTCGTTTTAAATTCATCGAAATGACTTCAGCATCATGACATATTTAAACCTATTTGCTATCAATTCAAGCGATAAACTACCTGGAAATTATATTTTACTTTTCATACCATTATTATTTCAGTATATTAGTAGTACTAAATTTCTACATTTCGAAAAAAAAATGCCGTGTGTTTTCACAAACTCTGGACAATTAAGAAAGCCAGCCTCCATTATTACAACATTCGATTACGTTACAATACCCAAACGTTACCACAACATATTTTCAGCCTTCGGCAGTTCAAAATTGTAAGAATTATTTCCTTATTTAAAAGTAATCTCTTTTATTTTGTGATTCATTGCTGTTTCAGGGAATTCCTTCTTAATTCCTGCTATTTAATAAATTGGTTTTACTACATGCAAAGTTGTAGAAAGTGTAAACAAGAGTCGCAAATGATTAATGACTAGCATTTTTCTTACTATATAAATCACACCCATTTTTACATCATATCAGATTGTACAATTGCGATAAGTAAACACAAGTTTCTAAATTCATTTAATTTCAATATTCAAAATCAATTTATTTTGTTACCAACTGTCGGCACATAGGTAGCCAAAATTAATTCAAATTTGGCGCCGTACTTGGAATTCAATCATTTATAACAATTCCTTGGCGTTAATTAACAGCAAAGGGTATACCCTTCGAAAATTTTGAAACGTTCCGCGTTGGACGTTTATTTTTACCGCGTTGGACGGTATTTTTTCTGCAAAACCGCGGGCGGGCTTCCAGAGCGAAAAGCAATACATTTTTCGTATGAAGCTCTTTGGAGCAGACAAACTGCTTTCAAAGATGACCGAAAGAAAGCTACTGGGAAGCGACCAGAGACTATTGTCAACATTCCGAGAATCAAACGTCGTTCGAAATAAGATGCGATGTGATCGCATTGTTCGAAGATCGAGAAGCCGAGTGGTTGCATGCGCTCATGTAAAGAGTGAAGGGAATGAAAGCTAAAAGCTATGTTGGTAGTGATCTACTTCACAGCAATGCTGACTCCGTGAACAGAGGTTTGGCGCGGAGCCTCTGCTTAACACTTTGTCATGCCCGAATTACGACAGAAAACCATCTTCTCACCCAGACGAGGTAATACTGACAACTTCTTGAATATCCAATCATTCTTACGCTGAGGTAAACTAATAGTTCTTAAATAATTGGCTTTCAGAATTTTCCAGGTAGCAAGGGAGGAAAAGGTAGGAATCTTGTTGCCAGCCAGAATCATTATCTGATGCTCTCCCAAAAAATTCAAGCTATTTTTCAGCCTCAAAATATGGTGGCGAAACCAACAATAATTACACTTTTAATTACTTATAAATACGAGCTCCTTAATGAACGTCAGATCACATTTTAAATTTCTTTGTAAAAAATCATGTCAATTCTCATACAAATAAATACAAGAAAAATGTGTAAATATCCATTTAAAGTAATGAAGAAAATACAGTAGTTTTAAAGGTTGTTTTTTTTTCACGAATAAACTACTCAGTAGCTAACTAGCAATGGCTCCTTGAATTCCAAGGAGTAATGACTGAAGCACAAAATTACACGTATAATGAAGTTCTGCAAGTCTCATTTTACGCTAGTAACCGTACCAGTACTTCGTACATCTCACTCTTCGACGCCCTCCAGCACCGGTGCATCGCATACATCCACCAATAGCACCGCCAGACAGCTAACGCCACCACCTTGTTCCTCATCTCGCCAAGACCCGTAAAGGGAGATACTGCGGCCGCGCACGGAACTGCATCGTGTACGGGCAAGCCCGCCATTTTTCCCTTGCCGCCCTCATCCTCGCCTCTCTTCTTCCGAGGAGCCGAGCTCTTGTCGAGAGCCGGACAGCGTCGGGGGATGGCAAGCGGTTTATCACCCTGAGCGGCGGGTGCGCGCACGTCACGCGAGGCTCCGGTAATGAAGTACCCCGTAATGAGGACAATTAATTTAACTGTTAATTTTCTTGGCGAGCAAACACACTTTGTATATTTTATCATCGCCGGTGCAGGCTTTACACCCGCGACAACAGTTTTGTGAGCGGCGAAAACACCCTGTTTAAACGAGCTCGTTCTCCCACCTACCTCTCGCTCCACTGCTTTTCAGTCTGAAGAGGACGGTAAAGGGGAGAAGAGACAGATGAGAAATAAGGTGAGATTAGGGGGAAAGGGAAAAAGAATTACGTCGGAATGGTGGACCAAATAGTTAGGCAGGAATGCAACAGTGTGGCACATGTTTGTGCCGGTAGAAGGGTACCAACATATAGAATTACAGAAGTAATGCAGGAAAGTGAGAGAATGCCAGAGGGTGGGTGAAAATAAAGAGATCTCATGTTTCGAGAAAAAGCTTTGTAATAAGATGAGCATAAAAACATAAATGTAATGAAAAAGCAAAATGTCAGCAAGTGAAATTGGGGTGGCAGTGTTGTCGAATTGTAGACAACTGTGCTACAAGTCAACGATGACAAAGAAGTCAGTTATTTCTTCCTATAAATGATTATGACAGCCGATTTCTGTTAGTTTAAAACTAAATATTATTTTTGAAAACTTTGGAAGTAACTGGGTTTTAAGTTTAACTATTACATTAAGTTATGCTTATTATACAGAGAAAGTATTTCCTGGCGTGAAAATGAGATTGTCATAAGTAACTAAAATTTACTTACAACTCAACTCCATTTAACGTAGTCGTGATTCAACAGAATCAGAACACAAAGTGGCACATATTCCTAAACCCAACACAGATCACTAAACCTGAAAATTTCAGGCGAAATTTTTCAAAAATCTTTGAAAGAGCAATTTTGACCAGAATTCATGAATTTGTGAATCAAAATAATATTCTTCCTAGTAGTCAATTTGGTTTCGGACACAAACATTCTACTACTCATCAATTGTTACGTTTAACAGACTATATTGCCACCAATTTCCAAAAATTACGTCATGCTCTTGCTATATTTCTAGATGTAAAAATAGCATTTTATAAAATCTGGCATGATGGATTACTTTTTAAATTGAGAAATATTGGTTTCCCAAATTATTTACAAAATATAATAAAATCCTTTTTAGTTAATCGAAGATTCAAAGTTCAAATATATAACACCCTCTCAACTGATCACAATATGCAAGCTCGACTTCCCCAAGAATCTCCTTTATCACCTATGCTTTTTAAATTTTTATTTCTGATATGCCTTACTTACAGACGACACTGCAATATTCACCACTCATAGTGATCTTTTAGGTAGAGACAATCTCCATGATGACTTAAATCTCCTCATGTCTTAGTTCAATGATTAAATAAAAATAAAAATAAATCCCCAAAAATCTCAAGCTAAAATTTTCTCTTTAAAACGGATTCTTCCTACTTATCCCTTAATAATTAATAATCATGCAGTTAAATGCCTTCCAAATGACACTCCTGATAAATATCTTGGACTTCAAATTGATACAAAATTAACCTGGAAAAGCCACATGACATCAATAGCGACAACAGTTTACACATATAAAAATATTAAAATTGTATCCATTCATAAATAGAAAATGAAAATTATTTGATAAAGAAAGTAATATTTGAATACATTATACGACCTTCACTGACCTACGCCTGCCCTATTTGGGAAGGTTCCACTACAAGCAACCTTCAAAAACTGGAAGTACTGCAAAATAATTTTTTAAGAAATGTTCTAAAAGCTCCAGGATATATCAGAAATGATAAAATTTTAAAAGAATTATCAAAAGAACCTCTAAAAACTTGGATTTCAAACTTTCTTCCTATTTCTACAATTCTTTTCCATCATGCCCAGCCACTCCTTTGTACACTCTAGGTAAATCAATCTTTTTCCAAGAATCAAATCAACCTATTCTAAAGACCTACCACATCCTCCTTAATTAGCTGTAAAGCAGGTTTAAACATTCCAAAATTCAATTCAATATTTATTTATTCTTTTCAATCCAAATATTGTATTTTCCTGAAGGACTCTTACTGGGTATCCTTAGTTGTTAGTTTCTAATATTATTATTTTCAAACATTGTACATGTATGATGAAAAGTAGTTAAAAATGATTGTGTATACCGTGTAAAATAAAAACCCTTGAAAGACATAATATTGGCGAACAAGGATAATAAAATCTATTAAATAAAAATAAATAACAAGTGACACATAACATTGCTTCCAAACATTTTAATAATAATAATAATAATAATAATAATAATAATAATAATAATAATAATAATAATAATAATAATAATAATAATGTCTTTATTACTGGCAAGATTCAGGTCCTAAGGCCTGCTCTCCGCCTAACCACTTAAATATTTTCAGAATTTTCGAATAAAAACGGATGTCAAACGTCAAAAACAAAATGTAGATCAAAATAGATTTAAAATAATGAACTAACGAAAACAACGTTACATTTTTAATTGAAGTTTATCAAATTATTCTTTTAAATGTCCCTCAGTCCTCTCAAGTTCACGGTCATGTTGTATAGTAGTGACATTGTTTAAAACCAATATTTAAAATATAAATAAATAATTTATTTACCTTCAGCTACATTGTATAAGTAAACTATCACTAGTGTTGGCAGAAGAAAATTATAGTATCTATAGTATTTTATTTTGTATTATTTGTAATGTAAGTATTTATGTTCTTGTACTATTTTTTTCAACATTCCTAATATTGTATCCAAATCTGGAGACTTTTTCGAATTATTCTTTATTGTGTTATATTTAGAATATTGTTTTAACATTATTGCAGTTCTACTGCAATCAACGATCCACGATGCAACCAAAAGTCTTGCCACCGTACAACGATCCACATGCAACCAATAAAATTATTATGAAGTAGAGGTGGTTGATGAGCTGAATTACTTGTAGCTGAGACGCTACCTGAGCACGGCAACGGAAAGGAGAACGCACGACATTGGCACCCAGAGGACGTCAGCGATCTCACCGACGCGACGCAGCGGGTGAACCGTCTGCCCCACCTCCGCGGTGTCTATTAACCGCACGGGAATCTCAAGGTGTTTAGAACGCGTCGGCGACATTTTATTGGGCAATACGCTCAAGCTAAAAGGCGGCGCTTAAGGAAGAAAATAGCTGCCTTTGCCACCGTTATCTGCCGCTCTAACGAAATTAAGCCGTTATAAAGGGGACACTTTGGGACTGGCGTCGGCTCCCGCGTCCAAGGCATAGGCGAGGAGAGAGGGCCTTTAATATCTCGCTGAGCAGTCGCCCGGCGCAAGACCTGCCTCCGCCGCCGACGCCGAGACGACGAGTAGGGGGGGGGAGGTAGGGGAAGGACGGCGAAAGGACATTATGTGCACAAGGAGCTGCGTCTCTACGGAGGGACAAGAAACTAAGACGAAGTGCAGATTTCTGTCTCCCTTATGTGATATGTTCGGATTGGGTAAAAAATTGCTGGAAAAGTCACGGATTGTTTACTTTTTGAAAGCTTTTCTGATTCGATTTAAATCTTCAAATCATTAAGTTCGTGAATTAATTAGTTAATTATAAGTATATCATAATCATAAACTGTAAAGATTTTAGACGAAAATATTTTTTATAAAACTTCCATCAAAAACTACCAAGGAAGCAATACGTCTGTTCACAATTTATAACGAATTTAAGTATAGACCTGTCAAAGTTTGTGGACTTTCTAATAAATGAAAATGTATTTTTTGCAAATTGAATATCTTCTTCTAACAATTATCTAAGGTATAAGTGGGTTAATCTTTGCTAACGAGGTGATGTACTTGGAAGACCGATTCAGTAAATGGAGCTCAATCCTTAGAATGGCAAAACTTCCTGAAAACGAACGACAAGTTGACGTAATGTTACGTATTTAAAACTGAACATGAATGTGGAGTGTACAGTATCCTATATGCAAATTTTATTTTAAAAAATTAAAATTCAATTTAATAAATTAATGACACAAAAGCTTGCAAATTATAGATCCTATTATCATATCATCAGCAAGAATATGACCAAATAAATCAGATGCCTTAACGGATCCAATGTAACTCGAACGTTCATCCTCATGTTCCTGTTTCAGACGAAATAAATTCACGCGTACTTAGATGGTCAATATGTAGAAATGAGTTCATTGAGAAATTTATGCCTCCCACTGTATGTTAAGAACAACGTGAAAATGAGGGATGGTAATACGTCTGGAAAATAGGTACTTTACATTTCTCAATAGACATTGCTTAGGTCCCGCACAGTTCTCATTATATCGCAAGTGTTTCAGCAGAATAATTTTCAACGAAGTATAGTAAAGGCACCTTACTTAGGCGTGTTGCTTCCTCCACTGCACTCGCCATTCCATGGCTGCGGCTCTTGCGTGACCCCATCCAGATACGCAAATTAAGGCTTGCAGATTTTGACAGTTGCTATTGGTGCGCAAAACGTAAGACAGGTAACGCGTGAGAAATTAGTAGAGAAACCTCTTCGAACATGACACGAGATATATAAATGTATAGTTTCTTATTTTATTACGGAACATCAAGAATATTAAGAGACATGTTATTAATATGTTTAGTTTTTACTAGTGGAAAGAAGCACTAGGCTCGTAACGATATAATTCGAGATTTGATATACCTCCCGCTGTTTAACTTTATTCACATAGACACTAATTCAATTATCTCATTTTAACCGGAAGGAACATTAGAAAATGTACTACATAATGAAGGCGAGATACGACATAAATTTGTATTTTTTAGATATACTTTTTTCATAGTTCTCTTTACAGCACAGCATCATGTAATAAATTGAATGCTTCTAGGTTTCTGTGTAATTGAACCAATGGCCAGTTGTAAGAAAATACCGAATGTCTAAACATTATGTGTTAACAGGTTTTGAATGACATTTCGCTTACAGGTTCCGCTTTTGTCTTGTTGCGTTATCCTGAAAGAACAACAGTACGATCAAATCTAAAAAACGAACAATAATGGGAGACTAGAGTACAATTCATGCAATGTTTTTAAAAGAGCATCCTGTGTCTCCATTGAACGCAAATTCCATTATTTTGGCAAAAAATCATGTGAAAGTGAAATTAAACATTTTAATTATCTTAAAGTACAGTAAACCAAAACAAATCTCATGAAATGCCCGAAATAGGAGTTGGCTACTATCTCTCATTTTATTCAAAGTATAGCAAGTACCAAATTATAATAATAGCTCGCTTCCATCATCGTGAAGTATGGAAAATGTATACGATCTCAGAATGACTGGAGAAACGAAAACTTAGGTATACTTTCTAAAAGTTAAAGCAAGGAAATTACTAGGGTTTTGAAATGATATATGGGTCTCAGTATAAATGTTACAAACTACTAGGGCAAGAAGAGTTGTCGAAAATGATAACTTTTTACCAATGAACATCTAGTGGCAAATTGCATTTAACGGTGGTATATGCCTATACACATTGACATTTGCCTCTGGTTATTAGTCAACCACAGATACCCGGCAGGTCCAAATCTCGTTGACGGCGTAAATAAGTGACCTACCTGTGCATAAGGGGTTGCCTAACAATCAGAGTAAAATGGCACATGCGATAACTCATTAATAGTATAATTGGCAGAAAGTTATCATTTTCCACCTCTCTAAATTCCCTAGAAGTTTGCCATATTTATTCTCAGACAATACGTGAGGTGTTTTCATAAATGTTTGAGGAATCACATTTGGCTCTTATGTATAGAACGATTATTTTCAATAATATCGACAAGATAATGCATTTTACATATCAAGACATACATTTTGATAAAGACAATTTAGGTGAATGTGTGTAATATTTCGATGTATCCCTCCAGTTGTTTTTACATCACGTGCACACGACTGAACTCCGAATAAGCAAAAAATGCAAATACTCAAATATTTTATTCGTGTTTATTTTAAAATATTTAATGGAAGCCCATGTCCAAAAGTTTTGGATACCCCTGTCGTTCTGCTCGACCTCGCCTGGAGACCTTCATTCACCCTCACCTCCCTTTCTTCCTCTCTTCCTCCCTTCCCCCTTTCTCCTGTCTCGTCCCGACGGAATTTCATCAGAGGAGAGGATGTGCCTTGTACGAGCGTAACGCGCAACGAGAATTTGCATACAATGTATGACCGCGCGCGCCGTACATTTTACAAGAAATGACCGAAACTTGCCGCGAGGAGGGAGTCAGCGACCAGGGTGGAGAAGACGCGGAGGGGGAGCTGCCTGGGGATGGTCGAGTTTCCTCAGACAGTAAGTTTAATTGGCACTAATAGTGTAGCACCCATAGTGTCGTGGTGGAAGTTATTCACCTTTACTCATGCACTTAATTTAACCGTTTGTTGTATTAAGATACAATTCATATTGTATTTGCTGTTTTAAGTGTCTCAGTGAGATATTCACTAGTTACAACTATTTAGGTATACTATAATTCTACTCTTTTAAATAAAATCGTTAATGATTTGTTTACTTTTTTCAAATTACTTTTATTTTCGCATTTTATTTCATTAATACGTGTCAAATAATTTTCTGTTCTAAATTTATTAAATTACAAACAACGAAAACATCGATTTTTTTTCAATGGGACCCTCTTAAATTGGGCACACTGGATGCCTTGGAAAAGTATTAGCTTTAGCGTTGCCTGGATGGGCGGAGAGGTGAGGTCAAAACAATTGCACTTGAATATATTCATGTTTGTATCAGATTATCAACATTAGAAGTTTCCAATGTGCGCAGATATTGAAAATTATGCAGCCTCCAATCATACGATTTCGTTAGATACCCATTGTACACGGGAAGTATTGATTTTGATGGAAAAATTGCAAATAATAGTTTATTCTGTTCCACCTATTCATATACTAAGAACATCGACTAAATTCTCAGTGCGTCACTGCTTACAACTCAGCTGACGTTGTGCGACAGGAAGGTTCAAAGGAAGATATCGCACCCACTAAATATTTGCAGCTATTCACATGTCACTTTATGAAACAGCAACTTTTTTGTTTATATTCTTGGTATCTAAAGAACTTTTGTACTGTGTGTCCATAAATACTATACTACTTTAATTCAGTATTCGTGAAGATTGTTTCTGTTAAAATATTTATTTTACTGCATTGTTATACAAGAGTATTTTACTTGTTATGGAGCAGTGTGCGAGCTATTTTTTGGAAAATCATTTTGTGTGAGTTCGTTCAGTAGCAGGTTTTCTTGACCACTATGCTATTTTCTTAAGTGTTTAGAATATTAACGTGGGAACATTAAAACATTATAGATAAAACGCGGGAACGTTCGTATAAATTATTTTTGTAAATAGTTCTCAACAATGAAAAATGTATAGGATGATAAACAAACCAACTAATTACATTATTAAATTAATAAAACAATGACAAATAAACAAAAATACAACTTCCAGACTTCAATATTTTTTAAACCGCCTAATACTATTCTTATGAGAACAACGAAAGGGTGACAAATCGCAATGAAGTGCCGCACATAGTTTGAGTTAGTGATCACGCCCAGAGAGCACTCTGGCGGACTTGGCGGGAAGCGCGCGACGGAATTAAGGCCAGTTAAAGAGTACTTTGGCGTCCGGCAGTGGCGAAGTTGGCGGGGGCGGGGTCAGCACTGGGCGGGCCATCATCTTAACACCGGTGACGCTAAAGCGGCTGTTACGAGCAGGCGCGGGACTGGCCGACGTAATTACAGTTATAACGGACTCCGGGCAAAACACAAGCGTTGGCTAGCTAGCAGGCAAGAGTTGACGCGACACGGCGTGTCGCTGTCTCCATTGAGAAGAGAACGTCAGGAGAATTGAATGGAGAAAGAAGGAGGTATGAGAACAAAGGGAGAAGGTTTCTGGCGGGAGAGGAAAGAGGGACAGAGTAGGAAAGAAAGTATGGAAAGGAGAGTGTAGCGTCATAGA
This sequence comes from Teleogryllus occipitalis, assembly GCA_011170035.1. Taxonomy (NCBI): domain Eukaryota; kingdom Metazoa; phylum Arthropoda; class Insecta; order Orthoptera; family Gryllidae; genus Teleogryllus; species Teleogryllus occipitalis. The sequence continues at coordinate 1,000,075 of BLKR01000005.1, read as the reverse complement.
CTTGACTCCCTGCTCTAGAGAGACGAGTTGCAAGGTATGGCGATGAGGGAGCCAAATATTGGCTTCCGAACAAAGGCCACCCTTCAGGGAAATTCCAGAGGGTAGGGGGCTTGTAGGTGTCGGGCACAAAAATGCAGCGTCGGTGGCGCTCGCCTCAAGACGACTGCGTGGGGGACAGATGACGTAGGAGGTCATGTGACTCGGACCTATACTATTAAGGTGCGTCGCAGAACACCTGATCGGGTAACGTATTTTTGGTTTCCTCGCGGCAAAACCGCAAAACTTGTCCGGCCAAGTCTGGCACGAAAGTGTTGTAGGTACGAGCAGGTATTCGAGGTTCGGACACGGTGAAGTATGCTTTATACTTCAGGGCAGATTGTCTGCCGAGGCACGCCAGGTGCCGAGTTGCGAGTCGGCCGAGTTGGCTAATCGCAGGCGCGGCCGCAAGGAGCGTGAGGGCTGCTGCCGCGGGTAGCTCCGACAAACGCCTTAGAGTGACGTCCGTAGAGATATTGTAAATAAATTGTATATACCCACTCGTGTCTGTTCCTTTGTGGCGTAGATCCCTACCCACGACGTTACAAGGGTAAGGAAGAGTGCGTAGGAGGGAAAGAGCGGTGGAATGGAGAGAAGGGACGGGAGAGGGAAGGTAGAATGGATGGAAGATCGCAAAGGAGAGAGGGAGGGAGAAGAAGAAGAAGAAGAAGAAGAAGAAGAAGAGAGAGAGAGAGAGAGAGAGAGAGAGAGAGAGAGAGCGAAATTGCAAGGGAGAGTACAAACTGGGAATGTGTTGAGGATAGAAGAGTCAGGAATGAGTGATTGCGCTGTGAAGGGGTGTGGTGACAATTGATGAACTAACAGCTAAACTGAGAAGAGTTCTCAGTAAGATGGTTTGGAAAGGTGCTAGTTAGTGGCATAATACTAGTGCTAGTTAGTGGCAAAAAGGGAATGGAAGTGAAGGTGGGATTCACTATGAAGCCAGTTAAAAGCTGTAGGGGAATAGAAATGCTCACAGGAGAGATGATCACATGGAAGCTAAGAAATCAGAAAACATAAGAGATCAGAATAAAAATACAATCGAAAAAAAATAAGAACCGAAAGAGACGTATTAATAAATAAGAAAGATTGTAGCAAAAATTTTGATTTAAAATAGACTGCAGAGATTTAGGAGTAAAAATAAAATCATGATCCTCTTAATATAATCTAAATTTTTTAACAATTTTGTCCTCAAATGCGCAGATACATACGAAGGTTTGAGTGATTGCCGAACTCCTTTGTCGCCAGTGACTCATCGAAACATTAAAAAAATACATTGCGGAGAAACGAAATGCAACCGATCGATTCTCAAAGTCACCTGTGTAATCTGAAAGACTCGATTCTCTTTCAGAACTTCGCAGTCGCAGGTGAAGTAAACAGAAATTTGTCGCACTCTGGTTATATACAGGTCTGTTGTTACTTTATACTATATTTCGTCAATACACAAATTTTCGTTTTCCTTCGTTTGAATTCAAAGAAAGTATATTTTCGTTATTTTCGGAGATAATAACGAATCCGGGTCAAAAATGCTAACAAATTCGACACACCATAATAAAATGCTGTAGAATGTTATTAAACAAATGAAAAATATGAAAAATCCCTGTGCAGAAATAACGGTTTTCAGCAAATACTTTAGGAAGCATGTTTTCATATTGTGCAGAACACACTTGTGTTTTTATGATCAAAATAGTTCATACTGTGTATAAAACAAAATAAATCCACACATATTATCTCTAAATAATAAAGTAGACCCCAAAGCTCAGTTAGAGTGACGGCAGTTCTGGAGGAGGTGAGAGTGAGACAAACATGTGAGCGCGTCGTCCCCTTCCTGCAACACAAAGCATGATTGGGCGGTGCACTAGCTTCACGATACAGCTACTGGACAAAAGCTGGAATTTCACTAGTTGGCGCCTGCCCTTCATGGCTCTGCCAGGCATCTCATCGGTACGTTACCGCAACCTGTCACTACTCGCCGAACATGAGGACGTCTTCGCCTCACTGGACTCGCACTGGCCTTTCCTGCGGAATTTCAAGACCTTTCTCTTACCTTTAGACTCAGTTTGGATTCTTTTATGACCACAGGCACAAATAATGTTTTAAAACACTGAAAATTATTCACATGATCTTCTTTTATATATGCTAATTATGTCCAGTTTTACATGTAAACTTTTCAGTTTTTGTCGTAAACTTTTCAGTTTTTTAAGTTTCCTTGGTCAGAAGTAATTTCATTTTTATGCGGTTGGTGTCAGAAATGCTCCGTGTAAATTATTCTTTACACGTGTAAATTATAAGAAAAATTCTAAAAACGTGTCCATTTCGATTTTATATCTTGTTGTTTCTGAATGAAAATCTGGCATATTTCTGTATTACGAGGTAGTGACTTTGTATCCTTCTCATGCTAGAATGGTAGACACCTATGTATAGTGATGAGGACATGCTCGAATGTATTTCTGGGAATAATATCCTTTTTTAGAACGATAAAATAAATGAAGCAAATAAATAGCGACATTTTCTTAATTATAATTCCAAGTAGCATCCGTGCATTAAATTTAGGTAAACTGTGGGGTCAAATCTATGGGGTAAAACGTATGGGGTCAAATCTGACCCCTAACAGAGTCCACGTACGTAATGGATAAACAGAGTTGCAGGGTTAAATCAGTCTCGTTTTGAATAGATCGAGATCATCTCCATGCAATTTTGCTCTGAAGAGTATAGATTACAGACAAAAATATTGGCATTGTCTCTTTCGAATTTTCATCTTATTCCAGGTTTTTCAAAAAGTTATACACTTTGTGTGAGGTCATTTTAAAGTACATCCGTCATATTCAGACTGTTAAAAAATTAGTAGCAAAAAAAAATTATTAGCCATGCCACTGTGACGGTTTCTGGTAAGCATTGTATTAAAAAGAATACAATAAAATACATAAATAAACTAAAAAAGTTAATCATTAAGAAACCTTTTCGATGTGAGATATTTAGAAGTGAAATAAAAACGCTTCCCACTAGCTCCACGAAATCATTTACTCTAAAGCATTGAGAACCTAGTACATAAAAAAGACGAGCTTGCACCGATTACCAACGATTTTTTTCGTTTCATTAACTCTGAACAAACGGACCACAAAAAAATGGAGAAATACTTCTACCCACGATGAGACCATGACCAATTGCAGTGGAAAACCAATTTCCTCATAATTTCAGATTCCAGTACACGAACGATATTTGCATTACTATGCATTTAAATTCCAAGACAACCACAATGTCCTCAGAATTTTCGTTGTTAACCCGGCAACACACGTGCCTCTTTCTATAACGTTAGTGCACACACCAGGTCTCACAGACTCTTCTGCTTGCATTTCCCATAATTCAATTTCTCCTTATAATTTCGATCAAAAGAGTGTACTAGAAAAAAAGATGGATATTATTTTCAATAACGAGATATATTTTTAATTAATTGATTACTATATTTATTGGTTTCTATGTAAATTAACAAAACTGAGATAATGAAATAGGATGAAATATTATTTTCGTTGTATTTAGTATATTTTGCATATCTAACAGCTTTCCTTCATTGCATGATTTACAAACTGTTAGTGAATACTACAAACATACAAACTTTTTGCATGTTTGGCACTAATATTTTGTTAAGTGGCGTAAAGTAGTGAACGAAAGCCGTTGCACGAGCGCACGCAGGTGGTCTCTGAGACCCGTGCAACGTTTTGAAATGTCTCGCCGCTAGAAAGAATAACAATACTCACCTTCTCAAAAGAAGTATGACATATCTGTGGAAGGAAAAGGTTCCTGGAAGCAGTGGTCACGGGTTGCCAAACTGCAATCACAATATTCGAGTAAAGGCTTCCCGGGTCTCTCAGACCACCTGCGTGCACTGCCGGGTTGATCAAGTTACAAATGCAATCAGACCCAACAACACGAACGTACGACAACCGATAAATCGATAAGATCTGATGGGGTGATCGTAAAATACGACTATTTCATTGGGGGAAGAGGCAGAAGGAATAAAATCCCCTCTCACTAGTTGCTAGTTTTGTTTTCCGTAGCACCTGCGCACTTCCATATGGAGACAAAGCATGACAGATTTGTATTCTTCCTCGCTTAATCAGTCTCGTCGCGTTTCGGGGTCCCCAGACAGCGGCAGCGGCGTCCGCGGAGGCGGTGGGAGAGGGCACTATTTCCCGGGCAAGATGCATTAGCGCACGTGCATTTGCATACGGCGGATGGCGCAGGTGAAGGTCCGACGTCATTTGGATGCGGCGCGGCACCGCCAGTTGAATATTTAGCGTGCGATGCTTGTCCGACGAACGTCGCCCATCCCACCTCCCGACACCGGTGCACGGCCCCACGGTCTTCCCGCCCTTCCAGCCCCACCTCATATACACGCCTCGCCTCTCCCTCCTGCTGCCGACAACCGCCGTCTGTCTAATTCCACTCTCTGTCTCGTCACACCTTCTGTCCCACTTCCGCACCGGGAGCGGTAGCTCAGTGCACCAACTGATGTCACTGCAGCGCCTCTGACCGGGAGGTCCTAGGTTTGAGTCCTGACGGCGGCAGGATTTCCGACTCTAGCTATTCAGCTAGGTCGAATTCAGTCGCTGTCTGGAGGAGAATTCTAGCGGCCGGCTGCTCTGATCGGTAGTTTTCCGTGGTTTCCCCGATCAACACCAGGCGAATGCCGGAGCAGTGCCCTACCAAACGGGCCACGGACCGCGCGCGATATCTCCTTCTTCCTTGTCCTATCCTCTCCCCTTACACACACACTAACATACACTACATTACATATTCCGGGAGACCAGTCGGGAGCTTAGAGCTTGTCCGGCTGGGGCGGTGCCCCGCTAGTGGGAGAGTCCTGGTTAGGGGGAAACCCCAGTAGCACCGCCATCTCCCGCGAAAAAAACATGCACTACACTAACGGGACTAATGACCAAAGCAGTTGACGCGCCCGGAAACATGAAAAAATCAATCAATCAAACCCACTTCCACCCTCTCTCCACTTCCATCCCCTCCGTACTCCCACTCTTCACATTCTTACCCTCTGCCCATTCCCACCGTCTTCTCATTCCCATCTTTTGTTGTCTCCCACCCTCTCCCTACCCCCACCTTCCCCACTACCTCTGACCCTCCCATGCTCTTCCCCACGCTATCCCTCTCCCACTTTCTACACACACCCACGTCTGTCGAACCACACCCCCTATTCATCCCCATCCTCTACTCCGTCACCCTCTTCCCACCCACTCTCTATCTTCTACCACCCTCTGCCGATTCCCACCCTCTACCCGCTCTCAACCTCTACCTACACCCACCTTCTCCCTAGTCGCACCCCGAGCCACTCCCACAGCCCCACCCCCGTGGGAGGCAGCGTGTCTGGAGGTCACCGTTGATTAACGACGCCTGCAATTAAGATCCGCTCCCGGGGATGGAGCACCATTTGTCTCCTAACTTCCTTTTCTCACCACTCCTTGTTTATCTCCGATTTCTGTTCCGTGATAAAGTGCGGGTACCGAGTGCTTCCACTGATGTAGTTGCACGGGTCAGCAACTGCAGTTTAGTTGATAGGGAAGTCCTAGGTTCGAGTGTCGGTGGTGACAAATTCGCTACATTAGCTAAGTAGCTGGATCGGAGGATGCACCTGCGTGGATGAGAATTCTGACCAGTAGTTTCCAAGGGTTTCTCCACCAATTCCAAAAACATGCCAAGACAGCTCCGAAAGAAATTGGGCTACTGACCGCTGACGGTAGGACCTTCCCCATTTTGACCTCACTTCTAACTTTATATTCAGAGGATGGTAAAATTCCGTCGCTGCCATAAACGCCATTGCTTCTCTGTTATGAACAAATTCAGACAATTTATTCACAACAAGTAGTGAGTCAACAAGTAGTGTGACTATGCAAATGTCACGCACGAAGTGGGATGTAGCGTTCGAAGGAAAAGGTAATATGAACTTAAACATTTCATTTGTGGTCATGTACTATGACTGGCGTTGCATGGAGTATTATATTTGGATTATGTAGTATCCAATCAAAAGGCAAGAATTCATAAAACGATTTTTATTCAAGACCAGGTACAATTGCTGAAGTTCCGTATCACCAGAAGAATGTACCAAACGAAGTCGTGTTATCGTAGTTCAGAAGAAGTCCCAAAATCTGCCGAGTCGTCAAATATCCACAAGAGAGTTCTAATTTCGTTGCACAAGTCTTCGTCGTAGCTGATCTCCACTCTTCTCTTCTCTTCTCTCACCAAGTCACTCGCCTGGATACAATCACTAACACCGCCGCTCGCTATCTGCCCTCGCGTCGGGTCGGAGCCCTCTTATAGCCCGCTAGGGCTAGCGGCCCGCAGACTAGCTGCGGAATAGGGGTGGTGGCGAGTCCCTACCCGCTTGCTCGGGCGTGACGGCCGCGAGCGGACAGCCCAGGCCGACCCGCAACGGTCGCCTTCCTCTCCCGCCAGGGGCGGTAGAGGACGCCCCGCTGACGTCGCTCGGCGGCGGCTCCTTCAAATGCGTGCGGCCGGTCACGACAGATTAAAAAACTATCCAAAATACAACGAATTTATATTTGCATGATATTCATTAAGAACTAATAATTTTCGTAATGCCCAAAACAAATTGATGAGGTAAAAATGTATTGATGATTTAAAATATGATATCAAAGGAACATTTATTTTACTATAGATCACCGATAATTGTCGGGGTTTAATTTACGTCTTAGGAACGTTTTTTGTTGTTCAGTAGGATGAATGAAAACAAATATAATTATATATTTGGAATACTTGGAAATGATAAATATTATAATTGAGAATGTGGTAAGGATATCTACATACTTAATATAAAATACTTATAGAATTCTTTTCTGTAAATGTGGACGAAACTTAGTTCATCAAACACATGTTTCCCTTTACGAAACTTGTCACGTAAAACAAATGACGTTCACCAGACTTCAACCCGGAGTCCTTAACATTAGTAATGAAAAGAAAGGAAAACTTACTTGCCAGAAAGAGCTAAGATCTCTTATATGGTACTCGAATATCTAGTCAGACTTATTAGTATCGTGACGTACTGGCAAACAAAGGTTGTTGAACATCTAAGTTGTTTAATGCGCGTAGTGCTCAAGCCATGCATTGTAAATGAATAATTCTACTTTACGGTTCTTGCGTGAGGTATAGCACGCAACTATCACATGAGGCATGCAATTTCCTGAGTGCATTTCATATGGAAACCAACACGTTTATTGTGCAGTTTCCTGGAAACCGCTCTTGGCGATTCTGTGAATTGTTATATTACCGCGGAGATCAAACGATATTGGTATTGCTGATGTGCCAATTACTCCATAGTGACGTTAAACAAAATAAATACTTGTCTTTATTCACGAATTCCTTTATGAGTCATATTTTATTGAAGATATTGCAATTTTTCAGCTGTACTAAACATGGTTTAAGTACTTTTATTTCTAATGAGAAATCCTTTTTATTTTTATTTTCTTTCCTTATCTATACTTTATGCATTGTATATCATGTTTTAACTTTTTGGTTATTAATAGTCTTCTTTAGATGCAAGGATCGTAATTATGGAAACCATAGCACTTCATCTATAACTGAAATATATAATAAACTTAAATATTATTGGAAGACAGGTTAACGGAGCTTGGTCATAAGTAAACACGACCTGTAAGTCAGTTGTTTGCCGACATTTCGGAAAATTTATTTCCATCCTCAGGGCTAGCAACCAAAACATGAAAACATAATTAATACATGTGCTGAATGCTCCTCCATCTCAGGCACCTCTCGGGGAGTGAGAGACACACAATCCTCCTCACCACACCAACACACATATGAGACGGTGCCAGAGATGGAGGAGCATTCAGCTAGATTCAATTCTAGTATCATATTCATCATGGTGTGTGCCGACCGCACGCACTCACCTACTGTGTGTATTACGAAAACCACTACTCTGTGAATGTATCCATCCATCCATGTATTAAAAAAATATGGTTTTCTGCCATGGCTTCGTTTAGAGTTTCTACTGAACCGATTGTAGTATTTTTTCCTTTAAATGAAAGAATGTAATCTCTAGATGTGTTATCAGATACTGTTAGTGTTGATTCCCCAACATTTACGGTGTAAATTAATTAATTAAATCATTCTTTAATAGTACGCTTATCAATAGTCAATTGTTTTCTTACAAAGCTGCTTCATGGTGGCTCTGCTTGATGTTTTGTTTTGATTGTTGAGATTTGTTTACAATTCGTCAAGGTTTTGTTTCAGTGTAATAATCGCATTGTGGCGTTGATAGTTGGCATGTATTTGCTTTTGTGGTGTATTTTGTAAAGAACATTCGGACAGTGGGTTTTGCTCGGTTGTACTTAAGTAGTAAAGTTGTACACAGGTTATGTCGATCGTTGCCCACGCGCCCCAAAAGACGCAACCGTACATTAAGTGGACGCAGGGAAAGAGAACGTCAGTGTAGAAGTCGTGTTAGTGAGGTCATTTCGTTCTCTGTTGGGTCATTGTCTATGAAATGTTAGTTTTGTTCTGCTTTGCACTTCCCATGTGAGAGAAATTCTGCAAACGAGTTTACTCTGTGTAGCTTAAATGGGAAAATAAGTTTACCCTCGAGCAATATGCCAGAAGAAATCAAAGTTGTTTATAGATGATGACACATCAAAAAACTTTAGAAATAATATTCGTCAGTATAATAGTGCTCTTTATTTTGTGTCATTTGGTGCCGATATTGCATTGCCGCCTGGTCATGGGTCATACGTGTTCAAAATTTTGGAAACTCCACCTCAAAAAAGTATCTTCGTTATACCCTGAAAATCCAAACAACGCAACGTATAGTGAACATTAGTCTGGACACTATTTTACATTTATCTCAGATCTCACCGTCAAATTTTGACGGGTTATCACCACTTTAATTTATTTTATTTGTTAATAATTTGAAAGAAATAGTTATCAATGGGGTTACAAAATATCCATTTAATGGTTTAACATTTAGATATAAGAAATCTTAATATTTACGTAATTAATATTAATATTTACGTAATTAATATTCTTACGTAATCCTTATTGTCTCTGGCGGAATACATTAAGAACCAACCTGCTCTTAGCGACAGGCGAAAAATTGAGATTGTGGTGCATGGACCAACATATTATTTACATTAGTTTTTCCCCTTTGGTATTGCATTAATCTTTAGCAAACTTTGAAAGGACACTGCACCAATACTGAAAATGAGCCTACGTTTTGTTTTATCGATGCCTGTTACATGTCGTTGAATTCACTTTTATTAGCTTTAACAATTTCTGCGAAGCGAGATGTAACCATTCGTGAATTTTCATATTTTTAATAATTAACTGACTGATTTACAGATGCAAATTTGTACATTAGATCATTCATATTTTTTAAAAAATCGCGAAAAAATTTCTTTAGACACACCATCGTGAAGCAGGAGTTAAGATGTAGTCCATTAGGAATTTTAAAATTGTTTGTCTAATAAACTGTTAGGATATTAGTTTTCGAGACTATGATGGGAGATATTATTAACTGAATTATCATTACCTCAGTATCTACATATTGTTACATTTTTTGGCTGCGGATCGCATGTTGTGACATCCCTGACCTATACGGCTCCTTTAACGATTTCTGCGAAGCGAGATGAAGCCATTCGAGAGTTCGCGTGTTATTGATTACCTTGGTGAGCAGGTATTTGATGCTTCCATTTTTAATACGACTCTACAAATAATAAATTTTGCTTGCAGTATTCAACGATAGGATTCGAGAAACGACAGACTGTGCGTTTAACTTTCCGAAAAAAACAAACAGTGAATTTTAGAAGTCGCTTGAAATCCCCTGAAATGAATAAATGAAAAGCGTCCGGTGAAAACGGGAAGGTAGTAACTTCACACACAGGCCATGCAGAATGAACAAATTAAAAAAATAAAGTGTGCACATTAAAAAGTTTACAATAATATCTAGATTGTTATCCTTTTATAGGTTAATCTTCACCTCACTCGGTTCATTTTGCTCCTGTTAGCTCCACCAAGCGAAATGGATCTACTGAAGTAAAGATTATGTGTTCCACATAAAATTTCAAAAGTTCAAGTTCTTGTGCTCTCCGCCAAGTTTTATTTGAGTTTCGTAAAGTTGGTAAGGGGGCGGCAAAACGTTGTACGTTTTTATGTTAAAATCGTCAACATTGTACATCTTAGTGAATTGTACAGTGTGAATATTAAGTATGGTTTGTTCAGGAATCATTTGATGAGAGTAATGAGTTCTCATATAGAAACGTTGATCTGAAGCAGTTCTGCTAGTATCTGAGTAGCAATTTTGCTTACGCAGCATGAAAGGTCACTCCGAAACCTTTAACAGTCAATGGAAGTCAGGCCAGTCGGCCGAAGTGAGGGTGACATAATATTCATCAGGCGAGAAATTCTCCTACAAGGAAGGGTTTTGTAAAAACGCTACTGAACAAAACCACACAAAATGGTATAAATAATGTAACCCGCACCCTTTTCAAGAACAGGAAAATAAAAAATGCTTACTTAGAAACACTACAATAAATTAAATATTTTAACAAAATCTCCTTCATGAAAACTGCAATAATGTAGATTATTATTTATACAGTGCAATAATCCAAGCAATTCTCCAATCTTTCCTTCATTACCAACAAAAATACTTATCCATTACCCATCACGAGAATAGCAAATATTTAATGTTAGCCTTTCCTGGAGGCTGGCTACCGCATGACGTCAGCTGTTGCGTAAACAGTGACGATCTGAGTATTGAAATTTATTTGGTATCCGCAGTATGACAATAGGCAAAAACAATAAAATTTGCATTTTTTGACAAAATCGAAATAATTTCATTGTTTTCGCCTTTCCTCCAAATGCCTATCTAACGAAACAGACACCTTGTAAATCCTCAGACCTCATAGTTTCCTTTTAATGTCTGCGCGCTCTCGAAATTAGTAAAATAGATTCACCGATAAACCAAACTACTGCCATTACCAGCCCGTGCGCGACAAGGTCGCTCCGAAGACAAATTGTCGGAGCCGGCCTCATGCCGTGGGGGTGGGGGTGGGGGGCGCCGTGCGCGACCTTGGCGAGGCCGAGGTGGGCTCCGATAGCGGCCGGCACTCGCGGGGACCTCTCCACATAATGGTCTATCATCCCCGCCGCCATAAATCAAGCTGGGCCGGCGCGGCGGGGCGCGGCGCGGCGGCGCGTGCGTGTCTGGGGTCCCGAGGGGGGCGGGGCCGAGGACGAGGTCGTCTCAAGGGTGCGGGGGCGGCCGCGAGGGAGAAGGGTGCAGCTCCGTCGGGACCCACCGCCGCCGCCGCCCCGGCTCGCGCCCCCCTAATAATCACGTTACTTGATGAAAGTGCTAACAACACATAATCCTATTTTTGCTCGTGCTAAAGTAGTTAGCGCCCGGCCGGACGTCGCCGGAGGTCGTAAAGTTTTCCGCGCGCTCAAGTGGCTGCGGGAGGCGGTGGGGAGGGGTGGAACGTAGGCGCTTCTGCGGGCAGTGGCAGCTACGGGGTGAAGACGCTCCGCACCTCGCCTCTCAAGTGGGCCTGAGGGGGCGAGAAGTGAGGTTGTCACTGGAGTGGGGGATGAGAGGTGGGAGGGGGCTAGTGGGGAGTGGTGCTTGTAGGAGTGGATGCTAGTGGGAGGGAGTGCTGATGGGAAGGGATGCTTGTGGGTGGGGATGCTGATGGGAGGGAGCGCTGGTGCGCGGATGACAGATGGGATGGGGCACGTGGGTGGGACGGGAGGAAGTGGTGTTGGGAGGGGGTAGTGAGAATGGGTGTGTGTGGGAGGACTTCTCGTGGAAAAGGGTGGGAGGGGGTGCTGGAGGGAGAGATCAGAACGGGTTCACGTAAGTTGCGGCAAGTGTGAGGAAACGGGTACACGAGAACAAATGGGATTGATTAGATGGATGGTGGGAAGGAACGAGTGGTGAAGGGCAGGTTCAAACAAACTATTAGGGAAGGATGCCAAGTAGAAGTTCTGAGCGGCAGGTAAAAGTCTTGGAGGTAAGTGGGAAGAGGCGAGTGGGAGGGATCAGTTGGGAAAACGTTATTCATTTGTGAAGGTAGAGGCAACATCCACCTCTTTCCCGCTCCGCTAAAGCGGCTGCGTCGTGGGAGAAAGGGAGGGGAATCCTCTGTCAGCGCACGCGGGCAAGTGGGAGGAGGCGGTGACAGCTGCGGGGGAGGAGCCATCCAGTGCCGCACCACCCTGCGCCGCGACTTGCCAAAGTTCATTACAAGCCCCGGAGCTTGTCTGGCGTCATGTCTTCCCGCGCCCACCCCTCTCCGTCGCCCCCGCCCCCGCGCGGTCCTTGATTGGACAGCGCGGCGCGGCGTGGGAGCGGTGACGAATCAGGAGCTTAACTCGGGTGTAACTACCCTTCAACCCTCATCACCGAGGGCATTGTTCGCGATGAAAGGACGCGCACTTTATCCGGCCGCCGCCCACGCCCACGCCGCTGTCCGCAAGACGGAGAGTCGCGTTGCCATGGCGACCAGCGGACGCAGACGCACGCGCTGCGAGCAGGCGCACGTGACCTCCGAACCAATAATTGGCTGAGATGAAACAGTGCAACTGACTGTCGCCACTTCAGCGTCGCTGTCCGGGAGATCCTAGGTTTCGAGTCCCGATGATGGCTTTTTTTGACATTAATTATATGTGTTTCGAATTCAGCTGTAACTGGAGGAGATTGCTCTGATTGTTTTTCGTACTTTCTCCGATCAATACCTGTCGAATACCTGAGGATTACCCCCAACAAATGGGACGCGGACCGCGCGCGATATTTCTATCCTCATATTTCACCCGGACTTTCCCTTCACATACATACATTTACACTAGTGAACATGTCAAGAGAGCAATCGGGAGGTTAGTGCTTATTCTGGCTGGGACGGTGCCACGCTGAGGATACGAATGGAGAGGGGAAAATCCCGTAAGATATCACGGCAGCTCTCACGCTCCAGCGGGAAAATAACACCCACCACTTCCCGAGATACAAATAGCACTACACTTACGAAATTAATGACCTGAGTAGTTCTCGCGTCCCAAAACACACATTACTAACGAGATAATGCTTTTTACCCATCTACTTTTCTCGTTTTTCAATTACTGTCTCTCCAAACTCGTCGTTCCAAAATCATCTATTTCCTTTCAAGTTTTGATGTCATTACCTCACTTTCGCATGTTGCTTGTTATATTCGTACAATGTGTGCTTTAACAAGCAAATTACTAACGCTCTTTCGCTGCCCATGCGAAATATTTGCTAGTGCTCGTCTTCCTATAATCACATTACGTTTTGGTATCATCTTTTTCTCGTCGTCTTCAGTATTTCACTCTGAATCTTCACTTCGTGCCTTTGCAGACCTCATCATTTTCCTTTCAACTTTGACTTTATTTCTTGGTGCAACAACTAGCCAACTTCCTCGCAAATCTACTTAACTATCTAGCATCTTCGTCATTGGCTTCGTCTCTCTCTCTTCCCCAGCGATATTTGGACCCAGCGAATGTTCATTTCCCCACGAGCTTCAGTCATCGCTGTCAGTCCCATTCTGCCAACTCAAGCTGTGTCCCTCTCATTTTCGCCCTTTTAGTCACCATTCCCGAGCCTAACACTTGCCTTTATTCATTCATTTACTTCTTGACATTTCGAAACCATCTACTTCATTTTCACGTTTTTCCTCGTTCATGTCCGCGGGAAATGTTTTCTTCCGCAAGTTCACTGAATCCACCCTTGTTCAACCCACGAACACTTTCGTTCTTTTTTAATATTTCCCTGCGATGGTTTTTACTTCAAAGCACTTTTTCACTATTTCTTTTGTTTTTCTTTCCCTCTTATTTTATCATTTGCAATAGTCGCCTTCGTATTGACGAACAAGATAATACCGTCTTTGCCTTGTCAACGCAATTAATGTCACTGTTCTCAATATATTTTTATGTTCAAACATCGCTTTCTTAAACTTAGTGCACTCAATTTCTTCATTTTTCTCTCCTATAAATTTCGATGCAAATAGCTTAAGTACCTCTTTTTACATTCTCGTATACGTACTACGGAGTAGTATACATAGTAAAGAGAACGTTATGTAATGCTGCGCGAAAAAACGGCGAATTTTCGGAAGAAAAAAATTCATTCCCGGGCTCTGGTGACGAAAAAGTACATAAAACCAGTTGCTAAATTAAGAGAAAACAATCCTTTAACATTTAGTGTAGTCAGAATAAATGTTTAGTGGGTTTTTGATTCTGAAAATCCAATTGAAACCAAAACATTCGTACGTCCATCTGTCCGTCTGTGTGTCCGTCTGGCTGGCTGGCAGTATGCCCTTCTGTGAACACTGTTAGTGCCTACCCTACACGTACGATCGTTTCCAAATTGAAGAATCCCTCGTCGATCTACCTCGGGTTGAAGCTTTGAAATTAAAAAAAAATAATTTGGGGATACTTTACATGAAGAGTCCCGGACATATTCAAAAGTTTCCCAAGAACTGCTCCAAATTTTTTTTGTTTAAATTCTTTTGAAGAATAGAGAAAAATACACTTATAAAGGTGGCGTAGGTCCCATTTTCACAGTTAACTCTGAATTGTGGAAAGTTACAAAAGTTTTAATTTCTTTCGGCGTCTCCCTACAACTATAAAATTGAAGACAGATTTTTCCTTTAAATGAAATTTGTTGTCCTTAATTATTTATTTTATTAAGGTCATATACACTTGTAAAAAAATTAGTAGTTTTTGTGCAACAGAGCGTGCAATGTTTGCAATTTAAAAAAATACAAAAACAAGATTTTCTCAAAAACAGTTCCAATTTTTTTTTAAATTTTTAGTTGTGTTAGTGCCCAACCAATCCTATCCGAAAACATAAATGCCATATTGCTCTATTCTTTTGTTTGTTCAAAAATTACAAATATGTAATTGTTTTTACTTGTCTCTCACGTCGGTAATATTTACATTAGAGACAATTTCTTCACATTATTAGATAGATGAGTACATGTGCTTTAAATAATGTTAAATAAAAGCTTCTGGACAACTCAACAGTTTTCTGTAAAAATGAGCTCAAAATTCTGCATTTTCAGAAACGCTCAAACGCTATTTTCTCAGAAATGGCTACAAATTTTTTCTTCATTCTTTCCAATGAATAAAACTATTTGCACTGTTTAATACGACGTAAAATGAATTTTTCTGTATTCTTTCGTTTTTCCAAAAATTACACAAATGTAATTTATTTAAATAACTCTCACGCTGTTAATATGCAGATTTCCATCGATTTGTATACATTACTACATCTGTGGGTGTGGAAGTGCTTCAAAGAACTTCAAATGAAGTTTTTCGAAAACTCAATAGGTTCCTGGGAAAAAAAGCTTCAAATTTCGCATTTACAGTATAGCTTAATCGCCATTTTCTTAAAAACGGCTTCAAAATTTCCAATAAAAATTGCTCTTTAGGACAAGGTTTTACAGTTCTTGAATATTCTTAAAGTAATATTTCGGTTCTACTTTTAAGAAAACGAAAAGTTGAGATAATGTAAAAAAAATATTGCGGCGACGATAGATGACTGAGAGAATGACAGCTGACCAGAGAATGGAGCAAGATCTTAAACCCAGTCCACACCAAGGAAATTAGAAAAAATTGCTACGGTAAACTCTGTGGCATTCTGTTGCAGCTCTAGTTACTTTCTCGTATACATACGTATAATATAACGTTAAGTTCATTTTGGTACATTCTTTTGTTTTTTGAAAAAAAATACACAAATGTAATCTGTTTAAATAACTCTGATGCCGTTAACATGCACATTTCCATCGATTTGCATTATTATATTTGCGAGTAGATGTGCTTTAAATGACTTCTAATGAATTTTATAAAAATTTTAAAAAATGTACTTTAGACGAAATTAATGACCTGAGTAGTTCTCGCGTCCCAAAACACACATTACTAACGAGATAATGCTTTTTACCCATCTACTTTTCTCGTTTTTCAATTACTGTCTCTCCAAACTCGTCGTTCCAAAATCATCTATTTCCTTTCAAGTTTTGATGTCATTACCTCACTTTCGCATGTTGCTTGTTATATTCGTACAATGTGTGCTTTAACAAGCAAATTACTAACGCTCTTTCGCTGCCCATGCGAAATATTTGCTAGTGCTCGTCTTCCTATAATCACATTACGTTTTGGTATCATCTTTTTCTCGTCGTCTTCAGTATTTCACTCTGAATCTTCACTTCGTGCCTTTGCAGACCTCATCATTTTCCTTTCAACTTTGACTTTATTTCTTGGTGCAACAACTAGCCAACTTCCTCGCAAATCTACTTAACTATCTAGCATCTTCGTCATTGGCTTCGTCTCTCTCTCTTCCCCAGCGATATTTGGACCCAGCGAATGTTCATTTCCCCACGAGCTTCAGTCATCGCTGTCAGTCCCATTCTGCCAACTCAAGCTGTGTCCCTCTCATTTTCGCCCTTTTAGTCACCATTCCCGAGCCTAACACTTGCCTTTATTCATTCATTTACTTCTTGACATTTCGAAACCATCTACTTCATTTTCACGTTTTTCCTCGTTCATGTCCGCGGGAAATGTTTTCTTCCGCAAGTTCACTGAATCCACCCTTGTTCAACCCACGAACACTTTCGTTCTTTTTTAATATTTCCCTGCGATGGTTTTTACTTCAAAGCACTTTTTCACTATTTCTTTTGTTTTTCTTTCCCTCTTATTTTATCATTTGCAATAGTCGCCTTCGTATTGACGAACAAGATAATACCGTCTTTGCCTTGTCAACGCAATTAATGTCACTGTTCTCAATATATTTTTATGTTCAAACATCGCTTTCTTAAACTTAGTGCACTCAATTTCTTCATTTTTCTCTCCTATAAATTTCGATGCAAATAGCTTAAGTACCTCTTTTTACATTCTCGTATACGTACTACGGAGTAGTATACATAGTAAAGAGAACGTTATGTAATGCTGCGCGAAAAAACGGCGAATTTTCGGAAGAAAAAAATTCATTCCCGGGCTCTGGTGACGAAAAAGTACATAAAACCAGTTGCTAAATTAAGAGAAAACAATCCTTTAACATTTAGTGTAGTCAGAATAAATGTTTAGTGGGTTTTTGATTCTGAAAATCCAATTGAAACCAAAACATTCGTACGTCCATCTGTCCGTCTGTGTGTCCGTCTGGCTGGCTGGCAGTATGCCCTTCTGTGAACACTGTTAGTGCCTACCCTACACGTACGATCGTTTCCAAATTGAAGAATCCCTCGTCGATCTACCTCGGGTTGAAGCTTTGAAATTAAAAAAAAATAATTTGGGGATACTTTACATGAAGAGTCCCGGACATATTCAAAAGTTTCCCAAGAACTGCTCCAAATTTTTTTTGTTTAAATTCTTTTGAAGAATAGAGAAAAATACACTTATAAAGGTGGCGTAGGTCCCATTTTCACAGTTAACTCTGAATTGTGGAAAGTTACAAAAGTTTTAATTTCTTTCGGCGTCTCCCTACAACTATAAAATTGAAGACAGATTTTTCCTTTAAATGAAATTTGTTGTCCTTAATTATTTATTTTATTAAGGTCATATACACTTGTAAAAAAATTAGTAGTTTTTGTGCAACAGAGCGTGCAATGTTTGCAATTTAAAAAAATACAAAAACAAGATTTTCTCAAAAACAGTTCCAATTTTTTTTTAAATTTTTAGTTGTGTTAGTGCCCAACCAATCCTATCCGAAAACATAAATGCCATATTGCTCTATTCTTTTGTTTGTTCAAAAATTACAAATATGTAATTGTTTTTACTTGTCTCTCACGTCGGTAATATTTACATTAGAGACAATTTCTTCACATTATTAGATAGATGAGTACATGTGCTTTAAATAATGTTAAATAAAAGCTTCTGGACAACTCAACAGTTTTCTGTAAAAATGAGCTCAAAATTCTGCATTTTCAGAAACGCTCAAACGCTATTTTCTCAGAAATGGCTACAAATTTTTTCTTCATTCTTTCCAATGAATAAAACTATTTGCACTGTTTAATACGACGTAAAATGAATTTTTCTGTATTCTTTCGTTTTTCCAAAAATTACACAAATGTAATTTATTTAAATAACTCTCACGCTGTTAATATGCAGATTTCCATCGATTTGTATACATTACTACATCTGTGGGTGTGGAAGTGCTTCAAAGAACTTCAAATGAAGTTTTTCGAAAACTCAATAGGTTCCTGGGAAAAAAAGCTTCAAATTTCGCATTTACAGTATAGCTTAATCGCCATTTTCTTAAAAACGGCTTCAAAATTTCCAATAAAAATTGCTCTTTAGGACAAGGTTTTACAGTTCTTGAATATTCTTAAAGTAATATTTCGGTTCTACTTTTAAGAAAACGAAAAGTTGAGATAATGTAAAAAAAATATTGCGGCGACGATAGATGACTGAGAGAATGACAGCTGACCAGAGAATGGAGCAAGATCTTAAACCCAGTCCACACCAAGGAAATTAGAAAAAATTGCTACGGTAAACTCTGTGGCATTCTGTTGCAGCTCTAGTTACTTTCTCGTATACATACGTATAATATAACGTTAAGTTCATTTTGGTACATTCTTTTGTTTTTTGAAAAAAAATACACAAATGTAATCTGTTTAAATAACTCTGATGCCGTTAACATGCACATTTCCATCGATTTGCATTATTATATTTGCGAGTAGATGTGCTTTAAATGACTTCTAATGAATTTTATAAAAATTTTAAAAAATGTACTTTAGACGGCGACAGATGACAGCTGGCCAGAGAATGGAGCAAGATCTTAAAGCCAGACCACACCAAGGAAAATTTGATACGAAAAAGTCTATTCCATTCTCTTAGTCCTCTATTTTTTTCCTTATTTAGGTCGGCGGGAAACATTTATATCTATATGAATGTTGTATTTGCCCTTACCCGGCTCACATTGACTATTTGTCAAAGTGTTACGTCAGAAACGAATTTCCACCGTTTCCATCATGTTTCTTCCTTTTCTAATTTTCTCTTGTATCTATCAGGAAATGTTTACTCCCAATCGGGTTCTGCACGAAACCATACTCGACGCACGCTGCCTACTCTCTAAATGCTCTTCTTTCTTACAAACATTTTTCAAGAGACAAGTCGTTCAGTAGTAACAAGTACACCAAAGGCGCACCTCTGTGTATCAACTGAGATGAGTGAGTTCAACAACAATTGCCGGTCCAGCGTCATTAAGGGAGGAACCTAGGGTGCGAATCCTGTCGGTGGAAGCTTTTCAAAACGCGCTTCAAACACTAGGCGTATTTAACCACTGTCTTTAGAAGAACTCTAGCGTCCGGCTGCTTTGATCGGTAATTTTTCATGGTTTCTCCAACCAGGAGATTTAGCAACAGTCGGGGTGTACCCTGACAAATGGGTAACGGACCGCACGCAGTATTTTCTTTCTCCTCCACCCCTACACCAACACTTACATGTTCCAAATTTTATTTCACAACAAATAACAAAAACAAGATTTTCTCAAAAACAGACGAAAATGTAAAAAAAAAAATACTTTGGGTGACGATAGATGGCAGCTGGCCAGAGAATGGAGCAATTCCTAAAATCCAGTCCACACCAAGGAAATTAGAAACCTTTACCACGAGAAAATCTGTGCCAATCTGTAGCACCTCTAGTTTCTTTTAATTTCCTCCTCGTACACTTAAAAATACCGCTCATCCCATTTTTGACAACCTATTTTCGAAAAATGCAAAAAAATGACAATGCTAAATTTTAACGTTATAAACAGTTTTTACCTTCATAAAATCAGTTCCAAAATTAATCTTTAAAAATTTCCATAATTTTTTAAAAATAAATGAGTAGTTTTCGAGAAATGTTACTTGACCTTAATCCAATGCAAGGTAGCAAATTCATGAAATTTAGTCATGCCATTTATTTTATTTCTATTCTATAACTTGATTTCCTTTGTAAGCCACGTGGAGACAAATATTCGCAGTAGGAACGTTTAAACTTATGCTGCAATACTTCAATTTTAATTAACAAAATCTGTTTAAATATCGCTTAAAATTAGATATTACAAGTTTTCTTTAATTTTTTTGTATTTTATTAAAAAAATGCTTAATTCTAGAGACTCCTACGTAGGCGGAACAAGACTGGCGTAACGTTTTTTTTAATGTAAACAACTGTAGACTAGGCCAGGTAGAGTGATACGGCAGCACGGAGCTTTCGGGCGTTATACTGATGCATTAGTCTCAATATATCCACTCAGCTGCCATATTTTACTGCCAAATACATGTCATGACAAGAAATGTGGTGCAAATAATTCCAATTTTTGGTATCTTTTGAATGCAATATGAAAGGTTTGTCTTAAATATTATTAGATTTCAGAAATGTTTACACATTTATTATTTCTTTCGTTCTTTAGTTCGGTAACAATTAATTTCTTATGATATCAGAAAAATGATCAAAAACACTACTTTATATTGCGATCTCTTTTTATCATATTTTGTGAACGACTTTTTCATTCGCAGTTATTTTATTGTCTCTTTACTTATTTTTCCAATCTCGAACTTATGACACAAAGCAACAAATTGCGCTTTACAATTTATCACCCGTGCCTTTGTCATCCCAGAAAACGCTCAAAGGAAGAGTTTTAGAGACATGTCAGCATAATATCGACTCGCTTAGTGAGCAAATGTTTTCATTTGAATGTGACTTCACTGAAAGATCTTGCCCTCGGGCAAACAAAAACGCAAAAGGTTTGCTACTCGCAGTTTATTGGTTTACACAGATAATTCATATTGTACAAAAGAGAATTTTGTATCAAACATACCAAGAGAAATGTTATAAAAATAGATCACGTATAAGAGTGTGATGAGGAATTTCATGTATTCCTGAAATTTATTTACGTTGAAATAAGAGTTATAGAGGAGTAGGACAAAATAATGTGTTCTTGGAAACGAGCCGAACATAACCAGCTGTAATGGCTAGACTGCCAATTGTCTCTTCGTGCAGCTCTAATTTATAATGTTCTCCGCTTGGGATCTGCAGGAAATATTTAAGAAAAAATTAACAAAAATTAACGAATAGCTTACAAAGTTACTGAATATTCCAAATTACATGGAGTATCTAGTTTCTTGTGGAAAGTAATTTCCGGTTTTCCCGTACGGTTTGTACAGCCGCAAAAGTAACCATAACGAATTGCTACAAAAAGCTAGCTATTCTCAACAAGGAATTTAAATATTAAAAACGATGCCAAACCAAACACACCAACTGAACACGAGCACCCCTACACTCACACGGAGTTTGTCTATGCTACAAGCTTTCTGGACTCACCAATATGGCGGAGGTGGCTTCAAGTTGGTGACGAAATGCCATCTCCCTATATTCATAGATCCATGGCATAATTGGTGTGGCACGTTGTTGTGGAAGGTTGTATTGCAGTGAATTGTAGGGGCTTTGGTCTGCAACGGAGAACAGGAGCGATCGATGAAATATGCGATCTCTCAGATTTCGAAAGAGGGCAAATTGTGCGCGGTTATCGGGAGCATCTGTGACCATAATAGCTGAACTGTTTTATGTTTCACGAGCGACAGTGTTCACGATAATGACAGCGTATACAGCATGATAAAATAACACCGGGGAAGAAGAATAGTGACCGAAGTCGACTAACAGAGACTGATGAATATTAAAAATATTGTGATCAGAAAACGTGAAACTTCAGCGGCAAAAGTGAAACAGGTTATATAATATCCAGCGTATGTTAGTGAGACAAAAGTAATACTTACCAACATTTTTCAATTTTAAGTGTAAACTAGAGGTGCTACAGAATGTCACAGACTTTCCCATAGTATAGTTTTCTAATTTCCTTGCTGTGGTCTGGCTTTAAGGTTTTGCTCCATTCTCTGGCCAGCTGCCATCTATCGTCGCCCTTATTTTTTTTTTTTTTTACATTTTCTCAACTTTTGCTTTCCTAGTTATAGAACCGAAATATTACTTCAAGAATTTTAAAGAAGAGTCGTCTTAAATAGAAATTTTCATTAAAAATTTTGAAAAGGTTTTTAAGAAAATGGCGATTAATCATTACTGTAAATGCGAAATTTAAGCTCTTTTTCACAGGAATCTATTGAGTTTTCGAAAAAGTTCATTTAAAGCGATTACACTCAAAATTGTAATAATGCATATAAATTGATAAAATGTCCATATTAACGGAATGAGAGGTATTTAAAAAAATACATTTGTATAATTTTGGAAAAAACAACAATAAATTAATACACGAAAATGAACTTTACATCATATTAAACAGCGCACATAAAACTTTCTATTAGAAAAATGTAAAGACAAAATTTGGAAAAAAAATGGCTTTTGAGCGATACTAAAAATGCGGAATTTTGAGCTCATTTGTACAGAAAACTGTTGAGTTCTCGAGAAACTTTATTCGACATTATTTAAACCATATGTACTCATAAATACAGTAATGTGAAGAAATTGCCCGTAAGTGTTACTGACGTGAGAGACAAATAAAAAATTACAATTTTTGTAATTTTTGAAAGACAAAAGAAAAGAGCAATATGAAGTTTGTCATCGTTTAGGATTCGTTTGGCACTAACGCTAACAAGAATTTAAATAAAAAAATGTGGAGCCATTTTTGAGAAGATCTCGTTTTTGTTATGTTTCAAAATTGCAAATATTGCTCGTACTATTGCATGTAAACTACTACAATATTTTAAAAAATCTTCATGACCTTAATGAAAGAACTATTTATGGACAATAAATTTCATTTGAAATAATAATCTGTATCTTAAATTTTGTAGTTGTAGGAAAACGCCGAAACAAATTCAAACTTGGCAAATGGGACATATGCCACATTTATAAGTGTATTTTACTCTATTCTTACATGAAATATAAAGACAATTTGGAGCCGTTTTTGAGAAAATTTTGAAAACGTCCGGGAGTCTTTATGTAAAGTACCCCCAAATTTTAAAGAATATTTTTCAAAATTTCAAAGCTTCTTCCAGATGGACAGGGGTTTCTTCAATTTGGAAAAATTCGTACGTGTGGTTTAGCGCTAGTAGTGTTCACGGACGGAGGTTTTGAAAAAAAAAAACAAAAAAAAAAAAAAAAACACTTTTTCGGTGTCAGGAGACCTCAAAACGTAGAAGCTTTAGCAATGATTGTTCAGCCTAGTCTCATCACGTCTGCTTCAAGAATTTCAAATAACAGGGTGTGTGTATTTTTTAGCAGTAAGCAGTTAGTGGATGAATTAACAGAGAAACACAAGACTATTAATATTGAGGGCTCCTCCCAAAATATTCGGTCTCTTGTGGGTAGACAGAAACGTATCGTAATTTCAAATGTTTATCCTATGATTCCTAATGCAGTAATTGAAGATGAACTAGATAAACTAAAAGGGATACGCAGTTCTGAAGTGTCATTTCTCAGAGCCGGATTTGGTAAAGAAGAGTTCACTCATATCTTAAGTTTCCGTTGACAGGTGTTCGTACCGGAAGACTCATTAAGTTTGATACCTGAAGCCATACTGATCACATACAAAGGAGAAAGAAACTGGATTTACATGTCATGCGGAATCATTAAGTGCTTTCACTGCAAGGAAGAAGGCCATATTGCCAAAAACTGTAAAAATGTAGGAGACATTAGCCTCAACTAATCGGAAGACGTAATTGAAAACAATGTAGCCCCTGACAACGAACAAAAAGATAAGGAACCTAGTTACCATGAATTTCCCCCACTCGACCAAGGCAAGCCTGTTAAGAGAGCCTTAACAGCCTATTGTTGGTAAATTTGTGAATAATGAAGATCTTATGGTCTTGAACGACTTCAAAAAATCTACATACTTCACTGCGGGTAGCGGTAATCATCTTGCATCGACCTAACATCTGTACTCCAACTTTGGCCAGATATCTAAAATGGAACGTGATGGAAGACCTTCACAACAGTAATCATTATCCTATAGCATTGACATATGAGAATTCGATTTTTCCTGAGGACATCTATATGCCCAGATGGATATTTAAAAAGGCCAACTGGAAGTCGTACCAAGACATCATTGCCGGCAAAATTCAGAACCTTAAGAAATTGAACATCGACGATTCAATGCAAATAAATGATATTGTGAGCAACTTTACAGAACTTATACTGTCGACAGCGGAAGTGACTATACCCAAAACAAATAATACTAAAAGTAAAAAGAAACTACCTTGGTGGACAAAGGAAAGTGAAGAAGCGGTTATGAATTACAAGCACCGGTTTAATATATTTAAGAAACATAATACAAATGAAAATCATTTCAGGTTTAAATCAGCATGAGCTAGGGCAAGAAGAATCATAAAACAATCTAAGAGGAGCTGCTAGAAGGAATACATATCATCCTTAAACAGTAAACTGATCTACACGGAGGCTTGGAAGCAAATAAACGCTATCGATGGAAAATTCAGAGCAAATTACCCGAAGTCTATAAACGCCAGACGGACAATTAATTCAAGACCCGTGCGATATTGCTAATAGCTTTGGAAAGTTTTTCGCCTCAAATTCTAGTGATGCAAACCTTGCGAATAACTTCACGGAACATAAAGAAGAAACTGAGTGATATCTCCTAAATATGGAAGTAGAAGAAGATGAAGTAGATGATTCCATACAACTGAATGCACCCAGTACGCACCGAGAACTTAAGATCAATATACGTCAACTAAAAGACACCAGCGCCGGTCCCGACGGAATACCTAACATATTTATCCGGATGCTCCCTGAAGAAGCTATCAGTGTTCTTTTAGACATTTACAACTCTCTATATTTAAACAATTTCTTCCCACAAAAATGGTCAGAAGCGGTTATTGTTCCAATTCACAAGCCTGGTAAGGACCAATTTTTTAATAGACAGCTACAGGCCTATTGCCCTAACGTGTTGTCTGTGTAAATTACTTGAGAAGGTAGTTAACTACAGACTTAAATGGTGCCTAGAAAAACATCAGCTAATATCGCCTCATCAAAGTGGTTTTCGCAAGAACCGATCTGCCTTAGACAGCATTGCAATAATTGAGAACAGCATCTAGAATGGATTCGCCAATAACATGTTCACAGTGGTACTAAGCCTCGACATCGACAAGGCATATGAGACGGTTTGGCGACGGCGTATTATGGACATAATAACGAATCATGGAATTAAAGGCAACATAGCTAAGTTTGTGCATAACTTCGTTAAAGAAGGTTACATTAATGTCAGAATAAGAGGAGCCTTATCAGAGAGACATATGCTGACAAATGGAGTACCGCAGGGCTCTGTGCTTAGTGTGACCTTGTTTTTGTTAATAATAAATGAATTGCAGACCAAAATCAAACCTCCCGCGCTAGTAAGCATGTATGCGGATGACTGTAATATATGCATCACTGGTAAACATCTATAGCAGTTATAGCGCTAAACATCTTAGACACCATCCTGCAGTTCTCCACTGAAGTTGGTCTAAAATTCTCCAAGACGAAATCCACATTCATAATTTTCTCCAGGAAACGATCCACTGAGAAGACTCTATCCCTGAATATCGGTGAACACAAGATAAAACAATGTAAAACCTTAAACGTCTTAGGCCTGACACTTGACGAAAGATTATCCTGGATACCTCATATTAAAAACCTGGAAGTGGAATGCACGAAAAGGCTAAACTTGATGAAAATCATAAGCCATTCGGCGTGGGGGGCCGATTCTACTGTGCTTAGAAAAACATATCAGGCGTTGATCAGGGCTAAAATGGATTATAGCAGCATATTCTACGATGCTGCAAATAAGAATATTAAAAGAATACTCGACCCTATCAATAACACTGGTGCCAGGCTTATATGCGGAGCATGTAGAACAAGTCCGGTGATAAGCATGTTACAGGAAGCTAATTTACCACCCCTGGATAAAAGAAGAAGAAATTTAATTGTAGGATATATAATCAAAGTTACAGCTAACTGCGGCAACCCTATGAACCAAATTTACCAGCTTACATACAGACATAGGAGGAAATTATGCTTCAAAAAGAAACTACCAAAACCAATCACAGTACGGGCTATACAAATACTAAGCACAATATCAGAAACAATTCCCCCTCTTAAACCTATCAGTATCACTGACTATGCACCATGGACCATACAGGACATTAAAGCCGAGGAGCTGACAAACAATCCTAAGAAGTCACAACCTCCTCACAACCGAGAGATAAGAGCCAGAATAGAAGAAGAAATTGCCAAATATCAGAACTAAAACAGAATATACAGAGATGGCTCGAAAAGTAACAACTTGATGGGATGTGCCGCTGTAACGTCAAAAAGAGTAATATCAACCAAACTCTCCGACAAGTACTCAGCCCTGTCCAGCAATTATATGCCATCACTATGCTACATTCTCTAAGACAGTGAACGTAAATTTCTGATAGTAATAGACTCCAAATTGGCTTTGTCGACTATTAGAAATGTCTTTTATTCAGGAAATCCGCTAGCTTTAGACAATGTTAGTATGATAAGAAACTTGAACTTTAAAGGCAAAGATATAGTTTTTGGATGGAACCCGGCTCATGGGGGTATCACGGAGAATGAGCTGACAGGCAGATCCGCAAAGGAGGCGTCACAACTTGATGAAAGAAGTAACCTTCCCATAATACCACAGGACTATCACGTCAACATCAAGAGAAAATTACAGGAATTCGACAGACAGGAATGGAATAACAACGCCTAATGCAAATTAAGAAGTATATGTGAATATGATTATTAAAATCCAGCCACATCCTTCTGCAGAGCTGACCAGGTTGTGTTAACTAGATGCAGAATATGTCACACCAAGCTCACACATGCCCATCTAATGACAGGGAAAACGGCTGTTATGTGTAATGTGTGTAATGTTTCTATGTATGTTAATCATCTACTCCTATGCCCCAGGTTTGAGGCTGACCGGACGAGACATGTCAAGAACAAGTGTAAGAGTGAACGAGTGTTAAGAACGACATATGTAAAGGACAGAGAACAATGCAATCGGTTTCTCAACTTTTTGGAGGGCATAAACGTGTACGGGGACAAGTGTATAAACTTTAATAATGTGATATGAATGCTCCCATAAATGTCATAACTTTCCAGGTACACAAATATTAATGTTATTGTGGAGATGTCGCTAATAACCTTTTGTAGTTGATGCGACATAAAATAAAATAAAATTTAAAAAAATTATACGTTCTGATAACGACAAGAAATTGGAAATAAAATTATTTTTGTGTGTAAAAGTGAAATTTTGCTCGAAGAGAACGTGTCACCTTCAAAATAAAAATAATTTACAACAAAATAAAACTGAGCAAGGATCAATAAGATGGTCGTTCCTGTCCCAGGGACTGTGCACTTGTCACAATGGAAAGGAACAGAAATGAACATGTATTTTTAAGAATCATTCCTCCATCACATCGTCTCAGATATTTGAAAGAAAAAAATCTGTAATGATGCAGATGCCATAGGTAAAGGAAAAACGTACCTATAGTGGGCAAAAACATAGTTCATTTTCCAGCCATTTTCGCGACGCTGCCTTGTGTAATTGATATTTCTCTGGGATCGTACATCTGCCGACTTTTATTAGAGAAACATCCGGCTGTTTTCATTTGCTAAAATTATTTCGAAATAGTATTACATTAAAGAGATACGAACTTTGAGGCAAATAATCGTCATGATTATTGCTTCAAAAACAAAAAGAAAAGAAATCAAGCACAGCGTTCTCTTAAGCGTACTGTATCAAAAATACAAATAACTCCAACTGTAATGAAAATAATAAAAAAATTCCGGGCGCGTCAACTGCTACAGTGATTATTCCATTAAATGTAGTGCATGTTTTTATCATGAGAGGTAGCAGTGACCTTTTCACGCTGGTTGGTTACATTTACACGCCGATTTTTTTCCAAACCAGCTAGCCCTCCACCAATGGGACACCGCCCAGCAAGGACATGCTCTACACCTCCGACTGGTCTCCCGATAGGTAAAAATTTCTAAAAGTGAGAGTGGGAACGGAAGTATTTTTCGCAAACAAAACGAACATTATAATTGTCCTCTTCCGTCACCCTGTTGGACGCGATTGCGGTCGGAGAATATGTTCCGCAGTCGTAAAGAAATCCAAATTGTGACCATATTACTCAGTAACAATGTATTTTAATAATTAAATGTGTTCAAAGAATTGGTCGCCCGACTGGGATTCGATCCCTGGCATTCTGGTTTACGCCTAACTACTAAGCCATCAGCTTTGAACAATTTAATTATTAAAACGAACATTGTCATCCACCCGCAATGTACCTAAGCAGGCTAAGCGAGCTATAAGCGTTGGCGGGGAAACGGTCGGGGAGGCTCAGAGCAAGCAGAACGGGGAGGACGGATGAGGCCCACGAAATGAGCGGTCGGGACGTGCGAAGCGAGCTCAGGGGACGAGCTGGACCGAACCAAAGCGTTGGCGGAGGGTTTTAGTATAAGATTGTAACAAATAATTACACAAGTTTCTCCGGGTTATCATTTAGAATTCAATATCTTTGCAAGATTTTTCTGTCGTATGCCTTGTGTTGTAAACCTCACATTATAATTGTATCAAGACACTCATTAATTACTCTAAATGTACTACTTACGTAGGTCATTCAATAATTAAATAGACAAATTGATATGGAGAGAAAACAGTTTGTAGGACAAGTTTGGTAATTTTAGGACTGTAAGTTGGCA
The DNA here is from genome assembly GCA_011170035.1 of Teleogryllus occipitalis. Classification (NCBI taxonomy): domain Eukaryota; kingdom Metazoa; phylum Arthropoda; class Insecta; order Orthoptera; family Gryllidae; genus Teleogryllus; species Teleogryllus occipitalis. Next base: position 971,308 of record BLKR01000005.1, on the reverse strand, counting down.
TCACTGGGATGAGTCCTGGCCATCTGGGTGATCAGCATTATTGTGTTCATAATCTCAAAATAAAGTTGAACGATGGCCAGTCGATATGAAAATTCCACATTGGTTGAACAACGTTCTGTAATTTGTTTTTTACTTGCTGAACGTGCAAAATCAACTAATATCACTCTAGAATGACCGAGCGAACAATAAACTGCCAATTCTACACAGATATGCCTTTGAACATGGCAGCCATAAGTGAAGCCAGCCATAAGAGAGAAACGTCGTGGATCTCAGAGAAAAGGTATGATTCTCCAGCAAGACAAGGCACGTCCTCGCACTGCTCAACAAAGCTGTGAAACCATTGACAAAATGGGATGATGGTGTTGCTTCATCCCCCTTACAGCCCCAATTTAGCAAATCTGATTTCCATTTGTTTGGTTCACTGAAGGAAGTATTACGTGAGAAGTTCTAGGATAACGATGTCAATAAAATTGTGAGAAATTGGTTGAAACTCCAAGATAAAGAGTTCTATGCAGCCGATGTAAAAAAGCCGGTAACCAGTTGGGACAAATGGATAAATCATGGTAAGGATTATATTAAAAAGCAGGAAAAGTCCTGTTTTGTAAAAATAAACGTGTATTTCTCCAGACCAATTTGTCAATTTAATTATTGAATGTCCCTCGTATCAATACAACTTTCTTTCTTCCGCCTTGAACTATTTCCTTTATACAAATACGTTTATTTACGTTATATATTACGTTTATTTTGTACAAAGAAAGATTCCAAAAGCATATTTTATTAACTTCAATTAGTACTCCAGTTGAAGGGCAGTACAGTTTATCTAACATTGTAGTACATAGCACAATAGTGCTTCATTAACATTTTGCATATATTTTTATAAGGCACTTCGGATCACGTTTGGATAAAATATTTGCACTTCGTATTAATTCATTTTCAGTATTAATTTGTGGTGCATCAGGCTGGCAGCAATTGTTTCTTAACAGTCACATATCAAGACTATTCCGGTACCCGTGGAAAAACAACAGTGGGAGAGTGGACGGTGAACCCCAGATTAAATTGTAATATAATTGAAAAACATTTTGTAAATTTACAAGCTAGCAATGCATCTATTTAACAATGTAATGCAATAATTTTCAGAGTGGTTGCTTTAAAATATTTACAGTGCTTGAGGTATGTCAAGGGCATATGTAATTTAAACATTTTCTATACTTGCATTCCTTTGTTTGAGGACACTGATGGACTCATCTTTTAAGAAATAGTTGAACATTCACTATAGAGCTCCGATTGCACAACTGATGTCTACATCGACCGATACTAAAATAAGATTTCAACTTCATTATGAACGGGACCATCGAAAAAGTTCTGGAAATCACACGAAAAAATTACGCATAGCGATGGTTTTGAATTTTTTGTCAACGTCCGGTAAGCGTTGAAAGACGAAATTATCACTAAAGGTTCTTAAAAGTTCCTTAAAAAGGTAAATAACAACAACAACAACAACAACAACAATAATAATAATAATAATAATAATAATAATAATAATAATAATAATAATAATAATAATTCTAAATCCGTTATGAAGTCCAAAATAATGAAATCGAAATAAATGAAATTCTTACATTGAAACGATTACAACAAAGACAATTTAACACAAAAAATATTGTACCAAGACCCACTTGATATGGAAATCGTGAAGAAGTTATTTCCCTAAGCGCTTGAACAGAGAAGAAACCATCAACCCGCAAACGCCGTTTCCCAACCACCGCTTCAATCATTATTAATCACAAGTTCCTCCTGTAATTGGAAAGGAGAAAGAACAAAACGGGAAGGGGCGTTTGTCCAATTATAAAGAATTCCCTTTCTTCTTAACGAACGCCAGATGAAACGGAAGACGTCCCAAAACTTTGTCCCTGGCGAGCAAGCCAGTCAGCGAGACAAAAGGAGTAGAGGTGGGGGCGGGCAGAGGTAGGTGGAGACGAAGGCGCGGTGCCCAGCAAACTCGTGCATCATTAAACGCGCCAGCAACTGAAGACACCAGCAGAGACTGAGGAGGTGAAACGTGGCTCTGGAAATATTCAATAGCCAAAGGTCTTTGAGCTGTTTTCTTATGTATGGGTAATTCCTTTATTTTCTTCTTTTTGTCGTTCATGAGACTGAATGGTGAAAATTAGTGTCAATATTTGAGAGTAAGGAGAATGGGAGATCACAATAATATTAGCATTGAATGATATCGATTCAGTTCACTTTTTTGCTGAACTATGAAGAAAAATCATAATACAATATACTTGATGATTTTGAATGATGTTATACACAATTTTGATTCTTGGATAATACTTTTTTCATTGAAAACACAATCCTTCCTAACAAAAGTTAAAATTTTATCTAGTTTAAGATATATTTTACAATTACAACGAAGAAAGAGGTATTCCAAACATTCCAATATTCCAAACAAAACACGGAAAGTTTCTTAATTCCATCTAGTTTCCAATCATTAAGTACTAGAAGCAAATAACAGAGTTAATAATATTCACTCTTAAAAAAACTATCACAAATAACGTACGATTTGCCCGTTGGCTCCTCAAAAAACATATATTGAGAAAATGGTGTACTGGTCTAAACAAAGGACAATGAATTATTTAAAAAAACAATAAAATAATATTAAAGAGTAAAACTGCAATGTTTCTTGTAACTCAACATTTGCAAGAAAACGCTCATGGCAAGAGGGGTCATGGAAAGTGATAAAACTACGCAGTTGCAAATGATATTCCAATTTTATTTCGCGTACTCTTCGTCTATCAGTATTATCATCTGAAAGAACGCAACACCACTTAAAGAGGTAATAACTGATATTAAATAATTACTTTAAAAGGTTAACTCCATGGCATTTGGAAAGTCAGGTAATAGGATACGTTTAACCGACGTTCATAAAATTACATGGCTTTCTAAAATAAACAGCAGTAGACTGTATTTTTTCCTGTTTCCTTAATTTTCCCTCTATTGGTATATTTCTAGTAGAATGTGTACTCGTAAGCGCAGAACTTTCGAAACTAACACATGGATCAGAAACAAAGCAAATCAAGTGTTAAGGGATCTTACATATGTGTAGAGTATGTCAACCCCTCTTGATAGCCATTAATAATTATTTTATCATTCATTTGATGCCACCATTCTCTCTTACTGTAGGCTACCATTAATATCTATCATTATTTTCATTGATTTATTAACGTCTCCTCCTTTTAATCAAGGGCTTAGTCTATTGTTTTCCCCAGAAAACGGAGGTAAGAGGGTGTTCGCGGATGAAGATGAGTGTTGTCACTTATGAGTATGATATGCTTGAAATAGCGATGTCGTACGAAGAAGATACACGACTTTGTTAGTTGAAGCATCAGGCAGTTCTCCAGTATGTCGAATGATAAGTATTATTAAACATACTGGTAAACAACTAGTATTATATTTTCATAATTGAATATACATAATTGACTCGCTATTAGCCGACTTTCGTTTAACGAAGTCATCGTCATCGAAAGAAAGCCACAAAGTAACCACATTAAATGTATAACCGAGGAGTGTGTGAAATAATTTCTGAGGTAGTAGCGAGCGGGAGTGCACTGGGTAACGCCATCCGTCACCGTTTCGTTTACTCAAGGGCAATCGGAACTTCCCTACATTCGATAACTATAGGATTCACTTGGCATATTGGTTCCTCCAATTAGTGTTCTTTTATCCAAAAGTTATATTTATGTTTAATTACTGACGTGGCAGCACCACGCCTCAACATTTCCATTCCGTCGACGCCCGCGTCGCCGCTCCCCGACACTCACACCCTACCTTACCGCTCCTCGCCTCGCCGGTCCCCGCCACGCTGTTTCTCGCCCCGCCGTTCTCCACCCCGCCGCACGGTGGGCTTAAAAATGGTGGCCATAATATAAATAATTGTTCAATTTGTTCCAAAGTTAGGTGAAAGTAAAGGTTATCGAAGTTGGTGATTAAGAATATGATATGAAAAGTGAGTTAAACAAAATGGCTGCTCCAAGATGGTGGGCAAATATTGATAAAAGTAATTTTATTCATATAAAAATATTTTTTGGGGAATTGACGAGGTTGCTGAGAAGATTTCAAGTTCGAAAATTAAAGAAAAGAACAATATAGTGTTGATCCAAGATGGAGGACAAAATTGATAAAAGTCTTTTTATTAATATAAAAGTCAATATTTAGTGATTGTTGTTAATGGTTAAAAATATCTCAAATATGGAAAGCTCAAAAAAAGGAAAAAATAGAGGATAGAAACTTAAATTACAAAAAAAAAAATATTACAATTACAGTTATTCATTTAGTAAATTATTTGTAACTATCATTAGAAGTTGTTTTCATTAGAATAATCATTAGAAGTTGTTTTCTTTTTCGTCTATATCATTATCTTCTTTCTCTTCTGATTCTTCAACTGAATCGTTATCATCTTCGAAACCTGTTTCCTCATCATCTGCATCGGAATCTTGACAATATTCCGCCACAGGAACCAAGAAGGCAACGGCTTCTGGGAACAAACTTCAGTTTCTTTGGTAATGATTTGCATAGAAAAGAAATGTAGGGTTCTGTGGTTGCCAAGAATCTCCTGAACACGTCTTCCATATTCTTAACTCTGGAAAACTTTTGAGGAAAACTCAGGCGATATTGCTCTATCAACTTTTTTAGTTGATTCTTGCGCATCTTCCGACAGTTGACCGATGGGTTATGGGCGAACACAGTGCTAAAGATAGCGGAATGTCGGGGAATTCGTATCTTATCTCTCTTTTTTAAGCACATTTTACACTTTTCTCGTGCATTGTCTGGTATTAAGTTTCTTTTAAACACCAATAATTAATGATTTAATAGTACATAAATAATTTTTAATTAATACATTTCTCCTGGAACACGTTCGTAATAAAGTGAATACTTATAAAGAATACAAATATTTAGTTTCAACAAGACCATTTTGTAGCCTGACCGGTTGCAAGCAACGCTAACAATGAATTGCCGTATTTGACCTGAGATCTAACAGACGAAATGAACAGCTGATCGTCCGCATATCCGGCATTCAGTAGTCCCAACATTACTGTAGCAAATCTGATGGTCGAAAATTTCCATCTAGGAAATTTCATTTTTTCCTTTCTGGCCACACTTTTAATACTCTAGCCCACGGTGCGTCGATCCCATCTTCGCTGCACCCCCACTATTCCACGATCTGTGCCACTTCGCCACGCTTCATCCCACACTTCCCGATTCCATTCCGTCCCCCTCCCTGATAGTCCTCTGCTCCATTCCGCCGTCTTGCATTGCATCATCATGCCTTCAATTGTATTGCAATGCATTGTGTGTAATGCAATGTATGTATTTAACTGTGATGTTGATGCACTGTAGTGAATGTATTGCTGTGGTTGTTGTAGGCGCCGGCGGGGCGCTGGCGTCGCACACGCTGCGCCACCGGCAGCGCGGCGGGCCCGGCGCGCAGCCGAGCGTGCTGTCCGTGGGGCTGGGCGCCGCCACTGAGCCCGCGGCCGCCGCCGCCGCCACCACCACCGAATCCGCCACGCCCCCGGAGCCCGTGCCCGCACCGCGCCTCCCGCCGCCGCCGCCGCCCCTCGAGGTCACCGCGCGCCTGCACCAGGTAGGCCACTCAGGCGGGCGAATGGGACATAAGGCTCTAGATGTGTGTTTTATAAGTCACGTAAATTAGGCATCCAGCGTCTGCATCACGGAAGCGAATTTGACGAAAGACTCTAGGAGTTACTCCATGTCAAACCGCACAAATTTAAGGAATAAATAATAACCCTAAATAATATCAGTAATTGGGCAACTAATTCAGGCTTCTCCATTTCGAAAACAAAGTCTGAATTTATGGTGTTTTCAAAAAGTCGCTCTATTAGGGATGAAGAAGTTACACTAAGAATTGGAGGATATCTACTTAAAAGGACATACACATGTAAAATCCTTGGAATGATCTTCGATTCCAAATACTCATGGAGGCATCACGTATCTGCCCTAAAGGTGGATTGTATTAGGAGACTAAATGTTATTAAAATGTTGTCCTCTATTAAATGGGGCGCACAGTCTGAATGCTTAATCAAATCATATAGGGCACTAGTTCAATCCAAACTGGATTATGGAGCAGTAATTTATAATTCAGCTCCAGAAAACACATTGAAAACACTGCACCCAATAATCAACAGTGCTTGTCGATTAGGTCTTGGTGCTTTTAGAACTAGCCCCTGCAACAGCCTATTAGTTGAAGCAAGACAAATACCACTAGCACCAAGACGCAAGCTACAATGTCTGAATCATGCATATTCAACGTTTAGTATCCCACCCAATCCCACATACTCAACCATTTTCCAAAATCCCAAAACAACCATATATGAAACACATTCAAAATTCCCACTACCTCTGAGAGAAAGACTCCTTAAATACATGAATGACTTTAATATTGTTAAACCACTCATCTTACATAGACCTTTAAATCCCATCCCACCCTGGCAAGACCATAAGATTACCATAAACACCCAATTAGTAAATACTCCATGCCCTTCCTCTGAACAAATGTACAAGATGTGATAAAAGAAACGCTCCAAACATATGATAACTTCTACCACGTTTACACTGACGGATCAAAACAAGAAGGAAAAGCTGGTTGTGCAATAATTCTAACAAATGATAATGAAGTCAATACATATCGTCTCCCGGACTACTTTTCCATTTTCACATGTGAAGCATGGGCAGTGCTTAATGCCATTGAAATCAGCATCCGATCTGCTACCAACATGCCTATTGTCATCTTTTGAGATCCAATGTCAACCCTTAAAGCCATTGCAAACCGATACACCAGCAATCCAATAATCCAAACTATCCAAGAACTTATATTTACTCAAAAGACAAAAGGAGTCAAAATAGAACGAGTTTGGATTCCTTCTCATAAGAAAATTACTGGAAATTAGAAGGCAGACATTGCTGCAAAAATGGCAACATCATTACCAAATGCTGAACCGCAAATCCATGGCACCCAGAAAGATATAAGAAACCTTTTCAAGGACTCCTGTTTAAAGTATTGGAACTCACAATGGAAGATGGAGTCTACAAAGCTACATCGAGTAAGAAATTCCATTCTGGAACCAGGTCTACCGAAATCAAACTTCAAAAGAAGAGAAGAAGTCGTCATTACCAGATTAAGGATCGGTCACTGTAAACTAAATTACTGTCATCTCTTCAAAAAATCCAATCCTGAACCCTGTCCTAAATGTGGCACTACCGTGTCTACTCCTCATTTTATTCTTGACTGCCAAGGAATTAATATAAGGAAATCATTAAACATAGAAGGCAGCTTACATTCACTGTTCAAATCAGAAGAAGGTTGTAAAAAAATTTTGAAACTACTAGAAATAAGTAAATTGTTGAATGTAATATAATAATGATGCAATTTTTGTTATGATATATTGATATAATGTTTATGGTGTAATGATTCAACTATGTGTAACCTTGAAATGTAATGTACTGATGTAAACACAAAGAGGTCGCTGATGACCTGAGCTGTTATAAAGCGACCATAAATAAACAAATTTAAAAAAACAATTTAAGGAAAAGTTATCTGCTATGTCCCAAGTTTTTGTCTCAACGTGCCACCTACGTTTGTGTTGAAAGAAGGTAAAGACATTGTTTGCATATTCCCAGACATGGGTTACGAGTTAAACTAAAGACCTGGTATATATATGTTCTGTAAGTCACGTAAGTTAGGTATCCAGCATCTGCATCAGGTAAGTGGATTTGCCGTAATTCGCCAGGAGTTATTCCACGTCAAATCTCACAAATTTTAGGAAACGTTATTTGCTATGTCCCAGATTTGTGTCTTGATGTACCAGCCACAGTTGTCGTGAAAGGAGGCAAAGACACGTTGTTGCCAAATCGCTGAAACAAGAGGTGTTCCCAGACATAGGTTGCGAGTTAAACTAAAGACCCTCTATACATATGCTCTGTAAGTCATGTACGTTACGTATCCAGCGCCTGCACCAGGTGAGTCCATGAGGCGAGGGAAAGTGACTTAAGGCTCGATGAATCGTTTCACGTCAAGTCGCACAACTTTAGGGAAAATTTGACTTCCATGACCCATATTTTTAAACTTACACATGTATATCATTTTTCTCAAAGATATTTTTGTCGCGATGTTAATTTTCAAAATTTTGGAAAAAATATTCGCATTGCTGAAGTTAATTCTATGAAACTCGTGTTGTCATTGTGTCTGGTCTGCGCCAGCAGAATACTTGATACAGGTATGTAGCATATGCCCTAGGTGAGACACTCGTTCGAGAGAATTTGCTGTAAGTTATAGTTTGTATGTTCTGTATGTCACGTAAGCTAGGTATCCAGCGTTTGAGACAGGTGATGCACTCATTCCACCGAAGTTTTCGTTAGGGTTCGTTCGGTAAGTTGTATAAGTTACACAAGTTATGTATCCTGTGCCTGCATCAGGTGAGGCACTGAAACGACATAAATGTGGACTAATGATTTACTAATATACGTCGGCTAAGTATCCTGTATATTTGTAAGCACAATAAACTATATAAGCTAGCTATCCCGCACCCGTACTGAGTGAGATGCTGTTCTAAATGAATTTAGCATAAACCTTTTAATCTATTAGATCTGTAACTTACGTAAGCTAGTAATAGCAGGTGAGGCACTTATACTCATATGACTGAATATGGCAAAGCGATCTAATCTCTAAGCTACGTAAATTAGGTGTCCCTGGTTATCCAAAATATCCACTTCATCTGTTATTCAAAAGGTACACTAGTTATTGAAGTATATATCCAAATCTAATCATGTAAACGAACCTTTTGAATTGAGTCCGGTCCATGTACAGTTTATCATTGAATTTCGTTGAGACAAGTTTGGTACAAAATGAACGGGAGTATTTCTTGGAATTCTCAAATATTTCAAATATTCCTTTGGTATTTCGTCATTCGCTTTCCTGCTGCCTAGCGCTGCTCAAAACGTCAAAGTTAATTGGAACGTGACCAGAGAATCACGAGGGAACATATTAGCGCATCATATAACAGATTTTTGGCACACGACAGCTTGAATCCGCTGCGCAGAAAGTCAACACAATAGTTTTATATTAAACAAAGGCAAAAAAATCATTTTCAGTGTGTAGAGTTTTGTTTCTCAGTCAGAAAAGGCAGTTTCTCAGTCAGAATACCCAGATGTTGTGTTCAGTTTCGTCCCTTTGCTTGGATACAATACTTTGCTTCATGAAGTATTCCATGTGTTATCCACATTTCATTATGTATCCTCTTCCAATTCGGTTCTCCTTTTTCGGTTATCCATGACTTGTACTAAATTCAAATTATGAAACCTTCTGGTTATTAAGAGCACGTACGAACATCACAAGTTCAAATTTCGATATCTGGAGCTTTCTATTATAGACGTTATTTTACAGGAAATGGTAAACTATCTCGTGTAGACCCCATTTGCATAAATTGACTAGAATTAAAAGTAAATTTACTTAAAGCACACTTCAGAAAAATAAGTAGTATATCCATTATAAAAGAAATGTTAGTAAGTGATATTATCTACAAATTTCTCCATTTATTCTCGGAATTATAAGATTATGTGTGGACTGATCGAATGGATGAACGTACGATGATGCGATGCATGTTTATAGAATCACAATTTTGTGTGTTATATTAACCTTAAATTATATTCACCTTTTAATACGTAATTCAAATATTATTTCAATTTAGAAATATATTTAGCTAGATTAACATTTTAAGCGGTCTATATTCAATGTCTATTTTCGGACTGCATAGCTACTAAATTCTATGATCCTCTTTGAAAACAACAGATACAACAATAATTAGTACATTACTATAATCTCTAAGCATTCAGGATTCTGAATAAAGGAATTAAAAACAATCTACAACGACCATTATTAATTGACACATGTTGCAAGCTTCCGCAAACATTACTCTTGGCCACTCTTTCACTTTTAAAATAACGGTCCTCCATGTGTATTTTTGTGACAGCTCTGCGTGGGTCAAAAAGCAAGACCGATTCAATGCCCGACTTGTGTGTATGTAAAAGCTAGCAATCTGATGATGTTTTCTCTCGTACATTGCAAACGGTTTCATTATGGCAGCCACCCCCGTTGTCCGATGGGTTTGGCTTTGAGTGACTCTCGACGGGACGCACGGGAGACACGGATGGGGGACCCGTGGGGACGGCACTGCGGTGAGGGTTTCACGAGTGATCGACGTGAACAGATGCGAAATGGAAGATAAAAGTGGCGTGTCTGCACGCTAACGCTGAGGGAAGCGGACAAAACTGTGAAGTTGCAAATATTTCCCCTCCTGCCCTGAAAAAGAGGTGAGCAGACATGTATCGACGTGCAGTCACTGGTGAAATTTGGAGTCGGGTTACTCATGATAGAGGGTTTTCATTATTGCTCTACTCATCGCAGCCGACTGACAAAGGAACAGAAAGGGGAAGAGCGATTTTTTTTCAGCCGGATAGCTCTTTACAAGTCTCTTTACATCAGTATTTACGATAAAGCGATAGCGTCCTTCAAACTTTGTTCTCTAAAACACTGGAGTTTCGTAGACGCAACGTAGATGATCAGTGAACAGTTTTGCTAATATCTAAAATGAATTATAAAAACTACATGCAACTGCCTAAAACTGTCTCTAACAAGTACTTATTTTTTTATAAATGTGTTTACATGAGAACCCAATTAAATTTAGTTCACTAATCTCCCATATATGCATATATGCTTATAAGCATTATATATACTTATATGCATCAAGTGCATATAATTCGACATGTACTTGGAACCGTATGTTGGTCATACAGTGTGAAAACTAGCTTGTGTTAGAAGTGAAGTAAAGTCCGCTAAAATATATTTGGTAGTGCTGGGTGCCCGTGAGTAGCAAATTTAGAAAATAATACAGCCTACAGTGGCCCTGTAACCGCTTGTCGCCGGTCACATTTATAACCAACGGAAAATGGAAGCAATAATACCTGACATTAGGCCCTACACGTAGTTTCTACAGTGGCGAAGAGATGGTGTAAGTCAGAGAAGGATTTCTGAACGCACTCAGACCGTAGCCAATCAGGAAATTTTCGTGGAAATACGGACGTGGCGTGAACTTGCGTCAAAAGAGCTCGCTCTCTTTCTGGTTCGAGACGTCGAGGAGAATAGTTGCCTACGAGTACGCCACATAGTCGACGAGGGACACGCGAAGATTGCGGAACACAAAAGCTTTAATAAAAGGTAATTGACTGAGCACTTTTCATGGATTTACGTACTGTGAATATCGTGAGATTACATGGAATTAGTAAATGAATATTAAACAAGAATGCAATGAATGAAAGAACGACGGCGGTAATAGATCGAAATGAATCTGTAAAACCACGTTGCTGCATTCTTGTTGCTATAAAAGAGGACTATTGTAACATAGGACATGTTTCTTCTTTGTTACAGCTTTCATATTTTTCATATATTTTGTACTTTATATATATTCTTTATTCTTATTTTTGGGAATTTCACTTTGGAAATCCTATGATGGAATTTTGAGAGTTATGAGAAAGACGGATTATCCAACAACTAGTTTGACTTTTGCCATTACGAAGTCATAACTTGGAGTTTCGGACTCGCATTCTGATGCGACCATCGCCTCTGCGAAAGCTGTGGTGAATTTTCGTCGAACGACGGGGAGACGGTGTTCGGAATACTTCAGTTTCGGTGCGACAGGCAACGCAGGGACCTTGCAGAAGAACGACGACCTTGAGGCGCGAGGGTCGCGCGACGGGCCAGCTACACAGCGCGGGACCAACTTGAGGAATTCGCCGGTTGTGAGTCACAGAAAGAACACTCATTAGATTTCAGTCTGGAAAAAACTTGTGAGATAGGATTATCATTATACTAGCCAAAACGTTGTAATGTGAGCTTCCCTCAAAGACAGACGTTGATCGGGCAAGTTTCTTAGAACATTGGTCTTGCTAGCCAGTGGTTTTATTTCTTTTCGACAGTCGTAACAAGAATCAGATTAAAGTAATTCTTTATGTTTATGATAGAAGTTGTTTTGTACAGAATTATTTATTTAGAGTCATATTTTAATGATTCAAATAATTTAAGAGACGTTATGAAACAAAATTTTGTGTTGAAACAAAATTTTATGTAGAAGCCGAAGGTCAAATGTGACTATTGAGTGTAACGTAATTAGTGATTTAAAAGGTAGTAGTGAATTTCGAGTATTGTGTGTATGTATTTTTCTTTTACAGGATGAATATTTGTACTATGATTTGTGTGTCTCATGTGTGATATTCTTTGTGAAGTGTAAATATGTATCCATTGCTTGTTTTCTTGTAAACAGGGATCCGAGTTATTATTACTCTAGTGAAAAACTGCAGTTTAGGTAGGGAATTAGCTACCATGATTTTATGAAAAATGAGAACATAGGAGGATCTGTGAATTTCATTTGTACAGTGATTTTTCATTCAATAGAATATATGTTATTTGTCATTTAAAACTGAAAAATTGTGTTGGCTTGTTAATTGATCAGTAGTTTAACCAAGACGAACCCACTACCAATAGGGAAGTTTATCCGTAAATTGAGATATTCCCAGGGATGCGTGACGGTGTAATCACACTTCGCGAAGTAGGCAAATGACAGATCTACTTTTGTAATCGGTACGGTGAGGTGAGGAGGTACGGTTACAGCCCTTACCCAACACTACAGCGTATATTCGGAATGGGGTAATGGATATGTTACTAGAGCTCAGCCATGACACATTCACTAACACTTATGACACGACACCCATATTAACCCTTAGTTTCTCGCGCTATGTTCTATCACACAAGTTCCCGTGCTGCGTGTTTGTACGCCAAGCCTGTTTTGTTAGAAAAATGTACTCTGCAAGGCCTGAATATTATTTGGATAGAATTTTTATTTAGTTTTATTTGAAATATATACATATTACAATATTAAATAATAATAATAATAATTATAATAATAATAATAATAATAACATAAAATTTAGCATATTAGTCTTCAGAACAATTTTTGTATTTAATGACTTTAAGAAAATCTTCGTTGCTTGCAATTTTGTAGCACCAGTAAGTGTGGTAGTAATTCTAATAGAGCAGTCTTTTGCTCTTCCACAAACGTGACAGTATTTTATCAATTTTGTTGTGGTTATTTTTGATTATCATGACTTTCAGTTTTGTAAATGTGTTGACAATCGGTGTTTTATTCCACTTTATTATCTTGTCTTTACCAACGAAATCATCTCTATACTTTATTTAAATCGCTGCTTGAATAATCATTAGCATAATCAAGCTCAGAACACTTGTCATGTTCACTCTCGGCCACTACTTCCTTCTCAGAATCACTTGCAGCATCGCAAATTTCGTCTTTTAACGATCCCTCGTGTAATTAATCACATATCTGCTTTTCCAATAAATTTTTCATCTCTGTATTGTTCCTTATCTAAAACAAAATAAATTAGTTTAATTTCGTCAATAAATGTTTAAAAAGTCCTGTGATAATTAAAAGAAAATGAAAACTCATATTGGTACCCGCGCGGCGTAGAAAGTACGCCAACGATCACTTTCCAACGGAAATACAATCGTCTAGCCACTGCAGTAAATCTTACGCCGCCGAGTATCGAGGAGGATGCAGCTCAATGCCTTGTGAGAGGATGCGTACAAAGTAACTAAGGGTTAACACAGTAAACTATCGTTAACACGAACCCCAAAGGACCGATAAATCAAGTGTGTTTAAAAAAATCGTGCTAAAAGGGGAGTCAAACGCTTGGAAAACAGATTTTTCTGCACACTAATAATTTATATTAAGACTGTTGACACCCTCATTCACTATTTCGACACCCTCACTCACACTTTCGACACCCTCATTCACACTTTCGACACCTACATACACACACATTCACCCGTTCGATTCCCACTTTCATGCTTTCGTCACTAACATGAACACAATCAACACCCATAACACCAACGATGGTCGAAAATACACCAATGACAACACCGATTGTAACGGCACCAATAACGACCAAGTGACCGTCAGCATCCACAACAACAAGCGCATTATCCCAAAAATACAATAACAACAACGCAAACGACCAGAACCACATCTATAACCTTTCCTTTAATAAGTTTTTATTTAGATTTTGTACATTTTTGTACAGGCAGCAATAAATATTTAGTAGTGGAGAGTAGGTAGCTAATGGCTGTCTGAGCCGGCTGCCAAGAACTATCACACAAACCAAAAAGAAATAATCATCCCAATGTATAGAACCACAACAATAACTTTTCCTTAATACCTTCTTATATAGAAGATGTGCATTTTTGTACTTGTAGCAATAGCTGTGTGTAGAATAATTATCCTGTAGAGCGTTTTGTCGTAATAGTTTCATATTAAAATTCTGTACATTTTCCTACAGAAAGCAATAGTTTTGTGTAAAATAAATAGTGGAACATTTCCTCTTAAAAATTTTACATTGAGATTCTCTACATTTTTGTCCAGACAACAATACCTGAATGTAGAATAACAACCTCGTACGGCCTTCCTCTTTAATAATGACTACGGCTGTGATTTATATGCAATAAAACAGTGAAATATGTACTTCATATATATGTAAATTTATTTGGTAATATATACAATTAAAAACGGAAAATATGCGAAATCGTGTAATGCCGTGTGTAAGTATAAAAATAAATAAAGTGTAATGTGAAAAATGTTGAAAACTCAGGCGTTGAAAATATTCATCAGCTCCGACTGATCTTCTCCACTCAGCGAAGAAACGACGTACTCCCAGATCGTCTGTGTCACAAATTCACGGGCCAGACTCTTAACACCACTCCATGTTTGCGCCGTGTGTGTGTGGGCACGCATAGGCGCTCGGCGAATGCGCATTTCATTTCGACTGATCTGCCGATGACAGGTCTTAGCGTGCTTCTCAAGCGACTTCGTACGAGTCAGGCGAGCGGCAACGCTGATCCGTGGCTATGGCAACGTAAACAAATCCTCGGGAGCCCATTGTTTCAGAGCAGGACACACGATGTACCATAGTAGGTGGCGAGAGAACTGTCAGAGCCGCTTACACACTGACCAGTGGCGAATTCTTCGATACACCGCGTATACCGCCGTTATACCCACTAATTCGAAGTGTATAAGAAATATTTCATAAGTTTGGTAATCCTTTAAAACGTTATTGAGATTCTGACAGCTTTAAAACAGATGCGAAAAAATAACTGTTTTGCTACCGAGGGCCAGTCAGTCAAGCATTCGTAAGCGCTTTGAAGTGCGGTAGAGTGAAGTTTCAAAGAGTTCTTAATGCTGTCCAGAGAATTCGCTAGCGCAAGCGAAGACACCGTCTGCCAGCCGCGATAACCTAGGGCTTCTCATGTTTCAAGAACAGGGAGAGGGAGGATGCGCCTCTGGACGTTCGGTAAGCACCGCAAAATATTGCCATGAACAGACCTTCCCTGGTCGTTCGTCAGTTAGGCTTCTCTCAGGGTTTTGTGAAAATGGAGAGTGTTAATGATCCAGAAGTTAGTGGTTTGTGTAATTGTCTTATAGAACAATGATTATGAACGGACTTTCATTGTATTGGGGTTTCAGAAAAGCTCAAAATAAAAGACAACAGTGGAGGTAGATTCTATGAAGCTCGGAATACTTAAAATAATGTCCAGGATTCGCCACTGACGCTGACGGAACTGTAACTGTTGGGCTTTTTTTCGTGGATGAGAGGTGAATATGCAATAAAAATATGCAAATATTTTCCAAATATGCAAAAATCTGCAATTATGGTGACATATGCGAAATTGAGGAAAGCTTAAATTGATTCTAAATGCCTCAAAACGTTTACAATTTCTTTACACAGGATGTTTTAGTTAACAGAAAAAAATGTGCAAATGCATATAAATCACAGCCCTAATAATGACATTGAGATTCTGAACATTTTCGTTCGTATATCAATAGCTTTATGTAGAATAATGATATTGTACAGATTTTCCTCTTAATAATTTCGTATTGAGGTTTCGTACGTTTTCGGACACAGTAACAGCTACCTGCAGTCTAATAATCTTGTAGTCTTGATACTTGTTTTTTGAGATTCTCTGTTTTCGGACACAGTAACAGCTGCGTGCAGTGTAATAATATTGTAGAGCGTTTCGTCATAAAAATTTCTTATTGAGATTCTGTACATTTTCGGGCATAGCAATAGCTGTCTGCCGTCTAAGAATCTTGTAGATCCTTTCCTTTTAACAATTTCTTATTGGAATTCTGTACATTTCCGGACACAGCAATAGCTTCCTGCAGACTAATAATCTTGTAGAGTCTTTCCTCTTAATAATTTCTTAATGAGATTGTGTTCATTTTGGTACAGTCAGTAATAGCTGTGTTTAGGAGTGGTGCTAAAACAGCACGTGCTTTCTCACCCGTATTTTCAGGCAAAATTACGCGAAAAATACTAAAATTCTCAACAAATTGTATATAACCATATTTCCAAATCCATCATTTATCTATTTCATTAAGGGAAAAAATCCCTGTCTTTAAAATATATGTTGTAGGAAGACTCCACCACAGTGTTTAAAAAAATTGCCATTTTCCAAAAAATCAGTGTTTGGATAAACTTGAGTTCTGCACCATTTTCTTAAACGTCCTTTACACTATCCAACAACTAAATTTGGTGCCATACTTTTGAAAATTTGGAAAATGTTCCAGGGGGTTCGTGTAAAGTACTCCCCAAATTTACAATATCGGTTTCAAATTTAAGGGCCGTGAAAACAGCCAGAGCGATTGTGGAATATATTTTTTGGAGCAAATAGGCTGCACGGTTTAGCCGCTAGTGTTGTTGACAGACAGACAGAGAGACGGACAGACAGACGGACAGACAGACGGACAGACAGACGGACAGACAGACGGACAGACAGACGGACAGACAGACGGACAGACAGACGGACAGACAGACGGACAGACAGACGGACAGACAGACGGACAGACAGACGCACAGACAGACGGACAGACAGACGGACAGACAGACGGACAGACAGACGGACAGACAGACGGACAGACAGACGGACAGACAGACGGACAGACAGACGGACAGACAGACGGACAGACAGACGGACAGACAGACGGACAGACAGAAGAACAGACGGACAGAAAAACGGACAGACAGACGGTTTTGCCGTCATTCGATTTTTCGGCATGGAGGATCAACAAAACGGATTCTGGCTACACCACGTGTTAGAGGATTTTCTTTCTAACTTTAGCAACTGGATACATCCACTTTTTCGTTACCAAGGCCCTGTAATAAGAGTTTTCAGCCAAAAAATTGTCGTTTTTTCGCGCAACATTACGTATCTTTCTGTCTACTTGAGAGCAAGAAAGTAATAATCTTGGTACAGCGTAGGTGTGTGTTTTGTGTGCTTAGGCGGCGCGGCTGCCGTGCGCGGTACTGGGCGGCGGCGCGGGCGGCGGCGCCACGTGGCGGCACGGCGAGCGCCGCGTGCCGGGCGACGCCGAGACGCACCGCTACGCGCTCGAGCCGCGCTCCGGGGAGCTGCGCGTCAGCAACGTACGCGCCGAGGACGCCGGCCTGTGGCACTGCGAGCCGCGCCTGCCCGGCGGCGGCGGCGTCATGCCCACGCGCCCCGTCATGCTGCTCGTCACCGGTGAGTCACCAACGCCAAGAAATAGAGAATCTTCCAATTATTATTATTATTATTATTATTATTATTATTATTATTATTATTATTATTATTATTATTATTATTATTATTATTATTATTATTATTATTATTATTATTATACATTGTTTTTCTCGGTATTCACCGGATTTTTATTTGACTTTGTGTCGGGTTAATAACCAAGACACAGGTCAATTCATGTTTCGTCGCAATTTAGGAATTTTCGAACAATCCTGCATGTGTTTAAGATGAGCGATTTTTGCATAATTTTATAGGTATATTTTGGTATTTGAATAAGTTCCCGATTTTTATGAATGTTATTTGGTATAACTCCTGTACACGAAATGACCAGAGGAACAATATGAACTTTTTGGAGATGCCATAGTGCCTTGACTTCAGCTGCTAGTTCTGTATACTTTGTTATTTTCTCTGCATGTGCTGTTTGAAGATTAGCTGTTTGTGGTACAGTTATGTCAATCAGGAAGCCAATCTTTTGCTGTTTATCTACAAAAGTTATGTCTGGTCTATTATGGTGAATAGTTTTATCTGTAATAATTTCTCTGTCATAGTACAACTTAAAGTTTGAATTTTCAAGTACAGTATCGGGAACATATTTGTAATATGGGCAGGTCATTTCTTGTAGGTTGTATTTCGCTGCCAGTTTCTGGTGGATAATATTTGCAACTTGATTGTGCCTATAGGTGTAATCTGTATGGGCCATTAATTTGCATCCTGATGTGATGTGCTGTATGCTCTCAACTGTTGTATGGCATTTTCTACATTTGTCATCTATTGTTTGTTTGAGGATATGCTTCCTGTAACTTTTAGTGTTGATCACTTGATCCTGTATAGCGACCATGAACCCTTCTGTTTCGCCAAACAGATTACCGTATTTTAGCCAAGTGTTTGAGGCTTTTGAGTCTACATGAGGTTGCTTGAGATCCTTTGCATGGCGTCCATGGAGTTCCTTTCTTGACCACATGTCTATTTTGCAGTTATTGTCTGTAACCCGCGATGAAATGTCCAGCTGTTTGTTGTTAAGATTAAGAGGGGTTAATTTAGTATCTGCTTCAACTATTGCAGCGTGTAGTTCTGAGGTTGCCTGTTTCTCGTAATAAAAGTTCCTTAATGAATGGATTTGTCTGTAGCACAAGTTCTTTAGATCTATTAGGCCTCTTCCTCCCTCACTTCGTGGGAGTGTCACTCGTTCTATTGCACTATTTGGATGGTGATGTCTGAATTTTGTCAAAATTGTGCGGGTAAGTCTCTGGATGTCTTCGAGGTCTGTGTCGTTCCACGGTATAATTCCAAATGAGTACGTATATACTGGTACTGCAAATGTGTTGATTGCTTTTATCATGTTATTACCTGTTAATTTGGTTTTCAGGAGCGCAGTGATTCTTGATTTGTACAGTTTTGTTAGAGATTGTTTGATTGCCTTGTTGTCTGTGATTGCTGCTTGATCGAATCCTAAATACTTATATATTTCTTCATCGCCCATTGCCTGTATTGTCGTTTGATCACTGAGTGTGCTGTCTATCTTCTGTAACTTTCCAGTTTTGTCTACGTGAAGAGTCCTGCATTTGTCAATACCAAAACTCATATGAATGTCTTCAGAAAAAGTTTGTGTTATTTCAAGGAGATATTGAAGCTGTCTGTCTGTTGAACTGTAAAGTTTAATGTCATCCATATACATCAGATGTGATATGGTGTGGATGGTCTTCTTATTTTTACGAATTTGGAAGCCATAGTGAGTACTGTTAAGTTGTGTTGATAGGGGATTTAGAGCCAGACAGAACAACAATGGGCTTAATGAATCTCCTTGGAAGATTCCCCGCTTAATTCTGATCTCTTTTGTTGAGATTGTTAACTCTTGCTGCCTTAAGGACAATGTTGTTCTCCAATGCGTTATGATATGTTCCAGAAAGTTGATGATGGTTTCGTTAATTTTGTATATGCGGAGAACTTCAATAAGCCAACTGTGAGGAACGCTATCAAAAGCTTGCTTGTAGTCAATGTATGCCAGGTGCAAGTTTCTATGGTTTTTATGTGCTTGTTGGAGAATGACCATATCTGTTAGAAGTTGTTCTTTACATCCTTTATGTAATCGACTGCAACCTTTCTGTTGTTCTTTCATTATTTCTCTGTCCTCAATATAAGCTTGGATTTTACTTGTAATGCATGAAGTCAAAATTTTGTACATTGTGGGAAGACAAGTGATTGGGCGGTATTGAGATGGGTTCTGTGTGTCTCTACTTTTGGGTTTTATGTATGTAATGCCTTTGGTTAGAAATAAAGGCATGTCTTCTGGGCTGTTAATGACGTGTTTATTATTATTTATTATTATTATTATTATTATTATTATTATTATTATTATTATTATTATTATTATATAACTTCCTTTAAATATACGGATGTTTTGAAGATGGATTCTTTGTGGTTTGCTGTGACAAGTACTATGTGACGTACGTAGAGAGATCATAAAAAATTAATGAATAATATTTCAAGAAGCCATTATTATCTGTCTGTAATACCTATCAACCGATTGTTGGTTTGTGATTCGCGTCAACAGCTTAGGTAATTAGTCCCGTAAGTGTAGTCCGTGTTTTTTCTCGGGAGATTCACCCGCTGGATGGCGAGATCCGGCACCGAACTACCGTCGGCTAACGTGTGTGTGTGTGTATATATATATTGCTGTTTGCTTTTTGTAGAATTGATTGATTATTTTGTGTTCCCGGGCGTATCATCAGTTATGGTTATTAGTCCCGTAGGTGTAGAGCACATTTTATTCCAGGTGGTGCTGATGTTCGTTACGCGCTAAGACGCGAGATTCGTCGCCGACATATCACTCTGGATTATTGTTTCTTCCCTCCAGATCTGTCCGAGCGGTATACCACACCGTCAGGCAAGCTGTATGCTTCCGATTAGTAATCGGACATGTATGGAAGTGTTGTGTACGTAAATGTGACTGTGTATGTAAGGAGAGAGAAGAGGAAAATGTATGATAAAAGATAAGAAAGGAATGATCACACACAGTTCATAGTCCGTTGCACTAGCCTGCGCTTGGTATTGATCGGAGAAGCAATCGGAGAAAAACTACCGATCAGAACATCCGGTAGTTAATAATTGACTTTTTTTCGGACACTTCAACTGCTATGACTATTTTCGAGTAACTGTAGCGCACTTTAAATCCCAGGATGTTGCGTTGTGTGTATCTGGAACGTAAGATTTGGCGCCGCCCTACACGTTAATTGGCGGCATTTTTTCCCGCCAGGATTATCCACCGTCCCATCTGGGCAGCCCCCTCTCTCAGCATTTGAGATCAGATCTCCTATACTATCTCCCGAATTTTCATTAGAAACGTTGAACAATTACATTCACAAAATAATTATATATCTATTGTGGCGTCATACGGGTGTAATCAGTACACAGACGAGAGTGGGTTGTAATAACAGAAGGTTTATTTACAATTTAGACCGTAGTCACAAATAACCAATGCACTGTATACAATTAACTAACTAAATAGACCCCACTGCTAGGAGAGATATTTACAATGGCCACCACACCGAACGTACTTCCTAATGTTTTGCCGTGCGTAGTACCGCTTGCCCTGAGACCGACTACATGTCTCACTAGTCACGACAATAACTGCCGGCTCCTTCCAGCGCGCACGCACGCACCTCTCACCGACGACCTACGCTGCCGATGCCGCTGTCTCAAAGAAAGAAGAGCTATTGTTCCACAGCCCTTAAATAGCCCTCGCGACTCCATTGCCTCCGCCCTAACGCCCGCACACCCCGTCGGAAAAACACCGTGCGTCATAGCTTCTGCCATTGTCTCTGCATCCGGTGGGCACCACGCTGCGTGCCCACGTTAGTTTTAGCGACACAACGCTACACTATTATATCAAAACCATCTTGATTTTTTCAGTGATAGTTCGTGTCTCTTGGGCCACTTTTTTCTCCTGAACTAAAACTGGACGGTAGGTATTAGAAAAATCGGGAATATCTGGGTTCCTTTTAGAAGTTATCCTGAGGAATTACAGAATTATTAGAAAGGTTCTTCATACTATATACTTAAGGGCTCTAGCGAGAGAGTAACACCGCCATTTCCAGTCATAAAAAGTATTCACTTATCTAATGGAACTGATGACCACTGCCGTTGACGCACCCGGAAACATGAATCAGTCAACATTGGAACGGAGGGAGGGTGCGGCGAATTGAGGGAGTAAGAGAGTGATGAAAGGAACGAAGGAAGGTATGAAAAGGACGGAAGAAAAGGAGGGAGGAGACAGTAGAAGAGGGGGTAACGTGACGGCCTCAAGGTGAAACTTTCCGTCTCATCGATCAAAGGCGACGCGCGGAGAAAAGCGGGCAACGGATGTGGCAGTAAAATTGACGAGATGAAAAAGAGTGGAGGGCAAGGGCGTAGGGAGGGAGACTCGAAAGGTGCACGTGGAGCTAAAAATATTACTCAGGGGAAAGTCCGTGAAGTGACGCAAAGGAACAGGCAGATATAGTGAGTGAATGAATTCCGAGAAGCGAAATACTCGTGAGTAATGAACGAGTAAAGGGCTTGTAGTTGAAGATTTATGATACGGGGTTGAGTTGGTAAAATGTGCGAAGGGGCTTAATGAAAAGTAATTAATTTCAGGAATTAAAAATATAGTGTATCATTAAATTGTGATGGAGCGTGGAAAAATATGGTGCTAAGTAAGGAAAAGTACTGAAGTTGGTAAAATTTAATTGGTTAATAATTCAATGTAATTTTTGCTATTGTGACTTATCTTCTTAAATGAATTGCCAAGTGCAATTGGACTACGTAATATTATTTTTTTGAGAATTGGCTCTTGGTGTTTTCCGCCGAAAATTATTATTACTAAAGGATAATCACTCTAGTGTGTAGATGGGTTTCAAAATAATTTTCAAATTTTATTTAAGGATACACAAAAATAGGACAGTACTGACCTACAAATAATCAATAATCATTGAACAAAAGTGATGCCTACGTGAGAGAAAGAGGAAATGAATGAATGGTAGGAAGAGTATGATACAGAGTGAGAGATACAAGAAAAGAAGAAAGGATAAAGTGAGAGAGAGAGAGAGAGAGGGGGGGAGGAAAAGAGGCGATTGCTTTGTGAGATTTAAAAGACGGAGAACCCGGGATGTAGGAAAGAGTGCTAGGAAAATCCTGGTTGCGAAGTGTCCCGAGTATGGATGAGCGAACATATCTGGAGTAGAGACAGCTGTGAGAGTGGAAGGAAGTGACAGGTTGAAAACTAGGTAGGGTCAACAGGCAGGCACCTTGATAATGAGAGAGTAGCGGAACTTATGAGTTACGGTGGTTGCGGATTCCTTGATTAGCAAAGGAGTTTACGAGATGTAAACTGCGAACACAGTGGTTGGAGACCTTAATGCCGTCACTCGGGCTTACAAAAGGTTCCTTCCAGATTCATCGCATTATCGCTGGAGGAAATAAAGCGACTTCGCAGATGAGTCTGGAGTGTTATTAAGAAGCAACGAGAGGAGGATATTACGCGCCGATTAAGTTCTTTACCTCAAAAGCCGAAAAAGCTGCGAGGCGTCGAAGCGAGAATGAGGAACATCGAAGTAGAATAATGAAAGGGTATGGAATGCATTCACTTGTGCTCTAAAATTTGTTCACTTTCACGGATGAAACTCTCTTCTGTTAAGGTAATGTTGCGAAGATACTGCTGGGGTTACGTTAACATAAAGAAATGTTAAAGAATTTTCAGCAGCTCATTATGTACGTGTTCAACATTTAATCAATGATCCAAATAGACATTTGTAATTATATACATACTATGATATGCTTTTCTAATAAACGAAAAATATAAAGCACAGTTATACGATCACTTCTTTCATGTGTAAAATGATCAATGTCAAGACGTATCGAAATTAAGAATAGAAATATTTGCCAAGCTGTTGCAAATGCGATGATATTTTGTACCATGATAGTCCTTGAAACTATAACATATTTAAATAAAACCTCTCAAAATAAAAGTTGCCAATGCATCAAATCATATTTATTTATCTTTTCTTGGAAATCTCTCTTATATATTGCAGAAATAATAAAATGAATGTTTTCAATTCTTTCTTCATTAAATAAATAATAATTCAATCTTACATCTACCTTATTTATAATTAATTCGAATGAAATATCTTAGAGCAGATTTGACGAAGTCACTTCTTTTATCATTGGAGAAAAATATTTCCTTTGCAATACCTAGTATGTTCTATATACACTATATGTAGGATTTATTACATAAATAATTCGCGTTTCTTTCATTTTGTTCATACCCATTCGCTTTTGCAGTCTCAATGCTTTACTGAAAACAACCATTCAAAAACAACAGGAAAAACTCATTTGACTTTTTTGTGATCGTGTAAATTCGTGTCACTCAGCTGTCATAGAAAATAAATGTTTATTGCAGAACAATATGAATTTAAATAAATAATTGTGTCATCTACTGTAGTAAAAACAGTTTAGAGCAATAAGGTTTCTTATCCCACTACTTCATTGAATATATTAGATCAAAATCATTGTTAACGTCCATTACACATTGGATGTATAAAGCATTTCTAATTATTATTTTCCTACTCTTTTAGACTTATCATACGTTTTGACGAAATAAGAATCGTAACATACAATTGCAGATTGGGGAATTATCAAATGAGGCCGTAAGACAGAGTTCGATAACTAATCGAGAATTGTGATGCCATGATACGATAAGAATATTGTACGTTTTATCCTCAATACAAAAATTTCAATTGATTTTGCTTAAATTTGACGATTTATCCTTGCGAAAGATGATTTACTAATGTTTAAAGTACTTGGAAAGTGTACGTAGATAGTTTGATAGACTAATTCTAATGTAACATACAGATAAGGTAACATAACGGATTTTCGTAATTCTAGACAATAATGAGACATTTTATTACAATATTTGTGTTGTAATAACTCTTATTATAAAACTGATCTCAGTTTCGTTAATTTTAATTTTACATAAATTAAGTGGATAAACCTCCATGTTTACATTCTAACCAAAGATTTGTTGTTAGTAGGTGTCACTTGGACCACAATTGAATAGAAGATCAAAGCTGAATCATTATAATTCCAACTTGAAAATGATTTTTTTGTTAGGAGTAATATTCTTTTACTTAAATTTTAAAAATATCACATAAAGGTTAAATAAAAATAACGAGTACAACAGAACGAAAGTTTAATTTACTTCAGCGAATGAAAATACGTTTTTTTTTAAAAACGACATTTTTCACGCTTCTAGAGGAATAAATATTATCCTCTGAAAACAAAACAAAAAAAGTTCACCTACAGGCTCGCTTCCAATACATGACCAAAAATACTTTCTTCCTTGTATTAATTTTTTAATCATCTCCTTCCATTAAGACATTTCTACTCTTTTCCTCGCATGAAAACGAAACATTCTCCAATGATGCGCTTTCATCTGGATCGGATACCAATCTATTTGATTTACAAAACATCTGCGAGTTTAATATTTTTCGCATCACCGTGAACGAGCGCCCGGTGGCGATACGGCGATCACCGCAGTTTATTTTGCGACGATAGGTGTGCCGTTTGCCACTAGCAAAGCTCTGGGCTGTTTCCCCTTAGCCGGGCGCGCTGAAACGTAGTGCGAGGCGGCCGGTACAAAGCGGGTGCCAACCATTGAGTGAGAGGGCAAAAAGCTGCACGTCGATTACCCACACACAGTAGGTCTTGGAGTAGTTCTGGAGAGCATAACATAAATCCCTATTAGAAAACTGAGGTAGGTCGAACTCATTAAATATTGGTTACTCGAGCATTAGTATGATGTACATAATCGTATAAAATGAGAAGTCGCGTAATACAAATATTCATATAATTTGAATAAGGAATCCATCGAATAAAGGTATAATGGACACATTGTACAATAAAATTAAACGTAATTGAAACAAAATCATGGTTAGAATGTTTTGAAAAAATAAAAATAGGATAAGTCAATTAATCAACCATTTCGGGATTATAAAAATTGGTAAAACTAATAATTACAAAATATATTAATCAGAAAATTCTAAGTACGTAACTCAAGTAATTTGATAGTTCCAATAAATGTTTTCCTCTTCAAATTCTTATTTCAACTAAGAAGTAATACATTAAGTCAAGAAAAGGTGATGAGTAAATAACTCCAGATCTGAAGAAAATTAAAAATTGATACTATAATAATTAGTAAAAGAATGAAGGATTTATGGATGGACAAGCAAGCTTTTCGGCTATTTGAACATAAGCAATAAGAAAACGCAAGCTTAATGCTTTTTGAGCTGTGGAAGCCTGCTCCGAAATATACTTCATAGTTAAAAATGCCAATAATACATTTCTGAAATTTAAATATGAATATAATTAATCACTAATTACCTCACTAAGTTTTAGAAACCACATTTCCAATTTCTTTGGAATAATGAACAAATTACACATGTTTAGTTGTTTGAGAGGTTAATATACCCATATTTTTAAATTAATAAAATTTAAAAAATGAAATATAAATGTATGTAATTAGTTCCCTATTAAGAAACACTAGTCGAAAATTCGCTGAAATTATGAACTATGAAGAGAAAAATATAAAATGATTTGTTGCAACATTTTCCCCTACGTTTATGATCGTTACGAGATTCAAAACCCTTAAAGCTATGAAAAATAGAATATTTTGTTGTCCTGGTGTCTTATTTTAATAATGGTACACTTAGTTATGCAGGTTTCATTGTACAGGTTAATTCTGTTTTAGTTCTCCACGTTTTTGTGTCATCTTCCTCCGTTAGCACTCCCGTAGCACTTCCTCCATTCTGATGCCGTCTATCCTCACATTCCCACACACTGTGCGCTCCAGCGGCGCGTCCACGTGACTTTTCCAGAGTCACCCGTGGACAGCACGAGGGCGGGGATGGGAGCGGATTTGGCTGTGCCGGGGATTTATGTGATTTGGTTCTGAGAGCGCGGCCGGCCGCGAGCTGTGTCTCTGTACCTCACCAATCACGGCTAAATCAATGATGAAGGAATAAATAAAAGATAATTCTTTTGATCGTGCGCCGCGTACGTAACGTCCAGTCTGAATAGCTTCGCTCGCTGTCGCAGCCACGCCGTCACTACTCCGCGCTGTTGCGCTCCCGTTGGCTTAGAGTGAAAAAAAAACAAAAAAACACAACAATGAGGGACGCTTGCCAAAGAAAGAAATGCGTTTCGAGTCTACCGGCCCGGTTAGAAGCAGAGAGTTGGTGAAATATTTTTGGAAAATGCATACCGAGACTGAGAGTTAGGAGAATATTTTTGGAAAATGTGTCTCGAGGTTCGGTGTCAAAGGACGTTTTGTAGATTGTCGTCGTTTTATGAGATTGCCATGGAGCGTTCGTTGGAATGGCAGGGCTCCTGGATGCTTCGTAATGCTTCCTGAGAGTTTTCGGTTGCCGCGGATAAACCGGTACTGCGACATTATCGTGTTTTGAAACGTGTGGAGGAAGCCGTATGTTACGCTCAATGTCATTCCGAAATCTTCACCCTTATATTCGACTCAACGTCCGCTGTACGTACTTGGAATTAATTGAAGGATTCTGATTAGAACCATCATTCCGAAATGATCGCGCATTTTCTCCAGCGCAGGCACTTTTCAGCCATATTTCAAACGTGTAACTTTGTAGTCTGAATTATTTTTCGAAATCTTGTAGTGCGTTACAGTTCTGTGTAATTATAAAAAGATGTCTCAGAATACGAATTCGTGTTAAGACTTCTTTAAATATATCAATTTCGAGGTATCCTACTCCAATAAACGTAATTTATGAGTTAAAGTATTATTACGATCGGACACAAAGCCACCCAATTACAATCTTGTCGGCGACAAGACCAGCGTGCCGAAGTCCCTGTGTCCAAGAACGTTAATTCCAGCACAGCCATTATCAAGAACGAACGATAATTATGTGAGGTGCGTTTTGCGTATCGCCCAGGTTACTTGGGCACAGTTGCCACTGATCTACTAATTTACAAAGAAATAGTTTTTCTGTTTGAAAAATACTTCTTCTATTCTTCGAGGATGAAATTCATTCCCCAGTTCATTCTCATTTTTCTACAATGGAAATGTAAAAGTCGCCACTCTATTATATCTCTGTGTAACACTATTGAACTAGTTGTAGTAACCCAGTAGAAAGAACTCTATTAAATCAATAATTCTGTTAAATCGATAACAGAATCTGTTTTGTCCAGCACTAATTATTGCATTACACTAAATATTTCATCATTAGATGAAGAACTAGTATCACTACTTTATTTCTATGTTTTATATTCTATTTTCACAGGAATCTATTGAGTTTTCCTAAAATTTAATTTGATATCATTTGAAGCGCTTTTACTCACAAATACAATAATGTATATAAATCCACTGAAAAGTGGTTATTACCCGGCGTGAGAGATATGTAAAAAAATACATTTGTTAATTTAAAAAATAAAACAAAAGAGTATACCAAAATGAACTTTAGATCATATAAAACAGTGTCATTACCGCTATCCCTTGCAAATTTTTTTGGAGCCATTTTTGAGAAAACGGCGTTGAACGTTTCTGAAAATGCAGAAATTTGAGCTCATTTTAAAAGAAAAATGTTGAGTTTTCGAGAAATCTTGTATGACATTATTTAATGTATATGTACTCATAATTACAATAACGTAAAGAAATCGCATCTAATGCAAATATTACCGACGTGAGAGACAAGTGAAAAAATTAAATTTTTGTAATTTAAAAACAACAACAAAAGAATAGAGCAATATAGCGTTTATGTGGTCCTATAAGGTTTGTGTGGTACTATACCTACTAAAATTGTAAAGAAAAAAAGTTTTTTTATTTTTCAAAATTGCAAATATTGCACGCACTATTTCACAAAAAACTACTAAAATGTTTAAAAAATGACCTTTATGAAAGAAATATTTATGCACAACAAATTTCATTTGAAGGAAAATGTCTTCAATTTTGTAGTTGTAGGAAGACGCCGCACAAATTCAAACTTTTGCATTTTTCGAAAATTCAGAGTTAACCGCGAAAATCGGACATATGCCACCTTTTTAAGTGTATTTTATCGTATTCTTACAAAAAGTTTAAAGGAAAAATTTGGAACTGTTTTTGAGAAAATTTTGAAAATGGTCCTAGGGCTTGATGAGTACCCCCAAATTTGAAAGAATAGTTTTCAAAATCTCAAAGCTTCAACTAGAGCCAGATAGACAGGGGTTTCTTCAATTTCACTGTCCTATGGACATTGACATGGTTTCCTATTTGACATGGTTTCGGATCTAGCAGTGTTCACAGACGGACAGACGAACGGACGGGCGTTTTGCTTTGAATTTGTTTTTCGGCATGAACGACCCACAAAACTGACTGCAGCTCGTGTTAGAGGATTTTTTCTCTTAATTTAGCAACTTTCTTGTTTTTACGACCCGACAATGAATTATTTTCTGTCGAAAATTGGCCGTTTTTTCGGGCAGCATTACATAACTTTCTCTCTATACTACGTAGATTACTCCGTATATCCGTACGTATATGAGAGAGTAAAAATTAAGTTAGATGAAATAAAATACACTATAAAAAGCAAATTGTAAACTCGATTGAGTTAAATGAGAAAGGATGCTTAACTTTGAAAAAAAAAAAAAAAAAAAAGGAAATGAAACAATAGGGACAAATGAATGTCTCATTAAAATGAGGAAATCGCTTTAGTCCATCTATATCTGGTCCCTATATTTAATCAAGTTCTATTAGCGATTCGAGCCGCTTATTCTAACAGTTTTCAACCACTTTTTCTTTTGTTCCTCATAACCCTCCGTCTTGATCACTAACACCAACACTACTATGAACAACACTACTATGAACAACAACCATCTATTGATTACCAGCACCACCTCCTCATTCATCTCTCACCCTCCACCACCTACCATTTCAATCATCATCATCATCATCATCATCATCATCATCATCATCTCCACCGCCGCCAATTTTCTCATTAATTACCACCACCACCATTCGTCTCGTTGATGTTCACACAACTTCATTCACCACGACTGTCCATCTCGTTCATCCCCGATCCCTGACCCGTTCACCCCTCTCTGATTCGTTCACCCCCACCCTCCTCCCCGTTCACCACGCCTCGCCCCGTTGGCGTCGCACGCGCGCTACAGCAAGAAAATCCCATTTGAGTGGGGGCGGCGAGCGCCAGGGCCGGATACAGGTCGTTGTGCTTAATTAGGCAGATTGCACCCCGCCCAGCCCCTCCTTGTCCCTCCACGCCTCGCCTAGCCTGGCCTCCGGCGAGCAGCTCGCCGTGCATGGGGGCGGGGCGGCGGTCGCCCATTAGCCTGCATTACGCTTGCATGGCTGCGGCGGGGCGGGGTGGGGGCAGAGGTTGGGATGGAGGCGGTGGCGGCGGCGGTCGAGAGTCGAAGCGAAGTCCACTGGTCGCGAGGCCCGGGGCTGCTACTGCGTTCGCTAGAGGCTGGTCGACTCTTCTCTTATCTCGCGCTGTTTAGTGCGACGTCCAGAAAACGACTCTAAGCGGCAAATTAAGTGCTCGGTCCCGTTTCCAGTGGCCTATAAGCGCGGAATTGCCCGAACGCTATACTGGGAAAGCGAAAGATACGAGTAGCAGTAGCGAAAGTAGAGTTGTGAGGGAATTTGGTAAAGCGACGCAAAGGACACTCTAGCGAAGTATACATATTGAATGAGGCAGAACAGCATTTCTTTCATTTCCGTGGTACAAATTAATGCGACATATTCCGCTTTCAATGTATTCCTTTTCTTGTGGTGCATTTATAAGTCTTTTTGCGATCAATAGACATGTTTTAGGTTGTAATTTACACTTTTAATAATAATAATATTAATTATAATTATAATCATTATAATTAAAATAAAATTAATAATAATAATAATTATTATTATTATTATATTAGTGGTTAATACTTTAATTAATTAAAGTTATATTTAATTATATTATTAGTGGTAGTGGTAACAGTGATGGTAGTGGTAGTGGTAGTGGTGGTTGTAGTGGTAGTGGTGGTAGTACTAGTAGTTGTAGCACTACTAGTAGTAATAATTTTTTAGTAATATTTTTTTAGTAAGTTTAATATGACTTGGAATAATTCAATTTCTTTAAGTTACTTTTTTACTCGTAATACACTATTTGTATATTTCTACATTTGTTGAGTCACATTAAGATATCTAGAGAACTTATATGGTACCTTCAATTCGGAAAATGATGAAGTTGATAAAGATGAAGCTGACAAAGAATATCACCACAATTTTATTGCGACGTGTTCATGTTACACTCTGAAACTAGGTGTTGATGCACTTTAATGAATTGGGGGGGGGGGGGCTGGTGGAAGAAACAATATTTTCTCGACATTTAAATATTTCTTTCCTTCATTTACTTACAGTCAAAAATAAACTTAATTTTTTTAAATAACTTCCCTGAATCCTCTATTTTCTACACATATAAATATATATTTTGAGTTAAAAAAGTAAGTACTTAGTTCACAGCTTTAGAAAATATGTCCTATGCTAGTCCTTATTTGATTTGAATTTCAGCCTCATTATTCCATTTGGTAATACCTAAAATTAAATAATGAACACAATTAAAGATAATAATAAAAACATGCTATACAGTTATAACATTCCAATGAATTTAGTAAATAGAAACCAAATTTTATTTAGTATAACCGCCAGTGCCTGGTTAAAGATACTGCAACTTTACAAAATAACGACAGTGTTCTTTTTTAAAAACACGCGATATAATTTACGGTCTCCTACTTATTATGATATTGCCTATCTGTGTATAAGAAGAAAAATCACATTTACAAAGAGAAACTGTTTGAAGGTGCTGACAATAGGAATCTCCCCCAACGAGACAGCTCCCAGTCGGTACGAAATCAATGTTCCCGACGGGTCTCCCAACATGTAGGGTAGTGTTGTTATAGAAGTATGAGAAGGGAAAGGGATAGGACAGGGATGAGGAAGGAAATATTGCACACGGTAGGATACCTGTTGCTTGTACTTCTCTGACATTCACTTGGTAACATTCGGAGAATACACGGAAAACTACCGATCAGAGTAGCCGACTGTTAGATTTCCCCTCCAGAAAGTTGCAGATTTCAACTTGGCTATTTAGCTGGTGTCTAAAATGCAGTATCGTCGGAACTCGAATCTAGAACCTCGCTGACAGTCACTGCAGAGACCAAAACTGTAATGACGGCTGTGAGCAGAGCACATCCGACTGCCAGGGAAGATGAAGGTAATGGAGGGCGGATGATGTTGCTGCGAAACGGAGACGGGTGGCAGCGATCGCGGAGAAGGCAGCGAGGTGAGTGGGATGGCCGTACTGGGAAAATCCGCCACCTGAGGAATAAAAATCCGCCCAATGTCCCCTAATGCGTGAGTGGTGAAAAAAAGGTGAGCGATGAAAAAACTGGACCCTGTCAGTAGGGCTGTCAACTTCAAAATAGCTGTACATTTTCAAGTCGGTTAAGCATTAGCATCTAACATCCATGAACGTCGATACTCGAACTCTAGGACTTCCTAATGAGAGTCGTCGCAGAAACGAGATCGGCAACGCCGGTCTTGAGCAGCACACAGAGGGTTGCCAGGGAGGAGGAAGGCAATGGAGACCGGATGAGTTTGTTACCAAATGGATGCGGGTGACTGCAAGCGAGGTGGGTGGGATGCGGTGACCGGTTGCGGCGGGCAGTGCCTGCAGTGGCAGCGGGAGACGGGGCGGGCGGGCAACGGCGTGCAGCGCGGTCGGAAGGGCGAAAGCGACGGCGGTCGGCGCGGTACCCAAATCCCTCCGTTCCTGTAATTCAGCAACGGCCGACTCCATTACCAGAAGCTGTCGTGTATTCAATTAGCGAGCGTGAGGGACATGAGATTAGCAGTCTCCGGCAATGGAACGTCTCGGCGAGGGACGCCCGGTGGGCGGGGTCCAAATCCCCGCCGCTGTCGCCGTCGAGGCATCGCCGCAGCCCCGAACCGCCCCGCCCACGATGCACGATGGCGCTGGAGACGCTTACACGGGAGGTGATTGATTGATTAGTGATTCCGGGCGCGTCAATTGCTAACGTCATTAGTCCCGTTAGTGAACTGCATGTTTTTTATCGTGTGAGGTGATGGTGTTCTTTCCCCGCTATCCGGCCCCAACCTCGTTGGCTAGCAAGGTTTTCCCCATGCAGAGGGGCACCGCCTCAACCGGGACAAGCTCTAAGCTTTCGACTGGTTACCCAACAAATGTGATAGTATGGGAGTGTAAGAGTGTGTGCGTAAGAGCATGGAAGTGTAAGTGTGTGTAAGGGGGTGAGGATATGACAAGGAAGAGGATAATAATAATAATAATAATAATAATAATAATAATAATAATAATAATAATAATAATAATAATAATGCCTTTATTGATATGGCGAGGCTCGGGCCATCAGGCCCGCTCTTCCGCCTAACCACATGTCAGGATGGAAAGCTCACGCACCGAACGTGCCCTGTTTGTTATGGTATTGGTCCGGTACTCTTCTGATTACAAAGGTCTCTATCGTTGTCCCTAAGCTGACGATCCCAATGAATCCGATTGTGGCCGAAGTGTCGGTCAGGTGACGTTGTCCAATGTGTCAGATTTGCTCCAACATGTGCTGGTTGGCCATGTTGTTCATAGAATGTTCACGAAAATGTTCATTGTTTGGTAGCAACACAAACGAGCTCTTACGAAGGTGTCCAAACTCATTGGCTGTCAAGCGAAGATTTGTTTTGTTTGCTTTTATCCGTTCGACGTCATCCGACGAAATTGCGTCTAATATCGGCTCCAATTTGACCGCGGTATGCGATCTGATTTACAGGACAAAGGACTTTGGAATTTTAATGAACATGTGCATACAAAGTGTCGCTTCTACGGTTCTAGAAGCCACACTGCGCATGCGTGAGTTCGCTAAACTATGGAATCGTTCGCCGAAATTCTGTGCAAATTGAGTCTGAGAGGATAAGTAATAGAGTGAATGAGAATTGATTGCGAGGGCGTCAATTATTTACATAATTATTCTCGTAAGTACAGTGCAGAGTATATGCCGAGAGATGGCAGAGCTCTTCTCCAGATGCAAAGTAAGATTCGGCGCCGAGCTACACCTTGGCGAATCTCGCCCTGCGGGGTACCGCCTCAGCCGGGGAAGCCTCAAAGCTTTTTCTTCGTTTTCCCACGTGTGTTGGTGTAGTTCATACACGCGAAGGTGGACGACTAAAAGAAGAGAATTGGAAAACGACCATCAGGAAACATTTGTGCTACACACAAATGAAGATGGTATTGTGATGGTTTGTTGAGGCGAGTAGACCCAATGAATTCTGCTACAGAACGAACTAGTGGTGCTAAAGAATGGTATAGACTTTCTCGTAGCAACTTTTTCTCATTTCCTTCGAATAGACTAGATTTAAGCACTTAACTGACATTTTTTGCCAGCTGCCATCTACCGTCGCCGAAAGAACATTTTTACTACTGTTTAAACTTTTAGGTTTCTTAATAGTAGAACCGAAATATATCTTCAAGAGTATTAAAGAAGAAGAATACTTCGTCCTGAATAGAAATTTTCATTGAAAAATTGGGAGCCGTTTTTAAGAAAATGGCGTTTAAGCATTACTGTAAATCGAAAATTGAAGCTATTTTTCACAGGACGTTATTGAGTTTTCAAAAAATTTCATTTAAAGTCCTTTGAAGCACTACTACTCACAAATGCAATAATTGTGGGAATTCTGATTTGGTGTTGTTGACGTTATTATCAGAAGAAATAAAAGAGGTCATCTTCGTCAACATACTAGTATGTTGACGAAGATGACCTCTTTTATTTCTTCCAAATGCAATAATGTTTACAAATCGATGGAAATGTGCATATTAACGGCGTAAGACATATTTTAAAAACATTACATTTATGTAAGTTTTGAAAAAATAAAAGAATACGCCAAAATGAACTTAATGTATTAAACAGTGCCGTACCTTTATCCTTTCAAAAAGTTTGAAGCCATTTTTAAGAAAATGTTTGAGTGTTTCTGAAAATGCGGAATTTTGAGCACATTTTAAAAGAAAACAAAAAAAAATAGATTTAACCTCGAAAATCGGATTTATGTCACCTTTATAAGTGTAATACACTCTATTCTTCCATCATATTTAAAGAAAAAATTTCCGGAGCCGTTTTCGAAAACAAAGATTTAAATACGTCTTGGGGCTTCGTGTGTATCCCCGATATTTTAAAGAATGTTATTCAAAATTTCAAAGCTTGCACTAGAGCCAGCTGCACAGGGGTTTCTTCAATTGGGAAAAGATCATACGCATGGTTTAGCGCAAGCAGTGTTCACCGA
The DNA here is from genome assembly GCA_011170035.1 of Teleogryllus occipitalis. Classification (NCBI taxonomy): domain Eukaryota; kingdom Metazoa; phylum Arthropoda; class Insecta; order Orthoptera; family Gryllidae; genus Teleogryllus; species Teleogryllus occipitalis. The sequence goes on along the minus strand of BLKR01000005.1, from coordinate 936,164 downwards.
AGACGAACTGACAGAGGTTTCCGTTTTTATTGGGTTTTAGGTATCCAGCACTAACAAAACAGGGATTCTTGCTACACCAAATGTTACAGGATTTTTATTTTCTCGTATACACTCGTATACGCCTCCGTAAATACGGAGTAATATAAGTTATATAGAGAAAGTTATGTAATGTTGCGAAAAAAAAAACGGCGGATTATCGGCACAAAAAAAATCGTTGCCGGGCCATTACAAAGAAAGGTGGATCAATCTAGTTGTTAAATTAAGAAAAAAATCCTTTAACTTGTGGTGTAGCCAGGATCCCTGTGTTTTGGGTTCTTGATGCCGAAAAACAAATCGAAAGCAAAACGTCTGTCCGTCTGTTCATCCGTCTATCCGTCTGTCAGTCTGTCTGTGAACACTATTAGCGCCTTAACAACACGTACGATCTTTTCCAAAATGAAGGAAACCTTGTCCATCTGGCACTTGTTAATGCTATGAGATTTCAAAAAACATTCTTAAAATTCGGAGGTACTACTTAACAAGAAGCTCGCACTGACATTTTCAAAACTTTCTCAAAAACGGCTCCAAATTTTTTCTTTAAATTTCTTGAAATAATAGAATAATATACACTTATAAAAGTGACATAGGTCCGATTTTCACGGTTGACTGAATTTTCGGAAATTGCAAAAGTTTGAATTTTTTTCGGCGTCTTCCCACAAGTGCACAATTGAATATAGAGATTTTTCCTTCAAATGAAATAGTTTGTCCATAAGTAGTTCTTTCATTAAGGTCATGTAAATGTTTTGAAAATTTTAGTAGATTTCGTGCAATTTTGTGCGCAATAATTGCAATTTTCAACTTGAACAGAACAAAGAATTGCACAGACTTTCTCGCACCAATTTTTTTTAGTTTCCCTGGTGTGACCTGGCTTTAAGGTCTTGCTCCATTCTCTGGCCAGCTGCCATCTATAATCGCCGAAAGAACATTTTTTGACATTTTCTCAACTTTTTGCTTTCCTAATAGTACAACTGAACTATTACTTCAAGAATATTAAAGAAGAGTAAAACCTCGTCCAAAATAGAAGTTTTCATTGAGAAATTCATAGTCGTTTATGAGAAAATAGCGATTAAGCTTTACTGTAAATGCGAAATTTGAAGCTCTTTTTCTCGGAAATTATTGTTTTTCTAAAAAGTTAATTTGAAGTCATTTGAAGTAGTTCTACTCATAAATGTAAAAATTCAAACAAATTTGTTGGAAATGCCAATATTAACGGAATGGGAGGTATTTCAAGAAAAAAATGTTTGTGTAATTTAAAAAAAACAAAGAATACACCAAAATTAACTTTACGTCATATAAAACTATATAATTAGCACTATCCATTAAAAAAATTTGAAGAAAACGTTTGGAGTCATTTGGCGGATCAATAGAAATTGGGTTTATATTGTTCTGAAAATGCTGGATTTTGAGTTCATTTTTATAGAAAACTGTTGTATTTTCGAGAAATTTATTTGACATTATTTAAAGCGAATGCACTCATAAATACAATAACGTGAGGAAATCACCTATAATGTAAATATTATCGACGTGAGAGACAGGTAAAAAAATTGAATTTTTTTAATTTTTGAAAAAAAAACAACAAATGAATAGATCAATATGGTGTTTATGACATTGAAGGCGGTGCTTTTGATACTAACTCTCAAAGCTGCAACTAGAGCCAGATCGAGAGAGCTTTCTTCAATTTGGAAAAGATTGTACACATGGTGTAGGCGCTAGCAATGTTCACAGACAGACGGACGGACGGTCGGTCGGTCGGGAAGTCGGACGGACGGACGGACGGACGGACGGACGGATGGATGGACGGTCGGTTGGTCGGTCGGTCGGTCGGTCGGTTTGAAAAAACACTCTTTCGGTATCAGGGGACCCCAAAACGTGTATTTCCGTTGAAATCTCGAAATCGATTTTCCACAGAACTACATAACTTACTCTATACTACATATATTACTCCGTATATACGTATGTATTTAGGAAGGAATTATATTTCCTACGGAATGGCACAGACTTTCTCGTAATAAAGTTTTCTAATTTCGTTGGTGTGGTCTGGCTTTAAGGTCTTGCTCCATTCTCTCGCCAGCTCCATCTATCGTCGTCCAAAGAACATTTTGTTTTTACATTTTCTCAACTTTTTGCTTTCCTAGTAGTACAATTGAATAACTTACTTCAAGAATATTCAAGAAGAGTGGAAACTCGTCCTAAATACAAGTTTTCATTGAAAAATTTGAAGCTGTTTTTAAGAAAATGGCGATTAAGAATTACTGTGAGGAAGTCACGATCGAGCTTGGCAACCGGACGGTCATCTCGCGGTCTCCGTCCCTGTGCTGTCTGTTTGTGAAAAGTTTATTTATCCTGTGTCGCGAGTTGAAATCTGTCAGTGATTAGAACTATTTTAAGACAACTCCGTGCATTAACCCAGCTGCTCCCGCAGCTGTTAAGGTGGCGTTATGAGTTCTTCTGAGTACAGGGGAAACATAACCCCAGTTTCTTCGAATGTTCAACCTGAATCTGATGGAAAGATGTCATACGCCAACGTTACATCTACCGATGTCTTCCCCAGCAAAGAACAAGCTGTTGTGTTGGAGTCCCAAGATGGATTAACTCTAAAAGACTACATCACTAAACTTGCAACTATTATAAACGCCAGTGACATAAGGTTTGTTTCACGAATATCTAACAGTAGAATATGTGTGTTTTTAAGTAGTACACAAGTGGCAGAAAACCTAACAGCAAATCACAGTACGGTAAACATTAAAGATCACATAGTAAGCATAAGACCCCTTATTAATAAACTCAAAAGGGTTATCATCTCAAATGTCTGCCCCATAATACCACATGATGTAATTGCAAAGGAACTCTCCAAAAGAAACATAGAAATTCAATCAAAAATCTCGTTCCTTAAAGCTGGAATACCAGACCCTGGCTTTTCCCATATCATGAGCTTTAGGAGACAACTATTTATAGCCCCTGAAGATGTAAACAAACTCCCTGAAACAACAACAGTATTCCATGAAGGTACTAATTATAGAATCTTTCTCTCAACTGATGATATGACTTGCTTCCTGTGCAAATCAACCGGGCATCTTGCCAGACAGTGCCCTACTTCACCTCAGTTAACTGAAGAACATGCTCCTAATGAAGTAAACAAATGTCCTATAACCCAATCACCACATCACCCATCTGAATCTGTCGAGATGCCTAACATATCCGAAGAACCTATTATTAACAGAAACAATTTCCCAACTTTACAAAAAAGACCATTACCTTCAGATTCTTCATCACAATTAGAAACAGAAAATGACAAAAATCAAACTTGTAAAAATGAATCCACAAAATCTAAATCAAAGAAGAAAAAGAAACAAGACAAAAGTGATGACAACTCCATGCATGAAAATGCTCATATCAAGAAAGTAGAAGAGCTTATTGCACCCATTAAAAATACTATCTCTAATAATCCTCAAAAGTTCCCTCTTACCTATGAACAGCTGGAAAACTTTCTTGAAAATTCTTTTGGTTCTAACAACCCCATCGTTATAGCTAAAGATTATACTGATGATATTCAATCCATCATTGAAATGCTAAATGAAATTTACCCCCTACTAAATGAAAGATCAATCAAAAACAGAATCACAAGAATAATTAATAAATTGAAGAAACATAACCAATTACCAGAGGAGTCAGGATCTGATATGTCTGAATAAAATGATACATTTTCTATAAATTTTATGAATATTCTACAATGGAATGTCAATGGATTCTATTGCAGATTAGAAAGACTACAATTATTATGCATAAACCATAAACCTGAAATCATTTGCATTCAAGAAACCAACTTTAAAGCCAACCAAGTAGGTATTATAAAAGGATATAAACCTTTTCATAAAAATCGATCCACATCCAGCATAGCAAGTGGAGGTGTCGCTACTTATGTTAAAGAGTTCTTAACAGTTAAACAACTTGACATCCAATCTAACATCGAGGTTGTAGCTGTAATAATTCAAGATCATAACCCAGTGTGTTTCTGTAACATTTACCTACCTTACAGCCACAACTTTGAAATTAATGAAATCAAAGATATAATCAAACAACTCCCCAAACCTTTTGTCCTACTCGGAGATTTTAATTGCCATAACACCTTATGGGGTTCAAAAACAAATGATCCCAGGGGCAATTCCATTGAAGCACACCATTGAAGCACTGAAGAGCTTGATCTAACACTATTAAATAATGGGCAACCAACTCACTTTAATGTTAACAATGGTAGCCTCAGTGCTATTGATCTCACCTTATGCTCCACTACAATTGCACCACGATGCAACTGGTACGCCATAGATGATCCGCACGACAGTGATCATTTTCCCATCTTTATTGACATCAGTAGCCCTCTTCGCATACCAATTCTAACTATGAATCCCCATAAATTGAATTACAACAAAGCTAACTGGTTGAAATACCAAGATCTAATATCCAGGCGGTTGAATGATACTGACATCTTCGAAGGTAATGATGTAAATATTGACAGCATTATCCATAATTTCTCAGAAATAATTTTAAAATCTGCTAATGATTCAATAGAGTCTTGTAAATCTTCAAAAAGGACAATATCGGTCCCATGGTGGAATGAAAAATGCAGAGAAGCAATAAAACGATCCAAGCATGCTTTTAATAGATACAAAAAACATGGTACTGTAGAAAATAAAATTGAATACAAAAAAATGAGAGCTGCTGCAAGAAGAACAGTCAAAGAAAGTAAAATTTCATCCTGGGTCAACTTTGTCTCCAAAATTACCAAAGATCATGATATCAAAAAATCATGGAAAAAAATTAATGCAATCAAAGGTATAAAAAGATCCAATCAAATTAATTTTCTTCAGTCTACAGATAACCTGTTTATCACTGATCCTGATGCTATTGTTAACGAGTTAGCTAACAACTTTGCCAATAATTCGAGCACTCTAAATTATTCTGAAGCCTTCCAAATTTTTAAGAATGAGAAAGAAAATGAACCTTTAACTGACTACGAAGATCTGTGCTCTCAATACCACATCAATGATCCCATTACATTAAATGAACTAAGGGCTATATTCAAAGTCCTCAAAGACTCTACACCTGGCCCTGATAACATCCCCTATATTCTTCTCAAGAAACTACCAATTAATGGTCTTGAAACTCTCCTCAAAATTTACAACTTTATTTGGGAAAATAATGTTTTCCCCAAAATATGGACCTCCGCAATTGTCATTCCAATTCAAAAGCCAGGGAAAGATCCATCAAGAAGTACTAACTATAGACCGATTGCCCTGACTTGCAACATGTGTAAAATCATGGAAAAAATTATAAACTATAGACTACAGTGGTATTTGGAGTTCAAGAAGATTATATCAGACAACCAATTTGGTTTCAAGCGTCATCACTCAACTTTATCACATCTAGTAAGCATTGATTCTTACATAAAAGAAGCTTTTTCCAATAAGCAACATGCATTAGTAGTCAACCTTGACATAGAAAAAGCATATGACATGGTATGGGTGCATGGCATCATACTTAAGTTGCAAGAAGTAGGTGTCGGCGGAAATTTGTTGCAACTCATCAAAAACTTTACCAAAAATCGTGTCATTCAAGTAAGGTCCAATGGCAAGCTCTCTGATAAGAAGAACATCGAAAATGGAGTGCCTCAAGGATCCATACTCAGCGTAACTCTTTTTCTATTGGCCATCAATGATGCTGACATGGAAATTACCCCCCCAGTCACCGTGAGAAAATATGCAGATGATATCACCATTTTGTGCAAAGGACGAAGCATAGATTCAAGTGAAAAATTAATGCAATCTGCCTTAAATAAAATATACGAATGGTCTCTTAAATCCGGCTTCAAATTCTCTGCTCAGAAAAGTGTCGGCACATTATTCTCAAAACAAAATGTAAGCAGAGTTCCTAGACTTAAGCTTAACAACTGCAGTATCAAATTTGATAATACCACCAAAATTTTAGGACTGATTTTCGATTCCAAACTGAACTGGAAGAAACATATACAACACATAGTTGATGATTGTAAAAAAAGAATAAACATCCTGAAATGCATTTCTTACAACAATTGGGGGGCTGATAAGAACCTTCTGATGTTAACATATAAAGCATTAATCCGATCGAAAATCGACTATGGATCTATTATATATGCTTCAGCAAGCAAAAAGGACAACTTGAAACTGGAAGTTATACATAACAAATGTCTTAGAATATGTACCGGATGTTACCATAGCAGTCCCGTCGGAAGTGTACTCATTGAAGCCAGAGAACCTAACCTTTCACATCGCAGAGAATATTTAACATTAAAATATGCTGTCAAAGCTGCTTCGTCGACTAACCCTATTATCTACAACGGCTACAACCCTAAATTTCCTCAATGTGATTACCATCCTCGCTACATACCTTTGCATGCGAAAGTAAGGAACATTTTTGAGGAGTTGCAAGTACACCAACCTCCCATTGAAAAGAAAAGGAACTACAACATCCCACCCTGGACGCTCTCGGGTATACAATTTGATATCAACAATTCCGATAATGAAAGTTACCACATATTCACCAGTGGTTTTAAAAACAGCAGTGAAGTACATGCCTCCGTTGTTACCCAAGATACTACAATCAAACTACAGCTACTTCCCCACGCCAGCCTTACTAGTGCAGAAATCTGTTCTCTCATGACAGCCTTCAAATTGATCAAACAGTTGAACTATAAAAAATTTATCATTTTCTGTAGCTCTATTCCAGCCATCCAGAGCATCAACAATAATATTCATAACCTCGAAATGGTAATCATCATACATGAATTGCACCACCATATTGTCAAAGCAGGAAAGTCTGCTGTGATCAAATTCGTTCCTGAAGACAATGAAGTCCTAGGAAGTGAAACTGCAAATCTTGGGACTGAATCGGCGACCGAAGAAAACAGCAACGGAATTATTAAAACCTCCTGTACATTCAATGATATCTGGAAACATGTTGAAATCTTAATGAAAGACAGATGGAACAGCAAGTGGTCCATGCTCAAAGCCAGTGAACTCCATAAACAAATAGGAAATTTCTTCAATTTAAAAACAAGTGTTGAATTAAATAGAAAGGAACAAGTAGCAATATCTAGAATCCGAACTGGACACTGCAAATTGAGTCATATCCACTTATTTAACAAAAGCCCTCCTCCCACCTGCAACCACTGTGACAACTCCACTCTTCTTAATTTAAACCATATAATTAACCACTGTCCTCATTACAACACTCTTAAACAACAAATTCTGCAGGATGACTCATTTGCCTTAATTTTGGAATCCCCTAAATACCAAGAAAAAATTCTTAATTTTTGCAAAAAAATTCAAATATTTTCAGATATATAATGGGTATTAACTATTGTCAATAATTTAGAAACCATGTCAATTTCTGTTAACATAGTTGTTATTATTGTAATTACAACCAAATGTATTATTTAATTGTCGCTAATGACCATCGCTGTTGATGCGACAATAAATAAACTTAAAAAAAAATTACTGTGAATGAGATATTTGAAGAGATGAGATTTGTTGAGATTATCATTTTCACAGGAATCTATTGAGTTGTCGAAAAAGCTCATTGGAAGTCATTTGTAGAACATCCACTCACATATGTAATAGCGTGTACAAATCGATGGAAATGTGCATATTAACGGCGTGTTAGATATTTCAAAATAATGACTTTCGTGTAATTTTTGAAAAAACAACAACAAATGAATGAACCAAAATGATCGTCATATTAAACAGTGCAATTAGCACTATCTATTAGAAAAATTTGAAGAAAAAATTTGGAGCAATTTTTGAGAAAATAGCGTTAGAGTGTTTCTAAAAATGCGAAATTTGGAGCTCATCGGAAAACTATTGTTTTCGAAAAACTTTATTCGACATTATTTAAAGCGCGTGTACTCATAAAATATAATACAGTGAATAAATTGCCTTTAATGTATATATTACCGACGTGGGAGACAAGTCAAAAAAAATTGTTTTTGTAATTTTTGAAATAACGAAAGAATAGAGCAATATGGCCTTTATATCATGGTGTAGGGTTCCTTTGGCTATATCCCAACCGAATATTTGAAGAAAAAATGTCCCTAAGTTCGCCATAATCGTTGAGTATAATTGAACTGAATTGGAAAATTTTCCGAAACGGTTCATTCAAATTTTCGCAAAACCTATGGAAAATATTTCGCTGAAATTTTCCACCTTGGAATAGAGTTAAATTCTCTCCAATATACCAAAAGCTTGATTTTGGCCAAGATATTTGGTGCCCCAAAATCAAAATACTGCTGAAAAATTTCTTTAAATTTCTTGTAAGAATAGAGCAAATTACACGTATAAAGGCGGTATAGGTCCGATTTTTACGGTTATTCTCTGAATTCTCTAAAATTGTAAAAGTTTTTCGACATCTTCCCACTACAAAATTGAAGACATCTTTTTTTTCTTCCAATGAAATTTGTTGTCTATAATTAGTTCTTTCTTTACAGTAATCTAGGTTTTTGAAAATTTTAGTAGTTTCAATGCAATCTTGCGTGCAATATTTGCAATTTTAAAAACTAAAAAACAAGATTTTCTCAAAAACGGTTACAAATTTTTTGTTTACATTTTTGCTAGGATTAGTACTAAAGGTACAAGATGACATAAACCCCATGCTGCATTCCTTTTTTTCAAAAATTACAAAAATGTCATTTTTTGACTTCCCTCTCACGTCGGTAATATTCACAATACCAACAATTTGTTCACATTATTATATTTATGAGGGTATGTGCTTTAGATAATGTAAAATTAAATTTCTGGAAATCTCAACAGTTTTCTGGGAAAAAGAGCTCAAAACTCCACATTTTCAAGAAGGCTCAAACGCAATTTTCTTAAAAATGGCTCCACATTTTTTTAAAAACTATTTCCAGTGGATAGTGCTATTTGCACTGTTTTATATGACGTAAAGTTCATTTTGATGTATTATTTCTTTTTTCAAAAATGACACAATTGTAATTTTTTGCAATATTTCTCACGCATATTTATATGCACATTTCTATCGATATGTTAACATCATTACATTTGTGAGTGGAAGTGCTTTAAATGACTAGAAATTAAGTTTTTCGAAAACTCAATAGATTTTTGCGCAAAAATGCTTCAAATTTCGCATTTACAGTAAATCGTAATCGCCATTTTCTGAAATGGGCTTCACATTTTTCTATAAATGTTTCAATTTAGAACGAGCTTTGATTGTTCTTTAATATTCATAACGTAATATTTCGGTTGTACTATTAAGAAAGCAAAAAGTTCTGAAAATGTCAAAAAATGTACTTTGGGCGACGATAGATGGCAGCTAGCCAAAGAAAGTATCAAGACTCTAAAAGCAGAGCACACCAAGGAAATTAGAAAACTTTACTACGAGAAAGTATGAGTCATTTCGTACACCTCTAGTTACTTTCTCGTCTACATACGTATATACGGAGTCATTTCGTATATACGTAGTATAGAGAATACGTGTATACGTAGTATAGAGAAAGTTATGTAATGCTGCGGAAAGTCGATTTCGAGATTTCAACGGAAATACGTTTGTTTTTTCAAAACGTCCGTCCGTCAGACCGTTCGTCAGCCCGTCTGTCAGTTTGTGTGCCAGACTGTCCGTTTGTCTGTCTCTGAACACTACTGGCGCCTAAACGACTTTTCCAAATTGAAGAAACTTCTGTCTCTTTGGCAGTTGAAGCTAAGAAAAACTGTGAAAATCATTCTTTAAAATTTGGAGGTACTTCACATAAAGCCCCCAGACATTTCCAAAATTTTCTCAAACACGGCTTCTAATTTTTTCTTTAAATTTTCTTGTAGGAATAGAGTAAAATACACGTACAAAGGTTGCACATGTCCGATTTTCGTTGTTAAATATGAATTCTCTAAAATTCAAAAATTAGATCTTTTCTCCATCTTTCTATTGAAGACAGTGATTTTTCCTTTAAATGCAATTTGTTGTCCATATATAGTTCTTTCATAGCAGTCATGTCAATTTTCTTTAAAATTTTAGTAGTTTTCGTGCAATAGTACGTGCAATATTTGCAATTTTTAAAAATTACAAAAACAAGATTATAGCAAAAACGCCTCCAATTTTTTTCTTTACATTTTTGGAACAGTTTGTGCCAAAGAAACCCTATACGATAACATAAACGCCATATTGCTCTATCCTTTTGTTTTTTCAAAAATTACAAAAATGTAATTTTATGACGTGTCTCACGTCGGTAGTACATACTTTAGAGGCAATGTCTTCATTGTATTATATTTATGTGTGCTTGTGATTTAAATAATGTTAAATAAAGTTTCTCAAAAACATAACAGTTTTCTGTAAAAATGAACTTAAAATCCCGCATTTTTAGAAATGCTCAAACGTCATTTTTTCAAAAATGGCTCCAAATTTTTTTCTTCAAACTTTTGCCAGGGATAGTCGTAATGGCACTGTTTCATATGACGTAAAGTTCATTTTGGTGTGCTTTATGGTTTTTTCAAAAATTACACAAATGATTTTTAAGATCTCTCATGCCGTTTAGGCGCACATTTCAATGGATTTGTATACATTACTGCATTTGTGAGTAAAATTGCTTCAAATGACTTCAAATTAAGTTTTTTGGAATCTCAATAGAATCTTGTGAAAAAGCTTCAAAAATGATGAAGTTTCAACATTATTTAATATTTTAAAATTAATATTTAGCTTCTACTACTTGGAAATCGAAAAGTTGAGAAAATTTCACGATATGTTAGCCGACGGTATCTCGCCATCCAGCGGGAAGATCACCGTCAACTCCCGAGGAAAACATGCACTATACATAGGGATTAATGACCTAATCTCCTACCGCGCCCTCCGACCCCGCCCTCCGACCCCGCCCTCCAATACCCTCTTCCGACACCGTCCTCGCCCTTCGCCCTCAGCCCTGCAACTGCTGCAGCTAACTCCGCGCGCACACTTGCCTTCAACTTTATCACTGCAGTTGTTCTCACTTCACTGCCTGCTGTGACGCTTGGAGGTCCCAAGTAAGTGAGCAGATTGTCTTTTATGAATGATACCACTAAATGTTTCTTTAATTTTGAGATTTTTAGAAGTAAAATTAAGATAGCTTTAGACCAATATGCGTTTACATCCTGTTCCTAAGCGCAAGTAATTACGAGGACGCGGTCTTCTATGAATTATCCCGCTAAATGTTTCTATATCGTTTGAGATTCTTAAAAGTAAAATGAAAGAAGATGGATCAATAGGTGAAACCTGTTTTAGACTATCACTGTTGGTTCCAATGAAAATTGGCCCTTGAAGTGACTACTTAATCATAGTTTTGAGGTTTCAAGAAGCCTACATCAGGTTTTCCTCTAGTGCAATTGCTGTGAAATCAAGTTTCTTTCTTGAAATATTTTAAACTATTTTAAAACTACAAAATGGAACTTAAACAAATGATTGATGCTCAGTTATCCCCTGTGGTTTCATGCTTGACTTGTTACTCATTCTCTCTCTCTCTCTCTCTCTCTCTCTCTCTCTCTCTCTCTCTCTCTCTCTCTCTCTCTCTCTCTCTCTCTCTCTATCTATCTATCTATCTATCTATCTATCTATCTATCTATCTATCTATCTATCTATCTATCTATCTATCTCTTGCTCTCTCTCTGAAGTCACTTTCATCCTCACCGGACCAAAATCACAAGTAAACTATATATAAAGATGTAATTTACACCCTGTAGAACTTTTGAGCCGGGTCGTCATAAGAGGGATTTAGTGAATGATCTATTTCGCACATGCGGCGTACGCGGAGGGTTGCAGTCAAGTTTCCACAGAGAGGAAAGGGGAGCAAAATTGTGTGAACTACAAAAATGCTACAAATTTGAAGAACCTAAACGTTGTAATTTCATGAAGAGAATAAAATCATATGATGTTATCTGAATTAAACATTCATCTCTCTTAGAGAGATAAATTACTGTATGTCTCAGTTGGAAGTAATAACCATTGCAGGAAGATAACCAACAATAATTTCCACCACTTTTCTGTATTTGATTCTATTGTAGCACAAAATCTTTCGGTGTTGCCGTTAGACACAGGTCAACCTGCGAATTGTGCATGGTCACTTGGCGCAAGATTAAGGAATCGCTTGAAGAAAGAGCTATTTACTTGTTATAGAAATAGAACGGGAGCGGTGTCTCAGTGCATCAACTGATGTCACTGCAGTGCCTCTGATACGGAGATCCTAGGTTCGAGTCACGACGGCGGGAGTATTTTCGACACTAGCTTTTCTGCTGGGTCGAATTCAGTCGCTGTCTTGGGGAGAAATCTAGCAGCCGGCTGCTCTAATACGTAGTTTTCCGTGGTTTCTCCGATCAACACCAGGCGAATGCCGGAGCAGTACCCTAGCGAACGGGCCACGGACCGCGCGCGATCTTTCCTTCCTCTTCCTTGTCCTATCCTCTCCCCTTACACACACACACTTACACTAACATGCACTACACTACCACACAAGCCGGGAGACCGGTCGGGGACTTAGAACTTGTCCAGGCTGGAGCAGTGCCTCGCTGATGGGAGAAACTTGGTTAGGGAAAAACCCTGCTAGTCGATTGTAGGTCGGCGCCAGAACTCGCCATGCAGTGGGGGAAGATCACCGCCACCTCCCGATGAAAAACAAGCACTTCACTTACGGGACTAATGACCTCAGTAGTTGACGCGCCCGGAATAACTAACAATCAATCAATCTTATAGAAATAGGACACATGAAAAAATCAATTAATTCCACACAAATAATGGAAATTACAGAAGTTACCGCTTAACTAAGTAACCGTCTGAGGTAGGTTTCTCTGTAATGTTGTTCTAAACAAAGCCGTTTCTTTAAAAACACTTAGATCAGTTGTTTACTCTATGGGATACATCTAGAAAGATGAATTTAACACAAGTTACTTTAAAGAGTTCATCATCACGTCTCCGGCCTATCGGACATATGCCACCTTTCTCAGTGTATTTTACTCTATTCTTACAAGAAATTTAAAGAAAAATTTGGAGCCGTTTTTGAGAAAATTTTGAAAATGTCCGGAGGTCTTTATGTAAACTACCGCCAAATTGGGAAAAAAAAATTTCAAAATCTCAAAACTTCAAGTAGAGCCAGATCATCAAGTGATTTGGAAAAGATCGTAGGAATGGTTTAGATGCTAGTAATTTTTGCAAACAGACGGACGGACAGACGTTTTGCTTCAATTGGTATTTCGGCATCAAGAACCTACAAAACAGGGATTCTGGCTATGCTGCGTGTTAGAGGATTTTTTTTCTTAATTTAGAAACTGGATTTATCCACTTTTTCGTTGTCAGGGCCCGACAGGGAATTTTATGTGCCGAAAATGAGCCGTTTTTTCGCGCAGCATTACATAACTGACTCTATACTACGTATTTTACTCCGTGTATACGTACTTATGCGAGAAGTAAAAATTGTCTAAGTCTTAACTATATCATTTATAGAATTTCTTTGAAAGACAAATTGATAAAAATATATTCAATTATAATTTCTCTCAATTCCTGGAAAATACAATTTAGACTTGATTGTAAAATATCTTTTATTTGATTTCCTGCCTGTTGCAGTAAATCACTCTGGGTTTAATAAGTGTATTATCTTAAATTACATGAAAATATCTTATGAACAAAATTTACATGAAGATAACATATTAACTATTTATTAGTTTATTTAATATGAATTTTCTTGGCCAACTGATCTGATGTGGTTGTGTACCAAGGACAAATGGGATTTGAAACAAATCTTGATCCCGCCGTATTTTCATTAAGCTTTTTGCTCTGAAATATGACAAAAGAGAGGGTGAAATTATTTTTAAATTTCCTGAATTAATTTACTCGTAAAAGTAAAAAGAGTTCGAATTTGTTTTAAATTTCGAAGCTAATAAATCACATAACAATGCCCATTTATGGTACTGAGAATGGGAATTATAGATACAGATTCTTCAGATATTAACCTGACTGCACTGAACCAAAGATTCCATCATTGCACATTATTTCGCATTGCCATAGTTGTTGAAGTGAATTAAATATCTAAACCTCTGATTGATCACATTGTTTTCCCAAAGGGTTTCTAATCCCACACACCACAGCGGTGGTGTGCAGTGCTCCGACGTGTTTGTTGGATTGCAGTAGCACCTTCCATGAAGACTATCCGTTGCCCGTAATACAGACTTGCGTTGCGGTACTACATAGCTGGTTGCAAGTTCGCTTTGAAACGCTTATTCTTCATTCGAAGCCCATAACTAGTAAGCAAATACCGGGCTTCAATTACGTCGGTATAGGTTAAATGTGCATTAGATATACTTTGGAATAATTGCTACTACCTGCTTGTTTGCATTTTAAAAAAGTACACAAAAGCATTATTCCAAATTTCTTTACGCATTTATTATAAAAGTATTGTTAATATTTAAAGTATTATTTAAGGAAATATTTAATGGGACTTTTTAATTAATCTACATAAACGGAAATTGAATTAAAGCATGTAAACAGGGCAATATGGGAATAATTTTACTATCGAAAAACTTAATACCTAATTGCCAATATCTTAAGTAATATGTAAATAGGTTTCTTTTTGATATCAAAAATATATTAGATGACAGTACGTATGTCATAATTTCTAGTCCACCAAGTTCTTCCAAAGTTTTTTCTATCGTGGTAATGAATCGCTAATCAGCTTAATGAAACAAGAAGGTCTGATATTCCTAATCAGGTCATAAACGTTTCAGGTTTGGGAAGTTATATTTCTGAGTATTTTCTCTCTCTTGCCCTGTGGTTTAATTTTATAATACACTCTATGCACCTCTCCACCACAAACTTAATTTTCGAAAGTGGACAGAAGGTAGTAGGGACACTGCAGAAAAAACGTGACCAGAAATTTTGCAATGTTTGCTGTGTCTTGACCTCTGAAAGACTGGTCGGACTCGTAACCTTTGAAGGAATTGTCTTCTTGTCGGTCACAAAAGTTTTTCTTAAATCAAATTAAGCACAATTAAAGAAAATGTTGGGACACAGTAATTGTGTCTTCTCTTAACGATCGATAGGAATCTACGAAACCCGTTAATTGAGCCGACTAGTTCGAGTTTCTTGTACCGTCGTGTCCAACTCCTTTCAACTTCTCATTGCCTCTGCGCAATACGAGCCTCATACAACAGTAATTCTTAAAAAATAGTAGGACGCTTGTATCAGTACAATATGTCAAATTTCTGAGAAGCAGAATTTCTGAGTCGTTAATGTAAGCTAAATTTGAAAAAAAATACGAGTTTTTCATTTACCAAATCCTTATCAGCTCTAATAATGATTTTTCCACGAAATAAATAAAGATTCAATTTTTACAGGAAACTCTCCATGAAAATTTATCAAACAGTTCTAATTATCACTTGTACGATCTGCAAATTTTTTATCAATTTATAAATTTCTTTTTAAAATGAACGTTAATCTAATCTCTTCATTCGAGAATCCAGTGCCACACATTCCAGAAGTAATTCTTTTCAGAATATTTCTCAACTGCACGCGAGATTATTTCTGACCCGCTCCGGCTTACAACCTAGTCTACGGTGAGATCCCCCTGTAGGCAGTAAACAATACATTCTAACTTTTACGCTCGCTCTAATGAAACCAAGCCATTAACGAAGAGATTACATCGCCGCCTGCTTCTCACTCGCTGGGTCGCGAGGGGGAAGGCAAGCAGTGACAGGGGACGCGGGTTCGTGTCCCCCTTCGGGACGAGGTAAATCTCTCTGAAGGACAATGGCGTGCCGGATCTCGCACGTGAGGCATCACGTCGCGAACACGTCACGTCCTCCCAATTTGTCCCTATTTGCGCACACATTATCTCCTCGGCCTAATTCACTTGCTCCTCGTGATGAATGCGATGTCCAAGGGGTTGTTGGTTGAATGGGAGTGGCGAGAATTGTGATTGCTGTTCGCTGGCTGTTGTTCGCGTAACTTTAGGAGCAAGGACAGGTCGAAGATAAGTATGTAAATGGGGTAGTGGCTGAGATTAGCATGGGGGTGCTCAAGATAAATACGATTGTGAGTGTGGTCTGACAGGTTGAGGGGGTTGATATATATATATATATATATATATATATATATATATATATATATATATATATATATATCAACATCATTTAGACGCCTCAATTTTACTGGAGGGAGTAAACTGAATAATGGGTTTATTTTATCTACTCAGTTTTCTTACAGGAATCTTACAAGAACTACGTTTATAATCATGTGAAACTATTTTTTTGCGGATCTTTTCTATAATTTTCGATTTTTCCTTAGTTTTATGTCAATAAACTAAGTCTATATGTACAATAAACGCCTTCAGAAAGCGTTACACGTATATTCCGAGGGTTTACTAGTATACCCGCAGTATATGTTAAATTACAAAATTCAAACAATTAGAATGAGTTTTTTATTACAACCTTTTCTCGTAAAATGATTCAAAGTATGTTTTGGAGGAGTTGCTAAAATAGTTTTCCTTTCATAAAACTTACAATATACTATAATAGCACGAATGTTCATATTGTTTACTTTTTCGCCACTCCTATAGTTTTACAAAAACTATTTTCAGTAAACGGAATTCAGAGTCATTGAGAACGCACTCTCTACCTACTAAAGTATCAAGAAGTATTTGTAATGGTTTCTTATTAAATTTGAAATTTCATCTTTTATTTTGTATATCAGGTAAGAGCAGAATTTGCAACCTTCAGAAAACAAAATGACCAGCAGACTATTCTTTTCGTGTTGGTTTGAATTTTTTTGGCTTCAAATTCTGTACATTTCAATAATTTTTATTCAAGAAAAGTTCGACGGGTACAGTTTTCGAAAAAGATACCACTATTACCTCAATTTCTATACTGCCTTACTATACTGCCTTTCTGTCTTGACACTAATTCTAAGGTACTAAGTCGTTGTATTGACGAGTTAAACTTACTAATGAAATGAAACACATTTTTTAAACAGTAATTTTATCGATACCTTTTATAACATTCTGTTTCTGAAGATAGACAGCTTTCTGTTTAAAATGTTTTGTAAATTAACTTGCATAGCTCAAATAAAACTTGCAAAACATGAAAGTAGTCGCTGCACGAGACGTGATGATAAACTCTTTAAAATAACTTGTGTTAAATTCAACTTTCTAGATGTATCTCATAGAATAAACAACTGATGTGTTTTTTAAAGAAATGGCTTTGTTTAGAACAAAATTACAGAGAAACCTACCTCAGACGGCAACTTTGATGAGAGGTCACCTCTGTAATTTCCATTATTTGTGAGGAACCAATTGATTTTTCAATGTGTCCTATTTCTATAAGATTGATTGATTGTTAGTTATTCCGGGCGCGTCAACTACTCAGGTCACCAGTCCCGTAAGTGAAGTGCTTGTTTTTCATCGGGAGGTGGCGGTGATCTTCCCCCACTGCATGGCGAGTTCCAGCGCCGACCTACAATCCACTAGCAGGGTTTTCCCCAACCGAGTATCTCCCATCAGCGGGGCACTGCTTCAGCCTAGAGTTCTGATGCACTGAGCTACCGCTCCCGGTGCAGGGTCGGAGGGCGTGGTCGGAGGGCGTGGTCGGAGGGCGTGGTCGGAGGGCGTGGTCGGAGGGCGTGGTCGGAGGGCGTGGTCGGAGGGCGTGGTCGGAGGGCGTGGTCGGAGGGCGTAGTCGGAG
Organism: Teleogryllus occipitalis; assembly: GCA_011170035.1. Classification (NCBI taxonomy): domain Eukaryota; kingdom Metazoa; phylum Arthropoda; class Insecta; order Orthoptera; family Gryllidae; genus Teleogryllus; species Teleogryllus occipitalis. The sequence goes on along the minus strand of BLKR01000005.1, from coordinate 918,402 downwards.
GGCGTGGTCGGAGGGAGGGATCGGAGGGTGGGGACAGGGGCGGGGCGGGGGCGAATAGTGGAGGAGGATGGTGGGGGCTAAGAAGGGTGCTGGGGCGGGGGCCAGCGACGCCAGAGGAACGCAGCTCTAACGAATCGCAGCATACGGCGCGTCCGTACTCACTCTACCGTGACGAGCGTTTCCCCTGAAGGCGGCAGAAGGTAGGGAGGGAGGATGCGCTCTCTGATATGCAAACGACGCCCAGGGCAGAGTTCTTGGAACTGTCGAGGCGTCGCGACTCCCGAATTTGATACGCGTTGATGTCTAGAAATTCTCGCGGAATCGCGCGAAATGTGTACGCGAATTACTAATCATGTAAATTAGCGGCTGTGAATTGCGCATTTGACGCTTCTATGCGTTTTCAAATTACTCGCAGCAAACAAAAAGTTGAATTTTGTGGTGTCCAGAGTCAAGTATAAAGCTAATGTGTATTTTAGCTTTTGCTGGAGTGAATGAATGAAGGTTATTTTTAGGTCGCGCTTAAGATTTTATGCGTTTTTTTCCGTTTGAGAAGGGTAGTATTCTAACAAAATTCTTTATTCTATTTGAATTTTGTATTGTAAGCATATCCTATAAAAAGGAAACAAAAATTTTACTATTTACAAATCAATAAATGTTTAGAATTCTTATATACAAGAATTTGAAAAATAAATAATTTGGGGCAGAAGGCTGCTGAAGGTCAGAAGCAAATAGTTATAGGAATTTTGTAAATTAAACAATACATTGTCTACTTGGTATAATATTATTATACTGCAACTTGTTCAACAAATCCTGAAAGAAGATAAGTAAATATTATTTTCTTCATAAATATAAGTAGTTCCATCTTTAGAATAAAACTCATTTGTGAATTGTAGTTGTTAAGGCGGCAGTAAAACTGTTTGGGAGAGCAATAGAATGATGGATGGGGTTGCTCGCAAAGCGTGGCTACCCACTTCCTAACTTGCCACTAGGGAAAATGCTTGTTGTCAATGTTTCCTTAGACGAACGGAAGATTGTTTTCTGTTATAGTTCATTTTACATACCATTTCAGCTTGCTATCACCTTTTACGCGCTCAAAACACCCACTGCTACCACTAGTCAAATTTAATTTCTTCAATGCCGCCCAGTTCAATGCCGCCCAGGCGATCTTTTGTGTATTCGCCCGGCTGCAAGATTCTTCAACAATTACCTCTCGTGGCGTCATAAAGCCGTTGTATTTCTTTGAAATCTCGACAACGAGAATGCGTTTGCGCGCTAAAACTTCTCAGCTGAGGTCGCAATACCACCCCCAACATAATTAAATTAATAGTAGGTAGCATACATCCGTGCATCTTAACGGTGTTTTACTTGCGCGAGGCGAATCGAGTAACCGCGAAACTGTCTTCGGTCACTACCCTTTTAAATAACGCTATTCTATCGCGCTTTCATTTGGATGACTTTTAATTCTTGAAATGTTGATATTTTACAGTGTCTCCGGTACCAGGCTTCTGCGAAAACAGTTCAACTCTTCAACTGTTTTTGTCCTTCCAAAGAGTTTCCCGCGAAAGATGTTTTTGTCTTTCTCTCTGGAAGCAAACGCACCGTTTTTGGAGAAACAATATGATAAGACCCACGCGGGACGTTTAAAAATGCATGCTTTTTGCTGTTAATTAGCGGCAAGGAATTGTTATAATGATAGGTTTCTAAGTAGGGATCTAAATTTGAATGAATTTTTCCCGCCGATGGGCTAACAGTAGTAATCATTAGTTGATCAAGAAAACAATTTTGTTGGGAAATATTGTACTATAGAGAAACATGGATTTCTAGCATTTTGTTTTTCGAGAAGAAACTTTAAATTGTGTTCATAAACCTCTAGAAATACATTCGTCATCAGGCAAAATTTACCTAAATCACATAGTAAACCAACACAAAAATAATTCAAACCCTTTTGTCTCCCTTTGTACAAGAACATCCATCAGATCATAGAACAAAAATTATAAAAACATTTAAGCAAGGAAGAGTATTGATATCAGTTATTGATATGTCCACTCTAAGTTCTTAAAGAAGAAAAAATTATAATGCGCGAACTCCAAAAATAATATTTTAAGTTGTTTAACCATTCTCATAAAATTTTTAAAATTTAGATTGGAAATGATTTAAAAACACTGCTCCTTCTTAGCTCATATCATTGTTTCTAAGGAGAGGATTTTCCAGTAGAGAACATTTTGGTGGCTTCACTCCACCGAATACTTCGAAAATACATTCCCTTCCTCGTCGCCCACAATTAATAGTTTTCCAGCGTTGTTTCCAGGCGACAGTTTAGGAAGAGAGAGTTTGAGATGAAAGTGGGGAAACAGAGGGTCGAGAACAAGAGGCAAAGGAGAAAGCAGAGTAGGCAAAAGAAGATGCGCGAGATACTTAGAAAGATATAGAATAAATCGGAATAGAAGGTAGGGAGTGGGGCAGTGAATGAAGCAGAGAATATGGCAGGGAGTAAGGCGGAGAGTAAGGCAGAGATTAATGCAGATAGTAAGGCATGCATCGGGTAAGGCAGAGGTTAAGACAGAGCAAAGGAGAGGGAAGGCAGAGAGCAAGGCAGGAAACAAGATTGAAGAAGGGAGATAGAGATTAATGCGGAGAGTATGGTAGATGATGAGGCAAAGGATAAGACAGAGAGTAAAGCAGAGAGCAAGGCAGAGAGTGAGGCACTAAGTAAGATCGACATTAATGCAGATAGGCAGCAGGTAAGGCAGAGGGAATGGCCGAGAACAAAGCAGAGAGCGAGATAAAGGATAAGGCACAGCGTAAAGCAGAGATTAAAGCACACAGTAAGGCAGAGAGTGAAGCACAGCGAGAGACTGTGAGTGGTAAAGGCAAAAGGCAGATGGGGAATGCAGGAAAGGAGACCGAAGGATGGCCATGAAAATTATAGAGGCGGGTTAACAGGAGAGCAGAGAATATAGAAGAGATGGCAAGCGTTGGCAAGTACAGATGGAGGTAGTGGCAAATAATGATGTGACTGGGGAGGCCAGAGAAAGTCCGAGTGCGCGATGCTGCTTCGTGGGGCTGATTGGAGTGGAAGCGGCATCCGCCTGCCCTGGGATATACACCCACGCATTAGTGAAATGCCCCACGCAACGCCCGTTCCGCAGGAAGGGCGGCGCGAGTGCGGAAGTGGAAAAGCGGTTACAGGTCGCGGTGCTCGCGCAGCGGCAATGCGCTTTGTGACATTCACGGATAGGGTCCAGTTCTCATGGCTTCTTGACGGCCACGCAATGCAGTCCAGACGTTCTTCTGCTTGAAACACGCTCTTTGAGTTTATGACATGTCACGACTGTCAATGGAGGAAAATATAGTCTGTTAGCCAAACATGTAAGGTAAGGAAATCTGTAGCAAAATGAAGAATAACGTTTGACCTTGCACTTTGAATTTAACTAATTGTAAGGCCGAAAAGTAGTGGTTGCATGGGAGAAGAATGTCCGTACGTTTAAAGAAATTTGGATTGAGTACCCAACTGGAATAAGCACGAATGAGTTGGTTAAATAAACATGAATGCCTTTCCAAAATTCCAAAGTGCTTTTGAGTCAAAATAACACTTGATTGTGTTAACTGATGATATACAATGTTATATTACTGATAGATAACAAAATACCTTACACTGAATACTAACGGTGATTATACAATTAGCAACAATGATTAACCAATATTAAGTGGAAAGTCAGATTCAAATGGGAAAAAAGACTTCCATAATTTTGACATAATATTTAATGAAAACGTGATATACAAAATCACATTGAATATGACATTCAGCAAATCTTTAAATGTTTTTCATGAAGTAACCATTGCTCTTCTGAATATTGTTCAATATTAACAGTTATTGCCGCCAAGCATTTCTTCGTGCTGACTAATCCAATTATTTACAATTAACTGCCACATAAGTGAAACGTTCTTGAAAAGAAAAAAAAATCATATATTCTGGTACCTATGCAATTGACTTATGTATCTGGAAGACTTGTTTTACTTATGTCCAATTCACAGCTGTACTTTTTACTTGGATTTTCTGAATTGGAAGTAATACATATACGTTCCTATGCATTTTTGAAGGATCTCTTTTTCTTACAATATCGTGTTTATTACCTACCTTATTTACGTTCTATATTACTCCACTTTCAGTGCCAGAACCCTTGACAACCTAAAATGTATTTATTTTCAAACCTCTTTGATGTATTTCCTTTATGATCATATTGTAGTGCGTTTCTTAATGATATTGACAAAAAAAATATAATTTGACCAAATAAAGATGAAGCATTTACAGCACACACCGTTTGCATAATTTCTCCACTCAATAAGAAGTATTTCTGAGAAACTTTTGTGATGCTCTTTATTACAACTATAAACGAACATATTCCAGGAAAGTTTTGCAAGTATTACAGTGATTTAATTATAATCATATTTTCCTCACGTTTTACAATCCATGTAATGTATAAACGAAATGTGTCTCAAAATACCGACTTCGTAAAACCATAACACAATTACCACACATTAATCCCACATACGAAAACAATTCGACATTCGGCAACGCATCCAAGCAAGAGCGGACTCCCTGAGCCACAACAGGCGAAGAAGGTTCCATTTCACATGCCACAAGGCCATAAGCAGAGTTGTCACGCCGACGTCGACGCCGCACATTGCAGCTCAGAATTTTCGGGGGATCAACGGGCTGATGGCTAAACAGGCGAGGCGGGTCAGCGGAGGCGCGTTGTCGCCAAGGGTTGGCGTCAGGGGGAGCGCAAAGGGCGGGTAGAGCCAGGATAAAATAAGGAAGGGCGGGGAAAGGGAGTTGTGAGGTGAGACGGATGGCGGTGAATGAAAGAGGATGAAATCGAAAGGAAAGAAGGGACGGAGAGGGAAAGGCGTACAAGAAGGGGAACTATGTGGTGTTGGAGGGAGAGAGTCCAGTAGCAGCAAAGGGCAGGTCGTTGTGATGGGGAAGTGGAGTGGGAAAGAAGATGAAAGGAAGGGAAGAAAATATGGGAATGAATAAAGAGGTGAAGGGAAGAAGGGGAGGGGAATATAAGTGAGAAATACAAAAAAGGGGAAGTTGGAGGAAGGGCTAGAAAAGGGACGAAGAAGCTCGAAAAGAGAGAAACGAGAAAGAAGAAAGGAGAAAAAGGAAAGTTCAAGGGTGGGGCAGAAAGAGGAAAGAAGCAAAGGGAAATTGGTAGAAGGGATTGATTGATGGATCGAATAGTGATTCCGGGCGCGTCAACTTCTAAGGTCACTCGTCCCGTAAGTGTAGTGCATATTTTGTCCTCGGGAGATGGCGGTGATCTTCCTCCACTGGATGGTGAGATCCGGGGCCGACCTTTCCGTCGGTTACCGGAATAGGTAGTACAATGGGTGGAGAGCGAGGGGGGAGGGAATGGGAAGTGATGGGCAGAGGGAGGCGCGGAGAGGGGCGAGAAACGACCCGAGCGCCAATCGACAAAACCGCATGCCTCCCCGTAACTTAATTTCTAGAGTATTAAAAGTGCATTGGGCAGGCAGGAGCCGACGTAAAAAATTTAATTAGTCTAAGTGGCGAACACGTGGGAGCGAGGGGCTGGAGGGAGAAGTATGCTCGAATACTCTTCCTGTAGTTCGCCCCTCTCTTCACACAGTTTGGGCGTCTCTTCTGAAGCCACAGGACATGCCGTCCCAGCCACTTATCATCTGGCAAAAACGCTAATTCTCCAACTACACTCCAACGCGTCTAAACTTCTCATACGCGCGAACCTTCCGTGCTCACGTCATCTAACGGAGAATCTGTAACCACCTCCTGATTATTCCTTCCCGTCTACCTGCCTACAGTTGGATCGCGCGTGCGCGAAATGTCCTCGCTGCCTCGTCACTTGCCCCGCCACCGCCGTAGCCACCGCCACCGTGGAAATCAACATTATTCATAATCTCCCCACGTGCGTCGCGCGGCCTGCCCAGCGCGGCAGGTGTTTTCGGCGGACGTGCTCTCGCTCCCGTGGCTCTGGACAAAGGTCAGGAGGCGGCGCGCTGGTGCAACCTGGCTAGGGAGAGTTTATTTTTTTTCGTTTTGTTTTATATTTCGTTTTCCGTGGACTACTAGGATGGAACTTACGATAGTGGAAGTAGATTTTGTTTTCAAATCATGATATTTATATGATCATGATATATTTTTCGCTATCCTGAAAGTGCAGTATTTAAGTGTTTTTGCATGGAAGACTTTTCGATTTGTTTTCTTCTGTCGACTTTCGGGTACTAACACTAATTTATACAGATACAGTGCTCATTAATTTTTCTCAATTCTTTCATTCGGGTCAGTTGTCCTATTCAAATATTTTCCTGACACTTTGTAAAATGAATCTGATTGCTATTGTTCGGTAATGACGTTTTGTAGAACGCTGTGCATCTTTCATTAAACACGATCAGAGTTTTCAGCTTGTGATTATAACCCTTAAATGTTTTCATGATGTTGGATGTTAGCTCATTTGATGTATTAATAGAGAATACTGGTGTTCATAATAAAGAGTTCAATGTTGAAAGCCAGGGTTTGTTGCTGACATTAAATAATTTTTTCTGTGCATAATATGCGTAAACAGTTTCTTAAAAAATTGATTTTTACTTTCACAGAAAAGAAAAAGAATTTGATTTTTACTTTCCTGTTCCTTTTCTTTCACAGTAAAGAAAAAGTATTGTAATACTGCAGCGTAATGAGGCTATTTTTCGACAGAAGAAATCGTATTACAGAGCTCCGATATCGAAAAAGTGGATTCATCTTCTTTTTACAGGTAAAAGTGACTTCTAAAACATTGTGTATACAGAATCCACGCTTCATGGATCCTTGATAGCGAAAAATTGGTTGGTAGCCAAACGTTTGTTTGCCTACCTTCCGCCTGGACGCCCGTGTGTAGTTAACACCACCGCCCAAATGAAATCAGACGATTTTCTCTAAAACTGACATTCCTCGATCGCTATTGTCGAACTCGAGGTTCTGCAAATTTGAAGAGAATATTTAGATTTGGAGCATACTTGAAGGTAATCTAACATTTTCTAAATTTTCTCAAAATTGGCTCAAAATTTTAAAATGTTTATAGGATATAGCAAAGTTCGTTTACAAACGGAACAGTTTTCATTTTCTTCAAATTCTGTAAAGTTTCGAAAATTCAAAAATTTCAATTTTTTTCCGGTTCTACAGATACAATATTGAAGTGAGAATTTTTAAGTAAAATATGCTATTCAAAAGCAGATCTGTAACTAATGTCACATGTAATTTTTCAACAATATGAATAGTTTCGCATAGGTTTTGAGTGAAATACAAACAATATAAAAAATAAATGCATTCTCAAAAACCCCTCCAATTTTTTAAAATATTTTTAATAGAGCAAAATAAGCTTGTAAAAATGTCACAGATCCTATTTTTGGTGAGCTCTCTGTATTTTTGAATATTGCAAAAGTTACAAATATTGCGACAAAATATGTTTTGTTGCGGCACCACTAGTTAATTTAAATTAAAGTACTACGTACTTCACGTTTTGTCGAAGTTTAAAACATTTTCTTAAAACCACAGCTGTAAATGGCTTCTAGGTTACTTCCTTCCAAATTGGCAATATTATAACTCTCAACGGTATACGTTTAATGCTCACATTCCTTATATCAGCAAATGTTTCCTTCAAGAAATTTATTTTGTGACTTCACATAAGAGATCATTTAGATTGATTAGGTACATCTAGTATAAATTTTCATCACAATAACCTTTTAATACAAACGACATATCATATTGAATTGAAAAATATACGCAGAGATATTTGTCAAGTACGGAAAATATTATCGAGTACGAAGTATCGAAGTATCGAGTATGAAGTATCGAGTACGAAAAATATTATCGAGTATGTCAAGTACGAAAATCTGATCATGACACAATTGAGAAAGATTCAATGAGATGGAATTTTTTTAAATGAAAACATGACAGAAAATGTCGGTGAAAATGCGAAGACACCATTACATTGTGACAAATTTGCGATCTGAGACGTCGCTATTGGAAAACGATAACAGGATTTAGAACATTCTTTCCAGCCGACTGTCTGGCATTCGCATATTTTCAAAACCACATAAAACCCTTCACACACGAAACACGGGAAACTGAGCCGTGATATTAAAAAAATCAAATTATTCAGAATCCGTCCGCGTGCTGATTGGAGTAAAACGGGAGATAATTTGCAATTAATTCAGTTTCACGTGAACACAATAGAATTGGCGAAAACGCAATTTTGAAACGATATGGTGACTGCGATATGTGCTCCGTTTATTTCAATTCTATTGACCAATTAACAAATCAGGACAATTTTACTCTTGATAGGAAAATTGGCCATTAAGAATCCCTGTCGCGTATTCTCTTCGATATTAAACTTTCGAAATGAATTCTTGCTCGAGTTCACAAATAACGTTCGAGTCCTTCCCCTGAAATTTCCACGAACGCAGTGGGCGAGAAAACGTATCGTAGCGAAGTCGATTCTACCTTTTTCAGTGCTGTAACTTCATTTGCTTTTACGTTGAATCAATATCGAGTACAAAAAAATACGAGGTTGGCAAAAGTCCATGCTGCGCATTATGAAAACTCGATAACATATTCGTTTTAATTCTATTTTCTTTGTACGTGTATTATTTATTTTTGCCGATTTATAATGGCTTCGCAAATGAGATTTGCATTGAAAACTGGGACCTTCACCGCGAAACAATGTATGGCTCTAGACAGACCCAGCAGGCCTCTGAATGGTGAATCTGCATTGCAAATATGGCAACTGCCACAGCGTCCTCTTGGGCTGGAGGTCCTGGGGAGGGGTGTGGGTTGACGGGAACGGGGAGACGGGAACGGGTTCCCGCCCCGTCGCACGCCTCACTCACCGCACCCACCCCGCCTCGGTCACCCCCCCCCCGCCCCGCTCTACGATGCCCCTTTCCACCCTGGGACGCCCAACCTCTCCCCTCCCCGCCCCGCACCACCCGGGACCTCTTCGCCCTGCCCGGCCTTCCCCGACCCACCCAGTCCCACCTCGCCCCGCATCTCCCCACCCCACCCTAACCTGTTCCGCCCCGCCCGTCCCGTCCGCCCTGCCCAGCCCAGCCCCGCCCCGCCCAAGACCCACTTCGCCCCGCCCCAGCCCAAACCCCCGCCATCAGGCGTCCAGCTCTGGGCCCGACGAGTGCGGAGGACACACCGTCGCTCCAGAGACGCAACGAAATGAAGTCAACCAGTGGCACCAACGTAACATACAGATGTTGACATGCAATTAACATGTTATTTTACATATGTATGTATCCGTTAGGGACTGTTGTTGTCGCTGTTGCCTGGGAGCGAGTGAGGGTGGGAACGTCGAGCTAAATCCCGAGCCCTTTCTTGTTAACGCTTCATGTTACATTTGCATGTTCCAACACTAAACACGGGGGTCGCTTATGGCGAGACGAGGGCGTCAGGGATTTGAAAATCCGCGACCCCTCTGCTCGCCGACGGCGCGGGACCCGCCACCAGCGAACAGCCCGCCTGCCCGCTGTGACATGGCTCGCGAGGACAATCGATACCTCGATTCGAGATACTGGCGATGGGTGTGGCTGATAGACTGGTCGTGGTAATAGGTGGGCAGAATGTTGATCGGAAAGAGGGATGTTGTGGCAATGACTTCTTTGAACATTCGCGGAGGAAGTAGAGTATTAGATGAGAGGTGCATAGGTTTCACTACTTTTCATTACGTTGTACTAACTGAAATTGATAAAAGTAATATATAAACTCATTCTACATTTCTTATTGAATCTATTATTGATTATTGTTTACCATATCGTTTTTAGTTTGCAATACTGGCAAAGCATCTATGCCGTGTTATTTTCTCATATCAGATTTTCAGTTAATAAAAAGAAACTGTGATACGATTATGAATGACGAGAGTAACAAAGGAAACCAGATAATGCATTTATTTAACAATATTTAAGTTACGAATTTTTTTGTTGTAGCACAGACATGCTACGTAGATCTAGCGTAAGCCACCATAGCCCGATGAGTGTTAGTAATGGAGATGTGGAATTTGGAGGGGTGGTTGAGATGCATGGAATGGACACTGAGGAGGGGAACTGCGGAATTAGCAATGGTACTATTCTGTTAGGTATCTACAGGAGTGTGTTCCCAAATGTAACAGGTCTGAACGCTATGATTTATCGTTATGTTAATAATATCATCATCATCTGAAATGAATAAAAAATCTTTTAATTTCTTATTGATCAATTTTATTAATTATTTATTTTTATATTTATTTTAAAATAGTGTTCATAAAAATATCCAAAATAAATTTCCTAAACATCCTTTTACATTATAAAATAGTCGAAGAACGATGAACGTGGGGCAGATCATGTAAAAGGTATGGACAGAGAACGGTACATCTTTGAAGATTTAAAGTTTAGTCCAAAAACAAGTAAACGAAAACGTGAAGATCCAATATGATGGTAGACCGGCCAAGATTGAAAAGAGTATCGAATGAGCTAATCTTATAATAACTAATAAAGAAGAAGAATGAGAAGGAGGAGGAGGAGGAGGGGAGGAGGAAGAGCAAGAATAAGTGAAAATGAGAGGGAAGTATATTCACACACAACAGAATTAGGTAAGGAGAACACTGCACTTCTCGTGTGTACCAAATCAACTTCCGTCATCATAAGTGGAGAGTAAAAGAGATGATGTAAAAATGGCATAATGCTAATCGTAAAAGGTCACGAGAACACATCAGACTCATTGTATACCTATATTACTTGCTTCTTCAAAATTTACGAACTGAAAGAAGGAACACGAGAACTGTGTCTTCATCACTAGGGGTATTTTCCGATGTAAAATGTGATAAAACGAGTGTGCTAAAATGTCCGTGTTAAAATGGGATATGTGGAGCAGTATTATTGAGGGGTATCGTATTTATTTCTGTGACATGATAGGTTGCAATGTATTGTACTCACGCAACAGAAATAAATTTTAAATTAAAGTGTGGCACCTTAGCAATTGATTACACCTTTTACATCAGAAAGTACCTCTGGCGATGAAGAATTTTTATATGTAGGAACTGTAAATTCTATTTATGAAAACAAACTTGTTTTCATGTCCAATGAAGTACATGGTTGGTAATAAACCTCGTCTATCGCATCTGTTTAAAAACTTCAATCACGTCAGTTATTTTCACCGTATTAACTTAATGAGTTTAAGAACACAATACATCCTTATTTTCATTATTTTTTGCTTTTATTTATCCTTTCACTTTTAGAGTTTATTATATTACTACATACTCGAACGAATTATTTATTTAATTTATGTTTTACATTCCATTATCACTTTGATATAAAAATACGATATAAAATATATTAAAATGTAGTCAGTCGCCACTTCCGAGTGATATTAATGGTACTTACAATGGTTTAGAAACTACTGGTGCGTTTACATAACAGCTATGTTGGCGGTCGCCGTGAATTGGGTATAGCAAACTCGTGACTGTCATTTAAAGCAGGAATATCAATCGCCTCTAGAGGCGCTACCCAATGTATTTCATATGTTAAAAACATCAAAATACGCGGTAATATGCAAATTGGCGCCAAGGCGCAAATGTGAGCTTCATTTTCAGTTCCATTTCATGCGAACGAGGGAGGCCACTGGAATATTTCGCTTGTGGACTCTTCAAGCCGATGAACTCAAAACCCGCACCACCCGAATCAGGTAAATATTTCCTACCAGAGACGAATAGAAAGTTCTTTATACGTGAAACCTCAAATACCTTCTATAACTGAAAACTATTTTAAAAACATTTCATTTAATGTTATAAATTTTGAATTCTGTTGACAACGCTGCATTTAGAAGTAGAAAGTTGTTTCAAATTGATTTTGATAGTTTCCCTATATGAAAAATGATAGAATAATTCTATTTTTTACTACTCGCATTTAATAGGGCGAAAATGAACAGGATCTACATATTCAAAGAAATGCTTGTGTCGCAAATTGCGCTTACCTAAATACATCCCAAAAATAATCGTTATAATATATTATATCTAGGACCAAACCTCTGTTACAAGTCAGTTCCATATAGTTATAAAATAAAAATTCCATTTAGTTATAAAAATATATTATCGAATATATTTTTAGTTATTGGCAGCATTTCCCTCTCTGAAATAACAAACGTGACATGAATGTAGCATATGTACAATTACTTTTATATTATTTATAACCGTATTGTTGTCCGTAAAATTGAAAAAAAGCATTAAGCACGTCGCAAAATCTTAAAACCGAATAATTTGCATACAATTCCAGCCAGTACAAACGGTATTTGAAAGAATAAAAACCGTCAATTCCAATAACTCCAAGGGAATCCTCTGCATTGTTTCTTCGTGCTCTAAAACGTAGTTTCCATTCATGCCTAAAGACAAATCCGGTTTCGTTCGGCAACGTACTTCTCCGACACTTGTTCCCTGAATTAATAGAAACTGGAACGAAACAGGATCGCCAAGCGCTCATATCCCAGCAAAAACCTCAAAGTTCCTGGCAACCCTGCGAGTAACGTTGTCAACATGCATATGACAGGCCAAGAGAAACTCGGTAATGAATTTGTACATGAACTACCGCGAGACTGGTCGCCGAGCAAAGGCTACGCAAACAAGAACGTTCTACATACGACCGCTACGCGGGAATAAATGTTTACAAAAAAAGAAACAAACCAAAGAAAGAAGCAATGGCATAGGTTGCAGTAAAAAAGCTTTTTTACTGTGAAATGTTAGAAACGGTAATATTTTTGTTGAATTATATGCGAATGACTATTGCACGGCTGCCATTTTCTCTTCGGTTCAAAAGATAAATGTTAGCAAAACCTTTGTATTAACTTCAATTAAACACTCCTTAATATCCAATACCAATTTTTTTGGATGTGCCGAAGTTAAAGAGTATTATAATGGACACTATCTTCCACTTGGATTAACATATTTCTACAACGTAAATATGTGAAAAGTATTATTTACATTACGTTTTTACATGCAAAATACAAAGAAATCTATTTGTTAAATATCTCAACGCTCCATTTATTGTAGAAATAGTCACATCAGAAAACTTTTGTAATTTGCTGTTACATTAATATTTTTAATGTATAACTTAATTATACACATAATGTATAATTAATGTAATGAACGCCACCTGTCGTCATTTGTTCATCACTACGTTTTTGGTTTTGTCAACTTTTCTCCGACTCTTCCTTATTTAAATATGATTGCAACATTTCAGCGAGTTATTATTGCATACTTAAACCTAGAGGTCGCAAAAGTGACAATGTGTACAATTAGTCAAAGTAATACTTCTAAAATATGGACTTGAAAATAATAATATTATTATTAGTTTGATGTTCAGCAGGTTATTATCTCTATACCTAACGTTTTGATTTTCCTTTAAATAAAGATATTGATCGCTCTGTTTAATATTTACATAAGAATGAAAAATTAATCAATTTGTAACAGAGAATTACTATTTTCCGAGTGAAAATTATCCTCCAGCTTCCTGGAACACATATTTCCAGAATTTACTTTACTAAATAGCGGCTGGGCGCCCAGTGTGTCAATTTATTTAATGAAAATAGAACCAAGTAACATAAACGCACGAGAACAAATGTCAAATATTGAGTCAATCATATGATACCCAAAGAGACCACATCTGTTAAAATTAAGTATTAATTAAAATCAAATTAGGCTACAAAATGAATCCCTGATATATTCCAGTAATATTTCTATATTTTTGCTGTGAAATGGTGCTCAAAATAACTTTAAATGTTACGTTGAGTTATGTTTTAAATAAAATATACATGGTTGAATAGGTTCCATCTATGATTCACATTATTTAAAAACATTTTGATTTACTATTTATCAATGAATAATTTCAAATAATATAAGTGAGTACAATAATACTTTATTAAAATATTTGGAGATGACATGCGACTTAGCCAATGCAGATACATTTTTGATAGGCTAGTGAATGAGAGACGGGATACAAAAACGGCTGATGTAAGAGACTGTCATGGCATGCTCTTTTTTTCAAGGACTGTATTTCTGAAAAGTACTGGTTAAGCACAGCGCGCAACATTGTTTGCTAAACGTTGTGTTCTGATAGATGTTTGAAACCTTTCTAATATTCCTCAGAAAATAAAAATATACAAAACTACCGCAGAATACTTTAGAAATTTATATTTTCGATGTATCTTAATTACCAATTCAAAAAACAACTTCAGCGATAAATTGAATACTTATGCAACATCGACATTTTCGTGTTTTCCATTTGACGAATCCGAATGCATCAGAGAGTTTCTCACACCATAACGCAATACTCATTCATCTCAACACAACGCAATCGAAAGAAAGGAACCTCACGTAATTTCCAAAGGCGACTCCACAAATGCGGAAGCTACAACCGGAAATTCCCACTGCCCACCGCAAAGCCCCCCTCCCGGAACTCAACTTCTTCCCAGCGACGCGGCCAACCACCGGGCACTTCCAAAGCCGAGCTGGAGTTACCAAGGGGGGGGGGGGAACCGGCTCAGCGCTAATCCCCGGTAAGCTTTTAAACACGCCGAGAAAATAAAGGGCTGCGAAATGAGAAGTTAGTGTGCGAGGGAATTATGACGACGCGCCGCGGTAATTTCAGCGGCGTTAATTTGGCAGCGCTGGCGGTGAATCACGTTTGGTGGCGGCGCGGTTATTAACCGGTTATATTACGGGGGAGGGTTCGCGTTGCGGCGGCGGGTCGGTAGTGATGGTAGTAGTGCGGCTGCGGCGGTGACGGGCAGTGGCGGCGGTGGGGGCGACAGTGGCGCGGCTAGTGGAGGGATTATGCATGTGCAGGGGTGGACGCTGACCGCCGTCGAGGACACCACCGCGAGCGATATGGGACTGAATGAGGTTGGGAGTGGGGATGGGAAACCGCTCGGGTAGGACAGGCGTTACCTTGGTGAGATACGGGGGATGGGAATCGTATAAAAGTGACGAAAGTAGATATCTAAATAAAAATGTATGTAGTCTGTGTAGTAAAATGTATGTGTGGAAATATGTGATAGAATACTTTGAGCAATTTCAGCTAAGAATGGCACACATATTATAATCTGAAAGGAGCTGTAAATAGTAAAGCCCCTAGGGTTTGGGGAAGGAAAACTGGCTTCTGAAACTAGTGGTGCTGCCAAATTACATATTTTCTTGCATTGTTTCTAAATGCTCCGCAATATTATACTACTACATAAACCAGCAAAAATGTTTTCAACCAGCAAACCTTCATCTCTCCGAGACACGATCTCACATCCTCAGATTTAACTTGCCGGCAGTAATACCACAACGAGCAATACCCGAAAATGAGACTAGCACCGTATATTTTACCGTCTCTTATTACATATGTGGAGAAAAATTAAAGAAAAAATTGGAGCACGACATCAGCTATAACAATTGAGGAATATAAATTTTGAAGAAAATCGACTGAACGGTTTAGGCACTAGCATTCACCACAGACGATCGTTTTGCCGGTAATCGATTTTTCAGTATCCATAAGTCGAGAAAGTAAAAGTAAGAATGCTCGCCGCAATGCCTCCTGCACTAGCAATATTGGTTGTAGTAACGAAGATCGTAGAAACTCAACGATACAAATAGGTGAGTGCAACGGTGGAGAGCTGTATGGATAAATAGTACGGAGACGGATGGGGCTAAAAGATAACAGTGATAAATATCCGGGGAACGCCATGTAACCACCTAGTTAATACTACAAAAGAGATGTGAGATGAACGGTATTGGAAATTGGAAAACAAATATTGCTTTCAAGCGCTTTTCAACAATGTGTATCTGGAATATGTGCACTTGAAGAAAAGTAAGAATGGCGAAAATACGATTTGTTGAAAAATGGGATGTAAGGAAGATACTAATTCTGCAAATAGAATAACGAAAACGCGGGCTATAATTCGAGAATGTGAGTTATTAATGCCCGTGAAGGAAAGTGTGAAACAGGGAAGATAAAATACCCAGTGAGGAGGAACAGGGAACAGAAACAAATATTCTTAATACATTAGAAAATAAGCATGTTAAATAGTATAACAAACACGCATTCAAAACTGCATTAACTTTCTTGGACCATAGAAAAACATCCCATGTAGACATAAAAGTTGCTGAAAAGCATCAGATAAGATCATTGACTTCACACACTTAACTCTTCAAGCAAACCGTAGAGTATGGATAAACCAATGTCACAAGAAATTATTAGTGGTTGCAGAAACCTACAAAGTTGGTGAAAATGAACTATTGTTTTCAGCTGTGACGCCGACGAAGAAATGGTTTAGGACTTTCCCTTAGGATTCCCAGTACGAAAGCCTTTTAGGCAAAACCTGGAATGAATTATTTAATGAATTGGTAATGGGAGAGGAGGCAACGGAGGAATACAGATGAATTGAGATGTGAAAAAATCCTAACGCAGCAGCTTTGAACCTGAATTGCTTATCACAAGTTCAAAGTGAAGCGACCGAGACTTAAAACCTGGTTCCCACAGGAAGACTGCAAACGGTCTGAACACTACATCGCGGATCATTGCGACGTAGTGACGTTAAACAGTGGATGAATAGCACACAGTGGTGTTGTCATGAATGCGGTGGTGAATGGAACGTCCAGCCGTGGTGTTAAATAGTTTGCCGGTGGAGATCTGTGCGTGAAGGAAAGCGGCAGTGGGACGGTGGGAGCGGTGAAGGCGGTGCGGGCTATGGGTTCGGTGAGGGCAGTGGGGGCAATTGGGACAGTAGGGGCTGGTGGGAGACGGTGGGGACGGAGGGGCGGTGCGGGCGGAGGGCGGTGGGGGCGGATGGGGTGGGTGCGAAGGGGTGGCGGTAGTGGCGGGGGCAATAGCGGCCTCGGCAGCAGAGACGGTGGCGGCAGCAGCAGCAGCAGTAATGACTTGATGGCGGTGGTGTCGATAGGGACAGCGGCTGCGGGAGAGGCGGGGCCAGCGAATGCGTTGAGGTGACTGTGGTGGTGGGTAACGGGGGTGGTAGAGGCGACGGCCGGAGCCGCGGTAGCGGCGGCGACAGCGATAAATTAATATATCTGGCCTGAAGGACTTATTTTCCTCTTTCTTGAAATTATTTAATTTTTTATTGCTTTTCATTTTGGATTAATAATGTAGTTTATTGAGACATTTTAGAAAGACGTTAATGGAATGATAATTACACCTTTTGTTTCCAAAACAAATGCTTTACGCTTATTAACTTAGTTTGTTAATTGATCTCATAACTTAAAAATTATGGGGTTAATTAGAAAGTAAGTAAAGTATCTGATCGTTAAGATTTGATCTGTTAAGATGTATGGTTCTTCAACTGGTCGTGCTCCAATTCAAGTTAGTAAATACAATACTTAGTAGTTAGTAGTTACACAATAGATGTGTAAGTTCAGAACAGAAATTAGTTAACAGGGTAGAATTGTATACTTCGGAATTTGTTATTAGAGGAAAAGTGTAGAATAAATAAAATGGTAATTAATGTAACTAGAGCTATAACTCCTTCTAGTTTAAATTAAATAAACAGAGGTTGTCTGGTATCAAGTTTCTATTTCGCTGTAGATCTTTTCGATCGCGTAGCGATCATCGTCAGAGCTGGAAATACATTAATAGATATAATTATACATTCTACAGATTAATGTATAAAAGAAGTGTGCAACTGCACAATTATTTTTGAAAAGTTTCGGTTGATATGACACTAATTTTAGATAAATCAATTTCTAATACACATTTTAATTCCAATATTATTGTTCACACACCATTCGTGACCTTCATCAAATGTCCAGTACAGATTTCTTCGATAGTAAAATTATTAAAATTGCACTAGTGAGAACCCGTCAAAATTTGACGGTGAGATCTGAGATAAAAGTAAAATACTGTACCCAGACTAATGTTCACAATATATTGCATTGTTTGGATCTTCATGGTATAACGAAGATATTCTGTGATGTAGAGTGCCCAAAATTTTAAACACGTATGGCTCTTGACCAGGTGACAATGCAATATCGACACAAAAGATATGGCTCTATTATACTGAAGGATATTCTTTTTAAAGTTTTTTGATGTGTCATCATCTTCTATAAACAACTATTTGATTTCTTCTGGCATATTGCTCGAAGGTATACTTATTTTTCCATTTAAGCAACACAGAGTAAATCGTTTGCAGAATTTCTTTCACATGGAAAGTACAAAGCAGAACAAAACTGACATTTCATAGACAGTGACGCAATAGAAAACGAAATGACCTCACTATCACGACACCTACGCTGACTTTCTCTTTCCCTCCAGTTAATGTACGTTCGCGTCTTTTGGGGCCCGTGGACAACGATTCGGAATTCGACATAACCTGTAAACAACTTCACTAAAGTACAACCGAGCAAAACCCACAGTGCGAATGTTCTCTACAAAATACACCACAGAAGCAAATATATGCAAACTGTCAACACCACAGTGCAATTATTACACAGAAACAAAACCTTGACGAATTGTTTACAAATCTTATAATCAATCAATACACGAATTGTTTACAAATCAATAATCAAATATATATATATATATATATATATATATATATATATATATATATATATATATAACAATCGGTTCAGTAGAAGCTCTAAACGAAGCCATGGCAGATTACCTTATTTTTTTTAATATATAGATAGTTGCAATTGTTCATATGCTCATAAAATTCGCAAAAGTTGAAAAATACTGTTTTTCTCGAATATATAAATGATTTCTAGGGAACATTTCAATAAAATACAATGAAATTCAAAGACCAAGTGTATATTTATCATTAAAGTAACAATTAAACTACATATTAAGCAATCAATTTGCATCTCTTGTCAAAATTGTTATCTTGCGATATTCAACTCAGGGACAATTTGGTACTCTCCCCGGCAGGAATAGCGCACATTTCGGAATTGTTTATAAAATTGTTAATTGTTGCAAAATTGTTAATTCGCAATTTTCGCTTCTGGGACATCAGAGAACCCTTCCCACTTCAGAATTACAAAAATTGGAAATTGTTTATAAATTTGCAAATTTTGCGATTCTTTTTATCTCATCTCAATTGCCTTTCAACAAGTTGCGAAATTCCGCAATCCGATCGGCGCTAACGCCTTTCGTTTTAGAGGTACGCAATTGTTTATGGGAAATTAGCATCTGATGCCAACCCTCATTCGTTTTACAGACAATCCAGTCACTCCCCGCAGTCAAGTATATAGTTCAGATCGTTTGGCAATGTCTCGTATTCCGTGGAACATATGATATTAACGATTTCTGACTTACGGAAAATCGGTGGAAATTGTTGCTAATGAACTGTTAGTGTTTTTTAACTTCCAAAATTTCCTTTGTATTCTTAATATAGCGTTGAAACTTCAGTTCCATTATTTTGATGTTGTATTATTGTGATTCTGCGTTATAAATACATTTTTGTTGCAAATTTCAACACGCAGAAACTAACTTTCGTTCTGCAAATGTAGGTCTTTATGTGCTTCGGTATATTCTATTCACTGGTGTGAAGTGGATGTCAATAGTTTATCGTCTATCAAATTGGAGGAAATTGATTATAAACAAATTATGTTTTCAAAATGCATTTGCAAAGACACATAGTATATTATTACTAATGAAAACGATGTATCAAGAAGCTTTTTATCGAATTATTGTTTTCTTGAATTTTTTGAAATGCTTGATGAAAGGTTGAATTCCATCAATTTCACTATTTGTGTGAAAATTACACACAATACTACTCCGTAATACGCGACTCCTGCCCAAATTCGCGGTGCGATCAAAGGAATAGGTAGTGAACAACCTTTATTAATTGGTTTATTGAATTTTTATAGGGCAAATGGAACTTTATATTTATATGGATTTTGAGGTAATGAAGTTGATAATTTTGTGTATTTATTTACGAATAATTATTGAGGATACCTATATTTATTACCTGAAGCTCATGTTGAAGCAACTATTTGTGGTTCTATGGTGTTGGCAGGTGTTTTATTGAAATTAGGGGGTTATGGTTTAAGCCCAGTCCCAGCGGACGGCGGGAGTGGGGGCGGGGGAAGGCGCTATCCATCAGCGCCGCCCCCGAAGCGGCGGCTCGTCCCCCGCCGCGCCGTGCGGTCTGCCGCTGGCGGCGATACACTGTTCGTATTTGCGCGCAACGCGTGGGGGAACTGCCCCGCCGTCAACTATGTCGGTACAGCCACTGACAGCGATGCCTAAGCTCTCACACATTTGCTTCCCCCCCCCAAGCCTCCAACAACGTCCATGGCATTGCCGAGGCCTCCGTCAACAATTACGACACTGCATACGCCTCCATCAAAGGTACATCACCGCCTACGCCTACATCTACGCCTCTCTCAATCCATACACCCCAGTACACCTTATATCAAAACTAAAGCGCCCAGTTCCTTTGCACTACGCCAGATTCTTCCGCGCTAACACCTACGAGCTATAAAAGAGAAACCCACTGAGACCAAGCAACATGCGCGGGCTCTGCTCGTCGGGAGCACATTATACAAATCATAAGCTGAACTTTAGTAATTATGTCATGTTCTCGACGTAATATGAGAAGCGGAATTCATTTACTGTATAAATTGGCTTTTTGTATCCTACTCTTTTGTTGGTATTCTTATTGCAAAGAATTTTAAAAAAATACACATCTATATTCAATCACTGCCTATTTTTTCCTGCAATTAACCATTCGCAATCGTCCTAAACTCAGATTTGGACCCAAATAATACGGGAAATACACTAACACCACCTCTTGCAGATATACGAGACAAATAAACAAATACGTAATTTTACATGGGTTAGTTTCACCTTTGCCTTCCACAACACCGAAACAGTCTAATTGGTTTAAATCATCGACCTGCAGGGTACTGAACCAATGCAACCGGTATTTTATACCCTCCAAAAACCGTTAGCACGTGCTCACGTAAAGAAATTCAACAGACCACAAACAAACTCTGCTCAACACCTGCCAAGAGGTAGAAAAAACAAGCAGCATATTATTTCGACGCATTCAACACGCATGCCGGCTCTCGCGCCGTATCGAATTACCGCTGTCGCATTTGTTGATTTTTTGTTGCGCTTTCGAATCGCGTTCAGTCGCCAAATAATTAGTCAGTCTGTCCATCTCTCTAGACTAATCACATTCCGAGGGAATGAAGTACGACAGGCGATCGTCCGATATCGAATGGAGTGGAGAAGAGAGGGCGTGGATGGCCGGGGCCTATGGGCAGACTGGTGCAGGCGCGAAGTGTACGGCTGGGAATATGCATAGCATCGGAGTTGAATGTCGCGGACAAGCTACGTCGGAGACGAACTATGTCTGCAGTGAAGTTACAGCGGGAAGGAGATATATAGGGACGAGTTCAGTCCGGTACGACTACTTCGTGAACGAACCACGACAGGGATGAGATATGTCTGAAGTGAGCTACATCGGAGACGAGCTATGTTGAAAACGAGCTACGTCTGGGACAGGTTACGTCAAAGATGAGCCATGTCGGGGACGAGCTATGCTTCGCTGAGGTCGAACTACGTCTGGAATGAACTACGTCGGGGCGAGCAACATCGAAGACGAACTACGTCGGGAACGAGCTCTGTGGGGGACGAGATACGTCGGTACGAGATTGTTGGGAGGCGAGATACTTCGGCGACGAGATACGATGGAGACGAGATTCGATTGCACGGATTCTGCAAGGGATTGTGACTGATAAGTAAGTAAACCCGTGTGGTCTACCGCCTCCACACTCATACACTTAATCAGGGGGACAAGTCCCCGGCGTGGGCACCTATGCCTCTTGGGCTTTTATCAGCACCCCCGCCAATGCGGTAATGCCGACAGGCTAATGGCCGGATCCAGCCGGAACCCAGTTTACCGTCGCGGCAACCACACCTTACAATGCCTGGGTGCGGGCCGCCCTGCTAGCTCAGAGCTCCTAGCAATCCAGGCTAGTACCGGAGTCCCGACAATGCGCCGGGAACAAGTTCTCTCCTCTTTGCCCAGAGTATCGGGCCACTGCCACGACGAATCCGAGAGCCCAACTCGGGGCCACCTGAACTGAGGTCCAGGCGGCTCGGAGCCCCCATCCCGTCTCCCCATTGCTTACCGCCTGCTCACGACGTGGGTAACGCCGGTACCGAAGCAAGCTGAAGGGTGGTAACTAGTTTCTCGCCGGACTTTAAAGTGGGACCCGGAGTACTTCAAAAAGCATCCTTCGCCCAATCCTGCTCCAAAGTCGACGCGCCATAGACCCAAGTGGTGTGTGGCCGGTTGCCCGGCCATCAGGAGCTTAGCATCGCCTTCTCACTGCTGCTCCTTCAGGCTAACGACGTGAGCGGCGCCGCGAGACTCAGGGTCCGGGTGGTCGTCTACGACACTCCACCAGAAACCGCGACAACCTAGGTCAACGCGACCCCCCCCCCCTGCGGGGGACTGAGCTGCGATATCACAGGCGTGTACGGCGTGAGAGGAATACGATATAATGAAGATATCAAATACTGAGAATTTTCAATGTCAGGAAAGTGACAAGCCAGCTATTTTGTGAGGATTTAACATGGCGAGAATGGACGCGGGGGATTGTGCCGTGCATAGAGAGGGAGGTAGTGTGGGGAAGGGGCAAAGGGAGCACTGGAGCACAGTCAAGAGTCAGGCGGAGGTCCGTGCGAGGGGGTGATGGTCGAGTTACAGAGGTATATGTATATCCTGAGGCGTTGGGGGATAAAGCGAGGCGAGGACATTCGGCACGACAACTCGCCCTCCATTTCGGCATCCACGCCGGCGCGGTGGCTCATTCTGCGCATTCTCACCATAGTTCCGTAGTTTTGTTTCGCGAGCCAATAAAAGGGCTTCATGGCATTTTAATGAAGTGTGCTGTCGCTCGGGGCAAAAACGCCACGCGTCGCGTCGCTGCCGCAGGCGCAGCGCTGACAGCCGAGAGCTCGGCGGGGGCGGACGGGTGAGCCGGGCAAGGTCGGGAAGGTGGTGGGGCAGAGGCATTGGTGGGGGAGGAGGCGGGAAAGAAGGCGTGGAAGGGGACGGTAAACAGAGCAGGATGAGAAAAGGGTCGGAGAAGAGGTGGGAAAGGGACTGAAAGGGAGCGGGAGGGGGCGGAAAAGGGTACGGAAGGGGAAACGGAAAGTAAGACGGAAAGGGAGAGGGAATGGGAGACCGAAAGGGAGACGGAATGGGAGACAAAAAGGGAGACGGAAAATGTGACGAAAAGGGTGACGAGAAAGGAGACGAAGAGGGTGACAGAAAGGGGAACGGAAGGGTAAAGGGGAGAGAAGAGAGCGAGAACAGGGTGCGGTAGGAGGTAGGTAGGGGTGGGGTAGGAGCGGGGAAGGAGCGGGGTAGGGCCGCGATAGGGTCGGGGTAAGGTCGGGTTAGGGCCGAGGGAGTGGCTAGGTAAGAGCGGGGTAGGGGATGGATAGGGTCGGTGTAGGGGAAGGGATGGAAAAGGGGAGGGAAGGTAGGGGTGGGAAGGGAAGACTGTGAGAATGAGGAGAAGGGGTGGCACGGGGCGCGACAATTTTTTTGACAAACAGCTAAAGCATATATTGATTTTATTGTAACCAATGAGGATACCCGTTATATCCCAAATAGGTACATCGTTTAAGAATGTTCTCTGATTGGTTGGTAATATGTCGCCATCGAATCTGATTGGTTGGTGATATTATGTCGTCATCGAATCTGATTGGTTGCTGACACCCAATCAATATTCAGCATTTTAGATGCTATGTTAGTGTACGCGCGCGAGTGTGTATAGTGAGTGCGGTGCGAACAAAGTGAGAGTGTGTTTCGTAGTGAGTGCGGTGCGTTGTTCGCAAAGCAACAAGTGAGTTCGGAAAAGAAGAAGAAAAGAAGAAGAAGGTTCGAGAAGGTGGTATAATAAGTGTTTCGTAGTGAGTGCGGTGAATAAGTGTTTCGTAGTGAGTGCGGTGCGTTGTTCGCAAAGCAACAAGTGAGTTCGGAAAAGAAGAAGAAAAGAAGAAGAAGGTTCGAGAAGGTGGTATAATAAGTGGTAATTTTTTTTAAGTGTAATATTTTTTTTTCTACTATACAAGTAAGTACTTTTTTTTTCCTTCCTATTTTTTTCTTCCTCCTAAATTTTTCAATATCGAATATATGAGATTATTGTGTTTTTTTTGTAATTAAATAATTTTTTTTATAGAATATTACCATGGCCAACAATAATGCCGATAATTTATCACAAATTACGTCTATCGAACAAGATGTTGATATAGAGGTATGTTTATATTTAAAAAATTATATGTGAAGTGTATATTTTTTATAAAAATGACCCTAGTCGTCACTTAATTATTTTTTTCTCTTTATTTTAGAATATCTTACCAACGAATAATGGTATATACAAATATAGAATAATAAATATGGAAAAGGACAACAACAATGGCCTCCGTCTTCAGTTCACACTCAACGTAAAAACCAAAGACGAAGCAAAGACCTGGTTAAAATGTTTCCAAGAACACACAAAAACCACATATACTGTTCAAACGACTCGACCAACAACAAAAACGCTCGTAGTGTGGAAGTGTTACTACAAGTGTCACCACAATACGAGATCGAAAAATGTCAATTCGGAAACACGACCGAATGTAAAAAATACAAATTGCCCATCTAAAATGATTATAACGATAAAAGCTGTTCACAAACGATGGCAAGGGAAATCATTGAAGAATAAACCGGATCCGGAAATGCCCTGTGTAATAGATTTAGATTATATTCATAATCATCCGGTGGGCAATTACGCCGACGTGCTTCGTTTTCGCCCCGTATCGGACGAGACCAAGGAGAAACTCGCATTTCTATACGACAAAGGCTACTCACCGGTGTCGGCTTTGATGCGCGTTAAGCAATCACTGGAGGAAGAGAATCCGGAAACGTTTGACCAATTGCTTGCAGATCGTTACCACTGTCCGGATTATCAGTTTTGCTATAGACTGTTTATGAAGGAATTTAATAGGCAATATGGTCCGGCTACGTATTCAGATTCAATACAATTTCTAAGTGACAAAATTATGACAGATTTTAACCGCGAGGGTGAGGACAAGTGTATAGAAATGAGACAAGGTACAAACTATTTGCTCGTGGCGATTTGCACACCGTTTATGAGAAGGGCGCACGCTCTATTACGTGAGGCGGGCGAATTAGTGTTTGTAGACTCGACGGGCAATCTCGACCGAGAGGGTCACAGGGTGTTTCAGTTTATGACGCACACGGAGGCGGGAGGCGTGCCGTTGGGTATTGTAATTACATCTTCCGAATCTCTACCCATCGTTATAGATGGTTTCAAAATGTTACAGACGTTGATGGGAGACTCTTGTTTTTACGGTAGGGGTCCGCAAGCGGGTCCGCAAAACTTTATTACAGACGATAGCAGGGGTGAAAAAAACGCTTTAAAGGTTGTATGGCCATCGACGGTGCAGTTTTTGTGTATTTTTCACGTACTTCATTTTGTGTGGAGATGGCTTATGTTGAGCAACCACGGCGTCTTGAAGGAACACAGACAAACGTTGTATAAACTTTTTAAAAATGTCTTATACAGTTCGTCAAAAACAGAGTGTAACAAACTATTTTGTCTGTTGAAAAATAATAAAATTGCTCGTAGATATCCAATTTTTATCAAATATATGAACGAATTGTGGAAGAGACATCATGAATGGGCGCTGTATCACAGAAACGAAACACATGCTTTAGTACGTGGAATCCACACAAACAACTTTTTAGAGGCGTCCATTCGAACTTTAAAGGATAAAATTTTGGAGAGAGTAAAGGCGTTCAATCTCGTACAACTCGTCTATTTTATACTCGTCCGATTAGACAAATATTACGCTCAAAAATTTTTAGACGTTGCACACGGAAGGGGAAATGCAACGAGAAGAAAAGGAGGAAGAAGAGCTCAGTATCGTCGACCCTCGCTACAATTCCTACAGACGCAAATTTCTTTGTATCCAGATAATAGCGATGAGTACCACGTGCAAGGAGATACGGGAAACACGTATAGAGTAAACGTGTCCAACAATACCTGTACATGTGCCATCGGTGCTACAGGAGCCTTTTGTAAACATCAATTTTGGGTTCAATGTAAAGAGAGCAGCGGTAGCAGTAAAATTATTCAACAACACGTTTACTATCGCTTAGCTACAGGGAGCATGTCTCATCCGAAATGGTTGATTCCGTTGCACAGTTATATATCCACAAGTGACACATTACCCCCTCAAGATGAAAACGTGATGACGACCTGTGGTGACATTGCCGATACGTCCACGGAAAAGAATTTGGAAAATATGAAAAACGAAGGAGAACGTATTATAAAAAAAATATCTGAAAAAATGTTGCATTTCCTCAACGTTTCACCCGACGTGGTGTTACCGAGTCTACAGAGTATGGAACACCAACTCGACGCGATAAAGACGTGTAATGCCTTTTCCTCCAATCTCATGTTATTTGGAAAATATGCCTTCTCCAAAAAAAGAAAAGGAACGATGATCGCTGTACAACCGAGTGCAATATCTAGACGAAAGACGGAAATAACCGGTCGTCGTAAACATCCAGGTGGTAGACCATTGTTGGGCCACCTCAATAGACAACCGGCACCGCATGATTTAGGAGAATGTGTCGAAAGAAATATTCGTCTGGGAGGAGGTCATATTAAAAAATGATGTTCTTGTTTGGTGGTGGGGTCCAAACCCGTTTGTGTGTATAAAAATTGTGTATTTGAATAATAAAAAATAAAATAAAAATGAAAGTAAAAGAAAATATATATTTCACCTAAAACCCCTCAATATTCATTGTATAAAATTTTTTGAAAAAAAAACATGATCATAGAGGAATGATTGAGAAAGTGCTGGATATCATATTCTTCATGGTATTACAATTTGTGAGAGCGAGTTGAAACTGTTACAGAATTATACTGTTGATTTCTCTACGAACCTCTAAAATATTATGAATATCCATCATTATTTCAATCATTACCTCTATCCAAGAACGCAATAAATTACGGCGACACAAAGGACATGTACAATTGTCTTTCAACCACATTTGTAAACACTTTGAGCAGAAGGAGTGATTACATACAGTATGCACCATTAATCTTGGTTGGTCGTTGTCTTCTTTATAACAAATGCTACATATACCAGACCTATATGATTTGATGTAACGCCAACGCCAATAATTCATTCTTCGAGCTACACATATCATATACACAGTGCTCTTCAACCACTCAAAACCGTTGTGGCTCTCGACCAATCAAAACCATTACTCTATTCGACGTGTTATTTATTTATTCTCGAGTATTGCAAAGTCAAAGTCAGTAGTATAGTTCTTTCCTCTGACAACTCTTCGGCTCTTGATAAGTTAATATGGAGACTACTACTATTGCTTTATGTTCTCACGCTACCGCCTCAGACAAAGAGTGTATCGAGTGTGAGGTGCTTGACAAAGTTAATTGTGCTCTTCAAAAATTTGCTTTATGTTCTCACGCTACCGCCTCAGGCAAAGAGTGTATCGAGTGTGAGGTGCTTGACAAAGTTAATTGTGCTCTTCAAAAATTACACGAAGTGCATAATGCCTTATTTCAGCTTGACTCGGAAACGCTCGCGTATATACCTGTTGATGTCTTGTGTCGTGTTGCATGGCGCAACGTGCATAGCGTGTACGACCGATTACCTAAAAAAATTCAAAAACTTTCTTGCATTCAAGAACTCAGGTTTTGTGACGAGCATGTTAGACCCCCGAGTCGTACGCAAGTGGACAATGGAGGACTTGGTCGTAGAAAACGCGAATGTGAATTTTGTATATATTTTAATGAGCCTTGTGAACTACATAACACACCATCGAGAAAAGACTGCTCTATATGTAATGACCTTCAACAACAACCCTGTATGGAACATGAACGCTATTATGGAAGACCCGTGCCTCTGAAGAAAAATTGTGATATGTGTAAAAGAGAAATTATTCAATCGGTACATATCTCACGAAAAATGATATAGATTTTAAAATGCAATAACAAAAAAACCTGATATCTTTAATCGCTGACAGTATATATTTGGATAAAGGATTCGATAAAAGATTCTCTAATACTTTGGATATTTTTATCATATCTATCAAAACGTTTATTCAAAATTTCCTTTATATCATCTATTCGACACTCTTCACTTCGGCCAAGAATACGCTTTTCACAAAGCTCTCTAGGATAATTCAGTGTAATGAGGGCTAGATGATGAAAATTAACAACTTCCTTGATATTATTACAATATGTTTTCCAACATTCGAATTGTTCTCGGCTCAGTGGGAAACCATCAAATAAAAAAAATAATTGTCTTTCCGTTGAGATAATCTTTAAAATATATTCTTTAATTAATTCGAAAGTGATCTCATCTGGAACTGTATTACCTTGTGAAATAAATTTTTGTATTTCCTTTTCTTTATCACATTTTGTTGTTCGTAATAAATTACCAATGGCAACATGATGTACATTGTTAATAGTTGTCTCAATAATATTACAATTTGTAGTTTTTCCACATCCCGGTCTTCCCACAATATATATAATGTAATTCATCTTCCTCACAAGGCCTTGTAAAAACCACCACAATATAACACCACAATATGGCAGTCAATTATATATACTGTCACTGGGGGGGGGGAGAGAGAGAGTGGAGGGGATGGGGGAAGGGGGGGGGGTTAGTTATCGTTTATTTTTCGCGATTTGTAGAATATGTGTCGATTCAATTTTTAATTTATGTTTTTTGAGAAATTCTTTTGATGTGGTTTGATATATAGATATGTAAAACCAATGTACTTTATTTGAATTTCGTTCTATAAAATTTTCTGACATTTTTTGATATATTGATGCTTGTCTCCAATCTAATTGATGTGTAAATGTTTCCATATCTTCTTCTGATAAACATTGATACGTCGAAACACACCACCAATCTAATTGGTGTATAAACTTTTTTAAAGCGATTTCCGATAGTATTTGGCATTCAGAAACTAAATTCCAATTTAGTTTGTGCTGGAACTTTTCCAAAAACCTTTCCGATAATGATTGATGTATTGAAATTTGATTCCAATAGACTTTATCTTGAAATTTTTCTATCAACTCTTCCGACAAGACCTGATGTATCGATAGTAAAAACCAATTTAATTTATCGTAATATTTCTCGATAATTTTTGGCGACAATTTTTGATATTTTGAAATTGTATTCCAGTCTATTTCATCTTCAAACGTTTCAATAAACTCTTCCGACCACTTGAAAAAACTAGCCACATACACCCAGTTAATATTGTTTTTATTTTTTTTTATTACGGAGATTAATCCTTGATATTTATAAGTATTGTAGTAAATTAATAATAAATGTACATTAACCTTGGAAAATGTATGATAAATATGTAAATCTTTATATTTTTTTTTCAACGGTGTATATATTTTTTGTAACGATATTTTATTTTTTACAATATAATTTGCAGTTTGATTTAGTAATGTGGAGACTTTCATAGTGAGAATGCAATGTTGGGGGGGGGGCGATAGTGTGTGTGTGACCTTGGTTAAAAAGGAGGGGATGTCAAGACAGATAATCAGACGGGAGCGAGCGGTAAGACGCAATCGTAGAATAGAGACAATCTACTGGTATATAAAGAGGTGAGAGCTTTTCAGACCAATCATTTTTGCCTGAACATCAGTTTTCATTTCATCATGAAATTATTACAGATTATAGTTTTGATTTTTATTTTGTATATCAATATGTGTATTCGGAAGGAATATATATTTCTCAGATGCCTTCCAAATATAAAGGGCCTTTAAACTATACCGAATCCAGAGAGTTACCAGCCACTGTGCAAAAATTGTAGCAGGGAGAGCGTATCAGTTTTTCATTTCATCATGAAATTACTACAGATTAAATTTTTGTTTTTGATTTTGTGTATCAATGAATGTATTTCTCAGATACCTTCCGAATACAAAGGGCCTTTCAACAATGCCGAATCCAATGAGCCTTTACACTATGGAAAGTTAATCGTAGACTATTATCAGCCTCTGTGCGATTTCTCGCGGGAAGAGCGTAATGTACAATTACAGAATGGCACAAATTTACGGATCCAAGAGATGGTATGTGTACAGAAATACCCACGTATCAATTTATATGCAATGAACGAAGAAGATTCCACTCCTCTGCGCGTGCGATGTATGCAGGCGGGGATACTCATAGACGAGATGCATTTGTTACGGTCAGCCTGTATATTGACACTGGAGGAGGAGAGTACACATGTTGATGACATCATAATTTTTTAACTTTCATCACCTGTTTTCACATACCTGTGATCAAGACCATCAAGTTGTATATGAATTCCATAGCAAAATCATCACCTGTTTTCACATACCTGTGATCAAGACCATCAAGTTGTATATGAATTCCATAGCAAAATCATCACCTGTTTTCACATACCTGTGATCAAGACCATCGAGTTGTATATGAATTCCATAGCAAAATCATCACCTGTTTTCACATACCTGTGATCAAGACCATCGAGTTGTATATGAATTCCATAGCAAAATCATCACCTGTTTTCACATACCTGTGATCAAGACCATCGAGTTGTATATGAATTCCATAGCAAAATCATCACCTGTTTTCACATAGCAAAATCATCACCTGTTTTCACATAGCAAAATCATCACCTGTTTTCACATAGCAAAATCATCACCTGTTTTCACATACCCGTGATCAAGACCATCGAGTTGTATATGAATTCCATAGCAAAATCATCACCTGTTTTCACATACCTGTGATCAAGACCATCGAGTTGTATATGAATTCCATAGCAAAATCATCACCTGTTTTCGCATACCTGTGATCAAGACCATCGAGTTGTATATTATATGAATTCCATAGCAAAATAAATATTTGCAAGTCAGAATTGTGTTCATTTTCCTATTCTTTTTCCCATTTCTCCATTCCAATTCTAAATTATGAATTTCTAAAAAAAAAATTGTCCATCCACACTATTGCACAAAAAAAATGTAATAGATTAAACATAATATGTAATTTTGAATGAAAAAAAAAATGATGAGAACATTCATCACACATATCCAGCACCTGTTGTTTGTCTGGATGTAATATATTCTCATAACAGCGGTGGCGTCGGGAATAGCGAAGCGGCGAAGCTCATGCGTGGACTGCTCTAACCACGGAGGGTGGCGACTGGAAGCGGGGAAAGGGAGGGGGGGGGCGGGGAGAGGGGGGGGGGGAGGTTGGTCCGGGAGAGGAAGCGTAAGCGTAATGGAGAAACGTAATGACGAAACGTAATGACGAATATAATATTTTACTATTGTTTATTTCAACTGTTTAAACAAACTGAGTTTAACTTATATTTGATAACCATTGCTTTTTAAAAATGACAATAAACAAACTCAGGTATAATCTCAATAATTTGAGTAGTCATTGATATTTGATTCACATCATCAATTACCGTTATACAATAAAAATTTTCTTCATCACATTCATTACAACATATCTTTACATCCACTCTGGTAACATATTGTTCATTTACTTCAACAATATAAGTCACTACATCAGGTAAGGTGGAACAAACACTTAGTATTTTTCCAACAAAAGAATGATTAATTTGTTTTGGAATTGAACAATCATTCGTCAAATTAATAATATATTCAGTTTCTAATAAATTATTAAAATTTTTTTGCGCAAACGCTTCACAATTATTAAATTGCAATTTAAATACTGGTGTATTAAACATATACATCGGTGTCATGTTGCTGCGCGTTGCTGCTCATTCGAACAAAGTGCGCCTTACAAACGTCTGTAAGACGGGATCGCGTATATATTCCATTGTCGTCTAATAGGAAGTAGGGTGGGTGTGGGTAAGGAACGGTGAGAGATGGAGGGGCGAGAGAGAGAGAGAGAGAGAGAGAGAGAGAGAGAGAGAGAGAGAGAGAGAGAGAGAGGGAGGGAGTTGTTGCGGGACGAGGAGGAGGAGGGGGGGGGGTCCCATAACATTCGCATAGTCTGCTGACCAAATCACAATTTAGTTACCTATGTTATACTTATAAATCCAAGAAGATTTTCTTGTGTAATCGCAACAGAATTACAATTGAATTTCGCAATTTTCTTTTGTAATTGATTACATCTTTTAGAAGTCATATTATCCATCACTAGAACGACGTTTTTACCATCATTGTTTATATCATACTCTCCGTTTACTGAATAAACACAATTTAACACCAAAGGTATACAATAATATCTATTTTGCTGTAATATATTTTCATATTTCACCAAACTATTGCCCATCTTACCGCTAAATGTCACGTTTGGTGTGTTTTTGCGAATATTTTGAAAACAGTTATGTTGTCTATATGTTAATTTAGTAGACAACCAACTTACTTGAATAGCTGGCACGTGAAAAATATTATTATCACTAATACGTTTCACAACGATAGAAACGATGTGTTTATTGTTGTTGTTTTTATCAAACGTCTCCACTCTAACATGATCCCCACAAAATAGACCCAGATGCGTTAAACTATGCGTCACAACGTATTCCAATCCGACAACAATTGGATCGCAAATGAGTCTATCGTCGTTGGATATTACCTCCTCTCCTTCTTTTACAAATTTCGAACAATAATAATCTGTAAATCGGATATAAGACAAAACGTTGGGTGCGCAATACAAAATATTTTTATCCAATGAGAAACAAGTCTTAGACACTGGTTTTATTGCAATATTGGCCAAAGGGGGAGGACTCGCGGCACATTCGTAAGATATTTTCAATTTATTACATATGTGAACAATTTTAACATTTCCATTATTTTGTTTGAAGGGACGTGTTATTGCAATTAGCAATTTCCACTGGTTAAAGGGTTCTACGGTCTTCCAAGCAGCCAATAAGCGTAAAACAATATCATCCATTTTAAAAAGATTATCGAGAATTATTAGAATCGTATTGTTTCCCTCGTGTTTGAAAATTGAATAATTCATAGTCATGTTATTGTTAACACCACTTATTTGTTTCAATATATCTAAAAAGTATTCATTGGATATATTTTTTAACATTTTGTAAAGCTGATGTTCCACAATCATCATCAAAGGATGTCGCGTGTACGGATCGACGTTGCACAATGATTTAACCGTATCATTGAGCATAACGACCATATCAAAGTCGCGTCTCACAGAATCCATTTCTAAACACTTTTTTAGTTGATTCATTGCTAAATGTGACTTATTTATTATTGCCACCTGATTTATCGCTAAATCATTCATCGCAATAGTCGCTAAATTTGCAACAATAATTTGTGCATCCCGGCGACAGTTGTACGAAATATCATACACGGATATTCTATCATCTTTTTTATCGTTAGCGTTATTAAAAAAGTCTAACACGTCGCTTATAGTTTTTTTTACATATGGCGGTAGTTCGACCGATGTTTCATTTTTCACGATGCGACACCCCCGCAATTTGGGTTCGCCTGTATATTTCCAGGAATGCGCAATTAGACCGTCTACATTGGGCTTTGTTGAAAAACATTCCAACGTTGTCGAATTAATGTTAACCATTCCCTTCATGTTATCTTTTATTTTTTCTTCGTTATCCAATTTTACGAGCATATTTGAAAAACGATTCTTTTTCAGACTAATTGCTCTGGCCAGCAACGCATCACGCTTCTTCTCCTCTCTTCTTACCTTTGTCCTTAATCGTTTAACTATAATAGATGTTACTAAACATTTTTTCTTACCTTCGTTTCGTTTTTTAATTATCCCTTTTTGATTTTTTTGTTCTCGAAGCATTTTCTTTTTGCTTCTCGTTTGCATCACCATGATGATGTAATTGATAAATGGGTTTTGTCGTTGAATATGGTCCGACCGTTTTATGTTTCAAATATATTCGAATACTATCACCCAATTTTCTAAGAGAATCTGAAACGTTTGCTTTCGTTCGCCGTTGGTTTCCTTTACCGCATTCCCACTTGTTTAGGAAAGTACTGCAAGATGATTTTCTGGTGTCGATGAGATTACCCACCAATATATACCATATCCAGAGGTCATCCATCGACAACGCGTAAAGAGGAAAACAAGAAATCACGTGGCTCAAGACAATCTCAACGTCATCGTCTTCGGATTTCCCCCCGACACAATCTGTTCTAAATATCGCCATCAACATATATCTCGCCTTGTTACACAAGGTGATATAATCTTGTACTCTACACGCAGACATATTATTCATAGTACACTGTTTTACACAATGGCTGTTACTCGGACAGTCTATCGTGGGTAAATTTTTGAATCTGCTCCATTCTTCTTTGTGGATTCGTAGCTTTTGTGCGACGTACGCTCGTTTGTCGGGTGGCGTCGTCTTGTCCGTTATAATGACCATTGTAATGACGTTTGCAACCAGTCTACACCACACGTCTTGTAGGGCCGAGCACGCTCCCGCAAACGTGTCACTAAATGCGAGCGGTGTTGTCGGTAACCACTTGCAGTATGGTGTCGCGTCTCCATCGTCTTCTTCGTTGTCGTGGAGCCGTCCCAAATGAACGTCTACGGCCCTATCGATGTATTCGTGTGGAGAATCACACACCATATTCAACAGGAGAACTCGAGAGGGAAACTTTGCAAATTTACTGTAAAATAGTCGAATAAAATTATGTAAAGTTTCCATAATTTTCCATATTTCAGCTGGGTAGTTTGGAACGAAGGCAAGAAGGGGAACGTAACTAGAAATCGAGTTACAAAATGTAGTGGAGAGTGAGCATGTCATGTCATTGTTGCTGTAAACGAGAACCTTGTAGGCAATGCTTAGTTCGTGTAATCCAACGTTGTAAAATTCTGAGATAAAAGAAGGAATTTCTTGCACAAGTTCTCGGCCGTTTGCAAATCGCGAGTAAGGCGCATTAATGACGATGTGACTGCAATTATTTTCCACGTCCACTCCGCACGTAAGGTCTATGATAGTGTCATTGCGCGACACGTGAGCATAGTCTTCGAAATATCGAATCGGGCACGCTCGAAGGGAATGCACCGTCGTCGACCTACCACAGAGCGTTATATTAGGCAATGTATCATTAGCGACTTCGTCTAGACCGAAACCAGATTCGCGAGAGGCGCTATCACCAGAAGCCGATGATTTTTTGTTTATGAAAAAATGATCGTTTGGTATTGGAGAAGGATGGGAAAGATTGTATTGTTGCCCATTTATCATTTTATAGAATTTTTATCTGATACGAGTTACAAACATTTCAAATTGGTGTATACTTTACAAAATTACTACCCACTTATGAAGAAGGAGAAAATTCAAACAATCGAGAAGAGTATTGAAAGCGAGATAGACAATTGGGATCGTCTTATTATAGATTACGAGAACTGGAGACAAGATAATATAATCACTGGGACTAAGATTCTAGTTAATAGTAGATTACTTTCATATATCGTTGAGAAAACAAATTACAAAATAACACCTTATAACGCGTATAGAATTATTAACGATTCGGAATACCCCACATGCCTTTCTCTTCGGAGTATAATTCCATTGACAAGAATCTTGGATTGGTTGGATTTTAATTATAAAATGTTGTCATATTCAGATATTTTATTACATCTAGCGTCGTTTTATAAAATTGTTGAAACAACAATGACGAATAACGACGCGTGTGAATTTGTGTGTCCTCTAATGCACGATTATGTAAATCGCGTCATTACGTCTTTGTTTTGTTTGTGCCACCAAAAATATAATCATGACCACGAAAATTTAAAGACGGAATTTGTAAAAAAATATTTCATTACCTTTGTAGAATACTATTTTCAAGAACACCCAAAAGATGGAGATAAAACAGGGACTATCAAAAATATCATTTCTAACATACAAGCTATCGTATATTATTACACACACAATTGTACATCTGCAGCTGAATTGGAACATTTATACGGAAAAATTAATTTTATTAAAACACAATTGGTAACCAATCGATATGATGAAATATTGCTTTTCATTTATTGTATGTATAAATTAGACCATAGAGATACATGTTCCAAAGATATTTGGTGGAAGAGAAATTTTTTGTCTACGTTACTGCTCGTGTCCCCCCCAGAAGGTAATTTCGAAATTCACATACATTACATGGCGTTACTATTGTTTTTACAAAATAATTTTATTCTCGACCAAAAAATTTACAAAAAAATTAAGTATTCTATAAAGCAAGTGATAAATTTTTTTTATAATCAATCAAGTTATATTAATATTAATTTCTCTCTAGCTTATATTTTAGCATTGACAGCAATTAAAATAAAAATTAAACTCGATGAACATCATAACTTTAATATTAAGATTAATAACGACATTAGCGATGATTGGCCTTGGTGTAATTTCAACATGTATGATATACAAAAGAATTTAAAACATTCCTTTATTGATTCCTATGTAATTTACAATGTTAAATTTAAATCAAAAGCTCGTATAACACATTCATGGAGAGATCGTCTTCACCAATTTTCTTCTTAACACAATCTTCTTCGTTATCATTCCAATATTGGTGGTAGCTCCAGAAATCTTTGTCTATTTCTCGGCTGCAAATACATTTTCCTGTTTTTTCTTTTGTCCATTTCTCGGCTCCAAATACATTCTCCTGTTTTTTCATTCCAAATATATATTAAATCATTGTCCCTTTTAACCATCACTGGAATCGGAACCATCTTTTTTTCCATTTCTCGGCTCCAAATACATTCTCCTGTTGTTTCATTCCAAATATATTTTACATCATTGTCCCTTTTAACTTGAATTATTATATCATAAGTATTCTTGTTTATCACTGGAATCGAAACCATCTTCTTTTAGCATTCGTCACTGTAAGTTGTTATTATCCACACGTTGAGGTTTGTGAAATGATGGTGGAAGACAGTGACGTTTTCCTTCATATAGATGCATGATACAAGGGAAGGGGAATGATGGTGTGAGAAGGACACGTTTATCCAATCGTCTTGGGTGTGTATAAAACCGCGTTACTGGGAGAGGGGAGAAAAGGGAAAGAGGGGTGGGGGGGGGTATGGGGGGGGGGTTGGGGGTTGGGGGGGGGGATGTAGGAGGGTTCAATAAATACATAGGCTCACGAGCGACTTACCAAGTATCGTTTCCGACATCACAATGTACTCGACTCCGTCGTTCAATTGTGTAAACAATGCTTCTGGAAACAACTATTGCCTATGGCGTTCCATTATATATAGTATGGCAACCATAATATTTTTATTTATATTCGTGATGCTCATTATTATTATAATATTATTCTATAAATACTCTAAGAGCAAATTGTGTGATAAATCTCCAAAGCATGAATTATCTGTATATAAAAAAAATAATGATCAAGTTAATCAATATGATGGTTGGATCAATCAAATTTACAATGTAGATTGCAATTTGGATTCACCACCTGTATATCATAAACAATGTACAGAAGAGAATTGTTGAATATGACGGACGGATTAATTTATGTGATGAACGGGTCGATTAAATGTATAATTGTAATTGGGATTGTGAATCTGTTGAAATAAAAAAATTGATAATTTAAATGTTTATGCATTTAATTTTCCCAATTTCCCTCAAATCTGTTTTTGAAAATAAAGACTTTGGTGACGTGACGTTATCTTATGGAAACAAGATGGGAGTAATTTTTTTTTGTTTTGTTTTTTTTATTTAAGACACAGATCCTTCTTAAACTGTCACACTGAAAAATGGAACAAGTTGATTTACCTATATATTTTATGAATAAATTAGAAGTTACCCTTATTACAGATAAAAAAATTTCTATTCTTTTTCCTTCTTCATTTACATTATCAAAAAATATTTACAATGTAATTAAAATTTTATATTTTAGTGGAGATGTTGTTGGTATGACAAAACAAGAATTTCATAAAAAAATTATAATTGCCATTGAATATTGTATAAATGTAGGATTGAATTCGCTAAAAGAATTTTACAATAAACAAATTGAGAGTGTAAGCGAAATAAAGTCGGTTAGGCAAATTATAAACAATATGATTTCGCACATCGAATCTAACAAGCAAAAATTAATCGACATTTTTTATATTAGATATTTGTTAACGAACATCTCAAAACCTACCAAAGAGATGCCAAAAAGCATTATTCATCTAATAGAATATTTGGATGAAAAATTGTGTCACCCTCAAATCTATCCACAGATGGTTTCGTTAATTGATCATATTGCTACATTAGCGCTATTATTTAGCATTTTAGAACGCGGAAAAAACCTCAATAACGATTTTACAACGTTAGATATCATAGTGAATAGAATTTTTGTATTAATTTTTCATTCTAAATCAAATTTTTTAACACCCTGGAAATCGGAACCGTGGCATCGTTTACTCGATGGTGATAGCAAGGCGGAACGATTTGAAAACATTTTATTTGGAAATGGCAACATGTCGCTCCAAAAGAAAAATTTTTATAAACGGCGAAACTTTGTAGAAAATTTACTTTTTCTATACCGACAAAAGGAACGTATTTTAATTAAAACTGTAATAGTTCAAAATAAACATAAATTGAAAAATATAGAAAAAACTCAGCAACAGGAAAGACACAGATATCTCGTTGAACAATTGATAGATGGTAATAAATATCCCTTTGTAGAAACGTTACAAGGTAAACAATTTATATTGCGTTTTTTAGATTTAGTCAATAACGACTGCTCCTTTACGCAATATATTTTTATGTTTGAAAGTTTATTTTCTACGCTTAGAGATATGTATATCACACGTATTCAAGAACAATTAGTAGATAATACACACGATAGGATGATGATCTCTTTTGCCTACGTTTTATATGATATAATTGCCAATAGTTTTGATGGAAACTTTAAGAGGATTGAAAAGGAAAAAATTGATTTCAAGTTAGAAAAAAATTTGTGTCGTGCGGTGTTTATTCCAAAATTAAATTTTATTTACGACTGTCTTAAATGTATGATAGGCCACCCAGAAGAGAATGAAAATGAAAGGGAATAGAGTTTATATAGCTATTACAAGAAAAATAGAATGAAAATGAAAGGAAAAAACTGTATAGCAACTATTTTACAATCAAATTCAGTATGTGAAGTGGTTACTCTTTTCGTCTTTTCCTTTCTTTCATCCCTTCATCTTTGTTTCGATTCTTCTGAGTTTTCTTTCTAATAATTTTAATCGATTGAGAAAATTGTTTAAATTCTTCATACGCTTTCTCGAGCGAAGTGATAGTTTCTGTGTCAAGAAAAACGTTGGACCAGTTGTAAGATTTTGTAGTTAACGTTTTTTGAAAGACTGACAACATTAGCTTGGATAACGTCTCGGTATATTCGTTATCTAAGCATTCGTTTAAACCGAAAAACGTTTCCCAACTTCCCGAGCAAAACAAAGCAACGTGCGTTAAAAAGTCGACGCGGTTCTGACTCTTGTTTTGCAGTGGAACGGGTTGATTGGGTAGAATCATGTAACGACATATAGCTACATCTATCAATACACCATCTCTGGAACACAATGACGTTATTCTCGGATCGCCTTCGTTATTGATAAAATTGCTAATTTCGTGAACGGGCGTTCTAGATTCCAAAGTTGTGATATTATTCAAAATGACTGGTCGAAATGACGATCCGTACCGTCCATGTGGAGACACCGAGTCAAACATGTCGCTGAGACCGCGCAACGGTCGTACGAGTCCCTTTTGCCCGGCGAGCGTAAAGAGTTTGGTGCCCGGGTAGATGGGTGAATCAACGGTCGCCGTGACAGCTATTGTAATTTCAAAGTTTGGTTCCAATTCGAGCGATGTTCGCTCACAAAAGACCTTGGTTTGAATCAATGGCTTGTGATTTGCATTTACACCCGCGAGAAAACAAGTTTCTTTGATTTCTAAGATAAAATAGGTAATGCGTTTATCATTGTAAACGTAAATTTTTGAATATTTGCTCTGGATAGTCGCTTCCTCTATGTCTGTGAAATCAGAACTGTGGAAAATTAGAGCTAGCCATATGAAGACGCTAGTGACCATACCGTTTGGATTTTTAGACGTAATGAGGGCTTGTCTGGGATCCGTTATTAAAATTTTATCCTTTTCGTGAACTTTTACTGTACGATTCGCATTTAAAATATTTTTTTGACGAATACCAGAATTAGCGTCAATGACGTATGCGTCTTGTTCCGTCATTCCAGCAACGTCATCAAACGTTGCAGGTAGCAAGAGAAACGAGCCATCTAGATCCGGATCAGAGGAAAAATATCGGGGATGTCTGTCTCTTCGGAGGCTGTGAACCGCCTCGTCACAGTCTCCAGACTTGCCATCTACATACACCTGGGAAAACCGTGCCAAAAATTCGGCGTGACGACAAAATTGTACGCTAGACGCCGTATTGAGAATTTGATCAAAAACCATATTACGTTTCGAGACGGACGTGTGTAAAAATTCTTCTACCGCATTCTGTCCTCGAATAATGGTTTCCAATTCACAGTGTGAGCGTACGTCGGTAAAATGTTGGTCGACGGCAGCGGCGCCTCCCATCCAATATTCGTGTTCGACGCGAGAGCACAGCACGCTCACGTGCGTATGTGGAATGACAAAAGGGCGCATCAAGACACCGTCTGTTATGGTTACGGCAAAGAAACACTCGTTGATTCCATAGAGCTGCACGTCTCCTCGACAATGTCGTTTAAGAAACAAAGTTAAATCAATCTCATCCTTTACGTGTTTTAAAAAAATCTTAGTAGGTACATTCATGATAAAGACGCGTTTTCCCGTCTCCGGTGGCAACAACGGCAACGACTGTTTCTGACGATAATACCAAAACAAGAGCAGTCTGTGCAACTGGACAACGTCTTCGTTTCTACATCTACTCTCAACAACATCTTTACACGAGTATAATTTTTTAGGTATCTTGTTGCTTTTGCCCACAAACTGCTCATCGATAAAACCCTTTCCGTCTGGATACATAACCGAAGAAAACTGACGATTTCTATTTCTATTCATAGTCGTATTATAACTACACACGATAAAACGTATCATTGTAATGTTGGATATGGTGATTAAATTAAAAATTGTGGGTACATTCTTCTTGTTAGTTCTACCAAAACCACCGCCACCGCTTTGAGTGTATTTAGTCTCAGTTTCGTTATGATATACGTTAAAGTATCTCTGTTCGCGTGAATCCAAATCGTTGTTACACATGCTGGTTCTAAAACTGAATCCCCATTCCAAAAGATATCCTCCGCACGCGTTGGTCTGGATCGTATGATCGTTGTGATTAAAGAAAAATCCGTTTTTCGTAATATATTTGTATAATAAAACCACAAAATTTTTAAAACATTTATTTTTTAACGAATCAATGTGCATATTTGTATTTAAAATTTCACACGCAAAAGAAGTGTAAACGTTTATGTCATTACACAAGAGTTCGTCAGCTTCGTTTTTCGTAAAATACTTGTCGGTGGCGATGTGAAAAACTCGCTTCAACTCTTCGTTTCGCGAAATCGTCTTTTCCGAAGCGTCGGCCCGACGACATACAATTTTCTTTGAATCTATACCAATCGATAGCTGCATCATTTTAGAGGCCTCAGGGTAAAACATGATGACCGAATTAGGAATATATCGTTGTGTAGACGGTTTTCCGCGCATCACAAAGGCGTTTGTGTTGTTACACACCTCTGTGCGCCACGAACAACGCAAATGAGAGTTTATGATATACGTTCCACGAAACAAACGTGTGCGCTCATCGTCCAAACCGAATGCATATTTAACGGATGATGTATTGTCGGCGAGAATCGAGAGGCGAGGGTAAACAATATCAGATTCCACTCGCGACCCAATCATAACGGGCATCGCGTCACACACGTGACGATTCCCATGAGAGACGCAACACGTATACGATTTGTTGTTATTTTTGAAAACGTCTCGAAAATCTCGACGCATGTCCTGTCGAGTCGACTCGGAATACAAGTCGCAGTCGGCGTCGCCAAACGTTTGCGTTTCAAAGAGAGACGTGGTATTGAGCGCAAACGGTGGAGATGGAAAGTCGTTAAAATATAACAAAACCAACTTTATTACCTTTGCATTTTCACATAAACACGCAAAATCAAATAAATAGTAATCAAATTCGTCTACAATACGATCGAGTTGAAACGAATTACTCATTGTGTCTGTGTGTGAGAACAGGAATGAATGTCGGTATTTATTATTATCTTTAAATTTTTATACGTTCATTTGTGACTGATGAGGAGGTTATTGACGTTGCATTGTCAAGAGTTTTCCTTTTAAACAATTTATTTTTGCAAAGATTTTTGTTTTTTAATTTATGAGGTGAAAAGAAAGAGACGATAGCCTGCATATCAATTTCCACGGAATAATCCAATACGTTTGAGTCGCTGTATTTTATAATGTTTCCGTTGACGACAAATGAAGGAAGGAAATCGTCGCATTTTGGTTGCGTAATCGTCGTGTTTAGTTTTTTAGCGAGTAAATTGAATTTATCAAATTGTGATTCGATAAAGGAAATTAATTCCTTACAAGAACATGCGTGTTGATAGCAACGAATGAGAGTCGCCTCTTTCGCGATCGAGGCATCCAATGACGACGACTCTTTTAGACTTTTATACATTTTTGTTTGATTGTTATACGATAAACGTTCCCGTTGTAACATTTTATACGCGGCAATAATTTTATTTTCTAAATTTTCCTTTTCAATTTCGAGTGCCTTGGGTACCTCGAGATCAACGCACAATTCGTGAATAGTGGTATCGTTGGAGAATAAAGAAAGAGACGATTTGGGTAGAATGGCATCCACGTTTATTGCGGTCGTCGTTGTTTTGTCGGGATTGTCTAAACGCTTGCGTAACGTTGTTAATTCCTGTTCTATCACCTTTTTTTGAACCTTTACATCTTCTAGGGTTTTTTGAATAAATTCGTAGCGTTCGTCTTTGGTACGTTGTTCTTCGGTTAGTGATTTGAGTTGATTTTTTGTTTCCTTTATAACATGTCCCTTTTTTATTAGTTCCGAGTTGATAGTTTCGTTTGAGCGCATCAACTCTTGAATATTGCTTTCCAATAATGATATCTTTGCAATCTTTTCCGCAAGGGCGTCTACAAGTATTTTCTCCTTTTTTGCAAATTCATCTTTGGTTTTTGACTCCAATGTTTTCAATTTATTCTCTATTCTTTCTAAAGCTTGTTTTTTCTCCTCGCTATCCTTTTGTCTACGTC
This sequence comes from Teleogryllus occipitalis, assembly GCA_011170035.1. Lineage (NCBI taxonomy): Eukaryota > Metazoa > Arthropoda > Insecta > Orthoptera > Gryllidae > Teleogryllus > Teleogryllus occipitalis. Next base: position 875,075 of record BLKR01000005.1, on the reverse strand, counting down.
CTTTCAAATTGGCTAAGTCGTTTTGCATTTCTTCAATATGTAACATTTGCGCTCTGAGCTCCTTGTTTCTTTGGCTTTGCAAAACCTTCAATTGAATATGTAATTGATCAATCTCGCGACCTTTGGCTTTGAGAATATCTTGATTTTTCTGATTTAATTTTTCTAATTCCAATTTCATATCTTGGATTTTTTCATCTTTTTTTTTAATTTCGTTTATTTTATCCCTCAACATACTTTTTGTGTTTATAAAATTTGGATCGTTGTTATCCAATTTTTTTAGTTTCTCTTTCATAGTTGTAATTTCTGTATTTTTCTCCAACAATTCCCTTTGGGTTTCTTTAATTTTTTTGCTAATTGTTTCAATTTCTGTTAATTTTTGCTCGAGTTCCGTAGATTTATCATTTTCTAGTTGTTGTAATTTTTTTTCCAAATTCTGTATCTGTTGTTGTTTCGTTTCATCTTGGTTTCGTTGTTGTTCCTCTAACGCGTTCAATTTTGATTGCAACGTTCTCAATTCATTGTTTTTTCCTTCTAATTCGGCGCGTTGCTTTTTTATTTCCTTATCCATATTGTCATTTTTTCGTTGTAATTGATTCACTTGGTTAATTTTTTCCTCAAGTTCGGTTCTATGTGCTGTTGAATTAGTTTGGTTGTTATCCATTAAATCTTGTATATCCTTTTTAAGCTTTATAATTAGTTGATTGTTTTTGTCAATGGTGGCTCGTAATTCTTGTGCACGCGTGTGTACATTTTTGCGAGTTTCTTCAGAAACGTCATCTTGCCCGAATATTGCAATAACTATATCGTTATTTTGTTTTTCAAATGCCTTGATTTTTACAATTTGGTCCTGGATTTCGTAGTTTTTTTTTTCTACATCTTGTTTTAATAAATTTATATCCTTTTCAAGTTTAGTAATGTGTTGTTTGTTTTGTGTAATTTCATTTTGTAATTTTTCAATTTCTATATTTTTTTCATTTTGTTCTTTTTGGTTTTCTTTTTGTTGTTTCATAATTATTATTTTTTCTTGATGTTGTATAAGTATTTGCTGCTCCAAACTATTTATTTTTTGGGTGAGTTGTTTTTCACTTTTTCGTAATGCATTATTCATCTTTGTCAACTCTTCTATAAGAATATTATTGTCGTAATTTTGTTTTTTAAACAAAAGTATTTTTGCTTCTTTCTCTTTTATTTCACTGCGTAGTGTTATTCCTTGACTTAACATTGATAATAGCGATTTTGTATGGGTAGAATATTGAGGATTGTCATCAAATCTTTCCAACATGTCTTTTAGTTGATTTTCAATCTCTTGAAAATGTGATTCCAAAAGTCTAATCTTCATATCTTGGTTTTCTTTAATTGTTTCTAACGTTTTTATTGTAACACTGAGAGAGAGGTTTGTAGATTTCAATGCTTGAGAGTTTTCGACATTGGTATTTAAATTATTTAATTGATCCCTCAGCCTGTTTCGTTCTTGTTTCAATTGTTCAAGTTGATTTTGATTCTGTGGATCATTCATTTCTGTAGTAATCTCGTCGAGAAGTTTTCTAAATCTATAAAACACTCCTTGGGTATTTGCAGGCCTAAGAGTTTTCCAATTTGTTATATCATGATAAAGTCTCGAGGTTTCTTCTTTCCAATTTTGTACCTTATCTAACGTTAATGTTAATTCTTTATCGGTTTTGAGTGATCTGTTGTTTGCCATATTTCCACCATGTCATTCGTCTTATATAATGCGACATTCTCACAAGGGGAAGGGGTGTTATCCCGTGTTTTTTGCCGATAAAAATTGATCGAGATATTGACCTATGTGGTTAATACTATCATAACATTTAGATAAAACATTTAAGTTGGACAATCCGTTCAAAGTAAGCGTATTCGTAATGGTTTGTGGTGTTATTTGCGTCACGTCTACGTGCGTTCCCCATTCTTCTGGTAAAGTAAGCGGCGTTTTGTCCGATTGTATATTGGAAATGATTAAAGGTAACGTGTTTGTCATACACTCGGAATGTATACTTCGCGAATGCATTTGAATTTTTTTACGGTGATGTCTTTCTTCTTCTCCAAATTCAATAACGTGTTTCATTACGTACCGATCTATAGTAATTTTACCGAAACATGGATGGAGTACAGTTCCATCAGTACAACTGTTACCTGCGGTCCTATCCATGTTTTCGCCGAATATATACCAAAACCGCGTATAGGGATATTTTTTCCATAGGAAATAAAGGGAGCGTGTTGTGTTTGTATGTTTTTGATCCATATATCGGATGGATGGAAGACTGACGATTCGATCAAACGTTTCACGCGAGACAGAGTGGGAATATTTAGCGTAGTTTACAATGATACCATCCAATGGATAGGCGAAAAAGGCTACTCCTGATATAATACGACGGCATTTTGCGCAATCGACAAACGCTTTTAGACAGTTTGCAATAACTATACATCCATAACTATGCGCAACTACATAACAAAAGTTGATAGTGTCATTTTCATCCACCACACGATGGATTGTAGCATGTAACGATTTTAATAAAGTCGCGTCCGTAGGACACTTGCGCCAATCGTACGAAAATGTCGTATACGGTGTTTTCATTTTCTCCATAATAAATTTCACTTTACCGTACACGTCGTGTGAATATAAGCCTCCCACATAATCGATTCTATCCAAGACGCGTTCGGGAACCAGCGGAATTGTGGAATCCGTGAGAAGATTTAGCGCTGATGGGCTAAATGCATCGTTTGTCTCGGTCGGTAAATGAAACATTTTTATAATTATCGACAGTAGAGCTTTACCATGATTGAGAGGTAACGGCCATATGACTCGATTTTCGAACATCAATTGTGTTCCAAACAAACCCGGGATAAATAAAATTTTGGTCTTTTGAACCGTCTCTTTCATTTTGTTATTTTTAGTTACGTTCTTAAAAAGGTTTTTTTTGACAAATTTACGAAATCAAATAAAACAAAATTAACACAATCTTTTTTTTTACTATAAGGGATATACATCATGACTCAAGAATGGATAAATATTATATTTTTTATTATAATTATATTACTGATATGTTATTTTATTATATTAATAGTACCTAAAATTGATAAATTAAATACGTTTCTACAACACACGTTACATCGTAAGATTATTCAAGATTTTGAAGACATAATAACGCGCGAACACAATCGGTTTGGACCACCATCGTCGATACCACCAGTTATGCTAACACCTGGTGTTCCTTCTGCCCCTTCGTACGACGAAGCGATGCGATATAATGTTCAACTTGTGTAATCAAATCGACAAATTATTTAACGGAAGATATTGAAACGTATTATTAGCGGAGGTCGAATCTATTTCACAATGACGTTTATGAAAAATTTTATTTTCGACAAAACGAATAAAAATATTAAATTCACAAATCAAGATTTCGTTTCTATCAATTAAATTTGAATGAAAGTAGGTGAGAATAAGACAAATATTTTTAAATAAGGAACGTTCGTTACTTTTTATATCTTTAACGATTCCGTTTATATTTTGTATTTCATCTTCCCAATACAGAGGTTCATATTTTTTTTGTAAATTCATAATCTCTGTTACAAAACAATCCGCTAAACACATGAATATATATAGAACAATTTCTTTATTTTTATCGTTTTTATACAGTAACGTCTTCAATGTGTCGTTTTTATTATTTAACAGCGTAGAACATGGCCGTTGTAAGTAGTCTCTGTTTTTCGAAAAATAAAAAAATATTGATTTCAAATAAAAAACCAGATATGCCGAATATGCTCTTTTCTTTTTCGAGAGCGGATAAAAATAAACTAAATGTCTAAATGCGGTATACATGGTGAAAATGACATGTATATATGTATATTTTTGTGTCTTCTCTGTGTGGTATTGTAAGTCGGGGTAACATCGACGTAAGTTGTTGGTTTTTTTAAAACATAATAACATATCGACTCCTATATCTCATATTCTTAACTTCTTTTGAAATACATCGTGTATCTTAAAAATATAAATCAAAATCGAGAAAAGGGCAAGCGTATTATTAGAATGTGGTAAAAACGCAATTATAACTATTAGAAAAATTGCAAATAATGTCGGTATAAAAACAAAAGGGCGAAAGATAATGTCTGATGGTGGTAATGGTGATTCGATGGGCAAAATACGCATTTTGGAATAAACAAAGTCGTAGAATTCACATTGTTTGATAAAATGAGTTTCCAAACTTTTAAAAAAAACAGGCATGTTCGTCTGCATAAAGTAGATAACCGGAGTGGTTAACCTCGTTTGCTGAATATCGTCATATGTTTGTGCCACAGCTCGGCCATATAAAAGCCCAAAATCTCTCGATAGATTGCCGGTGATATTCAATTTTAACGGATCTTTAACCGTTAATATAATATCGACAATTGTTAATACTAATAACGTAAAGTTTATTACTGCAGCTGCAATGTTCACTCCAGGAATTGCTAATGCTATGATATTTACAATGGTTACACAAACGAGTTTAATGAGTATTCTTTTAAAAATATTGAATACAATTTTTTTAAAAATATTTACCACAATTTTGCGACCAATTATTGAAGTTAATTGACGAGTCAAATAGGTGGGAACCTTTGCGAGAAGCGTCACGACTCTGTTTTTCAGAATACTTAGACTCTTGTCCATTATAACACCGGCCATGACTTGAGTCACGATTGTACCTATAATTTGACCCCAATTTCCCTCGATGTTATCAAAATAAGCGTCAATAGTGGGATCACGCAAAAAATTGTTTATATTCGAAAGCATAGTTTTTTGCATAGGTAATTCATACTCACGAAGTCTATGAAGTTGTACGAGATATTCGTGCCAGTCCCGTTCGCATCGTAAATCCACGTCGTTTATGCGCGTTTTGTATCCACCGAATGCATCATAAACCGTTTGTTTACTTGAGTAAAAATTTGTCCACATTTCTTTCCCTTCTTTTTCTAATCCCAATACATTTATGAGATTACTTAATGGTAACGGGACCTTCTTTTTCTTTTGTTCTTCAACGTTGGGTTTCTCCTCCTCAATACTAATTCTATAATATTCGCGAGGCACGTCTAGACCGATTCCGTACGCCGATCGAGTAACTTTGGGTACATCGTTAAATCTATTTTTAATTTTCGAGTGGGTTCCTTTTATTATTTTAGTCAAATATTCTCCGATAAAAAATCCCGCTATTTTTTGACCAGTTGTCATCGAACAAGTACCTGTATGCGAATCCAATTCCATACCGTTCAACAAACAATATTCAGGGGTCAGTTTAGCGTAATAATAGAGATTACGTCGGTGGGCCAATATTTGGCCCGCAACAATTTCAAAACCATACGTAACTCTAGTTTCATCGATTATCGGGGCGAGCACATTTGGAGATCCAAAGATGTAAATGGGTCGAATGTCCACATTTTGAAATCGCATCAGATCAATGTTGAAAAGAACGTGCGAAAGTCCGGATTTTTGTCTGCGTTTCCTCTTCCCTCTTCCTCCTATTCTTGCTCGTCCGCTACGTTCTTTGTCTTCTTCTTCTTCTTCTGTTGCGTCGGTGAAACACGCGTTTCCACAGAGATTGAATTCCATGTTATTGCTACCGTCTTTAAATTTAACAACGTGCCGTTTATTAGCATCTATGGAATCAAATCCCGCCTCGAATCCGTTACATAAGCAATCGTTTTCGTCTGTTCCAGGTATAATATCGATGCAATCAATGTATACAGAAGCATCAGGTTCAAACATCACTGTAGCGTAAATGGCGTCGCTCAAACCGTAAATGTCACTCGATGCAGGTCGAACCAAAATGCTCGTGCTTTGTCCAATGGGAGTAGACAGGGCCTCGTTGAATAAACGAACAAAGGCATGATTGGTTCCGTAAATGTCAGCCAATTCAGCAATTTCTGGAGAATCTATATTTAAATAACCACATTCGATTGCTTGTACTAAATTCATTATGTTTCTTATTCAGATATCTTTGATCGATTCCCCTTTTTTTTATCAACGTGATTAAAACTAAATCGTCTCTCGTATTCCTATAAACATGTTCAAAATTTAAGGTTTATATCCATAGTTTCACTATATCACGAAATGTGTAATCGTGTTATGATAGTTCCCTAAATGTCGACAAATTTAGTAACTTTTGCAAAATTTATATTCTTACTTTTCAATAGCTGTTAATCCTTTTCTCATATTTCTATGAACATGTTCTAAATTTAACGCTTGTCTCCACAGTTTCACTTTATCACAAGATACATAATTGTATTTTGATATACCAACGGGTAGTACGGCAGTTGCTATCCTCGACAACCTTTCTCCTCCGTCCTCGTCTACGGGTACTCTATTCATTGCATGCTCTATAGTTTGATGATTCGTCCGATCGGGATCGACAAATTGTAAAACACTTTGCGTATCTCCAAAAATTGGTCGCGTTAAAAGCAACGACGAACTGTATTGCGAAAACGAACTTTGAACCGGAGAACAGATGTAAAGATTAGGCAAGAGCGTAGGGTGGAAGCTTTCCTTAACGAGATCGTTTCCACACGGAGCATCGTCGAACAAGGGGAGCGTATTCGATTTGAAGATAAAATTGGAATTTATAAAATGGTGTTTTCGATTGATACCACGTAAATGTAAAGCATTGCCTCTCTGATCGACAGCGCCTTCACAATCATTTGAAATCAACTCTCGAATAACGTTTGGATCAAGCAAAATGCGATCCACGTTTGCGATTAATTTAGTCTTTTTCTCTAGAGATAGTTTACCACCACAAGCAATCACTTCATCGCGCTTAAATATACCATGTAAAAAATCAATGTATTCGAATGAACCGTCCTCCATCTCGACTGCAGCGCCAGCTAAACAATTTCTCCCCTTCGTTTCAAACATTTTCTTTTGCCTTTTATTGTCGTGAAGTAAAATGACCACCGAAGGCGGCTTCGATATCACTGTCCACGGATTCGGAGGAGACAATATGAGCACAACAAAGTATAAAATAATGACTATCCAATACACTGTCATCGTATTGCAATGTTGATTTTGATTCCGATTTCTATTTTCTTTTTTTAATAATATTCTTATTAAATAGCGTCTGTTGGTGAAAAATATTACGTCTTTTTAGCCAAGGAAGCGAGTTGGATATCGCTTAAATATTTGTAAGTAGATTCGATAATTTTCGTTTTACCGCAAAATACTCCTACAAAAAATGCTGCTAAAATTACTAAAGTAATTTTTATTTCGTAAATATAAAACGATACTACTATGCATATTAAAAATATTGCAATGATTCCTAAATTTATCCAATTGTTTGCGATCATTATATAAGAGTGTGAGAAGAAAGTTTTACTATCGTTAAAAAACAATCTCTCGTCTTATAATGAATTCAAATACAAACGTCCATCCGCTAACACTCGAAAGACTCGATAGAATGGTTAAAAAATTAAAAAATAAAAAGAGACAAAGGGAAAGATGTAATCGAAATCGAATGGTAAGCCGAAATCAAAGGAAGAAAAAAAATAGGTCTAAAAATAAATTCATCGCAGAACTAATTAAGAAGACAACGCCACAGTTTAAATATAAACCGTGTAATAAAAGATTTAAATACACAGAAAAAATTAACAATCATTTATACGGTCATTTTAACAAAGATCCTGAAAAAGTTCAACAAAAGATCAACCGTGATAACTACCAACGCATCACAAGCATAATTAAACACGCAGAGAAGGTGGCAAAACGACAACAAAAATAACGCGTCAAAAAGCCAATATGTCAAACACAGAAAAAAACGACCAAGAATTATTACTGTTTTCTGATGAAGATACGGCAAACACGTTGCTAGATAACGAAGAAATTCAATCCATTTTTAAATTAATTGAAAATTCTGAGAATAATCAACCCCCATTATCACCACAAACTCGTAGTATAGAAGATTTGTTGGCTGAATTGAAAGAAAATAACGAACATATCAGAAATGTAAAAAACATTTCTGTTCTTGGTTCAGATTCGTTGCCATCTACGTCGTCGGAAATAATAAACAAAAATAGCCAAAAGCCCCGGCAGAGACACTCGTCTGTCACCAAGCGTTATACCAAAAAAAGAGGCCCCAAAAAAAGGAAACTAAATAATCCCAAAATTGTCACAAAGAGTCAAAGTCATCGATATCCACCATCTACAGCTGCAACACAAGCCGGGATCGCACAAGGTAAACCGATAATTTCGTCTACTGTTAGTCCTTTAGCGTCATCCTCACCGGCAACTATACAAACATCACCACGAAAATCTAGTCCCGTATTTGGCACGAAACGTAATGTAAGCAGAAACGCTATGCGATGTAAAACACAACGCACATCTCAAAAACCCGACCTGCGCGATCTAACAACTATCGATGCTGAAGGTTTATATTATATTACGTCATCACATGCATCACTCCCACCCTCATCAAACAGTCTCGTGTCCGCCCCGCAAGCATCCCAACCACCGCATTCCCCCCGTCGACCACCGCGGACGAGATCACACGCACCTCCAACATCAAACATAGTGTCCCCCCGAGCATCCCAACCACCGCATTCCCCCCGTCGACCACCGCGGACGAGATCACACGCACCTCCAACATCAAACATAGTGTCCCCCCGAGCATCCCAACCACCGCATTCCCCCCGTCGACCACCGCGGACGAGATCACACACACCTCCAACATCAAACATAGTGTCCCCCCGAGCATCCCAACCACCGCATTCCCCCCGTCGACCACCGCGGACGAGATCACACACACCTCCAACAACAAACAGAGTTTCCCCGCAAGCAGTCCAAGTACCACAGTCTCCCCGTCGACCACCCACTCCCGGACGAGATTTGGTGCTTTCACCAGACGGACAACATTGGATTATTCCGCCTTCTCTCTCACCGGTCCCAGTGCAAGGTCTTGCGTCGTCGCCTCCACCACGAATCATTCCACCTTCTCTCTCACCGGTCCCAGTGCAAAGGCTTGCGTCGTCGCCTCCACCACGGACCCCATCACAAGCTTCTGTAATATCTACTATACAATCGTCCACGCCTCTTCAACTACAAAAGACCACCAGTTTTGATGACAGTAGTAGTAGTAGTAGTAGTAGTAGCAGTGTTGATGATGAAAATAACACACAAATTTACAATACCAATCGCCTAAATCATGATACGCAAACTAATCGTGATCGTATGTTAACTATAGACGGAAACGTGATAGTAGAAACGTCAAACAACGAAGACATAGATATTCAAAATATTCGAAATTATATTAGAAGACACAAAACAAAACTAAAGAATACACAAACGCCATTGGAGAGAGACATTTTGGAAAGCAATGTAATTTTAGATAATCGATATTCGGATATTTTAGCAAACGTAAAAAATATAAATGATTTTAAAATTAATCCCAAAAACGTTGAAGTTTTTCCTTCAACCTCCAATTTTCCAAGCGAACTTTACGATTATCTAATCAACCCCCACGGAATTTGTATTAATAGGCGAAAAGGTCATTTTATTAAATGTAACGAAACGTTAAATTCGCCCATTAGCTTACTAAGTATACCAAATATCGATATCACGATGGCTCTTTATCGATTTTCACCTTTAGTGTTAAATAATAGTACTTTACAGTCCATTATTCACTATTCGTGTATTTTATTCCGTTTCATCACATACATGAGTCTGGAAAACCCGGGAGAATTATGGCGAGTAGACAAAACGATAGTTAAAGAATTTTACAAAACCGTACATCAGGTAATGGAAAAAATCTCTCAAGGAAACGAAGGAGATGGTGATTTTTTCGAATTGTGGTCGAGAGAAATTGACAAAAAATGGTTTCAAGGTGCCGGACAATTATTGATTCAAATTTTTGATATAATGAAACGAAAACTTCAACCATGTGAAAGCGATTCCGAATCATCAATCAATGCAAAACAAACAGTTAACAACTATAGTTTTCAACAATTGTATATGTATCTAAAAGGGTGTTACTCTTTGTTCAATACACCAAAATATTACGCTTTATATCCAAATGATATCCCCAGAGAAATAATGAACATTCCAATTACAATAAAAGGTAACCGAGGAGGAAGAAGGAGACGAAATATTAAATTGTATAAGAAACAAATTTTATAAAAAAAAAGGAACTAAGAGAAAGTTTGAATTTGTTTGTCATGCCGATTATAACTGCGCCAAGCAAACCTAATCCATCAAAGTTAGTTAACAAAAAAAATAAAACTGATTACAAATCGATTGATCTGATATTTCCGTTTAAAAAGTTTTTAAATGATAAATTATCTCTCGAAAGAAACATAAAACAATTGGCAGATTGTTGTTATGATGTCATAGGTGATTTGTGTTATTATTTTTCCCCGGTGAAAATGATGGAAGATGACATATTTCAGAAAAGAATTCCTTGGTTAGCAGATACAGAGACTAATAACAGTCGCCTTGTTTATGTTGTACACATACGCGCTGATTTCTATACTAAATATTTGGACAAGGGAGATGAGTATTTTATCGCAAATCCAAAAATTTTAACAAAGTTTCTTTACAAAAAAATTTTGAATAAACAAACTGTAGCTGTTTCGTTACTAACGGGTTATCCGATTCTTTAACTTGTTTCATGTACACGGGAGCTGGGGTAAGAGGGTAACAACCCGCCCCCCCCAGATTGTATATATATAACGGATTATCATTTTTTTAGATATTATTCGAGATGTTAACGAGCTGTGGCATAGATTTTGTATCTGAAATATTCTCTAATTTTAAATATAAATCTCTACCAAAAGATGAAAGGAGACGATACGTAAAAGAGTCATATATACAACCTCACACGAGAACATTTATTCGTTCAGATTTTGACTGTCTGTCCGGTACGGGATTTATCGATAGACATGCACAATTGTATTTACGTGATGGTTACCTTCGACATCTGGATCAGATGCGATATAACGATAATTTTCAACAAACTTCAGATTTCAAATGTATGTCCTTGTCTTCCACCATAGTTCATCGCGTTGTGTTCGATATCGATTGTAAAGAATGTAAAGAGAAAGAAAGAGACCACGAAAACAATCCTAAATCCACCGTAAATTTTGTCGCAAAACTTCGATCCTTTTTGTATAAAGTAACGGGCGAACAAGCGATACCGATTTACGTTACGTTTAGCAGTAAAACACACGGAGTGCATGTCATTGCACATATATCCGTTCATCATTCGATTTTTATTCAAATGCAAAAATATATCGATCAAAATATCGCCGCACATTATTTACCAAAGTTGTATCAGCTGGATAAAAATTGCCGTTCATTTTGTATTCCTTTTACACGAAACCATCATTTAACCTTCGTCCTCAATGTGTCAGGAACAGACTTTGTATCGGGCGGTAAAGCTGCCGATGTGTGTGCCGTTGCCCTCGAATCGCGCTATTACGATACAGAAGACGAATCAAATAGAGAATCATGGGATTGTGCAGCGCGGTTGGTTCCGTATGACATTGTATCTGCTCAACGATACGCGTCGTTTCGCGACGAGAGTAACAAAGAAGAAGATGAATCAACGATGGTGAAAAAGAGAAAAAAAAGTAAAAAGGCACAAATAGAATTATCGTCGGAATATTCTTCGGATTTTAATTCTCATGAGGTGACTTTGCACGAAGACAAGGACGAAAAACTGGCCGCGACCAAAGTATCGGATTTTAATTCTCATAAGGTGACTTTACACGATGAGCTGTCGGAATTGGATACGATCATTACTACAGACAAGGACGAAAAACTAGCCGCGACTAAAGTATCGGATTTTAATTCTCATAAGGTGACTTTACACGATGAGCTGTCGGAATTGGATACGATCATTACTACAGACAAGGACGAAAAACTGGCCGCGACCGAAGTATATCCCGTTTTCAATCCCTTTTTAATCTGGAACGTCGAACCCAGTGTAACGGTACAGTGGTTCTCAAATGTTGCACTCGAAAGACATCCGCTTTCGGATATAAAAAAAATTACAATCAAAAAAGCAAAAAGCAGAAAGATGTTATTAAAGTCTTCCAAAGCGTTTAGAAACGCATTTTTTACCGACAAATTAAATACCAGAGGCGAGTGGAGATATTTTGCTCAGTTTGCTGACAATGTGGAAAATTTCACAAAAGCGAGATATTATAGAGCGGCATGCAAACCCGTCTACAATCATCTTAAAACCATTATTAATACTTGCAAAAACGATAAAAAAAAGCAATTTTTAGATAGCAATGAATTTACCTTTATTATCGACAGCATTTTCGGCATGTGTTTTAACGACGCATATGTGGCTATCACGTTGATAGAAATCGCCAATCGCTATGTGTGTGATAAACATTCTTATTGTCTTGATAATATAAAACCATTGAAACAGTATATAACGGAAAATAATGTATTTTTAATGGATAAGAAAAAATCCGACTCTGAGCTTTCCTCTCAACCCCAGAAGATTAACGTTTGTACCAAACTCGATTGGAGTCTCCACTTATCGGCGAACGAAAAGCGGGATATTGTATTTGATGTAATACAATACTTATTTGTTCACGAGTCAATTAGTTGTGTGTTTGCGGATCTTATAACATTTAAACAATTGTGCATAGAAGATATAACATTATTTGGATTGCTCGTATGTGACGAACGAAAAATTGACTATCCATGGACCTTGTTGAATTATGCAATGTCAACTGAAAAACAATATGTATTTAATATGTTCTCTCGTCAACGAACGGGAGGAAGTTCGATGGTGGTCGTTATGATTCAAATGGGGTTTTTATACTATAACAAGATTGGCGACATTGGTCGAAACGATGGATCTACCTTCAAAATGTTTATTAGTTTTATTCACAATCTTTTATCAGGTAAGATATTAGACCTTTTTCGCAACATACGAATGACAAAGTTCATTTTGAATTACTCGATTTTATTTCGACATGATTTTATCAGCTTTCTAAAAACGTACGTTTTACAAATGATGAAACGAGGGGAAGAGATATGGTATTACAATTGCGATAAGTATGTAGAACTGACAAACACAACTACTCTAACTCACATATTAGAGGCCCAATTTAAAGTTTATTGCAAAAAGTATCCAAACATTTCAATGGTCAACGCGATCACCGACGATCATCCTAGAGTGGAAGCGATCGTTTCGCACTTTTATCCCTTTGAAGACAGAGATTTGTGTTTCGGTGGAAAATTGGATTTTAACACGTACGTCAACAGTTTCGAGTGTTTACTCGGTTGTCATTTCTCCTTTTTGTTTGGTGATAAAGACGTCTCTTTTAGTACGCATTTCGACGTAGACGCGTACGACATACACGTGTCTTTACACAATAACATACCGGACATCATCTTTGAACTTATGCTTTCGGCGTTTGGTGTAATTTTGCGACAGGGTGTTCTTCCGCCGCCGTTGGATCCTTACGCGATTCACATGGCGCAAAATCCTCAAAACGGTTACACGCGATCTTCCGCATCGTTACAAGAATATAATATTATATTAAACAAGTCATCTATCCATTTTCCAAAAATTACTCGCTATCTACTACATTTATTTTTGTTTGACAAAACAGAGGTGGAGAAAATTTGTCCTTTTGCCACACATTTTATTAAAACGTTTCATTGCACGTTACTATACTTTATACACTTGACGAAAAAATTTCCGCATTTTAAATATATATTTTACGATCTACAAAGTATCATTAACGTATTTGTGTCGGTCGAGCCGTTTGCTCAGATAGGAATCGATATTTTTGATAATGGTAACACAGATGACACCACCTTTAATGAGCCAATGACTACTACCACCGAAGCGTCCTTTTGCACAGACGATTGTGACACTGGTACCCTGTTCATTGACGAATCAGGTACAGAGTTACCCATAGGCGGTGAACACATTATAAATTCAAACATTATTGAAAATACCTTAAAATCGATAGAGTATTTACATAATGTATCACAAACACAAAATGTGGAAGAGTTGAAAACGTTTCTGCGCAAATTAACGTTACAACATGTGAATGCGTTAGAGGTCGAAGGTTCGTCGACGAATAGTTTTGTATCCAAGACTGTCGACTCCGCTATCGTGGCAGATAGATGGTGGAATTTTTCAACAAGTGAGTTTAGAAGCAAGAATGTCGATAAATCGTCAACTCCTTTTGTACAACACAGTAATGTACAAATGAGCCAACTTAACGATAATTCCTTCATTAAAAGAGTACGTATTCAAATTAAAAGATATTTGGAAACGTTTCAAAGAAACGACGACGAAGATTATGATCTCTTTCTAAGCGTCTTAAACGACAAAACGAATAAGTATTTTCCTTTTCCAAATTCCGTTTTGTCTAGAGACAATTGCGACGAAAAGTTCTTATTGACCGTATTTTTATTCACAGTCTTTTTCGTTAAACGATCCTATCGGTGTGATAACGTTACCAAGGACATCTTAATGCCACAAAGTCTGATAGAATTTATAATTGTAAACAACGTTTCAATTCGAAATACGCTTTGGTCATTTGGGGAAATGATATCACCATACGACTTTGTCGTTGAAGATAACGTGCCTGCTACCCAAAGAGATGTAAATTTTGTCAAAGAATTTTTATTTGGTTACGAATCTATCGATTTCGCTTCATTGATAAATGACATTGCCATGGAAAGCGATATTCTCGATGAATTTGGTAACGTCGAACAACTCATCACACGCGAGAGGCATCTCAAAAAACAACGAGCGTGTATATTATCTCTATTGGAAAATGATTTAGAAGAATTTTTCGACAATAGGCCCATGGGTGGTGAAGAAGTAAATCTTTTCGAGTCAACGTCTACGATCAAAGATATGAATCGTCACAGACAATCGCTTGTACAATTAGCGAGAAACGGAGCATCATACCTCAAGTACATTATAGAGGTGTGTTCGTTTGACGTGCCTACTATACAGGCTTTAGAAAGTCTTTGCCATCTCATCGTCTATCCTGGCAACTGGATGAAACAGATTATAGTTTTGGTCGGGCCGCCAAACACAAGCAAAAGTTCGTTTTTATCCATTTTACTGAGCGCATTTAATCTCGTCTCGTCCACCATGGGTGAGGAATCGGGCAAGGATAATCAACCGTGGAAGTTTCTAGTGGAAACACAACGCGCTCTCATCTTGGATGAAAAAGAAATTCCAAAATCAGCCAATGAAATCTGTACAGTTCTTCCAACATCCACTCGCAAACACCACGGTAACACGCAGTCTATGGTCGCTACAAACGGGAAATTGATTTTCGGCCTGAACCAACTGTCTTACATCAACGGCCATGCGCTCTTTATGCGTCTCTTTTTGATCGTCTTTGAACAAAAATTTATCAATCAAGTATCTGACGAATATATGATAACCCGACGCGATTTTGCTCATTTTTTACAAAATAAAATCACACCCGTTGATAAGAGAATGATTTATGACTTTTTACATGGATTTACGGCAACCACAGACGTACGCAAAGTATTCGAACATGTTCAAAGTTATAGATTGAAAAAGGCGGTTCGGTTTCTAATACCGTCCATTTTTGCTGGTTTCAATGCATTAGAGAAAAGGTCACGCGTAAAGCCCTTGGATAAATCGGGATTGGTCAATTACGTTCGTTCCAAGACAATGATGTTATTACGAAATGCTATAAATGACGACAGAGAGGATATTCCTGTGACTATGCCACCCGAATCTGAAAAGGCTTTACATTTTCGCCGCGAGGCAAGCATTGAGTACAGACTTATTCACGATTATAACGTTACTGGTAGTAACAGCACACTGAACGTGGTGAAGGAGTCCGAGTTGAAGGCAATGATATCGCAATACATTTTAAAACAAGGCGGTCAAGCGTCCAAGACAAACGTTGTAAAATTTTTTGCTTGGTTTACCGATCATTTCGCATCGTTTTTAGAACCAGATCGATCTTTAGGGCTAAAATTTCGGCTAACTGGTAACAAAGTTTTCCAACTCCATCTTCAAGAAATACGTCGAGTGAACGATAGACATAATTTTTCTGCAGCAACGACAAAATCAGATTAACCATACTATCAACAATACACAACAATGACAACATTGATCAAGCTACTCAATCGACTGAATATTGAACTAGCAATTGATCAATTACAATATACAGTAGCAGAAAAGTGTGTAAGATGTACTAAATACACAAAGGACAATGTTATTATTGTAAAGACTGTCTGTAAAATTTTAATTCAATGTAAATAATGTAATCTGTAATCATTTTTGGATAAATAATAAAATAGAGTATACATCATTTGTCATTAGTTGTATTATTTATCAAAAATAGTCGGTATGACAAACTCAGTATCATTGGTCATGTTTAAACAAAAAATGACGTCACCAGTTAAAAAAAAATTGACGCGTTTACACGTCTCCACTTTCACAGTTTCTCTTCCTATTCTTCATTGAATAAATGTTATTTAAAGTACATATGCTGGCCCGCACAACGTTTCATTTAACAGTGAGACTTCGAGATGGCAGGTGGCAAGGTGCAAGGAGTCGAAATGGATGACAGACAGACTGCTATATTATCATTTTTCAGTCATGTTTTGTTTCTTCCTCTACAAACATTTATTAATTTTATAATTAAATATTTTTATCCAAATTATTCTTTATTTGAAAAAGAAAATACAAAAAATGAGAACGATGACAACAGTGCAGCAGGAAACGACGACAACAATAGAACAGTAGAAGATGACGACAACTACGACAACAATAGAACAGCAGAAGATGACGACAACGACGACAACAATAGAACAACAGAAGATGACGACAACGACGACAACAATAGAACAGCAGAAGATGACGACAACGACGACAACAATAGAACAGCAGAAGATGACGACAACGACGACAACAATAGAACAGCAGAAGATGACGACAACGACGACAACAATAGAACAGCAGAAGATGACGACAACGACGACAACAATAGAATAGCAGAAGATGACGACAACGACGACAATGAAGCAGCAGGAGGAGACGACGATGACGACGATAACGACAACGGCAACAACGAAGCGGCAGAAGGAGACGATGCAGTAGAAGGAGACGACGATGGTGACGACGATAACGACAACGGCAACAACGAAGCGGCAGAAGGAGACGATGCAGTAGAAGGAGACGACGATGATGACGACGATAACGACAACGGCAACAACGAAGCGGCAGAAGGAGACGATGCAGTAGAAGGAGACGACGATGATGACGACGATAACGACAACGGCAACAACGAAGCGGCAGAAGGAGACGATGCAGTAGAAGGAGACGACGATGATGACGACGATAACGACAACGGCAACAACGAAGCGGCAGAAGGAGACGATGCAGTAGAAGGAGACGACGATAACGGCAACAATAAAACAGAAGGAGACGATGCTGTAGAAGGAGTCGACGATGATGACGACGATAACGGCAACAATAAAACAACAGAAGGAGACGATGCTGTAGAAGGAGTCGACGATGATGACGATAACGGCAACGGCAACAACGAAGCGGCTGAAGGAGACGATGCAGTAGAAGGAGACGACGATGATGACGACGATAACGGCAACAATAAAACAACAGAAGGAGACGACGATGATGACGATAACGGCAACAATAAAACAACGAGAAGGAGACGACGATGATGACGACGATAACGGCAACAATAAAACAACAGAAGGAGACGATGCAGTAGAAGGAGACGACGATGACGACGATAACGGCAACAATAATAAAACAACGAGGAGACGATACAGTAGAAGGAGACGACGATGATGACGACGATAACGGCAACAATAAAACAACAGGAGACGACGATGATGACGACGATAACGGCAACAATAGAACAACAGAAGGAGACGATGCGTATGACGATGACGACGATAACGGCAATAATAAAACAACAGGAGACGATGCAGTAGAAGGAGACGACGATGACGACGACGATAACGGCAACAATAAAACAACAGGAGACGATGCAGAGAAGGAGACGACGATGATGACGATAACGGCAACAATAAAACAACAGGAGACGACGATGATGACGACGATAACGGCAACAATAAAAACAGAAGGAGACGATGCAGTAGAAGGAGACGACGATGACGACGACGATAACGGCAACAATAAAACAACAGGAGACGATGTAGTAGAAGGAGACGACGATGATGACGACGATAACGGCAATAATAAAACAACAGAAGGAGACGATGCAGTAGAAGGAGACGACGATGATGACGATAACGGCAACAATAAAACAACAGAAGGAGACGATGCAGTAGAAGGAGACGACGATGACGACGACGATAACGGCAACAATAAAACAACAGAAGGAGACGATGCAGTAGAAGGAGACGACGATGATGACGATAACGGCAACAATAAAACAACAGAAGGAGACGATGCAGTAGAAGGAGACGACGATGATGACGACGATAACGGCAACAATAAAACAACAGAAGGAGGAGGAGATGACGGCGACAACAATAGAGCAGCAGAAAGAGGAGGAGGAGATGACGACAACAATGAAGCAGGAGGAGGAGACAACAATGACGACGACAACGACAAAGAGAAAAAATAATCAGTTTAGTGTCACATATCATCAATAATGCTGGGAAGAGAATCACAGGAAAATAAAAACATTAATTAATATAATTTTTCTTAAAAATAAATTTATAACATTATATTCGATACATTGAAAATGATAACAATAAATACATGAACTTAAAAAAAATTCAAACATCATTTTATTACATGTGTTATTCAGTAGAGAGAGAGAGGAAGACAGTGGCGAACAGAAAAGATTATTGTGAAAAATAATTGTGAATTTTTGTCAAAAAGTGCGTAAACACATTTTTCTTCATTTTATTTTCTCTTATTGACATTATATTTTCACTTTCTTCTTCACTTTCCTCATTTATTGTATGTTCTGTATTTTCATTTTCTCTGTTTGCTATTTGTTTCATCTTTTCGTATTCCATTAAGGACATACGCAGTCTTGTCAATTGCTCTTCCATAGCCAACTTACGCTTCGCATTCCAAACCTTATCATTTTGACGTTTCATGTTCAGAGTATGAAAACCAACTGGTTCTATTTTTAATATAGGAACATCATTTATAACAATGAACACCTCCTTAAGACGTTGTTGTGTACAAAAACTAGATGGAAAACGGGAGGTGGGGGGTTACAGTCATCACACCGTGTAAAAAAGTAAGAAGACTATGGTGGCGCAGTTGGTGGCGCAGTTAGCATTATTTTTTTTTGTATAAATTACTTCGTCTGCTCAGTCACTTGTCTATACCGACAACGGTTATGACATGACGACGTTACGAGTGTAAAAAATATATTGTGTCCTTCGTTAATTTCTTACATTTTCAATTTTAATATTTCTTACATTTTCAATTTTTTTTGTGTTTATGAATATCTTACATTTTTCTTACATTTTTTATACATTTTCAATTTTTATATTATATTTGAAATTATATAAGATTTTACAAAAATTTAATAATTCCTTTTCGAATTTTTTTAATACATTTTCATCTGTTTTTAGTGATTTAGTGATTCCTCTGATCCAGTTGTTAAAAAATTTTTCAGCTATCTCAAAATTTGAACAATGGAGTCCACCGAGTAAATAATAGATGAACATAGTCTCTTTTTCGATACAAGAACGAAGTAGATTAAATGTGTCAAAAGATAATTCATTACATATATCTTCAAAAAAATATTTTTTTATATATAATAGAATAAGACGTTCGTTGTTACGAATATTTTCTACATATTGTTTAATTTGATGCGAGTTATGTGTGCCATTATTGCCTTCGCCAAAGTTTTCCCAACATAAACGATCGCCTTTTAAAATTATTTGTATTAATTTTTTTTCTGAAGACATAACTTTTTTTAAATTACTCTTAATATTAATATTAAAATTGGTTTTTTTGACACATGAAGCGCCGGGGAGGCTCAACTGATAAAGGATGAATCAAATTAGGAAAATCAAGAAAAACTGTGAGGTAGCGGAATCAAGTTTATAGTTTATTCATAAAAGTATACAGTTTATTAAAAATTAAAATATACA
Organism: Teleogryllus occipitalis; assembly: GCA_011170035.1. NCBI lineage: Eukaryota > Metazoa > Arthropoda > Insecta > Orthoptera > Gryllidae > Teleogryllus > Teleogryllus occipitalis. The sequence goes on along the minus strand of BLKR01000005.1, from coordinate 854,953 downwards.
GTTTATTAAAAATTATTTTAAAATCATCTCTTTATATACAACTTCTTTGATTTAGCTGTTTCTGTAAAAATTGAATTACAGTATTGGTAAGGTTTAGTTACAAAAAAAACCATTGCTACATTATATTCATAAAAATTAAAAACCTAAGACATTATTTAAATATTCATCACGGATGTAAGATAATTTTAGACGTTGCCAGCTTAGACATGGTATAAAATCCTCATCCTTTTCGTCCTTATACAATGTCTTTGGTTTATCTTTGTGTTTCTGTAAAAACTGAATTATAATGTTTGGTAGATTTCCTTTATGTAAATAAAAATTATTTTTACAAATTATGTTCACAACTTGACATTTTAAAGGAATAGGATTTCTAATATGAATTTTATTTTTTTTAATAAATTCTAAAGGACAAATACCATTCATATCTACTGTGTCAATATGAGCTCCTTTTTCTATTAAAAAATTTACTACAGCATAAGTATTATTAATAACTTGTTCTCTACATGATGATTCCTTGATACGTTGTATAACAAAATCAAATTTTTCTGTGTCTGTGATCATGTGTAACGGTGTAGATCCGAAATTATTTTCACAGTGTATCGAAACACCTGCATTGAAAAATAATTTAATTACATTAACTTGTGGAAATAAATTGAATTCATTAAACACACATATATTATCCCACGATAATATATAATGTAAAATGTTATTTCCATTCATATTTAAATTAATTCTTGCAATTTTTTTTATCACCTCATGAACATCTTCTTCAATTTTTAGCAACTCCACAATCAGATATACAATTTCATCTATTATCTGAATAATAAGACATTTTATTCGACCATTATCAAAAATATTCATACTAATTAGTATTTCAAAAACAAAATAGAAAACATCTAAAGTTTTTCGATAATTTTCATTGTTAAAGAATATATATCCTAATTTTTTTATTTCATAAATTGTATCCAAATTATAAAAACCAAAAATTCTCTTCATAATCAAAATTTGTTGTTCTTGTAATTTTGGAATATTATTCTTTATATTGTTAAGTTCTTGTAGAGATGTAAATTCAAATCCAAATGGGCCATTAAATTCGTTTATATTTTTGACTATTTTATTTTTTTCACGAAATTCTAACGCTTTTTTAAAAAAGAGATATTTTTCGTTTACATTCTTGGTCCTGACACCCTTCAATTCGAAAGCATTTGCTATTCGTTCGGGAGAATATTTTACGTTGCAAATGAGATAATTAAATATAGATGTAGAGCAGTCTTTATCTAAACAAGCCATTTGTAACGCATCGTCATCGAACTCATTACGTGTCATGGGATTTGCTCCGTACTTTAATAACAATTTTACAACTTCTAAATTATTACTGTCAATAGCAAAATGTAATGCTGTCCTTTTTTTAAAATCGCTTTCCTTCAAATTTATTCCCACTTCCAACAGATATGTACACAATTGTACATCTCCGATTGCAATCATTAAACAATTAAATCCAGTTTCTTTTTTGAGACTGGCACCATTATCGATTAAACAACGTACGATATTATAAAGTTTATTGTAACAAGCAATTTCTACAAGAGACACACCTATTTCCGCGATAAAAGTAACACATGCACCATGTTTTATTAAAAACTGCGCGATTTCACATTTTTTCCACATTACGGCGGTCCAAAGAGGTGTTATATAAAACCCATTTTTTTTTATTGGGGATGGTTTATGTAAACTCAATGATTCTATATGTGCATTACATTTTAATACAAAAAATTTTACCAAAGATAAATTTCCATATGCACAAGCTAAAGAAAAAATTGTGCGACCGTTGATGGAATAATTGACTATATATTCCCTTAACTCTATTGATAATTTTATTAAACTATTCATTAAATTGTCAAAATTATGAATCTGCATATCCAACAATATATAATTTATAAAATAAACTATGTAATTTCTAAAGTCATCATAATTTTTAAAATATTCTAAATTATCGCTAAATTCACCATATTTGATATATAAATATTTATTGTTGATATATAAATATTTATTGTTATCTTCTTGCATTTCTTGCATTGTTCCCCCGGGTAAATAAACACTCATTGTTTGATATGCTAGTCTTCTATTAATAATAAGGATAAACCAAAAACATACAGTTTGTTGTAGTTTTACCACGAAAAAACCCTTGCAGTAGCCATTTTGAATACGAAAACACAGTTAGTAGCAGCTCTTTCCACTACGAAAAAAAAACACTTGTAGCAGCAATTTTGAATACGAAAACACAGTTAGTAGCAGCTCTCTCTCCACAGTAGTTTTCTACCACGAGAAAAAAAACCCTTGCACACACAGTTAGTAGCAGGTCTCTCTCCACAGTAGTTTTCTACCACGAAAGAAAAAAACCCTTGCACACACAGTTAGTAGCAGCTCTCCGCCACGAGAAAAAACACTTGCAGCAGCAATTTCGAATATAAAAACACAGTTAGTAGCAGCTCTCCATCACAAGAAAAAACACTTGCAGCAGCAATTTCGAATATAAAAACACAGTTAGTAGCAGCTCTCCACCACGAGAAAAAACACTTACAGCAGCAATTTCGAATATGAAAACCAAGTTAATACCATCTCTCCACTATGAAAAGAAAAACTTGTTGCAGCAATTTCGAATATGAAAACCAGTATTCCAAAGCGAGAAATGTATTTCTCCTCTGCCTTGTATGACAATATATGTAACCGGCCACCTATCTCTCTATCTCCCCCCCCCCCCTCTCTGAGCTTCCTCCATCCACACCGCGCGGTCTTCGTTCTTCCACAGGGCCAGCATTGGTCAAGATAGTAGACGGGAGGGGCAGAAGCAGAAAGGGGAGTAGTGGGAGATGAAGGTTGGGGGGGGGTTGGAAGTAACGGAGGGACATAACAAAAAAAAAGAGTGAAGAATATTTTTTTTTGTCATTTTGTAAACATCCACACTTGTATTATTTTAAGAAAATACAAGAAAATCTTTGCAACAGTTACTAAGAGTTAAAAATATGACACAGATGCAAATAAATATTCCAAATTTAATATCACAGATATCAAACATCAAAATTCGCATAGTTATTATTACAAAAAACGTGCTTTTTCGAATATTCCATAATGAAAAATCGTCAATAGATTTTTATCCGGACACTGTCAATACTATAAAATATTTATCAATTTTTTCAAACATAGATATCGTTTTGATAAATAATTTTATAGATTTAATGAATAACAGTTGCTGGGAAAATACTATTATTAGTGTAATAAATAGTAGCGTAGTGGATTATGGATGTGATAATAATGAATTATTATATTGTAACTTTACAAAAAATAATAAAACAACAAAAAATCTTTCTATTATGCATCTTGGAAAGGACTTAACTAGTTTAGATAAAATTGATGTAACAAACACTATGCAACAAAAACAGAAACATTTTTTTCCTTATCCAGAGATCAATATAATTATATCTGACGAATTTATACATGCAAATGGTTATGACCTTTGTTTCAAAATTGATCGCGTTAACAGATTTCATCAGAATTATCGTTTTAATCATCAACAAATAAATTCAAATCAATTTATAATTACTAATATGATGAAAATTTTTGATTTTATTTTAAATGTTGTTAAAAATATAAAGAATGGAAAAAAATGTGATTAAAGTGTGATAATTAAAAAAAAAGAATACCATTAAGCATTTTGTGTTGTAAAAATAGGTTCCTTATACATAATATCAATTTTTTCAAAGGTGAATGATGGAAATGACGAGGAAGTTATTGAACGGATAGAGGAAAGCGATGGATCATGAGACAGAGACGATGAATCAATTGTGGGGGAGGATAACGATGCATCATCCATTTCGGGTAACGTTGATTTGATTGCGGAAGAAAATGACGATGCATCATCCATTTCGGGTTGATTTGATTGCGGAGGAAAATGACGATGCATCATCCATGACGTTGATTTGATTGCGGGGGGAAATGACGATGTATCATCCATGACGATGCATCATCCATGTCGATGCGTCATCCATGAACGTTGATTTGATTGTGGGGGAAAATGACGATGCGTCATCCATGGGAAATTGACGATGCATCATCCATGTCCACGTTGATTTGATTGCGGGGGGAAATGACGATGGTAAGGTTGATTTGATTGTGGGGGAAAATGACGATGCGTCATCCATGTCGGGTAACGTTGATTTGATTGTGGGGGAAAATGACGATGCGTCATCCATGTCGGGTAACGTTGATTTGATTGTGGGGGGAAATGACGATGTATCATCCATGTCGGGCGACGTTGATTTGATTGCGGGGGGAAATGACGATGCATCATCCATGTCGGGTAACGTTGATTTGATTGCGGGGGGAAATGACGATGCATCATCCATGTCGGGTAACGTTGATTTGATTGCGGGGGGAAATGACGATGCATCATCCATGTCGGGCGACGTTGATTTGATTGCGGGGGGAAATGACGATGCATCATCCATGTCGGGTAACGTTGATTTGATTGCGGGGGAAATTGACGATGCATCATCCATTTCGGGCGACGTTGATTTGATTGCGGGAGGTAATAAATCAAGTGAATCGGTGTCATCCGATTCAACTGAATCAGTGTCGGATTGATCGGAAGACGTATCGGTGTCAGAGGACGATGAATTATTTGTGTAAAAAATATCTTCTTCATCTTTATTGTCTTTTACTACTTTTAAAATTTGGCATGATTCGTGGTCTCCTTTGACAAATTTCTTCACCGAAACCAAATTATTATTGTCGGCAAATGTCACGTGTCTTGGTTTATATGCTTTATGATCTTTTCCTTCTTCATGATTGTGAATATTTATAAATATCTCATCTAAATCTTGGGCTAGCAAAGAACGTCTATTTTGCAAGTTTCTCGAAAATGCATTATCGTTGTTATTTTCAGAGTTAAAATTGAAAAATTCATCCAAAATCGTACTCAATATGGTGGATATCGTTGCGAGGAATATATCATCAAGAGCATACGAAATAAGTCCGGAAGAACCGTCTCTATATGGCAATGTTCTATATGTAAAAGTGTTTAGTAATAGAGCTGGTACATCGTCAAACATTTCAAACCTAAGTTTATCAATCATGTTGTTTTCTTTAAGAAAAATGTATCTATTTTCTAAATATTGAAAATTTATCGACGATTCAGTATTTTCATATAGTCTTCGTACGTATTTTGTGCACATAGTTTTACACATTTGATTATTTTTAAAATGTATACTATATTTCGATAAAAAATCGATCGAATACTCCAGACAATATATAAACAGGTCTGTAAATTGTCTCTTGATTTTATTTGCGTTGAAAATATAGATAAATTTTTCTCTAAATTCAAAAAGGTCATTGATTTTATTTTCGTTTTTTAAGCGTTTCATCGTTTCAAGCATTCTATTTATTTCGGAAAAATTGTATCGATTTCCTCTTTGAATTTCGCGCATTGCATTTGAAAATGCATTGCTAATTTTAAAATCTTCAAATTCCTGCCATGTTGCTTGATGCGTATCCATGTTTTAGTTGTTTCTCTCTTAACAATGACAAAAGAGAAGGAAACGCTTGTTTTAACTTTCGTCCAAATTTTCGTTGGAACAATTTTTTAATAGATAGCTCTTAGTTAGAGTTCCTTTTGCATGAAAATCGATATTTAGTAAAGACGGTGGTAGCGCTTGGATTGTTTGTAATGGTTTCTCGAAAAGTATAGCCTGAAAATGTAATACAGCTGCATCTTTTTCTTGCCCCGGGGTGTTTAATATATCGCGTTTGATACGATCTATATAAAAACGAAGTTTATACGCATCGAAATTTCTATATTCTTCACCATTTTCAGGTGCGGTATATCGCGGTGATCCCGCTTCCAAAATACTAATAACCATGGCCGCATTAACGGCATACGTTCTCTTGTCGTCATCAAAGAAACTCAAGACGTTTGTGCATACGAGTAGAACGTCAATATCGTTTATTGTTTCTTTAAGACATTGATCTAGATAGAACGCAATCTCCAATGGAATACCGGAAGCACAATATATAGTAAGACATGTTTTTAAACGATTTGTTTCTTTTTCTTTAATAACGCTACCCTTGTACACGATATCAGCTATTTTAAGCATTTTCTTACACGCTAAATTTAAATTTGAAATGCAACTGTTTGGAAAGTTAACAACTAGACGAAATAAAATGAGTTTGTTTAACTTTAGTAAAACATTTACCGTTTTATGTGTTAGATTTTCAGCATTTTTTTTACCTTGACTAAGAAGGTTGTACATTTCTTCCTTAGTGCAATCAAAGAAAAATTTTTCTCCCAATTCATCGTTTTCTGTGTCACAATGATATTCCTTTGTTTCGCGTAATGGAAAATCGTGTTTAAAATCGAAACAAGTTTGCGTTTTTCGTTCTCCGGCCTGCTGAATAATTTGATGACCAACATATGGAGCATAAAAAGTTTTAACAAATAAAAATTTATACACATTTACGGTATACCGTGCTAAAAATAATATACACTTTGGCGTTAATGTATTTTTATAGTTTCCTTTTTTTTTACCGTGATTAATATAATTGTAATAATAACTACACACACGAGTAAATATACTGTTGGCAGTGTAAACGTCAATTTCTTTCTCCCATTCTTTTTTTGATTTTCCTTTAAACATTATCGAGTCATAAACTAGTTCAGCCCAAAAAACCGAACTAAATTTTAGATATTGTTGTGTAGGATTACATTCTTTTGGTGTTGACATAGTAACACTTTGATAATTAGTGTCTTCAATTCTCGATTGAATCACGTATAAAACAGGAGAGAAGTTATGAAAGTGGAGAGGGGATAAAAAAACAATGTCAGTTTTTACAAGAGTTTTTTTTTCCTTCCACTGTGTTCAGTGAAAAGTTGGGATTTTTTTTTTCTGTTGGCGAATTTCAATTTTGAGGATGATTCCGCAAAAAAAAACCTTCATAATTTATATCCAAATAAAAATTTGCTATGTGAGCATAAGAGGTCTTGTATTGTTTTTATTTTGTTGGTTCACTATTTAAAAATCATGAGTGATAATTTAGAAAAAAATAAAAACGATTTATATGTACTTATGATAGATTTTTTATCGCAAATCTTCGTGAGTAAATCTATGCCGGATTCAGCTTTATATTTTCAACCACCGTCACAGTTTAACAAGAATTCAGACTTTATCATATCGGGCTCGGAAGAAAGTTCAAGACACACTGCGGAATTGTTAAGACGTGTGTTTTATATGGCACGGTCGTCCGATTTTAAAGATAAAATGTTTCTCAGAGCTTTACAACGTCTCAGTGAAAGCTCAAAGATATTAATTAAAAATACAACTGATAAATATAAAAAATTAATAATGGCAAGAGATAAAGAAATTGTTAAAAATCAACGCATCATACTACAACAACAACGGACGATATTAACATTCAAAGATATGTTTGACAAATGTAATATTGACATATTCAACAAGACACCCGAAACGACCCCTGAAGACATTTTGGAAAATCTTGCTCTGGCCACTCTAGTGAAGCGTTTCTCTACAAGTGTGAATACTAATTATTTATATAATACTATTTCCAATCTCTGTTTGAAATATAATATCAATATTTTAGAAGCTCTAGAATTACACGGAAGATTCTTTAGTAATTTATCAAGCGAAGAAAAAAATCGCATGAAAGTAAAACTAATGACGTACGGAAACAATCTTTTAAATATATTGATGAGTTTAGATAAATTACCCGAAACAATACAAATTGAATTTTTCGAAGTATTCGCTAAGTTAGCAAACCACATGCAGGAAAACGCTAACGTCGATTTAATACGCCCAAATAACAAAATAAGGGTGTTTTTAGCGGCTTTTGATGAATTTATGACAAATTTTTCATATGATTCATATTTCTCCATGGATAAAATCATAGACATGTACAAAATAACAAAAGATCAAAAACACATCGCACATTCTTTCATAGACGTACAATTAAAAAATGAATTTATCGCAAGTTTAATAGAAACAATTATAGAAATAAAAGCAACCTCTTCCCCTTCTGTTTAAACCTATGTATGTATGTGGGTTGGTTTTTTTTTAAACTGTTTGTTCAACTTTTCATTATGAACTTTAAAAAAAATTAAAGTAATAGGTATATAATTTATATCATATATACATTAATATATACAATTGAACAGACGATAATTATTCTAAACGTGTTCATTGAACGTCTATTTTTTTTTTCCAGTTTCCATTTTTCGCATTTCTAAATTTTGTGCTTTTTCTCGTGAGATTTTTGTGTGATTAATGAGTTTTTTCTCTTTTTATCCATTTTCTTCACTTTTTTCTCATGAGAATCAATTATATCTCTGCGGTGTGTTAACGCGAAAGCGACGCCAGTTGCAATACCGATGCACGCTTCCAACGTCAACGCTTGCGTTTTGTTGTCACCATCATCCTTTTCGTTTTCGATAATATCTTTATAAAATGTCTTAAATTCATTCTGTGACGGCTGATTTTCCTCAGAATACTCTAGTGACGCATTATCATATCCGGCCGTGTGAACATCAGAAAGAAATCGATGGGAATTGACATTTTGTTCGTCTGGTATATGCATTAGTAAGACGTCTTGCTTTTCAAATAATCTTCTCGCATCCAGAATATAAGATAACCACCACACACTATAAAATGCATATTGTGCCCAAAATGTAATAATTTTTTTTGTGAGGTATGGAATTTCAGAGATGTCGGTGATGGTGGCCAAACTCTGGCTGAAATTGACAATATTTTTCAACATGGGTATTTCTTTTAAGTATTCCTTTTTCATATTCGGTAATTGTCGAGATAGCCAATCTATCGCTACCGTGAGTGCACTTTTACAGCGGTATGATAATTTTTGATTTTGTTTTACAATCTCTATGAGGTCGCTCTTGTTATGGTCTTTCAACCCAAACATAATGAGGCAAATCTCGTTTGATAAAAATTTAGAGCGCCTCACGATATCGAGCATCGTTTTTTTAAATAAATCCACCTTTTTATTCGTATTGATGAAAGTTTTTAGCGTATCTCGCTCTGTTAAAATGATCCATTGAGGTATAAAATTCATAAAAAGTATATTCATCGAAAAGGCGTATCCAATTTTGCATCTATCTTTGGAACATACCGGCCTACACGTAGCCAGTTTATGAGCGAGAATTATAATCGAATACATATGCGATAGACAAACTTCGATTCTTTCGTCATTCGTTTTACGAAGTTCGAAATTTAAATTTAATCCGTTCAACGTATCATTATTGGTGGTAGTTGTGCTTTGAATTAAAAGTTTGTGAATCGCCTCGACAAATTGCGTCAACATTAGATCGGCGTATGTTTGAATAAATTCACATGCTTCCGTTTGACCGCCGTATGCGTTTGTCATCGGATCTATTTTGGCAGTCGGTGCAATTGCTTTAAGGTAATCATTACCAAAAGAATTTATAACAAAAAAATATACAACAGCGGGAATTAGACGGTAAAATCGAAATGTTTCTACGTTCGTGGATAGAAGACCGTAATCACACCCAGTTTCTGGCTTACGTTCGGCCCTAAAAGCGTAAATACAATTTGATATTGTACTCGCATATACGGAGGCATTGTCTATAAAAGGTGAAATTAACGTGGTGTACATATGTATATCACCATCTGTACTAAAAATCGTAAACACAAAGTCCTTTTCTTTTCTCTCTTTCGAGTCCATAGCGTTCAACATGACTTCTATCATGACAAAGGCTTTACGTTCAGCCTCGCCGATCGTGACAGATTCAAAGACAAGTTTCGTTTTCGACGTAACACACCGTACGTCTTTTTGAAACTTGACTTGAGAAAATTTTTCGTCCAACAACGACACATGCAATTCCGCATCGCCTTTTCTTGTAAAATGGGATATCATAGCCTGTGTGGCAAGACATCTATCTTTTCGCGAAGGATTCGCTACGTACGGAGTATTGTCAATAATCACGGTATACGATTCTGGAATCAGTGGAGACGCGAGGAATTTGCGCCGCTTAATACGATTTCTTTGTTCGCTCAATTTATTTACGGGCGTTTCTCCTTCAGCCGAAAAGACTATCACGTTTGAATTTTGAAGGAGAATATCCGAGCAACGGCTGCGTAAAAAATTATTTGCGTGTTCTCCGACCTCGTTCATATCTTGAGAGGAAAATAACGTATAATTCGGTCCGTTTAACATTTCATGGTGATTCTCTTTCCATACGTTGGCAATAAAGTTTACATTTTTTTTCATAATTTCACTCAACGAAGGCATGATGTATACGGGGGCGTCTATAATAAGAACGTTACAAACTTTTCGATTGGTTTCTGTATCCCAACCATAGTCACATTTACGATATTTATAGCTCCGGTTGCTCGGGTGAACGCTCATCCAAGCACAATTCTGTCTTAACGTTTTCGCTCCACTATTTTATAGTGTTTTAGGCATCGCGTATTACCCAAAGTACGATGAACAGAGGAAGTGTTTATTTTTAATTTTCGCTAATTTTATCTTGAATGATGTTTGAATATCACGAAAGACATTCAAAAAGAAATTTTTAAAATGAAACAAAAAAAAAAAGAAAATCGACGAGCCATAGACGATTACATGACGCGCACGACTGTGAAATTCATTTTATAGTGTTTTAGGCATCGCGGTCATTAGCCTATTATCAAAGTCTACGATTGAACAGTTTTTTCGACTATTAGGAATATTTGTGTTTATTTTTATATTTTCGCTAATTTTATCTTGTTATATGATGTTTGCAATATCACGAAAGACATTCAAAAAGAAATTTTTATCAATGAAACAAAAAATTAATAAGAAAATCGACGAAGCCATAGTTCGATATACATGACGCGCACGACTGTGAAATTCAGCAGCCCCGCCTCCTCCTCATCCCCCCCCCAAGTTTGTAGGTCTTTTTGATCTCCGAAATCGTTCCTTTGGGTTTCTATGCATTCTGACGAGGTGGGTTTCTATGCATTCTGACGAGGATTTAATTATCATATACGACCGAAAATTTAAAAAAAAAATAATGATACTTGCGTCATAATATTTCTTTTTAATAGAGAAGGTAGTGTTGTGTAATTGAAAAGGGATTTTTATTGAATGTGTCAAACTGTAAAAAATAATTACAAAAAAATTTTTTCGAGTATATTTATTAATTTTCTTTTACAGAAACTTAAAAAGACAATTTTTTTTGTGATATAGATATATATTTGAAATTTGATATAAATAATTTTAAGATATATATTTGAAATTTGATATAAATAATTTTATTTAAATATTTTTTTTATTTACACAAAGATATACAAAATAAATAAAAGAAAAGATAAAAAATAACCGTTTATACAAAATAAATAAAAGAAAAGATAAAAAATAACCGTTTAATTATTTCATTTAATTTTTTGTTATTCTTCAAACGGCGTAGAATCAATCATGAGGTTGTTATAATGTTCTTGGTCGTCTCTCTCAGCAATTGTAAAACCTGTTTTAGGTTCTTGGTTATATGTTGGATCGAGTGCAAATCGATTTTGTATTCTAGCTCCAAAGTGTAATATAGCTGCTACAAATGGTCCCACGATTTGGGTTTCTTTTTCTTGAGGTGAAGAAAACATAACATGTATAAGTCTACAAAATGCTAAAATTTGAGCGTTTATTATTATTTTTTCTTCTCTGGGATATCTTCCTCCTTCCAAATCACTGATATCAATTTGGATATTAATTTTTAATTTACGCAAAATTGTATTCCAACGCATAGCATACGGACTATTGTTTAGTAGATCTTCCAAAATCTGCGGTTGTTTTTTACTAAACGATATACAGGGAGTTAATATGTTTGAAAATCTATGTTGCATCAATATTGGAAGATCAAATATGCATAATGAAAAAAAGGGACCCGGTTTCAGTAACTCATACATATTTATTGTTATTTTTTTAGTTTTCATCTGATTATCTTTAGAACATGCTTGAAATTTTTTGTTTAAAAGTTTTTCATGTTCTTCGGGTTCCATTCTAATATAATTATAAAAATCAAGAACTAGAGGCGCTAAAGAGTTAACAAATTGTTGTCTATTTATAATTTCGAAATAATCTTGTCCAAATATAAGTTTAGCTAAAGAATTGATTAAATTAGGTTTCTGTGGTGCAAGTGCATTAGGAGGATTGTACAACTTTTCCATAATATTTCTAAACATCGTTTCGGCGAATGAAGGAAAAGATTCTGCAATCCGAAGGAGATGTTCAAAACATGGAAACGTTAGATATTGACTCGTTTGACATAACATGGGAACTATTTCAGTTATATCATTAGTTGTACCACTATATGATATGACACTACAACGAGATTCCATATTTTGTATTCCAATAAACTGTAAACAATTGGCACATATATATGTTCTATTTATAGAATGAGACTTTAAATGCGATCCTCCTCGTAAACAAAACATACATTGTTTACTTGAAGAATGTGATTTTTGCATAAGATTCTCAAACTCAGTATTTTGAATCAATGAAATCAAACAATATTTGGAAGGTTTTTTAAAATCAATGTTATTGAGAATTCTTTTTACTGTGTCATTGTTGGTAGAAAATCCTAGGTCTTCATAATCAGTATTCGATGATACATTTGTATTGTTAAAAAATAAATTAAATGTATTTGTATCTTCATCATTATCGTATGACGTGAACGTATTGTTTATCATAGCATCTGCTGTCCCAGTATAAATTTGTCCTTGTTGATGTTGAATCGCCATTTTCTTTTTCTAAATCTATGTGTAATGTTTTAGAACCTCTTATATACAAATCAGCAACCCTCCTCTCCGACTATTGATTATCAGAGACGAATATCGTTGTTTAGTTGATCAAAAGCTTGAGTAAAATCTATCGCTTTGTAAGAAAAAGATGGTGAAGTTTCTAAATACACATAACTATGAATAAGCATAATTTTAGAAAATACATTTATTGACGTTAATTCATTATTATTTTCCTTTTCTATAAGCAATTTTCTTAAATTCATAGAACATTTTATACATGGTAAGGCTACTTCAAGTGTTCGAAAGACATTCCACAAAGCCCTATCAATGTTTTCCATACTCATACTTACGAGAGCACGAGTAAGCAAATGATAAAAAATCCATACCATACAATAAGATCTATTTTCATAAACATTTACATTTAAACTATACATTTTGATTGCTCGTAAAAGACGCTTGTTGTCTTTTTCACAAAAGCAAGTGTATACAAATTTTTCTTCATCACCATTGCTTACCACTAAATCAACGGCACTTTGAATCATATATTCTAACGATATATCCTGACGCAGAATTTTTCCACCATACAACATTTGCACAGTTTTAAAAAAAATTGCAAATATACATTTAAGCGTATTCTCATCAAATTCTTTTACATTATACGCATACAAATTTACATTATACCAAAGTAAAAATTTCATTAATAATTTGGGATTATTGTGAAAAAAGGAGTAATGATTGTTATTTTCAAGTAAACATTTCCTTTTTATAAACTCATGAGCTCGTGTAGAAACGTAAATTGTAAAATAATTTAAACTTGGCTCGATAAACATCGTTTCTTACATTTCATTAAAAAAAAAATTAAAATTGAAATTTCACGATTATTTTGTCTTTCTTCTTCTATAATGATTGGTTTGTGAAAGCGGCAAATGTATAAAATTACAATTAGCCCCCCTAATACAACCTCTACTTGTGAGATTATAAAACTTGCATATTCTTGAATTATTTACATGCATAACATTTTCCCTGATATATCTTTTATTTTTGATATTATCAAACTCGTATGTTTCTGAATCATTTACATGCATAAAATCACAATTGGATCCTTTAATACAGCCCCTACCTTTGATATTGTAAAACCTGCATTTGTTTCTAACACGATAGATTTCATCGTTACGACCAGCACGATAGATTTCATCGTTACGACCAGCACGATAGATTTCATCGTTACGACCAGCACGATAGATTTCATCGTTACGACCAGCACGATCGATTTCATCGTTACGACCAGCACGATCGATTTCATCGTTACGACCAGCACGATCGATTTCATCGTTACGACCAGCACGATCGATTTCATCGTTACGACCAGCACGATCGATTTCATCGTTACGACCAGCACGATCGATTTCATCGTTACGACCAGCACGATCGATTTCATCGTTACGGCCAGTACGATTTTCACCTTTCGATTCTTTTTTATACCACGAGGGACAGTTGTCCATTTCGTTAAATTCTTCTATTTTTTCGTCACTCCAAAGATATTCTGCAAAATCGTTTAAATGTTTAAATTCTGCAAAATCGTTTAAATGTTCAAATATTTCCCCATCTTCTATATCTTCGATTTCACCTTTCAATTCATTTTTATACCAAGAGGGAAAATTTACAAAATTGTTGTAATTTTCAACTATTTCTCCGTCTTCAATATCTTTTTTTAATTCGTTTTCAATTTCCATTAATTCATTTTCATCGATGTGCACTTGCAAGTTGATTTTCAACTATTTCTCCGTCTTCAATATCTTTCTTTAATTCGTTTTCAATTTCCATTAATTCATTTTCATCGATGTGCACTTGCAAGTCCTGATTTTCAACTATTTCTCCGTTTGCCATATCGTTCTTTGATTCGTTCAAAAGTTGCATTAATATATTATTATCGCTGAATAATTTATATTCCATGTTGTTGTTTTTTTTGTTTTATATCTCTTGAAAGTACAATGTCCGTTGTCTTTAAGAAGGTATATTAATCACTGAGACATATATACCGACTCATCCTTCTTTTATAACCACGTTTAAACTAGCCACGGTTAATTATGACATCTTTAGCGTTGCGTCATAACGAGCATTTAGACATGGGATATCTCCCTACAAATTTTTTAAAAATGGGTACCAAAGCAGAAAATGATTATTTCTACAAATCTAAAGGATACAAACAGTTTAGAACTATAGTCAGTGATTTGTATCGTAAACTCTCCCTTAGCATTTACCCAACGTGTCCATGTTATGTATTTATTTGTATTTTCATTTTTCACGAAAAGGAAATATACCTGACAGATTTTCTCCAACCCGATCGAGTGATGGATATTTTCCTAACAACAGGATTGTACTCCTATTTTGCGTTCAATCAACGCAAACCCAATGAAAAAATCATGTTACACAATATACAATACGTAACGAAACATTTCGATATTACAATTATAAAACCGTTATTGGGTTTACAAGAAGATGAAATTTTAAACAGAGAGATTCTAGAGAAGCGTGTTCAAACGAGAATCGCAAATGCTCCGAGTTACAAATCAGAACTTCGCTCAAAAAGATATTACAAAAAGAACACGTTAAAATCTTTTGGCAACAATAAAATCATTTTACCTAAAATTTGTACAAAAATTAGTAACAGAAAAAAAAATAACAAACAACAAAATGAATTTTTTTTAGAAACGTTATTAAAATGTCTTCCACCTCACGCACGAGAACAGATTCCTATGAATGGTAAATTGAGTGTAAAGGATTTGATTTTTATAGTGAAACATTACGACAAATACAAAGGTAAAGTTTTATCCGTAGAGGACGGTACATTGAGGGCTATGCAACGTGCGTCAATGATAATGTTATCCAACAGAAAAGACATTCGTAACGCGTCCGCATCAAAGCATCAACCACCAAAACCACGTCTTCCGTGGACAAACGTGTGGAATGGCAGAATTAGTACCCCGCAACGAATGGACGCGCGCGACATGTTTGGAATATCGCTGTGTAAACACGATTTTAAAATTATTTCATGGAAACAAATACGCTGTGCGGATGAAGAAGCGACCATGATTAAACAGTGTGTGTTATGCGGTCACGTGTAAATAACGAACGGTGGTGTGTGCAATTAAATTAACAACGCGTGTAACTAGGTGTGGATTTCTTAATTAAGACACTTTGACAATGTCGTCGTTTATTCGTCATCCTGCCATTGAAGTTTTAACTATGAGCGCCGATGCGTCGTCCGGCATCGGAGGAATTACTCCGACCCTAAAAATTGTGTTTAAGGACGAAGAAAAAATAATTTTTGATAAATTGCAATATATTAACATTATTAAAAGAAGTGTTCTCGAACTAAAACACAAATGTATGGCTCATGATATTATCGTTCTCAGCTTGGCATTTGTTGCCGGTTTCATCGATTACATAGAATTGATTACAGAAAGTAAACTGTTTAACTGTCAAAATTTGTACAAAGAAACAAAATGTTTTATCTGTATTTGTTCCAATTCAAAGGTAGATAAAAATCAAAATAAAGTATACTTTGATAGCGCCGCCATCGAGGAAATATTAGTATTTATTAGATTTTCCTTTTTGCTCATTCCTTCGTTTCATGTCGAATCCAAACACATTAGAAACTTTGGTCTGTCACTCTACAATGTTTACAAGAGGCTGCTTGCAAAGAAAAGGGATCTGACGCCGCTACAACGCGAACGCCTTCAAACGTTGAAATATATATTTAGGGAAGATGCTCGCACCGACCATATTCCAGACACGACAACAACTGATCCAGGACAAGACTTTCGACTCACGTATAATGAGCGCGTGACAAATACAATCGCAGCGTTTATCCTTTATTTAGGAGATCAATTGTTGATACAATTAAAACCAATATTTTTGGATAGGGTTTACAAATTGGGTGTTTCTCAGGTACTCTACGAAAACCTACCTTCCGCAGTAAACAAATATTCTGCCGGATTAGATATACTTTTTAAAAATGTCGAAATGTTTAGGAGATAAACAAACAAATCTAAATAAGTTTGTAAAAATTTTAAATAAACCACAACCACCACCACTGACGAAGACAGTAAATTCACGCAAGCATCGCGCGCGCTCGGTAATACGAAAAAACGATTGGTCAAAGAAAACCCATCCTCCACCGCCCTTTCCACCTCCGACCAAAAACGTAATCATCTACGCCTCTCAGCTACAAAATGATCCTATGAAATGCTTAGAAAAAATTATATCGAAATATAATAGAATTGAACCGAGTCTTTCCAAATTGTCAACGGCACAAATCGAACTCAAAATGTATGCAGATTGTTTCGAGTCAATGTCTGCTCAACGCGGCGTTTTGAACGTAATTTCCTCTTTGTGTCGAGATTTAAAGGTCAAGACATCTCTTGTACAGAAAAAGGATCAAGAAATGTTATTAAAATTTTTGAATAAAACGCTGCTTCCTATGTTTGTGTGTTTCGAATTTAAAGATTCAAATGTAAATAATTCATCATTTTACATAGGCACGATGTCGGAACATCTTATACGCGTTGAGGACGATGAGAACGGACGAAAAAAAAATATTGTAGAAAGCAATGTGTATTCTCGCGGTCCCGAATTATATAGATTTACATACTATCTAAATAATTGTAACCAAACAGACATCGCGACCACTTCGGATTGCACACTCAAAATGACGTTAAATTGTCATAATCAAAATGAAATGACGATTTTGCGATATTTCACTACATTTTTAATGCTTTCATCGAAAACATGTACCTATTTTTTCATTTGTGACAAATATTTTCCTGAACATTTGTGGAATATAATAACAAAAAAAACCATTCCCAATAATTCAGATGAATTGTATCAAATATTAGAATATTATAAAATTAAATATTGTATAGTGTAAATTTACCCAAGTTTATGTGGTTGGATGGTGAGACATAACTCGATAACTATTGTTGTTTTTTTTCGCATTATAAATTTCATGTCACCTTAAAGACTCAGACAAGAGTTATTGTTTTTTAAGCGGAAGCAAAATCCTAATGACGATTCTTTTTCAATTCCTCAGCGAAAGTTGCACTGGCGAGAGAAACCACTCTCGGATAAAAAAAAATATGATTATAAATAAAAGAAATTTAATTTTTTTTTCGCACAATAATTGGAAATTATATTCATGATATGAAAAACTTTCTGATGATATCGAACAATGTATAGCTTTTATCGAACACACTATGGTTTATAAAAAAAAATTGCATAATATGTATGTTGGTCAGCGATTTGTGAAACGTAAAACAAAAAAAAATACCAGAGGAATTTATGGAAAAATGGGCGCACCTCTTAGATCTTATCAAAAAAAAAATTTTTTTTTTAAATTCAACACAAGATTAAACGACCGCTTTTATGAGAGTATATAATGTAATAATTGTTCAAAATGTACTTCTTTTAATTCATCTCACAAGTTTGTAATTCAATCTAATTTATTTTTCTTCGCTTATTTTTTTTTCCAACCGGTTTCCCCTATATAACTTGGAAAGAAAGCTAAGAAAGGTTCAGTTTATAGACATACAAGATCCAATGGAAACTATAAGGGAAATAGACACTGAAAGAAAGCCAATGGAAACTATAAGGGAAATAGACACTGAAAGAAAGCTAAAGAAGGTTCAGTTTATAAACATACGAGATTCAATGGAAAATATAAAGAAAATAGACACTGGGAATAAATCGAAGAATTCATCAGCTGTACCTCAGATACCCTGGTGTGACTGGATTAAAACCCTACTTTCGCTTATACCGTTATCTTTTATAACACTTTCATTAGGTTTGTCACCAATATTTCCGAAACCAATGTTAATAATACTACCCATAACCTTATTTATTACTTTTCTATTAATAATATACATAGGGTGTAAGGAATGCATAAGAAAACGCCGCATCAATAGTAAATCTCTAAATCAGAAGGATCGATTCGTTAGTTCACAAATGGAGATAGACGATGTTGTGGTGGTAAATAACACTGATGTACCTGATAATCGAGACGAGAGAGAGAGAGAGGATCTAATACAAATTGAATCGTATAAATACTGACCAGAAAGCGTCTACACTCATTCACATCTTTACCATCGTCCGTCGCTTTATGTCGCATGTCATTGTCTGTTCCAATATGGCAATTCAAGAAAAAGATTTAAACGATGGTGAATTTCAGTATATATCACTATCCGCTATGAATGGTGATGGTAAATCTCCTCCCTCCTCTCACCAGACGGTGGCGATGGAAGAAGAATCAGTAATTGCGAGCTATGACGGTGGATCTTCCTCCTCAAACAAAACAGTGGTGGTAAAAAAATTAACAACGAATCAAGAAGAGATATCTAATGACAATGTGGCTTTGCTACAAATTTTGGGTTGTTTTTTTTGTATTATGTCTATTGCATTTGCCATAGCTATTGTAAGCTTTATCTATTCGAAATAAAAAAATATTAAAACAAATTAAGATTTTTTGTTTTTTATAACATCGAAAAAAGTGGTGGTAAAAAAATTAACAACGAATCAAGAAGAGATATCTAATGACAATGTGGCTTTGCTACAAATTTTGGGTTGTTTTTTTTTGTATTATGTCTATTGCATTTGCCATAGCTATTGTAAGCTTTATCTATTCGAAATAAAAAAATATTAAAACAAATTAAGATTTTTTGTTTTTTATAACATCGAAAAATTCCACTTTCCGAAGCATTGTTTTCTATTTCTCCGCATTGAAATAATGTAGGTTATATAAATTAGTTTTAAAAAATATTTATTTACTTTTTCCACATTTATATATTTTATGTGAAGTTACAAAATACACTATAAAAATTATGTCACATTATATAAAAATATGTACAAGGATATATTTTTTTTTTAGTTTGTAAATTGAACAGTTTGAAACTATATACATACACAATATCACATACTACATGCTTTCAGAGCTATCGCTTGAATATTCTATTATTCTTGAACGTAATATTTTTGCTTTTTTATCACTCCATTTATTTGGTATTTTCCATTTATTTGGATTTTTTTTTCTTTTTGATAATATTACATCTTCATTTTTTAATTTTCTTTTCATCTTCTTTGGTTTTTGGTCTTTCAAATTTTCATCATTTTCCCATTCTTCTTCGCTTTCCTCTTCCGATGATGTATCAGCCTCCTCCTCTTCCGATGTATCAGTGTCTTCATTCTTTATTTTCCGTTTTGATTTTCGTTTCTTTTGTATTTTATCTTCCTCGCTTTCCTCTTCGATGATGTATCTCCTCCTCCTCCTCTTCTTCGATGTATCAGTGTCTTCATTCTTTATTTTCCGTTTTGATTTTCGTTTCTTTTGTATTTTATCTTCCTCGCTTTCCTCTTCCTCCTCCTCTTCTTCCGATGTATCAGTGTCTTTATTCTTTATTTTCCGTTTTGATTTTCGTTTCTTTTGTATTTTATCTTCCTCGCTTTCCTCTTTCGATGATGTATCAGCCTCCTCCTCCTCCTCCTCCTCTTCTTCCGATGTATCAGTGTCTTCATTCTTTATTTTCCGTTTTGATTTTCGTTTCTTTTGTATTTTATCTTCCTCGCTTTCCTCTTCCGATGATGTATCAGCCTCCTCCTCCTCCTCCTCCTCTTCTTCTTCTTCCGATATATCAGTGTCTTCATTCTTTATTTTCCTTTTTGATTTCCATTCTTTTTCAGTTTTATTTGTTTTATTTTTTTGTGTTTTTTCCAATTCATTTCGTGTTTCATCCGTATCAGTTTCGTCTTCCGAAGATGTGACACCTGGGTTTCCTTTCTCTAACATTTTTAGTGCATCTATGACATCAGTAATATTATTTTTATAATTTTTAATTTTTAAAATAAAATCCATGTTGGTTGTCAACGATAGCAAACGAGGGGGAAGAAGAGAAACGTGTGAATGTGAGTAAATATCAAGACCCTCTTATATAGTCCCTCTTATAGAAGGTTAACGTCCCGTCATATAACAAACAACCTTGTGGGTGTAAATACTCAACCCTTTCCTCTTTCTCTCTTTCTAAGTTTGAAGAAGCACATATTACTTGGTGGGAGATGCACTGGTAACCAGTCGTATAAGAGAAACAGTAGCGATAACACTGTTTTTTTTTCTCTCTCACTCACTCTTTCTCTCTTTCATTTTTTTTTGTTTTTAGAAGAAAACACCTCGTGACTTTGAAATCATTTAAAAATGGCTTTGGAAGACACTACTCGTTGGAAACGTATGAATAAAACACCCTTGTCACGAGCAGGTATATTTTGCCTCGTAGGAAATAATTTAGATCAAATTATTATTCTTCTTCGAAAGAAACCATATAATAGGAACTCGAAAGAGAAGAAAGAAGGATATTTTATAGAGAAAATGTCTCTACCTCGAGGATGTTCCAAATATGAAGATACGACGCTATTAGATACGGCCCTACGAGAATTTAGAGAGGAAACAAATTTTATCAATCCGCTTTTTATAAATGAAATAGCATATGAATTAAGATGGAGAGATTGTAATAATGTATACCGTTATCAAATATTTTTTGCAATAATGTTGGGAAAACCTCAAAAAAAGGACAAAGTGAAGCACAAATTAAAGATTTTGCGTGAAAACAATTGTCACACCGTTCAAATTATACCATTAGAGCAATATTTATTTTTATTTAGAGAATATCAAAGCCAATGTTATGATTTTCACACATATGAACATTTTTTTCGGCAAATTTTGTTTTTTTTAATGAAAATAAAAATATTTTATTGCAATTTGTTAATCAATTTTCTAAGGATGATGTAGAAAAATTAAAAGAACACCATTGTGTACTTAGAATTCATTTCAACATATTTAATCATTTCACTCTATATACAAATAATTTTTATTGGATAAAGGAATATTAGAGACAATACCATTGTATATTTTCAACTTTTTTAAAGCAATTAATTAACCTCACCAACCTTTGCGCAAAGATCACTCTTTATAAACAGTAAAAGAATTATACAAAAATCAACCCATATTTGTGATTTTAAAATACATAAACAAGCATTCAGACTTTTAATACATCCAGATCTCCAACCAATGTCAAGCGATTAGGAAAAGAGTATTCACATTGGAATTGTTTGCCAATGATGTGGTAACGCTTGAAGGATTTTTTTTATAAAGGGGAAGAAAAAACCACTCACTGAAAGTTCTGGCGGAAGTGTCGGTTTCCCCCCCCCCAACCTTATGAGTGAAAATACTAAATAAGAATAACGAAAATGATTATACTATTTTTATTTATTTTGCTTTTGATGTGGAATCTAATAATATTATTGATGTCATCGTCGTTCAAAACACACACGATTATTACTATAGGAGATTCGTTTGACACCAAGACACATACATTTGACGAATATCTATTTGCTAGATTATTGACTCACCGCGCTAATTATTTACGTACATCTAGAGCCGTTTTTCTAAAGGGAATCCAAAACCCTCGATCTCGCTATGATATCGATGTATTTTCAGGAGAGAAATTAAATTCGAATCACTGTTTCATAGATTACGGTGAAGATAAAAACGCTTATTTAGGCATACAAGATTCTCGATTTTTGGGATTAGCTTTCAACGATAACATTTTGCAAAAAACCCACCAAAATCAATTGCAAAATATATTATATGCAAACGCGTGTTTTAAAGTGTCCGAACAGAAACCCACAACCATTTTAATGGAATGGGGACACGCCAACGATAAACACGGTGGAATCGCTGGCGCCAGATCCGAAGAAGGTCATCATATGCGAGGTTCTCCGATTTCATACCCTGATCCGTTATACGGGGTAGAATACCAAACATCACAACTTACAACTTCCTTTCTATACGCTCTGCAAAAATGGAAACTTGCTACCGGCTCCGCCAACACGGTTGTATTGTACGGCGCGCGGAGACCTCCCGATGTTAATGGTGGTGTCTTTCAAATGGGCGATTACGGATACCACGTGATGAAAGCATTCTCAACGCAGGTGGAGAAACTTGACAGTGATGCTTTTCGAAAAGCCAATTCAGAAGATTTCTCCAAATGGACGATATCATCGGGATTTGATCAAAATCGATCTCTGTTTGCATGCCCCGAAAAAGAAGGCGAAAATACGCCTCAACCCCTCGGTTGTGTGTGTTATGTTTCACCTTCAAATACGTATAGACAACGTTTTATTCTACTACCAGCATTGGGAAATGTTACAGGTGGATACGTTTCAGGTTCATCTTCGTTGCGAATCAATCTAAAAGATAAAACTATATTTAGAATATGCAATGAGAAACATATTCTAAATACCCTCGTGGAAACGGAATATTTATGGTTTCCAGGTATGTTTCAAAATATTTCTGAACAAACATGATGAATAAAAAAAAGTCATCTACTCGAATTCATAGTCTTCTGTTCGAATTCTCCAATCTTTTTTTTTTAACAAACCCTATATCACACACATACACACACACATACACACACACATACACACACACATACACACACACATACACACACACATACACACACACACATACACACACACACATACACACACACATACACACACACATACACACACACACATACACACACACACATACACACACACACATACACACACACATACACACACACATACACACACACACTTGGGATAATGATAAATATATGGAGGATAAATGCAGAGAAAGAAACAAAATTGGATGCTGTTGGTAGGATACAAAGCATAAATTCTATGATACCAGAAAAAATAAAAAGAAAAAAATGTTAATTTGTAGTTATTTTTTTATTATCATATTTTACATTTTTTTTCATTCTTTTTAGAAGTCGAAAACCTTTTATTGCCATATTTTTTTTCTTCATAACATCATCGTTGCCACTGTTGGATTTTTTTCATGTTAACGATACAAATTTATTGAACACTATTTTTTTCACATTTGTTTCACACTTAGTTATTTCTTTTGGTTCTTTTCATCATGCGTTGAATTTTGCGAACTTTTTTGGCAATGTGTATAATATGTTTTTCAATGTTTGAAATTTTTGTCTCATTAATGACGGTGAGGTTGATGACTCGCTTCATTTCTTGTTCAACATCTTCTTTAAAGGTGGAGATGCGCTTGATTTCTTCTTCAACATCTTCTTTAAAGGTGGAGATGCGCTTGTTAATTTTTGTCTCATTAGTGGAGATGAGGTTGTTGATTCGCTTGTTTTCTTCTTTAACATCTTCTTTCAAGTTGGAGATGTGCTTGATCATGTTGGAGAAGTGCATCTGAATATAGTCATTATCTACTACACTCTTGTTATTTTGTACACTTTCATCTAATGAATGGTCGGAGGTAGATATGTCGCTGGATGAGGAATTACAGCGATATATTGTGATACACAATAACTATCAATTATAGTAATTAATCACAATGCATCCAGATTTGTCCTAATCGATTTTTTTAATAATTGTGGTATTATTACCATATTGTGATATATAGTAACTATCAGTGATAATAATCTGGACGCATTGTGATTAATTTGTACTGATTGCGGCAACGAAGATTGAAGCACTGATGATTGTGGCAATGGCTTTGACGACGACAATGTCTGATAACACAGCGGTATCGACACATTAGCTACGTCACCTGCGCTTGAGGTTTTAGTCACAAACCATACATATACATAACAATTTGCCATTGTATTGTTAAGATTATCAATTTGTATCGTATGATTGTAGACAAAACAAAAATTATTCGAAACATCTAATTCATAATTATACACCGTAACGTCTCCTTGCATAACCTTTATGTTCGCATATTGAAGCGTGTTTCCAGGTGTCAAAGGATAGCGCCAAAACAATTCCATTTCACTAACATTTTTTTTAATTATGACGTGTAAATTGACAGACGAACTTGGTATCCAGTTGTCAGTCGCGATTACCTTTATCGTCTTCACACTACTCGATAAACGATTGCGCGTTACCTTTACATCAATTCGATATTCACTACCGGCTTTTATTTTATCATCTATCGTAATAAAACAGTGACGATTTGGCCACTGTATGCAAGATTTTATAGATATTTTACTAAAGTAACAATTTATAAAGTTACCAATTTTATCCTTTATTAATAAACAATGACGATCCGGCCACATTTTACAGGCTTTCAAGGACTCGTTAGTCGCATAACAAATATTGTCGTCTAGTGATTCGTTTGAGATTTGTGTAACGTCATTCGTCCAAAATGAACCCATATCATGTTTTGATATAAATTCACGAGATTTAATTTGAATTTCGTAATTAACTTTTGTGAAACATTGAATATTTGGCGGATACCAACTCAATTCAAACCACATCTGTCCAACCATATACACTCGAAGGTCCTCGATGGGAGCAACCGCTTTCGGACACGTTTTACCGTTGACTATCGGACTGGTGTACATATTGATGTGATAATTGTATTTACCTCTACACATTGGTGTAACTTTAACGTTATAATTTGTATCAGCTGATAAATTCCTTATTGTATACGTCAAATGACACAAATTTTGCATTTGTATTTGTTTTTTCCATTCATTATCATATTCTGGTCTCATATATTCCCAATAATAATTTTCCGGACATTCGCTTCTACAATCTATGTGGGTTTTATTTTCTTGAAAAGTTATTTCAAATTGAAGCTCTTCGTTGCTAGCATGGATTAAGCGAGGTATAAACGATACAGACGTGTTATTCGCTAATACATTTTTTGTAACGAAGAATATCATCAATAATAACACAACCATTCTGTCCTTTCGTCGAAAAAAAAAATAAAAATATAAACTATGCTCCCTTTATATCTTGTCTCACAGAGACAACGTCACATATGAAAACAATGTTATAGTGGAAGAAAGAGGAAGAGATGTCACGTCGTACTATTTCTTTCACTCCTCTTCCCTTCACTTCATTCGCTAATATGTCTACAAGACTTCATTAGCGGCTCATATATGAACGTTCTCTTTCCCGTCGGAAAAGGGGAAAAAAGGACGGGAAATCTCGCTCGCCCAGGCAGAAGCGAAATGATTCGTATCCTGACGGCCAATCACGGCTTGCTATAGCCTACAGAGCGCGTCAGATGTAAAAGTCATGTGACGTATTTCCTGGCGTCCTCGAAAGGAAAGAACGGCATCATTTTATCGTTCGCTGTTCGAGTGTTCGCTTCAGTGCACTTTTTTTTATCGGTAGGTGCCGGGCAACTACGTAGCTGAGTATTCGCCTAAAAGAGATTGTGCGAAGATTATCTTGTTCCAAATTGTATGTCTCCGAAACTCTTCTCCCTACTGCCAAAAATCAATTTGTATCCCTTCACGAGATAAAACGTCGGGAAAGACTATAAAACAATTTTTCGCGTTGGTAGGCGATGACAAGAAAAGCGTCCGGTAGGAAAAACGCGGAGGGGAAAAAGAACGTTCTATTGACTACTTTAACAACGTAACATGAACCGAAAGAAACAAATCATATAACCTCTCGCTTTCCCCCACCCCCACCCCACCCCACCATCACTATGATAATACTATATAAGAGTGATCGTCTATCCCCTGTATTCCCCAATTTATCAAAGAAACGAACGAGTTGTAATTGCCTCACTGAGCTGCGTTCATAAGTTTGTGACAATAAATTAAAAATAATGGAAAATTTATCAAATTTTCTCTCTAAAAATCAAGATGCACATGATTTTCTAGCGGAAACGACACTTCAAAATAAAAAACGAACGTTAAAAGGAAAGAAAGATTCGTCTCAATACTCGTCGTCTAATTTACTACACCTTTCATCACCCGTGTATTCATACGATAATAATCAAATAACTTTCAATCCAGAGATGTTATCGACAAATCAAGCAACAACGTTTAATCCAGAAATGTTATCGGCGACGATTCTCGAAGAACAACAAAAAACTTTAAATAAGAAACAACAGCAACAACAATATACATATCCGTATGAGAATAATCAAGTAACGTTAGAAACAGAGATGTCACGATCCCCGTCACCAGCAATTATCGAAGATAATAATCTTCAAGAAAAATCGACAGTGGAAAAGAAGAGAAAGCTAGCGTCAGAGGCGGCAGAATTGACGATGGGAAAGAAGAGAAAGCGTAACGAAGATGGTCATCAGTTACCAAAATCCAAAGAGGGTTATATTGCTTTAGTGTATGTTTGTGGTGGAAAAATTTTAAATGCGTTAATAAATCCAGACTCGGCTTCCGTTAAAGAGTATTTAGATAACCTAAATAAAACTAGAACTTCGCAATTTTTCGAATATTGTAATAATATGAAAGAATCTTCGAAAAATTGGGAATGAGATTAACATAGAATCATTAAAATCTGAAGAATATTTGCATTTTTATTTTATATAAATAAAAAAAATAAAAGCGGAAGGAGGGAGAATATTTGTATTTTATTTTATGATTTTTTTTGTTTTATATTATAAGAATAAATAATCAACGCGCAGAAGGAGGAAAAATATTTGTATTTTTATTGTATATAAATAAAAAAAGGTTTAAAGGTTTTTGTTTACATTATGAATTTTTCAGAAGTATTTGCTCACATTCCCGTTGAAAGTTATAAAAAATGGAATATATTGTTTAATAAAACTTCAAAAGAGCTGTCAAATCTTATGATATCAACGTCGAAAAGAAATGACATAAATAGATTCGAACCGATTATACAATATTGCTCTGACGCTTTACAGGAATACATTCGTATATTATTTGACGAAGTTAGAGATTATCAATTGAGAAATAAAACGATCAATTCGAGCTTAATAAATCAACGCGTCGGTACGGAAATATTCAATAGAATATTAGTTATTATCGAGGGTTTACACAGAAATAAAATTGAATATACTATTCAATCTGTAAATGCTTTTCGTCCAATGTTGCAAGTGTACGATCAATTAATGGTTCATCCTTCAATGCCTTTTTTATTTGTAGACGATAATGGCAATTTGAAAGCAACTACACTAGAAGCAGAAGGAGAAGAAAACGATAACTATCCCTCTATATTTACAAAAATTTCGTCCGAAACCATTTGGAACAATTGGGAACATGCACGAAATATCAGAGATCCCGTTACACGGTACAATGCCATGTTCCATACATACCAAGATTACAAAGGTTTAGACGTAAACTCTCGCTTTGCTCTGTTTTTAATGTTAGACTATATGCGTATCAAAGAAAACATAATTCTCCCTCCAGAGATTTATGCAGATAGTTATATGGATCGTTTCTTGATTCTTTTGGGACCCCCGGGTTCCGGAAAGAGTAATCTTCTTATTACCATCGCCCGTTTTTTAGATATTCCAATGTTTGAATTGAATAATGATGGATTTATTACGAAATATGCGGGCGAAGGAGAGCAAAATATACGACTCATGTTTCAATATCTTGAAAATTTCAATCAACACCGAGGTGTCATTGTTGTTCTCAATGACGCCGATTCAATTTTTTCTCCGCGAAGCAGCAACGCAGCTGAATTTGAAAACCGCGTTAAATCCACAATGTTGTCCACATTCGATCGCTTAACTCGATCAAATAATAAAAATTCAATCGTCTATTTCTGTATGACGAGCAATATCGATTTAGATCCTGCCTTAGTACGTCGCGGTAATGTCATACATATGGAAATAAATAATAAAATACTAATTAATCTTCTGTTTCAAATTGCATTGAGATTCAAAGTAAATCTAATTTCGAATAACAATACCAAAGTTAAAGAAAACGACACAGAATGGATGGAATTAAAAGAAATTTTATCAAAATATACTGACCCTATAAAACCGACTTTTTTAAATACTTTTTTTTCGTATGTTTATAATTTTGCCAGATATAAATTACTCAATGCAAGTAGTATAATAGAAGACGTTAGTGAAAATAATAGCAACTTGATATCCATAAATGGCGAATCGCTTGTAGAAAAACTAATTATCGTTAATGACTTTGTAATTGAACAATTTACATTTACAGAAGAAATACAATCACTAGATTACACAAAAATTGGTATTGGTGTTTATTGTAAAAAAATACCTTCTCTAATGAAAGAAGAGATAATACAAAATTATAATAGAAACCTTGAGCAATTATAAATTACTTTGAATAAAAACATGAAATTGAATGACATTTAACCAAAAAAAAATTAACAAAAAGAAAATTAAAATAGAACGATTATGGGAATAACAGGATTTGGAAATGGGAAAGTGACTTTATTAAAAAAAACTTTTTATTTTCATAAAAACATTGAACGATTATAAATTTCACATTGCTTAATACCTTTGCGTTTAAGCAAAAAAAATATTTTCTTATACATCCTATCCAAATTTGCAGTTGAAAAATTCAATATTATTCTAATATTATCACATTTTTTTACCAAATCCGTCAAAGGGTCCAGAAAATATAATTCAAATACATTTTGGGCCATAGTTGAAATCAATTCGTTGTCTATCGCGATCTCGGGTACGGACCCACTAGATATAAGCATTATAAACATATGAGGATTAGAAATGGCCTTTTCCAAAAGGTGAGACGATCCAACGTCAATAATCCAAATTTCAGTCACCTGTGTTTCGTGATTATTTATAGTGTTTAGATAAAATAAACGCGCTTGTTCATGTTGGGCATACATTTTTTCCATATCTATAGAAAGCATATTACAATAGCGTTCCAATAGCATATACAAATGTCCATGATTAATGACAGTCATCTCTCTCTTTCCCTTTGCTCTCTCTAAACACCAATGGTATAAATATCACTCTTGCATCAAAATTTATATATTCATCGTCTTTTATTATAATATACACGTCTTGAATTCCTGTTTTCTTTATGTCTGTGAAGTTGATATGAAGCACATCTTGATTTATTCACGAGTAAAATAATATCAATGATTACCATTATAATAAGTACAATCATTAAAATTATAGTAATAATATGGTAATAATCCATTAAAAAAAATTTTGTAGTAGCGTCTGTCGTATTCTTTGATTCCTTGAAGATTGAAGGCGCCTTCAAAGTCAAATCCACTGCACCTGTTTCATTTGAATTCGTTTCTAACGTTTCCATTGTATCCGTTGCATTCTTTGCGGATAATGCTGCTTCCGATGGTATAGGCTTTGTTGTTGCTTCTGCTGCTTCTGTTGTTGATTCTGCTTCTGTTGTTGATTCTGTTTCTGTTGTTGATTCTGTTTCTGTTGTTTCCGATGGTGCAGGCTTCGTTGGTGGTTTTAATTTATCTGTTCCATTCTTTACGAATACTGCTTTTGTATCTATTGCTTCCGTTGGTGGTGGCATTGTTGTTGTTTCGGCTGCTGTTGTTTCTGTATCTGGTGCTTCCTTTGGTGGTGGTTTTGGTGAACTTGGTGCTTTCTTTGGTGGTGGCATTGTTGGTTGTTTCGGCTGCTGTTGTTTCTGTATCTGGTGCTTCCTTTGGTGGTGGTTTTGGTGAACTTGGTGCTTTCTTTGGTGGTGGCATTGTTGTTGTTTCGGCTGCTGTTGTTTCTGTATCTGGTGCTTCCTTTGGTGGTGGTTTTGGTGAACTTGGTGCTTTCTTTGGTGGTGGCATTGTTGTTGTTTCGGCTGCTGTTGTTTCTGTATCTGGTGCTTCCTTTGGTGGTGGTTTTGGTGAACTTGGTGCTTTCTTTGGTGGTGGCATTGGTGAACTTGGTGCTTTCTTTGGTGGTGGTTTTGGTGAACTTGTGTCATTCTTTGCTGTTGTTGTTTCTGTATCTGTTGCTTTCGTTGATGGCGGCATTGTTTCTGGTGATTCCTTTAGTGGTGGTTTTGGTGAACTTGTGTCATTCTTTGCGGATGCTGCTTTTGTATCTGTTGCTTTCTTTGGTGGTGGCATTGTTGTTGTTTCGGCTGCTGTTGTTTCTGTATCTGGTGCTTCCTTTGGTGGTGGCATTGTTTCTGGTGATTCCTTTAGTGGTGGTTTTGGTGAACTTGTGTCATTCTTTGCGGATGCTGCTTTTGTATCTGTTGCTTTCGTTGATGGCGGCATTGTTGTTGTTTCTGCTGCTGAATCCGTTTCATTATGCGATAATAACATCCCTTCGGGCATTCCCATTACGTTCATTTCACTTGTTAATAATAATGCGAGAGTAATAGCTAATAAAATTGAATACATAGTGCTACGGGGAGTGTTCTTTACAGTTCTGGGCTTGGTTGTGTTATGAATTAAATTTTTCACACACGCTTCTTCTTATATAAAATCCCATTTTCCTTCATCTCTCACCCCCACCCTTCCGTTGTATCAATTGCCCCCTCCATCTCATTCTCTCCTTTTCATTTGCCTACAGTCTCTGTCCTTCCCTCCCTCCTATATTATGTATTCCGGGGGGGGGGGTGATTGGGTGAGGGGGTCGGATCGGGAGAGTGGAAGGAGTTATTCTTTATTTATGATTGTTTGTAAAACACGCGAATATGTTTCTAGTTTACCTAAATCACACAAAGTATCGAATATAGATTCCACGTGTTTTAAATGGTTTTGAAAGTTGACGTCTTTCACCTTCATATCGTATTCCAAGTACATGTTTAGAAAATTTATAGATTGCTGATAATTGCTTACTCTGTGAATACCTCCGGCTCTGATTACATTATCACATAAATGCATATATATATTTTGATAATCGGACCGCACATCAAACGGTCGAATGGAATTGGGTGATAAACGTGAAATGAACCGTGTAATAAACTGTAACGGTTTCGGTCTATGCATTCCGTTTGTATTTTTTATATTTTCGTCGATTTGTTTTTTTTGTTGTATCGTATCATATCTAAGAATTTGCGCTTGAATATTATGATCCATGTAAACACAATCTGAATTTTTTTTTGAATACATTACAGTTTTTAGCATGTTTTTGTCACCATGTATAAATCGAAACATACAAACGAGCGGACCAACGTACATGTAAAGACCTGGACACATGTCTATAGATCTTTCGATTCTATTTATAAAGTGGACAATGGATAATTCTGTAGACAAGTTTTGATCATTGTCGTTTTCAAATTGTTTTTTTGTATTTTCATCGTATCTCGAATTTGCTATCGCTAAAGACAGACGACGAAAGGCATAGGATATAAAATTATTGTAATTTGTTAAAATGGTAACTGTTTTAAATAAGGCTACTAAATCTATTTCAAACTCTTGATTATTTATTAAATTTTCGTATAATTTTACAAAGGGGATTATCGTTTCTCTAAATAATTTGTAATCATTTTCTCTTTGCAACCGTAATAATGTTTCTTTATCCTCTTCTTTATTGTCCATCTTATTATATTATTTAAGTTTGTTATTCGTTGAGTTTTATATCTCCTTTAAGTAACGCTTTGAAATGAGGAAAATTGTTATAAATAATTGCCGTTGAAACACTCATAATTACTAGAAAGTATACAATAAAAACAATTTGAATAGATGTAAAAATCGGTTTTAGATAACTCTGAACATTGGAAGAACCAAATGTTGGCATCTTTATCACTGTTGTAACGAACGAGTATAAAAAACCCCCTCTTATACATTCCAACAATTTTTGACTGTATGACTTTGGCGAAATTTTTCTCTACGTCTTTTTCTAGTGAAATACATCTCTAAGAATTTTTTTAATACTTAAGATCAAGAAATAAAGCTTGTAATTTTTTTTTGTATAAACGTCTTTTTGTGTATGTCCCGAAATTTATTTGTGTGTGTATGTGTGTATGGATTTTATCGGCAGGTATTGGTGACATGCATCTCGGTTTCGCGAGCAACAATGTCATTCATTATATTTAATGATTGTTCTTTATGTAAACTTCTTTTGACGTAACGTAACGTGTCCTTTTTCGATGCGTGTCCCGCAATTTTTTGTGCGTGATAGATACCATATCGTTTATATATTTTTCCGATATTGTATCGCCTAAATGAATGAAGAGAAACGTGTTTTTTTCGAACACCGTGTTTCTTTTCAAGTATTTTGGGATAAAATATTCTGGAATAAAATACGTTCATCGAAATAACGGAAAACAAATTACCCGACCAAGAAACTTTGTTTGCTAGAAAACGAAGGGCAATTTGAAGTAGCATTTGATATTTTTTTACATATTCCACGGAACAGTAAATTGTAACGTCTTGATGCTTATCACGCGTCAGCACGTAACCGCGTTCCACGAGTAACGTGAGATCTGTAACGGGAAGCGAAAGCAACCGTCCTGGACGCCATCCCGTCGCTCGGAGTAAAACTAGCAAACACGTGAGACACAAGAGACGTTTTCCATAGTGCGCGTTACCGTGTACATCGCCTAACATTTCATTTCCTATGGTGTCTAACTGATACGACGACACGATATGACCTCTAGTGAGAGCCGTTTGAAAAGATTGTATAAAAGTGTCTATCGATTGAACGACTCGTTCACTGTGTACCAAGGGCGTAAAATCGTCAAGGATATATTGTAATCGTCTGGCTCGATTGTGATTATTGCAACTACGGTAATATAATATACGTTGTTTCATAATTTTGTACCACTTTGTACCACCACTAGGTGTTAGGTAATTGCGAGGTGTTGATATGTTTAAGCGGTTAAACGCTTTTCGTATATATTTGACTGTAGTCGACCATTTGTATTTATATAACAAATCTTCTAGAATGTCTGCGACTGCATCTTTGAAATCTACGTCCAATTTAAAGCGATCCTCGATAAATGCCATCACCGCCGCCTCTTTCGCATCATTACACGACATGTCGGATACGGATGAGGAAGACGCATGTAACGTAATGAGATTCGTTTCTTTGCGTGATATAGAAACAAAATACGAAATAGAAGCTTTACCCTATAAAAGAGTTTGGAAACTGATTAGTTCTTATGAAGCGATTAATCAACGTTTGCGAAAGATTCACTCTTCTTCGTTTCGACAGTGTCGTCATAAAAAGAAATCGCTAAACGAGAAATTCTGCCAAAATTGTGTTAAAACGATTAACGATATGAAATCCATCATGATACGGTTTAAATGTGTTATGAATAGAATGGCGCTGCTAAAAGAAATTCGCCTCGTGACGCCGCCTCTAAACATCATTGCACCGACTCTTTTTTATAACATTTCAACAATTTTGAAAAAGCAAAATCCTAGTGACATATTTCCGAAACAGTTTAGGGATATCAACACTATACTACGCGGTGGAAATATTAAAAAAATGGTACAAGCTAAAAATTCACCTCGAAAACGCATTCGACCGAGTAAGGGTAACAGTTTTCGTTGCACCTTTTTACCGGTTCCACACGCACAACTCGACTGTGTTTACATACCACTCGAACTGGCGCTCAAACTGGACGTGTGGGATACACAACATATTGACACTTCGCTTGAAGAACCACCTTTTGTGGTATTGTTGAAGCGAGATCCTGTATTGTATACCGTTATATGTCTGAGTAAAGTGGCGATTGTATCTGACGGATTCTTTGAAGTTTGCGATAGAGGTAGATCAGTGCGTTACTATGACAATGTAGACAAAATGTATAACGTTACCATCGGAATACATCCCGTTTATTGTGACAAGAGTGGAACAGATGCAGACGGCGACACATTGGCTTTATTCATATTTCGGTGTCGAAATATCATTCGAGAATTATTATTTAAAAATATGATTGAAAATAATTTTATTCAACCGATTAATAAAATAATCACCAGCGTTCCACAAACTAGTGCATTTACGGTGGCTACAGATTGGTTGACGAAACGCCATGCTACCCACGTACCACCATGGAAGGATTTCGAAAGTGAAGACGCAGATATTAACTTTGTATTAGACTATGTGTGTATTAAAAATGCGAAAAACATGAACGTTACACATGTTGTAAACACGACTAGTAGAATTATAGCGTCATGTTTTTCTTCGAAACAAGCGTTTGTATTTTTACGACACTTTGATGAATATGTTAAAACAAAGAGGCGATGTTCTGGCTTTCGATTCGAAAAGGCAACGTTAAACGCTAATGCTGCTGACGTCATTCCACCGCTTTGGTATGAAGCTCTCATAAAGGCGGGAATTGTCGGTGGAGATCGCGAACGTTTGTCTAAGTTGTTGGAGAAATCGCGCTGTGCCATCGAGGGCATCGTCAATGTTAAGGAACTGATGCACGAAAACGCAGAATATAGAGAGGATTTTTTTGAAACGTTAAAAAACATGTCAGATGTGGGATATGCTCTACAAAAAACCCATTCTAATGTGCAAAATGTAATTGTAGACAAGGGTGAAGTTTATTTTATGAACAGGCATATGGGTCATATATTTGATTGGTATACAGAGATTATGAATCCAGAGATATGTGAATTTATTTACGAAACGAGCCAATAAAGACTTTTTGAAGTTCCTTAAATAAAGACGAGTTCATTTCTCATTTTCCAGTTTCTATTTCCTGTTTCTTTATTAATGGATTTTGTTCTTCATTGTTTTCGTGTTTACGTTTTCGTGTTTTCGTGTTTTCGAATTGCTTCTCGCGTTGGT
The DNA here is from genome assembly GCA_011170035.1 of Teleogryllus occipitalis. Classification (NCBI taxonomy): domain Eukaryota; kingdom Metazoa; phylum Arthropoda; class Insecta; order Orthoptera; family Gryllidae; genus Teleogryllus; species Teleogryllus occipitalis. The sequence goes on along the minus strand of BLKR01000005.1, from coordinate 819,625 downwards.
TTTCTTCAGTTTCGAGTATCTTCTTTTCCTTTTCATTTGAAGGTTTTTTCTTTCGTGTTTTGAGTTTATCTGTTTTTGGAGTTTTTTTCTGTCTTGTTTTGAGTTTATCTGTTTTTGGAGTTTTTTTCTGTCTTGTTGTACCTGGTTGTAAGGTTACTGTATCTTCTGTTTCGAGTTTGTCAATTTTCTCTTGAAGTTGCTGTTGAACTTCTTTTTTTTCTGTTTCGAGCTTGTCAATTTTCTCTTGAAGTTGCTGTTGAACTTCTTTCTTTTCTGTTTCGAGCTTGTCAATTTTCTCTTGAAGTTGCTGTTGAACTTCTTTCTTTTCTGTTTCGAGCTTGTCAATTTTCTCTTGAAGTTGCTGTTGAACTTCTTTCTTTTCTGTTTCGAGCTTGTCAATTTTCTCTTGAAGTTGCTGTTGAATCTTTTTCTTTTCGATTTCTAATTTATGTTTCTGTTGTTCTAATTCCTTTTCTAAAATCATTATAAATTGTTTTTGAACTTCGTTCTTTTCTGTTTCGAGTTTCTCTATTTTCTCTTGAAGTTGCAGTTGAATCTCTTTCTTTTTCATTTTGAATTCATTCTCTAAATCAATTTTAAACTTTATGAAATTATTTTCAATTTTTTGTTGAAGTGCATCCTCCTTATTAATATTTTTCAACGTTAATTCCATTTTCTGTCTTTCTAATTCATTCTTGAACATTATTAATTGTTTCTCCTTTTCCTTTTCAAGTTCCTCAATTTGCTTTTGAAGTTCTAATAATTCCTTTTCATATTCAACTTTTAATTCTTTGATTTGCATTTGAAGTACTCTTTTCTCTTCATTTCCACTTTTTAATTCCTTTTCATATTGCTCGATTTGCTTTTGGAGTTCTCTATTCTTTGTCTCTTCTAATTTATTTTTCTGTTTTTCTAATTCCAATTTTTCTTTAAATTCATTTTGTTTTTCTATAAGTTTTTTATTTTCCTGTTGAAGTTCGTTTCTCTCTTTTATCTGCTTTCCACCTTGACATACATACGGCATCGGTCGTCCCTTTTTAGATATATTCTCTTCCTGAAGTTTTGAATTATCTTTCTGAAGTTTTCCATTCTTTTCCTGAAGTTTTGCATTTTCTCCCTGCAGTTTTGCATTCTCTCCCTGAAGTTTTGCATTTTGCTTTTTAAGTTCGTCTATTTCTCTTTTCTGTTTTTCACCTTGATATGCACACGGTGTCGATCGAATCTTCTTAGATGTACTCTCTTCCTTAAGTTTTGTATTTTGTGTTTTATCTAATGATAATTTGGTTTTAAGTTGTTGGTTTTCATTTTTGAGTAGCTGGAGTTGTTGGTGGTGTTCTTTTTGAAGTTGTTGCAGTTGCTGGTTTTCCGTTTGGAGTTGCTGGTTTTCCGTTTGGAGTTGCTGGTTTTCCGTTTGGAGTTGCTGGTTTTCCGTTTGGAGTTGCTGGTTTTCCGTTTGGAGTTGCTGGTTTTCCGTTTGGAGTTGCTGGTTTTCCGTTTGGAATTGCTGGTTTTTTGTTTGGAGTTGCTGGTTTTCCGTTTGGAGTTGCTGGTTTTCCGTTTGGAGTTGCTGGTTTGTTTGGGAGCTGTGTTTTGCCGTTTGGTAAGTTGCTGGTTTCTGGGTTTGCGGTTTTCATTAACAATAATGTCCAATCTATTACTGCTCATCTTATTAACATATCAAACTCATATCTTCGGTGCTAGTGGTGTACTTTGCATATTATCATCTCCAGTACTTTAATTTTTCCATTTTCGTAATTACTTGTTATTTCTTCAATTTGTTTCTGGTGTTTAGCGGTTATTTCTTCATAATGTTTTTTTAATCTTTCAATACACTGGATATCTATCTGCTCGATATTTACTTGTGACAATTCGTTTGCTATAGACTCATCGCTATTTTGTTGTCTGGAAGCGGTGCTAGTGGATACGGAATCATCGTTTACTTCTCGAAAAGGAGGAAGGGTAAAATTAAACTGAAGTTCTTGGCTCTTTTTTATCTGTTCTGAATAATCTACTCTGGCTATAATCCAAGTTGTCTTTTCAAACAATTTATTTATCACCGTAATTAAATTATTTAATTCTACATTATTTATCAAATCATTATAAACTTTATGTATTTGTTCATTTCCCATTTTGATTTGAAAAATAGAATCACATATTTTAAATAATTTATTAGAATCGAATAAAAAATGTAAAGGTTTAAGAAAGAATTCTAATACAATAAGCTGTGTCTCTTTTTTTATATCATTCGGTTGGTAATTGCAGAAAAATTGTGAAAACATATTTTTCACTCTTGCCCCACCCAACCAATATACTCCGGGCGATCTAACACCTTCGTTCATTCTAACAATGCTCGCTCGATCTAGTTCTATTCCCTTGTCACCGTATTCATATTTAACGCCGCCGCTAAATCCGATTCTTAACAATGCACCCGGAGGCATAAGACGTTTTCCCGTGTAATCGTACGAACCAATTACATTCACGGTGTGGGAATGGGAGTGCTGAGATTGTTGAGGACGATGGGGGGGAGGAGAAGGGACTATTACCGCCTCGGTCGCGCCTTGTTTTGAAACACTAGTTGTACTGACAGTGGTATTGGTTTTACTCTCGTTGCTATCATATTCCTCCCGTTCTGACCTGACAGTTTTAAAAGATGTCGCTTCATAATTCACCGGATATGATTGCATTTCGTTTTTTTTTTTTAAAAAATTCCTCCTTCTTATTTTTATATCAATTTCGTCTTGGTCTCCATTTTTGTCGTCTCCGTTTCCATTGGTTCCGTCTTTGTCTCCAGTTTGGTCGTTGATTCCTCATCATCGTCAAAATTACAAAAATTAATTCGAATATCTTTCATCAAAATTATATTTCGATCAATTTTCAAAAAACGAGGCATCTTTCGTATGTTCTTTCGTAGTTCCCCTGTGTAGATTCGGTCGTTTATTGCTATATTATTCTCCGAACTTATACCAACGAGTTCAGTGGAGAGTTTTATCTCTAAATTGAGACCGGGATGACACGGATGATATATGTCATTGATATATGCATCATTAAAAATAGATAAATGGGATGATAATAGAGGAAGCGTACCATCATCCCACGAGGCATCTAGAAATTGAGTAGCAAATGTGGCAAACGGATCGACGTTGTATCTCTTTGATATTTGTTTTGTTGTATTGGCATTAATTTTTTTTAAAATGAAGGAAAATATTTCGTCTTTGGTTATCGTGAATGTAATTTCACTTGAATTCATTTTCAATCTCTTTGTATCGTTTAATTCAGATCTCGTATCGTTTGAATACATTCTAAATCTTTTTTTTTTATCATCGTTTGATACAATTTTAAAATGTAATTCTGCATGATTTACTTTTAAATAATTACATAGACTTGCATTTTCTTCAATAATTTTATTCATTGTTGAATAATCTAAACTAATGGGAAACCTCTCATAATATTTTAATAGTAACAAAATAAACACCATAAGATCTAGACAAATTAATTCACATCTATTTTTTTGTTCAAACACTATCAATATAAATAAAGTTTCTTCTTTGTCTATTATATTTGCATATAATTGAAACAAATGTGTTATTTTCACAAATAATTTATTCCCTATATCCAATAGTATTTCTGATTTATTCGATTCAAGCAGTTGTACATACTGCCAAAACTCGTCCTCGCTACATTTCACAACAGTTGAGTCATTTTTATAAGACATTACACTACAATATTCATGATCATTAGCCCATATTAAATTTGATTGATTGTTATCATTGATACATTGTTTCAATATTTCGGGAATATTAGTTAAACTTAAATACTTTTCTCCCGGTTTTGCCTTTTCTTCCGGTTCTGCCATAATTGTGAACGAAACTATGACAATGTCTTATTATACAAATGATACAAACATGTGGGTAAACGCTTCTAATGTAATTGACAAATTTATTCGAAAAAAACGTCATGATATTTCATCCTATTCCACTAATTTATACGCGCTCAAGAAAAGTAACGCGTTTTTTCTATTTATTTTGGGATTTATTATTGTTATAATCCTTGTGACTAGCATCAATATTATTTCAAAATACAGAGTTGAAAACGATAATGTAACATCGAATGGGTGAAAAAGTTGTATGTAAATTCTAATAAACATTCGGGAATTTGATATAGTAAATTCAATGGTGAAAACAAAATACAATGCGTATTATTTTCAGTCGTCAAAATTTTAACATTGACGCCTCCAGCAAATTCTACGATGGTCTTCAAATATGCAAGTATTTGAAAATAGTGATCACGACGCATGCATTCGATTAAAACAAACGGATGGATGAGCTTTGCGTGTTTAAATACTGACAATGTAAAACGATCATCCTGACCCAAATCACAGCTAAAAATATTTGTTAATGAATAACAATCAAAATTATTAAAATTAGAAATTTTAATTTCACTAAAAGCAACATTGTTTTTTTCCTGCACAACAATCTTAGCAATAAGTATGGAAATTTTTAACTTAAAATGTTTTTTTTTATTAGATAAACATTTGTAAACGTTATTGCCGTTATTTTCCAAAAAAACCAAATGAAAATGAATATTTTCTTCTTCGTTATCATTACACGCTTTTCTCACTAGCATATGTTCATATAATCTCGTCGTTCCGTCTTGCTCGTTGACATCAAATAACCACGAAATAAAAGTCGGTTGATCAAAAGCTAAGGCCTCCCAGTGAATTGCGAGAAAGGGCCAGGCTTTAAAATGTCTAATTCGATTCATTCTTTTCGTATCGATCGCTTTGGAGAACCATTGGGCCTTGGTACTCTGTCTCGGAGGTCCCCAAACTGTAGTGTAGCAAAAATTAGAGGAAAAAGAAATTATATTTTCGTTACCACATCGTTGTTTCTCCTGTTCGATAATCATCCAGAAATGATATTCGAGATATATGTAAAGCGGAACATACTCTTTCGTGTATAAAATATCCAATAGAATAAACGTGTCGGATAATTCGTTTATAACGTATACGCCGAAAGCTGCTACAAGACACTTATAAAAAATAACAGCAAACCATAAAAATTCTATGTCATTCGTGTCATTCTCCTCCGAAAAGAGAAAATATTTAAATTTACATATCAATGTCTGTATTTCATTTTCCGTTATATTTGAAGTAATTAGCACATACACAAACTCTTGAAAATCATCATATAAAAGATCCCACGGAAGTTTGTGTACAGAATTGATAAATATTTCTGGATAAGCGATACATAAATTTTCAGGCACGGGTAATTTTGCGAAAAAGAAATATTCTTCTAGAATACTAAAGGCAAAATGCCATCGCCAATTGAAAAAAAAATCTTTTTCTTCTTGTAATGAGTCATCGTCCTTTTGCATCGACCGAGGACTGATCGCGTGTGCCAACGCTCTACAATAGGGTAAATACAAAGGTAGAGCTATATTTTTAGGCAAAAATGAGCTACTCAATGGTTTCGTAATAACTAAATCAGAAACATTGTGATTATATCTGAGAGTTATTTCAGTCGAATTTGGTAATTTTGTACGTACACATGAGTGATGTAGTAGAATATATTGGAATCGCGAGAATAGAGAAGAACCGAGGTCGAGTATAGGCTTGTACGTGTAACAATTTTTTTCGGTGTATATTTGAGAATGTTTTATTTTTATACGCCCTCCGGATATTATCGAAAACAAAGAAACGATCCATTTGTTATAATTTTCTTTTGTTAATGATAACATAACCCTAGCCGAATATACCTGCCGTTTATTACAATATGTTTCATGAAACTTACGACTGTAAATATTTTTATTCTCACGAAACCCATAACCAGAATCCATATTGACTGACTAAAGAAATACTCCCGCGGTATCTGGTATATTTATTATTCCGTGGTACTGTATTGTAGTGGGGGGGGGGGGAGGACAGGGTTGATGGTTCAGGTCAATGAATCCTCTTTTTTTTTCTTTTTTCCTCCTACACAAAAGCTCTCCTTACGTCAATTTTATACCTATGTGAGAGAGAGTTGTAAATCTATAGGCGTATTTGGGTTTTTCTTCTCAAATATATCTAATTTTCTACAATAAAAGCTGGATAATTTTTGTAAATGTAATATGAATTCTTTATCCATGTTATCAACGTCGGATGATATATAAAAGGGTTTTATCAAAAATGGTAAAATTATATCCAAAACGTCAAATATTAAATGTAATTTAATTTTATTGATAGATTGGTGTTTATATTTTTTCCTATATTTATATATAGAATGAATTATATGTTTCAGTAGGATAAAACTGTAAAAAACATCATCTTCGCTAAAAAGATATTGGCGTAATTCGATAAATTCAGAACAAGCTCTAACGATATCATCGTAGTGCATCGAAATATGTCTAAAGGGTTTTGCCTTTTGGTTTGCTTCGATACTGATCTTCGTAATAACCTTTTCCATAACATTTCTCCAAAACGAAAATTCATAATGTTGAGCTCTGTTATGATTCCCATCTAGTAAACGACCAATATTCGTGGCGTAATTAATAAAATGAAGCTTTTGTACATTATTGTCATGTTCTATTTGCTCTTCTACAAATTGAAATTCACCACGTTTTTGTCGTCTAATCATAGCAAGTAATTCATTTGCTAATTTTTCGCGATGCTCGTGTAATTCATTGTCGACGTCGCTCATCTTACGCAATGAAATAAATATCACTCAACTTTATAGGTTTTTGTAACCGTTGAAAATATCTCTCTTATCCTCATATCTCGAGATAAGGGGAGTGGAAGGGGGAGGGGGGGAAAGGGGAGGGGAAAGGGGGGGGGGTTATGATAAAAAATGAAAAATTATTTTATTTTATTTTTTTTGGTTACTTCTTGTTTGGTAAACCAATGCCGTCTTTATTAGTCACAATTCTTTCTTACAATTTATATTCAATTTTTAATACCACAATTTGGACAATAATTGAAATTGTGATAAATTATATCATTACAAGATCTACAAAATTGTATATAATTTTTATTTAAATCTAACGTAGCTTCGATAATCATGTTGAGAAGATCACCCAAAGTAGGGGGAGGTCTTGTAACGGATTGTGCCTTCATCTTCAAATTAAAAGGTCATCAAAATTGTGGCGGGGAGGGCTGCGGGGTTGTTTATAACGCGGGGGTTGGTTATAATGCGAGGGTTGGTTATAATGCGGGGGGTTGGTTATAATGCGGGGATGCGAAGTTAATCTGTCGACGAAATCGTCGACGTTGATATTATTATTTACAAGCAACTCCATACATTTAGTATGACCGTTTCGAGCAGCAATATGAAGTGCCGTATCTCCGTCAGTATTTTTCATAGAAATGTCCACACCAGCTTCTATAAGCAACTTCACGCATTTAGTATGACCTAACCTAGCAGCAAGATGAAGCGCCGTATCTCCGTCAGTATTATTTTTCATAGAAATGTCCACACCAGCTTCTATAAGCAACTCCACGCATTTAGTATGACCTAACCTAGCAGCAAGATGAAGCGCCGTATCTCCGTCAGTATTATTTTTCATAGAAATGTCCACACCAGCTTTTATCAACAACTTCACACATTTAATATAACCTAACATAGCAGCAAGATGAAGCGCAGTATATCCGTCAGTATTAGTGATATTGACGATGGTATTACTTCCAATATCTTTTAAAAGCGACTTTACATATCCAGTATCATCGAGAGCAGTAGCAATATGAAGCTCAGTATATCCATTAGTATCATTTTGCGTAGAAATATCCACACACTCATATATAAGCGACTTAACACAGTCAATATGACCTGATCTAACAGCAAGATGAAGCGCATTATATCCGTCATTATTAGTGATTTTGAGAGTGGTATTACTTCTAATAGCTTCTCTAAGCAACTCTACACATTCAGTATGACTTAACCTAGCAGCAAGTTGAAGCGCAGTACATCTGTCGTTATTAGTGATATTGAAGTTGACATCATTTACAAGCAACTTTACACATTCAGTATGACCGTTTCGAACAGCAACATGAAGCGCCGTATCTCCGTCTTTATTAGTGATATTGAAGTTGGTATTATTTACAATTGCTTCTACAAACAACTTCACACATTCAGTATAACCGTTTCGAGCAGCAACATGAAGCGCCGTATCTCCGTCTTCATTAGTGATATTGACGGTGGTATTACCTACAAGCAACTTCACACATTCAGTATGACCGATAGCAGCAGCAAGATGAAGCGCAGTATTTCCGTCTTTATTAATGATATTGAAGTTGGCATTATTTACAATTGCTTCTACAAGCAACTTCAAACATTCAGTATGACCGAAACCAGCAGCAAGATGAAGCGCAGTATATCCGTTAACATTAGTTATATCGATTGCTTGTACAAGCAACTTCGCACATTCAGGATGACCGAAACCAGCAGCAAGATGAAGTGCAGTATATCCGTCATTATTAATGATATCGAAGGTTGTATTACCTACAAGCAACTTCACACATTCAGTATGACCGTTTAGAGCAGCAAGATGAAGCGCAGTATGTCCGCAAGCATTAGTGATATCGAAGGTTGTATTACTTACAAGCAACTTCACACATTCAGTATGACCTTCAGCAGCAGCAAGATGAAGCGCAGTATTTCCGTCAGCATTAGTGATATCAAAGGTTGTATTACTTATAAGCAATTTCACACATTCAGTACGACCAAGAGCAGCAGCAAGATGAAGCGCCGTATCTCCGTTATAATCAGTGATATCAAAAGTGGCATCATTTACAATTGCTTCTATAAGCAACTTCACACATTCAGTATGACCTTTTCGAGCAGCAAGATGAAGCGCAGTATGTCCGACAGCATTAATGATATCGATTGCTTTTACAAGCAACTTCACACATTCAGTATGACCGTTTCGAACAGCAACATGAAGCGCCGTATCTCCATCTTTATTAGTGATATTGAAGTTGGCATCATTTACAATTGCTTCTACAAGCAACTTCAAACATTCAGTATCACCGTTTCGAGCAGCAACATGAAGCGCCGTATCTCCGGCAGAAATCGTAGCATCGTTGTCATTATTAGCGATAGACATTTTAATAAGAACTGAGTGATGTCTCCTTTTACTTCGGATATTTATACTTTTGTTCTGAAGTGCGGTGGAGGGGGGATCTTGTGTACGGTGGAGGGGGGAGGGATCTTGTGTACGGTGGAGGGGGGTCTTGTGTACGGTGGAGGGGGGGGGAGGATCTTACGGTGGAGGGGGGAGGGATCTTGGTGGAGGGGGGGCTTGTGTACGGTGGAGGGGGGAGGGATCTTGTGTACGGTGGAGGGGGGGGGATCTTGTGTACGGTGGAGGGGGGAGGGATCTTGTGTACGGGGGAGGGGGGGGGGATCTTGTGTACGGCGTTATTAGTGATATCGTCGACGTTGGTATTTATTATTTACAAGCAACTCCACACATTCAGCATGACCGTTTTGAGTAGCAACTTGAAGTGCCGTATCTCCATCTTTATTAGTGATATCAAAGGTGGCATCATTTACAATTGCTTCTACAAGCAACATCAAACATTCAGTATAACCGAAACCAGCAGCAAGATGAAGCGCAGTATTTCCGTCAGCATTAGTGATATCGAAGGTGGCATTATTTACAATAGCTTCTACAAGCAACTTCACACATTCAGTATGACCTTTAACAGCAGCAAGATGAAGCGCGGTATTTCCGTCAGCATTAGTGATATTGAAGTTGGCATCATTTACAATTGCTTCTACAAGCAACTTCAAACATTCAGTATAACCGACACCAGCAGCAAGATGAAGCGCAGTATGTCCGTCTTTATTAGTGATATTGACGGTGGTATTACTTACAAGCAACTTCACACATTCAGTATGACCTTTAGCAGCAGCAAGATGAAGCGCAGTATTTCCGTCAGCATTAGTGATATCAAAGATGGCATTATTTACAATAGCTTCTACAAGCAACTTCACACATTCAGTATGATCGTTAGCAGCAGCAAAATGAAGCGCAGTATGTCCGTCTTTATTAATGATATTGACGGTGGTATTACTTACAAGCAACTTCACACATTCAGTATGACCGAAACCAGCAGCAAGATGAAGCGCAGTATTTCCGGCAGCATTAGTTTTATCGATTGCTTCTACAAGCAACTTCACACATTCAGTATGACCGTTTCGAGCAGCAATATGAAGTGCAGTATTTCCGGCAGCATTAGTTTTATCGATTGCTTCTACAAGCAACTTCACACATTCAGTATGAGCGTTTCGAGCAGCAATATGAAGTGCAGTATTTCCGGCAGCACAAGTTATATCGATTGCTTTTACAAGCAACTTCACACATTCAGTATGACCGTATCGAGCAGCAAGATGAAGTGCAGTATATCCGTAATTATTAGTGATATTGATGGTGGTATTACTTGCAAGCAACTTCACACATTCAGTATGACCGTTTACAGCAGCAAGATGAAGCGCAGTATGTCCGTAAATATCAGTGATATCGAGGGTTGTATTACTTACAAGCAACTTCACACATTCAGTATGACCGTTTAGAGCAGCAAAATGAAGCGCAGTACCTCCGACAGCATTAGTGATATCGAAGGTTGTATTACTTACAAGCAACTTCACACATTCAGTATGACCTTCAGCAGCAGCAAGATGAAGCGCAGTATTTCCGTTATTATCAGTGATATCAAAGGTGGCATCATTTACAATTGCTTCTATAAGCAACTTCACACATTCAGTATGACCTTTTCGAGCAGCAATATGCAGCGCCGTATCTCCGTCTTTATTAGTGATATCAAAGTTTACAATTGCTTCTACAAGCAACTTCAAACATTCAGTATCACCGTTTCGAGTAGCAACATGAAGCGCCGTATCTCCGGCAGGAATCGTAGCATCGTTGTCATTATTAGCGATAGACATTTTAATAAGAACTGAGTGATGTCTCCTTTTACTTCGGATATTTATACTTTTGTTCTGAAGTGCGGTGGAGGGGGGAGGGATCTTGTGTACGGTGAAGGGGGGAGGGATCTTGTGTACGGTGGAGGGGGATCTTGTGAAAGAAAGATAAGTGGTGTCCATTTTTGTAATAAATGTAATATTTAGTTCCGATTAATAATTCATTAGGTAAATGCATGATCATCTCGCTTCATAGCGAGGTTGTTCTAAACAAATGGCGACCGTATGTATCCTCATTAATTGTATTTTTTTAACTTATTCACATATTTCGCTAAGTTTCAAAATATAACAACAACTTATGCATTTTCCTCTTGTAATAAGGAAGGTTCTACTGTAAGCACAATAATTAAAGGTGGTGGTGTTAAACTATTTTCATTTTTTATTGACATGTCATTATCATTTAATTGAGTTAAAAAATCATTTTTTATTCGATTTTTCATTCTATGAAAATACAGAAAACTGCCACTACAGGAACATGCAGTTGTAAAAATAAGTTGTGCTGTAAACTGAACCCAAGGATCATTGAAAAATGTATCAAATCCATAGCTATTACTATCCATATTTTTTTTTCCCTCTGTTTTGTCTTATAATTAAAGAGCTTAGTATATGAAAGTATTTCGTTTGTCAAAACGACATTTCTACAATTTAAACGATATTTCTACAAGTTTCTTTTTTAATTCTTTCGCTACTTTTTGATGAAATACCTCCTTTGGTTATTTAACATCATCTTACACTAAGCCCTTGTCTAATTTACACGTATTAATTCCCCCCCCAAAAAAATGTTTAATTTATTCTTCATCGTAAATTTATTGCAGACATCATCATCCTCTTTACACTATTCCTCGTTGTGTAGAAAGAAAATTATACGAACAATCTCCACGAGGTCCCGTGGAACCAAATCCACTGTCTCCGCGTTGATTGTCACTTTCGGAAAATATTTTTTTTTGTCGTTTGACCTGAAAGTCGGATTCTTCATCTGTATTGTAATCGAGTTCAATATTTTCGTCTTTAAAAAAAAGTATATTATCAAACATTTGCAAACGTTTATTAGGAGCACAATTGTGTATCAAACATCCATCCTCATTAACGGGAAATTCTCCCCAATGAAAATAGCGCAATGGAATCATTGATGATTTTCTTGCGCAATTTTCTTCGAGAATAACGACTTGAATAAACGATGAGCCGCTTTTCACGGATATAACCTCTCTTCCTCTGTTCATTATGGTAATGAGTAATAAATGCTGATAATGAGGTACACGTGCAATTTCCGTGACGATTCCGCCTTTCATCGCAAAGGAAGATCTTTCGACAAAATACATATGCGATTGCGAATCGAGAGGAAATTCTTCATTTTTCCACGGTATACAACACTGGTAAGCGGAATTGGGAGCTAAACGTATATTTTTACCCATGTATTCCAAATCGACACCAGCGTTTATAGGCTTTTGCGTTCTAATAGGAATAATGTGTAAACATTTGGGATCTAGATAATAATTTATCGGAATATTTGCAAAACCGATAAGATTTTCTTTTAAAAATTTATGTATAAACAATTTTATTGTTCCCGTGTATCCGTGATCGATAAGTCCTCCAATTGAATAGATATGGTTTTTTGAATCATTATAAATTATTTGATAATGTAGATTTTTACTATCGTTATCAAAATATAAACCATTATTTAAAAAGTTTACAATATATTCGTCATTACTACGTACAATTTTTATGTCAGACTGTATACCGACAGACATGTTTACTTTATTTTTTTTTAGCCAGTTAATAGTTTTATCGATCGCTTCCTCTTTTTCAATGTTAATTATTATCGTTAGAGAAATGTAAATTTATCATTGAATCTCGAATTTCTCCAAGAACGTCGTCTGTAGCAGTTGTAGCGGTAGTGTGTGCGTCCTCTGTGTCGTCTTCGTTCTCGTCTGAATAATCTTGCTCGTCATCATCTGAATTTATATCCACTGGTGACTCCAAAGCAAACAAAGTATTGTCAATGTGTCGACGCACACGCGCTGGTGCATCTTTGCTATTCATGGCAAATACAAAATGACCTCGTTCTAGTTTCAACCAACAATTAGGGTCAAATAATACATAAAAATCATTTCCTAGAGATTCGTATTCGCTGTTATCGACATCAACAATGTCTGCGACTTGATTCTCTATTCTTTCTTTGTCTATATGAACCTTTTTACAGGAAATAAAACACAAAATATTGTCTCTGACTGAAGATTTTTTAATCTTTTTAACTGTCGTCAAAATGTCTTCGTTGAATACATTTAACGCGTTTGCATTTTTGCTCAAAACTGTATAAATGAACACAAGTTGTTTACATGTGAGAATGATGAAGCTATAATTGCGTTTTCGTCTATACGATTCGCATACTACATCTGCTAGTGTTGCTTCAGTTTTGGGTATCGAAATGCCGCATACGCGCGCCCTTTCTTTATATTCTATAAAAAACATTTCTCGTCTTTTATTTTCTATGAGCGCATGATAGAATTTTTTCCAATTGGATTCCGTATTCGCAAACATCGAGGTTTGTTCATTTTTTGATTTATATTTGTCGTAACTCTTTTGTTTTAAAATATAATCACAAAAGTCCTTCTTTTCGACGTCAAAAACAGTTAGTAAATTTGAATTAAAGTCGGTAATTTTTTCATCGGTAATAAAGTGTAGATTGTGTTGTAACTTTGATCCGTCATGGTTCACTAGTGCTTTCGGTATTAACGACGCTGCAGATAACGTTCGATGAATAGTTTTATCTTCCAAAGATGTTGAAGTTAAACGTAATTTGTTTTGTTGAAACGCTTTATAAATTTCTAAAATAGCAATCATAGAAATTGACATTGTTGCTCCTAATGCTCCAAATAACGTTGCATTATACATGGAAGACATTGTAGAAGGATTGATCTATCTTATCTAATTAAAACTCTTCTCAATCACTCTTATTCACAGAATTTAAAAAAAAAATCCATAAAAATTTTTAGGGATGAAAACAATCATTTATCATTACTGCTTGTGATTTTATTCATTGACAAAATAAAAAAAATATACAATCAATTCCAGAGATGAAAACAATCATTTATCATTACTTCTCGTGATTTACTAAATATAGAATTATAATTAAAATTGTAGTATTTTGCTTCAATAATTTTCCTTTTACACATATCATGTTTTTCTATAAATTTTTGTATAGTTTGTGGAAGATAACTGTAAGGTAATTGGTTTTTACAAATAACATTAGCCGTTAGACACGAGAGTTTTTGGACGGGCAAAATATCTCTATGTCTTTCTGTAATATAATCAATGGGACGTACACCATACAAATCCACCGTATCCAAATGCGCGCCGTATTCTACAAAATCTTTAATGTTTTCACGTAACCACATCTCTATCTGTAATTGATTTGATTTTACTGTGTTTACACACCAATCGATCTTTTCTCTGTTTACAATAATATGTAAGGGAGTTTGTCCAAAATTATTTTCCATGTTAATATTGGCCCCACAATCCACCAACAATTTTGTTATCTGATTGTTTGGAAAATATAACTTTTTTTTTTTAAAACCATTGTCATTTGACACGGCCAAATGTAGAACCGAATCACCAGAGGTCGATGTTTTGGGATTCATTTCCAAGAGCTGCTCTACCGCTTCTTTGACCATTTTCTTTTCCAAATTTGTTCTCAATGTCACTAGTAACGGTAGTAATTGAACGATGTATATCAGATAGAGATCGTGGTATTGGTTATTAAACACGTTATATGAAACTATGGATGAGTAGAATATATCGTCAATTTTGCCTTGAAACCTATGTTTGATTGTTAGGTATGTATGCAAAAGATATTTAAATAACCAAATTACATCTTTTGTTTCAGCGATTATAGTTACATCGAAAAATAAATGAATTATATCATTTATTATATAAATAACCAAAGTTTTAGGAGTATTTTGAAATATTTTTAAAATATAAAAAAATATATCTAAAGTTGTGCGGTAATTTCTTCTATCAAAGTGCATGTAACCTAAATTCACTAACTCGTACAAGGTCCGATGGTGTTTCTCACCAAGTATTCTGTTACAGACGAGAACGCGTTGCTTTTGCAATTCGAAATAATTTACGTTTCGAATGCCTTCTAAAGTGGTAAATTCTCTACCAAAATTCGCTATACCAAAAGCTTCCATTATTCCTCTTTTAGGAATGTCATATTGTTTACGAATGCGAAAAGCTTCCGCAATGAGTTCAATTGCATTCTCTTGGTATTTGGGAACAATAGCCAATAATTCATAACCACACGCTAATCTCTCGGGGGTGTAATTTACTCTTTCAATGAGATATAAAAATATTTTGTTTTTCTCTAAAATACACGCCATTTGCAACGCGTCGATTCCGAATTTATTGATCATTTTTGGATTTGCTCCTCCTTTTTCTATCAACAACTTTACACATTGTAAATTATTTATAATAATAGCAAAATGTAACGCAGTATTTCCGTTATAGTCTTGCAAATTCACGTCAAAGTCACCGTTTCTTCTGTTTAATAGATATTCACACAAGTCAGTGTTTACAACGGATAATATAAGACAATCCGGTTGGAGGTTAACATTATAATCGAGTAATGTCTTTACAATTTCAAATTTACCTCTAAAACAGGCAATTTGTATTGAGGATATACCTGACGCCGAAACTGTGTTAATATCTGCCCCTTTTCTAATAAGATAATCTACAATATTCAAATGTCCGTAATAAATGGAACACCATAGGGGAGTTACAAAACAAATTCCGTTAAATTTTGCCCTTTGTTCTATATTTGCGTTACACTGATCCACTAGAAATTGAACGATCTTTATGTATCCATTTTCACAGGCCAGATATAACGGTGTAAAAGAATCTATTGCAATATTTACGATATATCGTCTAATATCTGATGGTAATTCCAACAATCGTCTTTTTATAGAGTTTGAAAGAGTTATCAAAAAACAAAATCTTCTATTTACAATATGATGACATTCTTTCCATAAATCTGTTGCGATATCATACACAAACTTTACAAAAGATTCTTCGGTAAAATTAGATCCGTGTATATTGTATAGAGAAACAAAATGTTGATCGTAGCTCATCTTTTCTCCGTCTCTCACTGTCGTTATACGCACGGTATCTTTTATATTACTGTTGGTATAGGAGTGGGAGGAGATAAGAAGTCACAAAGGTTATTTGATTTACGTTTATTTATTCGAAACATTATTCGAAACAAAACAAAAATCAATTATTTCAATCACTGACAGAAATTAAACAATGTTTCTTATTATTCCATCTAGGAAAATATACATTAAAATTCAAAGAGAAAGGAAAAATAAAATGCTTTTAGTTAATTTTTATTTTTTTTTGTTTTTACATAAAGAATATAAAAAGAAAAATTACTATCCAAATTACATGTTAAATACTCTTTTTAGTGAATTATATAAAATTATGTTTTACGAATATAAAAGAAAAAAAATTACCCAAACCACATTTTACATAGTTTTTCCAGTATTAAATTATTTTCTATTAAAATTGTTGTTTTTTTTATTTTATTTTGGATACTACTTTTTTGAACACGGAGATTTTTCCTCATTCTGTTCCACCGTCGCCTTGCCGGACTATTCGCCTGTCGCCTTGCCGGACTATTCGCCTGTCGCCTTGCCGGACTATTCGCCTGTCGCCTTGCCGGACTATTCGCCTGTCGCCTTGCCGGACTATTCCACCGTCGCCTTGCCGGACTATTCGCCTGTCGCCTTGCCGGACTATTCGCCTGTCGCCTTGCCGGACTATTCCACCGTCGCCTTGCCGGACTATTCGCCTGTCGCCTTGCCGGACTATTCGCCTGTCGCCTTGCCGGACTATTCCACCGTCGCCTTGCCGGACTATTCGATGGTCGCCTTGCCGGACTATTCGCCTGTCGCCTTGCCGGACTATTCCACCGTCGCCTTGCCGGACTATTCCACCGTCGCCTTGCCGGACTATTCGCCTGTCGCCTTGCCGGACTATTCCACCGTCGCCTTGCCGGACTATTCCACCGTCGCCTTGCCGGACTATCCCACCGTCGCCTTGCCGGACTATTCGCCTGTCGCCTTGCCGGACTATCCCACCGTCGCCTTGCCGGACTATTCGCCTGTCGCCTTGCCGGACTATTCCACCGTCGCCTTGCCGGACTATCCCACCGTCGCCTTGCCGGACTATTCGCCTGTCGCCTTGCCGGACTATTCCACCGTCGCCTTGCCGGACTATTCGCCTGTCGCCTTGCCGGACTATTCGCCTGTCGCCTTGCCGGACTATTCCACCGTCGCCTTGCCGGACTATTCGATGGTCGCCTTGCCGGACTATTCGCCTGTCGCCTTGCCGGACTATTCGTCGCCTTGCCGGACTATTCCACCGTCGCCTTGCCGGACTATTCCACCGTCGCCTTGCCGGACTATTCGCGCACCGTCGCCTTGCCGGACTATTCCACCGTCGCCTTGCCGGACTATTCGACTGACCTTGCCGGACTACTCGCCTTGCCGGACTATTCGTCGCCTTGCCGGACTATTCGCCTTGCCGGACTATTCCACCGTCGCCTTGCCGGACTATTCCACCGTCGCCTTGCCGGACTATTCCACCGTCGCCTTGCCGGACTATTCCACCTTGGCCTTGTCAGACTATTCCACTGTCGAGTCGAATCATTTAGTTGTGGCTCACGATCACCAGTTGGACCACCAGTCGAATCATTTAGTTGTGGCTCACGATCACCAGTCGGACCACCAGTCGAATCATTTAGTTGTGGCTCACGATCACCAGTCGGACCACCAGTCGAATCATTTAACTGTGGCTTTAGATCACCAGTCGAACCATCCGTCAAATCATTTAACTGTGGCTCTGGATCACCAGTCGGATTATCAGTCGAATCATTTCCTGATAGTGACTCTGGATCACCAATCGGATCACCAGTCGAATCATTTAACTGTGGCTCTGGATCACCAGTCGGATTATCAGTCGAATCATTCCCCGATAGGCGTTGAAAATTCAACGAGAAAAATGAATCGCGTTGAAACAAGAACTTAAACCAATGCTTCATAGGTGTTTTACACCATTTCCATTCTTTAGAGTTTCGTATATTATTCAATTCACCTCTCAATTGCAAAATATTCATTATAAACTTACATCTTAAAGTTTTAATAAAATCATTTCCCGAATTGCAAAACCATATTCGCGGGTGAGAAAAAATTATCGGCAATCGTATTTCAAGAGGATGAATATTTGAAACTTCTGTTTTACCACAGTAATCAATATTTTGTTTTACTTGATTATAATGTTGATTACAATATTGACAATTACAAAACTGTAATACTTCATATTTCCATTCATTATTGAAAATACCGACCGTTACTATCGATAAAAAATAAGTAAATTTACTTTCTTTACAAATTTTAAATTCAATAAAACCATAATCCATTGTGTCTATGAATATTTTTAACAACTCTGTGCGAGTCTTTCATGGATCCAGGCTCATTTATATCTACCTCTCTATTTCTCTCTCTCTCCCTCTCTCTCTCTCGCTCTCTTTCTCTCGCGTATCCCCACCAACGCGCGCGCAAGAGGAAATGTTATACGTATCCCCTCTCCTTCGCTCGCGTCATCAATGTGTGCAAAAGAAGAGAGGGAAGGTATACTCCAATGGGAAGCCATAGAAGGCAAGCGTTAGTGACGTTATAGAAGAAAATTCAAGTATAAAAGGCCGCTAACATAAACATTTGAATCATTGTATTACAACATGTTCAACCTTCACGTCAAGCCTAGGGTGTCATATCGAAAGGATGATTATAATGAGAACAGTAATAGTGGAAGTCAACGAGCAATAACGGCACACGGGTGTGGTCGTAGACAAGTAACAGTGACACGCGGGTGTAGACGTACAAAAGCAACAGTGACACGTGGATGTGATCGTGGACAAGCAACAGTGACACGTGGATGTGATCGTGGACAAGCAACAGTGACACGTGGATGTGATCGTGGACAAGCAACAGTGACACGTGGATGTGATCGTGGACAAGCAACAGTGACACGTGGATGTGATCGTGGACAAGCAACAGTGACACGTGGATGTGATCGTGGACAAGCAACAGTGACACGTGGATACAGTTTAATTATAAAGAGAAAAAATATACCTTTACCTTTAAAAAAATGTTTATTATATAAATGGGAAAAATCTTTTCCACCAAAAAAACGAATATCATGGCAAACACCTACAAAGAAAAAATGGCAAAATTGTCTAAAATGGTGGAAAATTATTTAGATTTGAGTAAAATGTTACTATAATTGCTTATAATTTTTAAATTGTAATAATTTTCCTTATTTCTGTTAAAATATTACCCTACAGATTTGAAGGAATTTTTTGTAAAATGACACAATGAATTTTTTTCTTTAATATTTTAATAAAAAACTCGTTTAATAATAATTGTTTTTGGTGTAGTTATTTCAGTTTTGTGTTTGCAATTTTTTTTTATTTCCTTTTTTTCTTTCCTCATCCAATTTTTTTTTCTTTCTTTCCTCATGTGTTTTGTTTTTGGGTATACATTGATGATGGATTGATTGGATTTTAAAATTGGATATAGGCATTTTAGAGGTAATATTTACTACATCCATTTTTATTCATTTATTTACTACATCCATTTTTATTCCATTTTTTTGTAACAAGAAAAATATTTAGTCTCAGATCTTGGTATCACATCTGGTGAAGACGTTTCTGTAGGCGCGTTTCTATAGGCGCGTTTGTAGAAATTTCTTGTGGTATATATACTGTATTTCCATTTAGTTTCCATTTTTTTTTCTTTAAACCAATTTTATGCGTATTAAAGGTGGGTAGAATCCTATGTCGGTTTTTGTAGCGAAACCACGCATTAAACCACGCATTTTCAATATCCTTTATCACATCTTATGTAAAAACAGTGTACAAAACCGATGGCTAAAATGCTTTCATCCTACGCACAGTGGTTACGCACGCTAGTCGGTGGATGGAGTTTGTAATGTTACAAAGGGAGAGAACACAAATACATTTGAAATAAGTCTAAAGATAATAATTCAATTTCTCGATCATCGTCTTCATTGTCTTTCCACTCACTTTCTTCGTATTTATGTAACCACACAAATATATCAAATCGATTAAGTATAAATATAATCGGTGTTTTTGGTATACAGTTGTATTTAATAATTAAACGCCGAAACCCGTTCAATACGCGTTTTTCACGCTCATCGTGATGTGAAACAAGGATGGAGGTAATCGTATCATCGACACCGATAATACCAAATCCTATAATAAAACTGCCAGTTTCTTGTTTACAAATCCATTGTATATTACTTAATTTTGGTTTCAATTTCCTATCTATAGTAATTTCAAAAAGCTTAGTAAGACTAGTGTAAAGACAAAGTTTGTTCCCGTAGACCATCAATGGTGGAAAAACACTAACGATATCTGCGGTAGTGGTTAAGCGTGGTTCGTAAAGTATTCGCTGAACATTTAACATGGACGTAACTATACCTCGGGCATTTCCTAAATAAACATTCTCATATTCGAGCATTGTTAAAAAATTGGGTTTCAGGAGAATGTTGAACGTATCTCCAAACATTTTTATTATATATCGATCAGTCACATCAAAAAAGGTATGTAACTCTTCCCTTGAGATATACTTCCAAAACACCATTGAACCCATAATTCTCATTTCGTAAATTATATTTTCCAACATTTTTAAATATAAATTAATTTGGTCGTTAATTAAAATATGTTTTATCGACCACACATTCAATTTACCATCATTACGAGTCAATGTTTTTTTTGTCAATATGTCTACCACCGTAAAGCATTTCACCGAATGTAATAACTCCAAAAGAGGCAAACTGGGTTTCAATTCTATAAACGTGTCAATTTTTCCTAATAATATGTCATTTATTTCTCTGACAGATGAATAATGTATACTAATACTCTCGGACAGCGGGTACATTGTAAACTTCTCTATGTCTTCTGGTTCAAAAAGTAAACACGTGCATGATATCCCGAACCAACGTTGGAAACATTTTTGGATAGTAAAATAGAATTCGTAAGTGAACCTGTGGATGATAATATCAATGTTTTTGTCAGAACACAACATTTGCGTATGTTTGCCTTCCGTCAAATGCGACGAGAGTAAATTTGGTACTAAAAAATATATAGCCTTATAACCGTTACAATTATTATACTCTTGACAGATATTTTGAAACAATAAAATTAAAGTTTGTAGAGGCGGTGTCTTTGTTCCAGATAATCGATGCATATCATATGGATAAACAATTTTTATTATTTTATCCATATTTATTTTATGTTTAAATAGTTTAACACATGCTTGATGTATGATATTCATACTTTCACTAGTTGATGGTAAATGATCAATAAAAAGTACCTCAAAATGGCAATTCATTATGTAAGCGTTTCCCACGAAAAAAAAATTATTTTGAAGCTACGAACGAGTGTGATTCGTACAGCTATCTGAGTTTCTTTAACGTCGAATTTCGCGTCCTAACATACAATTGACATTCGAGTCCCCGAGCACACTGAAACACTTCGGCAAGTTCGTCTAATATATCAACGTATACCGTTCCCACTATCCGAAGAATGGCGGGCATGACAGCTTTGTGTAAAATATAGCATAACGAGGGATAACATTTATCGGAGAGCATGGAAACATGTGCTGCCAAAATCCAAATTGAATTCCACTGTTTCACGAGACAGTTTTTATCAACGCCAAACCGCCTGTATTCCTCGGGGGGGACGCAATCGGGATCGCGAATGAAATACTCAATGGCATCCCCGAGAACAAAGAGAGAATCACTAGTTTCGACGTAGCGTGCCGCGGCATACACCTGAGGATATTTTAACTCGATAATATTATTTACCATTTTCGAATACACAAATTGTCTTTGATCAATTTTTTTATTCTTTATTTTACAAACAAAATCACCTATTGCGTGAAATATCAATTCTTTAAATTTTGTTTGATTTGTTTTGCTGTAATTTAACACGATAATTTGTAAGAGATCCTGCAGAAAGGTCCTGAGTACCGCGAGCGTATCACGTCTGAGCGTCTCCATTCCCCTTACGTACGTTTCGCCACCGCCTCTGAGAAGACGACCAATATACTTTTTCTTTGCAAAAATGATGAAATTGGAAAATGTGTTTTCGTGTACTATCGAAAGTGTGTACCCGTGCGTCTCGCCGACTCCCATCGCCCGTCGAAACCGCACCATTTCCGCGTTAACCTTTTCCACGATAACCTTACATTCGTATTCGGGATCGTATTTGGATCTGTTGATAGATACAAATACAGAATCCGTATCGCCATAACATACCTTGTGACCTAAACTCTCGACGACTGATATGCTCATTTTCAACAAATGACGCCCCACACTCGTAATGGTGGAGGCGACGGGAAAGTAAAACAGAGGCGAATGTCGCACACCAGACGCACCGTACAATGAGTTTGCCGTAACCTTTAGTTTTTGTTGTCTCATGTGTAAAACATTGTAATATGGATGTTGTTTGGAAGTGGAATTTCTCTCTTCGATCGTTAAACGCCTCAACGTTAGCAATAACTTACACAATTGCGGTACGATACCCTGTCGATTTCCCTGTTTGACAAATGACCATGTTTCGTCAATGATCTGATGCACATCCAATACTTGCGCGGCTGCTGACTGTGAAATGTCACTTACGTCAGGCACAAATGTTGTTTTGTCAATGTTTAAAACAATCATGATGCTGGGATATAAGGAGGAAAAGTCGAAGGTCGCGACGACAACGTCATCACATGCATAAACACCCGGCACCACCTTGACAACAAACGCCCCTTCAAGGTCTCGCTTTGAATACGCTTTTGTGGGTTCATCCGCCCAACTACCGAGAAGGAAATACGGAATCACCTCCTCCTTTGAATTTTGTTTTCGCGGAGTAGCCTGACGCTTCGACGTACGTCGTACGGCGGTGACACCCATCCACGTCTGGCGGCGATGGATGCCTTCGTTGATGGGTAGACCGAAGATACTAAATCGCATCAACTCTCCGCGTATGTAATACTCTTTATTTTCAATGTACACCGGCAACAACGTATCGCGCAAACAATACTGAGCCACGCGTTTCACACCGGCTCTGTCAGTGCTCAGTCCTAGTCTCCAAATCTCCGACGGAGGCATATCTTTTAGTTTCGTAATGCTGTTTCTCAAGACGGCTTGCGCCAGAGTGTCCAATTTATAATTATGTAATTTCTTTTCGCCCTTGGCAACTTCGTACATGTCAATACAGATGCGTCCCTCGGCATTTGTCACGAGAGCAAAACGCACCATACCAGACATTTTGGAATTACGCTTAGGATTGAAAACACGTCTCTTTACCGCATATAGACTTTTACCGGGGCGACGCAACATGCTCCAATTTATAAATGCATCCCGCTGTTGTGTCGCCTTGTAGATCATGAAGGGTATGTCGAAAACATTTGAGTTGTATCCCACGAGGAGATCGGGATCCGTAACTTGAATACACGTTTCAAAAAAATGTTTCGCCAAGTCATTTGGATTTGGGTAGATGACAACGGCGGATGCTTCATCGTCGTGGTACACAACGCTCGTGTCTGTCTGGCGAATGTCGTCCGGAGAGAGGGGATCGCTCGGTGCTGCCGAACCAACGACCTGTGCAACAATCCGAATGGGAGATCCGTCTCCCGGTAAAACACACACCACTACGGCGATTTGCGAGATGTAATCTGTAACAATTTCAGGTCGCGGAAACGTGGATACAACTCTTTGGTTCTGTTGCGCTGCCACCATTGCACTGTTCCATCCTTCGCGTCCCGCAATATCCGTAATGCATTCTATGTCAAAAAACAGGGCAATATTACTCGGACCATAATTTTGCAATCGATTTAAATCTTGAATCACTAATGAGGGAACGGATGTTGTGACGGTGGTAGTGGTAGTCTTTTCTAGAGTACAAGCTTGTCTAAATTCTTTGTAAGAAAATTTATATTCAATTTCCGCCACGGTTCTGCGTGAAATGTAGGGTACTATGCATTTTTCATCACTCACTCTAATTGACCACCAGTTTTGTAAATAGAGTTCTGAATCGTACAAGAGACGAGACACCGGATCCACGTCTTCTTCAAACAAACGCAATTCCGGTTCGTCGGTCATTGATTCCCGTTTCTTTAGATAAATAAAAATATTCTTGGCAATGGCAGAGTGTTCGTAATTTTTAAACCCACCACCTCGTCTCATACCTGATTCGTATACGTTGGTGGACGCAGACATTGTCTCACATTGCGACAACGGCAACCGACCAAAGTATTCCGTTTCCGCCTTTCTCTCGTTAAATGGTATCACGTACGCCATAGCTGTCGGATTTCGCAAATCGAGTTCGTTTCTTCGTCGAGTTCCAAAGTTTACGATCCGTTGGAGACCGCAATAAATAATCATTATTCCGTAGAGGGGGGCGCTAAAATATCCGAGAAACGGAGCAAGCATTTCGCTATTGTGATACTTTGCGGCCTCTTCTCCGTTGAGGGGCACGGCGCGAATATTTATTATGTCGACATCGCATTGCGATCTAATATATGCATTTGCAATTTGCGCAAGTCGATTCTCATCTAACGTATACTCTTTACTCTGTGTTCGCTTTGAAAGCCAAGCGCAACGTTTCTCCGAAAAGGCTATAACAACCCAATATACGGGATCAGAGACTCGTATAGCCACTCTCTTTCCATTCTCGTCACGACCGTAAAAACGAATTTCCTTTGCGGAATATAATTCTTCGGGTATTCGTGGACAATATCCGGTACTGGCAAAAAACCTCTTTTTGCAATAGCTTTGTTTGAAACGTTTTACCAATAGAGAGCTATTCGTACAAATATTATTATCTTTAACAGTAGTAGTATTATTATTAAAGTTCATCATTTTGTTTCTAAGCCATGATCCGAACGTGTCTCGATCTAAGAGAGGTCCTTCTTTCTCATCCATTATTCTGAAAATAATACAATTTGAGAAATTTATGCTGTAGATAAAGTCTCGGTTGGACGGGGGAGGGGGTCAAGGATTATTGGGAACAGTATAAACATAAGTAAAAAATCCATAATTACCCTCTTTTATAGTCTTTTCATCGCAGTTCATAATCCAAAAATTATCAATTTCTCCATCACACCATGTATTTTCATAAAAAACAATCTTTAACCCTGGTTGAACTTTAAAAGTGAATAATTGATTACCACCAAATAAATGTTCCATATCTCTTTCTTCTACCGAATAATAAAAAATGTGATTCGACATTAGGAAAAAAATTTTATTTTCACAACTTCTTACTCTTATGGTAACTACTTTGTCAGCTAATTCTGTATTTTTAGAAAAATTCACAGCGTACACATTATTTTTGAAAGGGTGACAAGTAATATACCCTGGACATTCTTTACGATGTATTTCACAATCGTAATTTGTAAAAATACGTCTTTTGTCGCAATATACTGAAATATAATTCACGTAACCCATTTCTCTTTGTTTTCGTTTGTTTAGTTGTAAATCGTTTTTGTGTCATTTTGTCATCACACATCTCCTTATAAATATAATTCCCCCCCCTCTCCTCTGTCCACCATGTATATCATACACTCATATTATCTATTCCTCGTGAAGATGAATCGTGGTCAAAATCAAAATCAATGAACATTGACAAAACAAAAATTTTCAAATAAAAATTTATTAATAAATTTATTAATAAATTTATTAAATGTTTTTTTTTACAAAAACATTGGTAGTAAAAAAAAATAACCTAACCTAACCTATAAAACCAAGATCATTTACTACTAACGAGTAACAATAACGTCTCCGTTGCAGCGATATGTGTTTGGAATGTTTTTTTTGTTTTGTTTTTTTTTTCCACACACATGGTTCCTCTTTTAATAAAGTTAATTTGCTTCAAACTTTCATTCTTTTTTTTTGTTTTAATCCATTTTTCTCTTTTAATAACCTTATGTCTGTAGAGAAATTGTCTTCGGCTCGTCTTCGTTGGCTTCACAATGGAGACACACCTCCATGGTTGTGTTCTAATGGACTATCGCATTCTGGTTTGGTTGGTTGGTTGGTGGGTGGGTTGGTGGGTTGGTTGGTTGGTTTGGTGGGGGTTGGTGGGTGGGTTTGGTTGGTGGGTTGGTTGGTTGGTTGGTGGGTGGGTTTGGTTGGTGGGTTGGTTGGTTGGTTGGGGGGAGGGGAAGGGGATGGGAAAGAGGGTTTATGATAAAAATGAAAAATTATTTTTTTTTTGGTTACTTCTTGTTTGGTAACCAATGCCGCCTTTATTAGTCACAATTCTTTCTTACAATTTATATTCAATTTTCTTATACTATTTTTTTTGCATTTTAATACCACAATTTGGACAATAATTGAAATTGTGATAAATTATATCATTACAAGATCTACAAAATTGTATATAATTTTTATTTAAATCTAACGTAGCTTCGATAATCATGTTGAGAAGATCACCCCAAGTAGGGGGCGAGGGATGCGGGGAGATGGTAGGGGTTGTGGTGGTGGTGGTGGTGGTGGGGATGGTTGGTGAGGTGGGGATGAGTAAATTAGAATTTTGGTTGTATATTCGATTGAATCATTGTCGTTCTAAACATTCAGCTGTCAGTTAGAGGTTATTTTTTTTATAAAAATGTCCACATCAGCTTCTACAAGTAACTTACTGATTTTCAGAATATTTCTCATTTTCAAAATATCTCCTAATAGTAAGATAAAGCGCAGTATCTCCGTTGTTATTAAAGATATGGACGTTGGTATTATTATTTAGAAGCAACTCCATACATTCAAGATGATCGTTTCGAGCAGCAACATGAAGCGCAGTATCTCCGTCATTATTAGTGATATTGACGGTGGTATTACTTACAAGCAACTTCACACATTCAGCATGACCTTGGGCAGCAGCAACATGAAGTGCAGTATCTCCGTCAGTATTTTTCATAGAAATGTCCACACCAGCTTCTATAAGCAACTTCACGCATTCAGTCTGATCTAACCAAGTTTTATTATTTTTCATAGAAATGTCCACACCAGCTTCTATAAGCAACTTCACACATTCAGTATGACCTAACCCAGCAGCAAGATGCAGCGCAGTATCTCCTCCTTTATTAGTGAGATTGACGGTGGTCTTACTTATAAGCAACTTTGCATATTTAGTAAGACCAAGAGAAACAGCAATATGAAGCGGAGTATTTCCGTAAGCATCAGTGATATCGAAGGTGGTATTAATAGCTTTTACAAGCAACTTCACACATTTAGTACGACGTAACCAAATAGCAAGATGAAGCGGAGTATTTCCGCGAGTAATAATGAACAGCCAATCTCATCGTTTTCAGTAGAGGCAGGAATCGTAGCATCGTTGTCATTATTAGCGATAGACATTTTAATGAGAACTGAGTGATGTCTCCTTTTACTTCGGATATTTATACTTTTGTTCTGAAGTGCGGTGGAGGGGGGGGGATCTTGTGTACGGTGGAGGGGGGAGGGATCTTGTGTACGGTGGAGGGGGGGGGGATCTTGTGAAAAGGATGTAGTTCAATAATCTTTCTCTTTCTTTCTTTTTTCTCTCTGACTCCTTTGGGCGCAGACGAAAATGTTAGCGACGTTCAACTCGCGATATCACGCACGTCTTTTATAACAATGATGAGCGCCTTGGCTACGCGATCCGTTCCATACGTTAACTGTTGAAAATACGAGAATTATTTTTAGAACAAATGTGTTGTGTCCGACGGATTGGATTGTGGGGAATCGTGCGATAGTAGAATACGCTGTAATATTTTAAATAGTGGATAACGCAATTTCTTTTAATGAGTCTACCACAGACATTGACGTAGAATCTAAAAAGGACAATCGCTTACGCGCGTCCGGTCGGCATTGTCGCGTTAATGGCGACATCCTTAGTTTTTATAAAAATGTCCACACCAGCTTCTATTAGCAACTTCACACACATTCAATATAACCGACTCCGGCAACAAATCGCTATATCTTCGTCATTATTAGTGATATTGACGGTGTGATATTACTTAGCAACTTCACACATTCAGTATGACCGTTTCGAACAGCAACATTAAGCGCAGTATCTCCGTCATTATTAGTGATATTGACGGTGGTATTACTTACAAGCAACTTCACACATTCAGCATGACCTTCAGCAGCAGCAACATGAAGTGCAGTATTTCCGTCAGTAGTATTTTTCATAAAAATGTCCGTATTTTTCATAAAAATGTCCACCAGCTTCTATAAGCAATTTCACGCATTCAGTATGACCTAACCCAACAGCAAGATGAAGCGCAGTATATCCGTCAGAATTATTTTTCATAAAAATGTCCACACCAGCTTCTACAAACGCCTTCACACATTCAGCATGACCGTTTCGAGCAGCAACATGAAACGCAGTATCTCCATATTTATTAGTGATATCGAAGATGGTATTACTTATAAGCAACTTTACACATTCAGTACGACCAAGAGCAGCAGCAATATGAAGTGCAGAATCTCCGTTATTATTAGTGATATTGACGGTGGTATTACTTCCAATAGCTTCCATAAGCAACTTCACACATTCAGCATGACCTAACCCAGCAGCAAGATGAAGCGCCGTATTTCCATCAATAGTATTTTTCATAAAAATGTCCACACCAGCTTCTATAAACAACTTCACACATTCAGTATCACCGATAGCAGCAGCAAGATGAAGCGGAGTATCTCCGCGAGTATTATTTTTCATAAAAATGTCCACACCAGTTTCTATAAGCAATTTCACACATTCAGTATGACCGACACCCACAGCAACATGAAGCGGAGTATCTCCGTCAGTATTAGTGATATCGAAGGTGGTATTACTTACAATAGCTTCTACAAGCAACTTCACACATTCAGTATGACCGACAGCAGCAGCAGCATGAAGCACAGTATATCCGTTAGTAGTATTTTTCATAAAAATATCCACACCAGCTTCTACAAGCAACTTCACACATTCAGTATGACCTTTAGCAGCAGCAAAATGAAGCGCAGTATTTCCATCATCATTAGTGATATCGAAGGTGGCATTATTTACAATAGCTTCTACAAGCAACTTCACACATTCAGTATGACCTTCAGCAGCAGCAAAATGAAGCGCAGTATTTCCATCAGCATTAGTGATATCTAAGGTGGCATTATTTACAATAGCTTCTACAAGCAACTTCACACATTCAGTATGACCTTTAGCAGCAGCAAAATGAAGCGCAGTATTTCCGTCAGCATTAGTGATATCGAAGGTGGCATTATTTACAATAGCTTCTACAAGCAACTTCACACATTCAGTATGACCGAAACCAGCAGCAAGATGAAGCGCAGTATTTCCAGCAGCATTAGTTTTATCGATTGCATTTACAAGCAACTTCACACATTCAGTATGACCGTTTCGAGCAGCAATATGAAGCGCAGTATTTCCAGCAGCACAAGTTATATCGATTGCTTTTACAAGCAACTTCACACATTCAGTATGACCGTTTCGAGCAGCAATATGAAGCGCAGTATTTCCAGCAGCACAAGTTATATCGATTGCTTTTACAAGCAACTTCACACATGCAGTATGACCGTATCGAGCAGCAAGATGAAGCGCAGTATGTCCGTAATTATTAGTGATATCGAGGGTTGTATTACTTGCAAGCAACTTCACACATTCAGTATGACCGTTTAGAGCAGCAAGATGAAGCGCAGTATGTCCGTAATTATCAGTGATATCGAGGGTTGTATTACTTACAAGCAACTTCACACATTCAGTATGACCGTTTAGAGCAGCAAGATGAAGCGCCGTATCTCTGTTATTATCAGTGATATCAAAGGTGGCATCATTTACAATTGCTTCTATAAGCAACTTCACACATTCAGTATGACCTTTTCGAGCAGCAATATGAAGCGCAGTATATCCTTTAACATTAGTTATATCGATTGCTTTTACAAGCAACTTCACACATTCAGGATGACCGAAACCAGCAGCAAGATGAAGTGCAGTATATCCGTCATCATTAATGATATCGAATGTTGTATTACCTACAAGCAACTTCACACATTCAGTATGACCGAGAGCAGCAGCAAGATGAAGCGCAGTATTTCCGTTAGCATTAGTGATATCAAAGATGGTATTTCTTACAATAGCTTCTACAAACAACTTCACACGTTCAGTAAGACCTTGTCGAGCAGCACGATGAAGCACAGTTTCTCCGTTTTCATCAGTATCTTCCATAAGTAACTGCACAACTTCTATAGCGTCAGGAATTGCAGTATCTTCGTCATTACCAAGTACTACTACAACCAACGGCTCATCGTCAGTATCATCGTTTTCAGTAGAGGCAGGAATCGTAGCATCTTTGTCATGATTAGTGATACACATTTTAATGAGAACTGAGTGATGTCTCCTTTTTCTTCGGATATTTATACTTTTGTTCTGAAGTGCGGTGGAGGGGGGAGGGATCTTGTGTATGGTGGAGGGGGGGATCTTGTGAAAAAGGATGTAGTTCAATAATATCTCTCTCTCTCTCTTTCTCTTTCTCTCTCTCTCTCTCTCTCTCTTTTCCCTTATATATAAACAAGATGATCAGATTGTGTATGCTGAGTCGAAAGCAATTTTCCACGTTTATCCCTTGTACAAAGATAATGGACACAAAAGATGATTCAATTTATGTTTCATCAAAATATAATTTACGAGAGGGATGTTTTTATATTCGACACGCAAACGTCGCGGGTGTCATTTCCGAATCTAAAGTGTTGGACAAACGCGTTGCGTATGTCGGAATGTCTATGACTCCTTTGAGCGCAGACGAAAATGAAGTTAGCGACGCTCAACTCGCGAGATCACGCGCGTCTTTTCTAACAATGATGAGCGCCTTGGCTACGCGATCTGTTCCATACGTTAAATTTAGAGTTGAGAATACGGGAATTATTTTTAGAACAAATGTGTTGCGTCCGACGGATTGGATTGTGGGGAATCGTGCGATAATAGAATACGCTGTAATATTTGAAATAGTGGATAACGCAATTTCGTTTGATGAGTCTACCACAGATATTGACGTGACAAAATGTAGGTATAAAGCTCTACACAATCTAAAAAGGACAATCGCTTACGCGCGTCCGGTCGGCATTATCGCGTTTATAGCGACAGCCCTAGAAGAAGATACATTTTATAGTGTAACATGCCGAATCAGAAACTCGCAACGAGACGCTCTTTACTCATCGATAAAATCCTCTTTTGGTCACGCGATACACGGACTCGACTGCTTCGTTGAACTTGATTCTCTAAGCGGCGCTTTGAATCAAAAAAAAATTAATATCAATGAAGCGGAGGGAAAGATAACAGAGTTGTTTGTTTTAAATACATGGACCGTGTACAGCTTTCAAGTGACATTTCACCCTAAACAGCGACTACAAATCGACGCGATTGAAATAAATTTTTATTTTCCTCGTAAAAGACAAATTTATAATATTATTTGCAATGTTGATCAAACTGTTGATAAACAATTTATACATGATCCCATTTCAGAGATTAAAGACAAGGGAGACAGTCGTTTTTTTTGTATTAAACAACACGTATCATTTGAAACGGAAACGAGTTTAGTAAATTATGCGCTTTCTCTCATTGCAACCGCGGTGTATTCCGGGATATTTATATACGACCCGGTGAATTGGAAGACGTTTCTGTGGCGTTGTTACTACTTATCTACAATAGATGAAAGTAGGCAAGGAGGAGGGACAATCACTCGCATACTAATCGACTTTACACACGAAGGTGTATTTTACGTTAGAGATTTTGTTCCTACCGGAATTATACCAATAGCACTTCAGCATAACTCCTCTCCTTCGACTTTGGGTGCTATCAGCGCGTGGTTGGAACATGTTTGCTCCGAGGCAAAAGTATTGTCATCACTGAATATACCTTTATCGATGGTTTATGATGAATGTTTCAACATTGAAAAGGTGTGGAATGTGTTTATTGAAGAACAATGCGCTCGTTCCAACACTCTTCGGTCAAATTTGGTTTCCGTAAAGAAAAATTTATGCATTTTTACAATCGGAGAAAACAATATGTTACTACGATGTTTACCGCTATCATATCGGCAATGTAAACAACAACAACAACAACAACAACAACAACAACATACAGGATCCTCGCAATTTACGGGTCACATATCACACGTTTCCGTAGGCGGAGGACTGTTTTTCCTAAAATGTGCTCTCATGTGGAAAATGTATCCATTGTATACGTTTGTCGTTCAAACCTCCATCGCAAAGTGTGTAGAACGCATACCGTTATTTTATCTCTACGTCAATAACGATGAAACAATGCCCCGTTTTCAATTTCATATTTACGTCATTTCCCTAACCAACATTGCATACGGGCCGGTCCCTCTCAGATGGGTCGTGGGTAAGCAATCACGAGCGCAAGTGGTGCAGAGTTTACATCCTGATCGGAACCACAATTGGGGCGTGTGGTTGGTTCCTCTAGACTCCGTTACGAAGCGGCGATCTGAAAACGTTTTGCAATCTCTATATTCCATCTATGAAGCGGAAAATGCAAACATGACGCGAGTGGAAAACGAAGAACGTCGAGGGTATAACGAAAGTAATAGTAATCGCTTATCAGTTCAGTTGTTCAACAAGTTATTAGAAGAAAATGTCGAATACGCAGGAGTACTCGAAGCTTTGGCCCGTTTTGTTTGGTTATTTGTCATAAACCAATTTGTTATCAACAATAACGACATGCATAAAAATATTTTCACGTCGTTCGGTTCCTTTGAAAGTAGCGTGCTATTTGCGACTAGAGTGAGGATGAATGACGCGCGCGTTCGAGAAACGAAATCACAACTGTGCAGCTTTCTCGCTGACATTTTAAATGAAAAAATCACTACATGCCTTATCGACATAAAACACCATTACGTGGGAAAATATGTCTACGTCTTTAGAAACACAGAAGAAGAAGGCGGTGATGGTGACGATAAACAATTCTGGGTAGGCGACTCCCATTCGAGAGGTATTCCTACACATGGTGTGTTTAGATTTTTATCGAAAATGTTTTTTGATTTTATTACAAACGTTTATTTAAAAATATCAACAGACGAATCGCTAAGTTATCCACAGGAACACTTGTATAACAAATACATGAAAACATTTATTTTAGAAGCGAATAATTATTTATCAGGCACAATTATATCGAAATCATATCGAATGAGCGCATTACTCGACAACTTACGAAAGTTTCACATATTTATAAAAGTAATGTTTGGCGTGGGTTGTTCAATTATCATTCAATCTTCACAAATGAAGGATGCGTTGAATAATTTGACAGAATATGTTAAAGATACTATAAATGATGATTTATAACATTGGTCATGAGTTGAAGGGTAAACTATATCTCTTTACCATCACTTCAAAGGTAAACAAAGTGGATGTATGTAATAAACTGTGAAAAGTCTATTGATTAGAGTGTTAGATGCCACTCGCATGTCAATAAATCTTCATTATCATCTTATAAAAGAAAAGACTATAAGATATACAAGGAAAGAATACACAAAGGTAAAATTAATTTTTCATTCGGGAAGTTTTATATTTGAAGGTTAAATGTAAATATTCTCAATAAAAAATAAATGTTTCCATTAATATTCTTTATATTCTCATTTATCCTATGCAAATTCACCATTACGTTAACCTTTGGTGGTTTTCAGTCAAAAGGACAACAATAGACATTATCAAAGGTCTTTACAATGAACATTTAAATATTCGTAAATTTCTCACATGACACTCCAAAGTCAAACTACACTACTCGAAGCCGATACTTGCGGCATTACGTCTTCCATTTCGATTTCTCATTATTACATCAACAATGTTTTTATATCAGGGAAATACATGAGCATTTATGACGTGCCATTCGAGTCATGGAAAAAAAACTATGTTATAATTATCTCCCCTCCTTTCACAACCGCGAACACTATGTACTGTTTGAATTACCTTCTTCACCCTGGTATACATGGTAGGGAGAATAACGTGTAGAACGTGAACAGAGGATATTGAAGCACAAAAGGGAAGGAAGAGTGAGTGAGTTACTGAGCGCAATTGACTCTGTAACAGATGGATGACATAACCGTTCAAAGTAATGCTGTAGTGACTTTCCGGTACAATGAATTATACGGGATAGGCGAGTGTTCCATCTGTTACAGAAAAAGATACAAACCCACAGACGTGGATGGTAAATACAGTGTGTAAACCCACAGACGTGGATGGTAAATACAGTGTGTAATCATTTCTTCTGTTTGTTATGTTTACAAACGTGGTTGAAATACAAATATACGTGTCCTTTATGTCGTCATGAGTTGTTGACATCTCCGGAGACGGACGAAACACGGAGATGGACAATGATAGACAGACAGACGATACATTTTGATATACATCCCCACCTCACCAACCACCACCACCACCACAACCCCTACCTCCCCGCATCCCTCGCCTCCCCAGGTTTGATGACCTTATATAATTTGAAGATGAAGGCACAATCCGTTACAAGAGTAGCTGCATCACAAGAAGCAACAATTAAAATGTTGGGAAATATCATAATATACGGAACTGATGTACCAACATTAAAAAAAAATGACAACAATAGCCTAGAAAACTTATCCGATTTTTTGATTTTTAAAAATTTTAAAAATATAATTAGAAATGGCGTTGAAAACAATCGCACCCAATTATCTAATCAAAATTTATTTATTGTAAATGATCCGGAAATAATTTCAATAAAATCTATTCAAAAATATTTTATAACACATTTTAGCCGACCTCCCCCTACTTTGGGTGATCTTCTCAACATGATTATCGAAGCTACGTTAGATTTAAATAAAAATTATATACAATTTTGTAGATCTTGTAATGATATAATTTATCACAATTTCAATTATTGTCCAAATTGTGGTATTAAAAATTGAATATAAATTGTAAGAAAGAATTGTGACTAATAAAGACGGCATTGGTTTACCAAACAAGAAGTAACCAAAAAAAATAAAATAAAATAATTTTTCATTTTTTATCATAACCCCCCCCCCTTTCCCCTCCCCTTCCCCCCCCCCCTTCCCCCTCCCCCCCACCAACCAACCAACCAACCCACCAACCCACCAACCCACCAACCAACCACCAACCAACCCACCAACCAAACCCACCAACCAACCCACCAACCAAACCCACCAACCAACCAACCAACCAACCAACCAACCAACCAACCAAACCAGAATGCGATAGTCCATTAGAACACAACCATGGAGGTGTGTCTCCATTGTGAAGCCAACGAAGACGAGCCGAAGACAATTTCTCTACAGACATAAGGTTATTAAAAGAGAAAAATGGATTAAAACAAAAAAAAAGAATGAAAGTTTGAAGCAAATTAACTTTATTAAAAGAGGAACCATGTGTGTGGAAAAAAAACAAAACAAAAAAAACATTCCAAACACATATCGCTGCAACGGAGACGTTATTGTTACTCGTTAGTAGTAAATGATCTTGGTTTTATAGGTTAGGTTAGGTTAAGTTATTTTTTTTATAAATTTATTAATAAATTTTTATTTGAAAATTTTTGTTTTGTCAATGTTCATTGATTTTGATTTTAACATTCAACATGTCACTAACATTTTTTTTACCATACTGTCATACTTAGAGACATTTAAAGAACAATCAATAATCAAGACAACCCGAGGGATTTTTATTGCGACGCGTCGGTATCTAATTTCTGGCGCTTAGAGTCTTGGTAATATTGTATAGCTAAAAATTTGGAATTTTCTTCGAGTTCGTTTTCAAAATCCTCATTCATTACTATTCTACGTTTTGAACCTCTAGAATCACTAGGAGGAAGAGGGAAAAAATCATAGTAGTATAATTGAACGTTTGTGTAAAAATTTCCCGTAGCAGATTTTGTAATAGTAATTCTATAATAATCTATTAATGCAGTAGATTTACATTGCTTCCTGGTAAACATAACGTCAGCATGTTGAACTAAATTTGGTCTTCTCGTTAGAGACATAAATTTATTACTGTTATTATTATCATATATTTCTTTTAACATATTCACACCGTCTTTAACAAGATCTACATTGGGACTTTCGCCAAACGCTTGTGTCATATTCAGTAACGATCTTTCGCAAGTGAGCATAAAATTTACAGTGCGCAACTTGAAAGTACTTGGAAATCTCTTGTCATATTCAACGCTTGTTTGTAAATTTATAAACATGGTTTTCAATAGTAAAAATAAATTCATTATTTCTATTCTACTACTCACTGAATCTACGTATTCCGCTGTGTCACTGAATTCAGAATAAATTTGAAAGACCAATTTGTTACAATAGGTTCCGATATTTAACATTATGGTAGATAAATTTTTTAAAATATTTATTAGATAATTAACAGAAGGAGACGATACGTTTTGATCTGGATGAATATTCACTCTATCATAACTAACCTTATTATTATTAGCTTGCATCACTTCTGTGTAAAAACAAGCCACTAAATTAATGAGAACATCGCTTCCTCCATTCATTTGGTAAATCCATCTATTATCGACATAACGTAGATTTCCATAATCTTTCATTTTATCTTTAAGTAAAATTTCCAACTTGTTAAAATCTATAAAACCCGGGCAGAAAATAAGCTCGCGCCTATTTTCAATGTCAATGACTTGTATTTTTTTGCGGTTATTGCCTGGTGGTTCCATCAAGAAGAATTCATTTGACCTCCGCCACATCATCAGAGATATTTCCTCAATAAGCTGTACCGCCGAAATGATCAAATCTCCACACGTCCACCTGTTACGTTTATTCTTTGTATTTATATGTACTTCGTAACAATGGTTAAATATCTCATTATATTCGTTTACAATCTTTTCCTCATTTCCATCTTCTTTTTCCCACATCTTTATAGAATTATATAATTTCTCTACAGTTTTACATGGATGAAGGTTTAAAATATTTTCAGTGAAAAAATTAAATTTTTCCATGTATGTTTTTAATCTTTCTATTCGCTTTATCTCAAATTCTTCGCGATCTATAACGTCTTTCTGTAGTGTATCATATTGATCTTTATAGTCATTATACCAATTTATATCAAAATTATCATTTACCACAAATGCGACAAAGCGGTTTTCATGCAAAATATATATTTTATTTTCAACTTCTTTTATCATTTCACCATTTCTAGTCATTGCTTCCCTAATATCTTCGCAGAGATATTGCTTTAGTAAATCGTAGTATTTTTCCGACATTGAATTGAGATCTTTAATTATTTTAAAAATATATTGATCAGATTCTAAATGCGCGGGAAAAAATTTATTGTTTCCTATCTCGGATTCCAATTGTGTGGAATTTTCTTCAAATCGTTTTAACGATTCCAATTGCGCGGATTTATTCTTTTCTGTCTTTATCATATTTTCTTTAAATCGTTTTAATAATATTAGAAATTCGTTTCTGAAATGAGAGGAAAATTCTTCCAAAATATTATCAAATTCTCCCTCCATTATTTACGGGCGTTTCTCAAATGTTAAAATAGATACAGTTTATGCGATGTTATATGGTTAATCTCCAATGATGCATCTGTATATATATATACATTTTCATCCTTCCCCTTCCATCCTTCTGAATGAAAACGAGAGGTAGAATGTCGGAGGAGGAGGCGGAGGAGTGGGGAGGCGGAGGAGTGGGGAGGCGGAGGAGTGGGGAGGCGGAGGAGTGGGGAGGCGGAGGAGTGGGGAGGC
The DNA here is from genome assembly GCA_011170035.1 of Teleogryllus occipitalis. NCBI lineage: Eukaryota > Metazoa > Arthropoda > Insecta > Orthoptera > Gryllidae > Teleogryllus > Teleogryllus occipitalis. Next base: position 781,810 of record BLKR01000005.1, on the reverse strand, counting down.
GGAGGAGTGGGGAGGCGGAGGAGTGGGGAGGCGTTTTTTTTGATAAGCTGAAAGTTATATAAAGAATACATCACGTGATAGCATTCATTTCACACTACAACGACCATGATGCAGCAGGTGGATATGGTTAAAGATGTACAGAAAGAAACGGAAACACACATGACGCAGCAAAAGGATATGGTGAAGCAGTATGAGGATTTGATACACGATGTGCAGAAAGAACGGGAAGCGAATATGGAGGTGCAAGAGCATATGGTCAAGGATGTGCCGAAAGAACGGGAAGCGAATATGGAGGCGCAAGAGCATATGGTCAAGGATGTGCCGAAAGAACGGGAAGCGAATATGGAGGCGCAAGAGCATATGGTCAAGGATGTGCCGAAAGAACGGGAAGCGAATATGGAGGCGCAAGAGCATATGGTCAAGGATGTGCCGAAAGAACAGGACGCGGATATGGAGGCGCAAGAGCATATGGTCAAGGATGTGCCGAAAGAACAGGACGCGGATATGGAGGCGCAAGAGCATATGGTCAAGGATGTGCCAAAAGAACAGGACGCGGATATGGATGAGCGCATTAAGGAGGAGGAGGATGAGGATGCGGATGAGAATGGGAATGAGGAGGTGGAGGAAGAGGAAGTTGAATTTTTAGCTTCATTAGACAAATGGATTGACATATTGATAGAAATTCCAAATGAAAATCTACAAATATTAAGAAAAAAGTTAAGGATAACGTTCAAGATGAAAGATTATATTGAATCATTGGAAGAATTTTATAAAAACAGGATTGGAAACTTTATAGAAAAGGATCTTGAAATATATATAAAGAATGAATCCAAAAAAAGAAAAAAAAATGACGTTATAAATTGTTTAAAAAATCAATATAAAGTTAAAAGACCAATTAAATTTTTAAAACGAACTTCGAACGAAAAAATGGATAATTGGGTATGTACAAAAAAGTCTAAAATTGTAAACACAATTCAACTGGATAAAAGTGAAAACACTAAAAAATATCCGTATAATTCTGCATTTGGACATTGTATTTTTTAAGCTTCGTATTTCCCATCATCTCAACCATTGTTTAGCGATCTCGCAATGTTGTAATTAAAAAAAAACATTGTATTGATTGTATAATTTTGCTAATAAATAACCATTTTTTATGTTTATTAAAAATTGTTTTTAATTTTAATAAGAAGCCTTTCTCGTACCAACCTCACCATTTAATTTTAATAAGAAGCCTTTCTCGTACCAACCTCACCATGATACAAAAAAAAATAAATCTTTTTCTAAAAATATTATACTTCATTCTTGCGATAATTGCAACTGTAAATGACGAATTAATTCGAATTAATTCTGTGTAATTTTTTTCCCGAAAACTTGGGGCCCAAAAAACCGTTCTTTTGGCTCCCATTTCCAAAACCATGGTGGGCTCCCATCTCCAAAACCATGGTGGGCTCCCATTTCCAAAACCATGGTGGGCTCCCATCTCCAAAACCATGGTGGGCTCCCATCTCCAAAACCATGGTGGGCTCCCATCTCCAAAACCATGGTGGGCTCCCATCTCCAAAACCATGGTGGGCTCCCATCTCCAAAACCATGGTGGGCTCCCATCTCCAAAACCATGAAACCATGATGGGCTCTCCCACCTTAAAACCATGATGGGCTCTCCAAAACCTTAAAACCATGATGGGCTCTCCCACCTCTAAAACCATGATGGGCTCTCCCACCTCTAAAACCATGATGGGCTCTCCCACCTCTAAAACCATGATGGGCTCTCCCACCTCTAAAACCATGATGGGCTCTCCCACCTCTAAAACCATGGTGGGCTCCCATCTTCCAACCTCCAGAGCACGGAGGGTTATATTTTAGAATCTTGGTGGGCTCCCATCTTCCAACCTCCCGAGCACGGAGGGTTATATTTTAGAATCTTGGTGGGCTCCCATCTTCCAACCTCCCGAGCACGGAGGGTTATATTTTAGAATATCGTGGGAGGATTTCATACATGAATATACAGGATCGTGGATTTCATACATGAATATACACATTCCCATACTCACTACAAACAATAGCAAAAATAATAATTTGGCACATAATTCCATACACTACATCCAAGGATTTAGAAGCATCGAATGTATTTTTTTTTTGGTTTTTTTTGGTCATCACCAACGGTTTTTTCTCTCAATCGCTTGGGTCTGTAGTAAGTTTTTTTTCCCGATCGCTTAGGGCCAAATATTAAGCGTTTGTAAATAACCCCTGCGTGCAAATTGTTTATATTCTAATAAATATATAATGATTTAAATCAGGAAGGTATAAGGAAAAGGGTGATGGTGAATAAAGAAATAGATTGTTGAATTCTTTAAAATCAAAACTTTATTATTGTTAAGTGAATTATATAAATGTATAATTATATAAATGTATATTATATAAATGTATAAACTTTTCATTTAAAAATATTGAATTACTATTTAAATGTATAAATTTTTCATTAAAATGTATTAATTGATAAATAATGGCATTTAAAATTGTTGATTTTATATTCATTTGCAAATATAAACTCTATGATTGTTTTTAATATATAAATTTATAATTGGCGTGGGCTGACAGCAATGTTGACATTTCATCTGTTTTGGCGAGGCTGGTGGTTGTTGGGATGGATTTTCCATCTCCTTCTGCAGAAGTAGTGGCGGGGTTAACATCTTCTTTTTCTGTTTCTCCATGATTGGTAGGAGGGCTGGCATCTTCTTTTTCTGTTTCTCCATGATTGGTAGGAGGGCTGGCAACATCTTTTTCCGTTTATCCATGATTGGTAGCAGGGCTGGCAACACCTTGTTCCGTTTCTTCGGGGTTGCTGGCGGAGCCGATATTTCTTCCTCCCGTGTGTGTAGGGCTGGTGGTGAGGCTGGCGACTCCTTTTCTTGTTGCAGGGCTGGTGGTGAGGTTGGCGACTCCTTTTCTTGTTGCAGGGCTGGTGGTGAGGTTGGCGACTCCTCTTCTTGTTGCAGGGCTGGTGGTGAGGCTGGCGACTCCTCTTCCTGTTGTAGGGTTGTTGGTGGGGCTGGTATCTCCTCTTGTCGTTGCAGGATAGGTGGTGGGGCTGTTAGCGCCTTTTTCCAGGTCTGTGGAGCAAATGATGTGGGCGGAATCTCATCCTGCCATGTCTGCAGAGTTGATGGTGGAGTCGATAGATCACTATTTTGCCATCGTTGTAGGGTTGATGGTGGAGTCGATACATCACCATTTTGCCATCGTTGTAGGGTTGATGGTGGAGTCGATACATCACCATTTTGCCATCGTTGTAGGGTTGATGGTGGAGTCGATAGATCACTATTTTGCCATCGTTGTAGGGTTGATGGTGGAGTCGATAGATCACCATTTTGCCATCGTTGTAGGGTTGATGGTGGAGCTGGTAATGTCTCCTCCCATCTTTGCAGAGTTAATGGTGGTGAGTTCGGTAGCTCGTCCTCCCCTGTCTGTAACTCTGGTGATGGAACTGCCTTCGTCTGTTCCATTTGGATGATCCAATCATCCATCTTTCCGTTTGTGCTCGTAATTTTTGTATTCTCGTCCTCGTCCACGATTTCTCTGTCTTCTACACCCTTTTCTTCCTCCGTTGCGTCCCGCCGCTCTACCTCCCCATCTATGGTAATGACTGGTATCATGGTTGGAACTGACTAAGTACTAGAATATTCTCTCTCCTGGTTTTATACGGTTGCCTCACAAGGTTGTTGTTTTTTTCTTTTCATTCATAAGACGCATGATGGTACAGTTGGTGGTGGGGATGTTAGCTCCTCCTACTGTCTCTGGGGAGGGGGCTAGAGAAGTACACCACGTTTGATAATGAGCGCGTTTGTGAAGAGTGGGAGGTTTATTGATAAGTGCAGGGTTCAAACATTTTCAACACTCAATGTAAAAAGACTACCGTTTAGTGATTTTTTTTTTAAAATTTGGTTCTCGTGTTGAGAATGTCATAAAATTGAGTGCAATGTGTATGAAATGTTTTGACATTTGCACTCAATTTTATAACAATGTCAGTTTGTAGAGAATGTCACTTCACATCAAAAAAACTTGAAAATTAAAACAATATAAAGGGAAAAGAGGATTTGAATTCGAATCTGATTTAATCTGTTTAATTTTATAATTCACATACACACATTCACACACACATTCACATACACACATTCACACATACATTCACATTCACACATTCACACATACATTCACATTCACATTCACATTCACATTCACACACATTCACACATACATTCACACACACACACTTCACACACACATACACTTCACACACACTTCACACACACATACACTTCACACACATTCACACACACATTCACATTCACATTCACATTCACATTCACATTCACACACATTCACACATACATTCACACACACACACTTCACACACACATACACTTCACACACACTTCACACACACATACACTTCACACACATTCACACACACATTCACACACTCACACACGGAGGAGGGGGAAAAAGAATTTTGTTAAACCATAGACTTAGAAACCCAACCCTCGAAGCACTGTTGAGGTATGCGTGAAGCCGCTGGTGTGCACGGTTACGAAGATGGATGAAACAATGCAGAGAAAAAAAACTGCGTCAGTGAAACTGCGGCGCAGTTGGAGATGTAATGCCTTTCACTGTAGGTGTTGTACTACTAGTAGTGATTGTAGGCAATAGTACAGGATGCAAAAATGTTGAGTTCGCAGGGAAGCTAAGTTCCCTGGAGGAGCGTGGTGGTGAGCGAGGTTCAAGTACAGAGACCAAGTCCGATGAAGTGTGAAATAAGTTTAATTGAAAAAAGTAGAGCTGCAGAACAGCGTGAAGTGAATACAGCAAGGTTTCTGGGCTGTCTGCCCGTTATCAACGCTAGAGGATCCTTATATAGAAAACAGGGAAATTTACGAGGCCATTACGCCACTCCCGCCAGAACTCTACATGTCCTGGACGCAATAAAGTGACATTACTGTCCGAGGACTGTTGCCCTTTTGAAGTCACTTTCTCATAATTTTCTACAAATTCCTGTTTCTACAATCTGAAACTATGTTAGCGTTGACAGCAGTTTTAGGAGCCCTCTTATAAATGTTCTTAAGATAAGCAACAGAGCGTCTGCTCCGGACGCGACCCTAATTTAGATATTTTTTTTTGAAAAGCGATATTTCTCTCGCGTATATATTTGAGAGAAATATCCATTGCTTCTCATACGCAATACTTCATACTATGTACCTAGGTGCATTTACTATTACAGAGACATAATATAAATAAAAGAAATTCAAAAATTTTTGCTTTACTATTGGTCCACGTATGTAATTTATACGCTGATAGGGAGAAGGGTGGGGATACAAAGATATTTTAAAAGGACAGAGTATGATTTGAAAAAGAACACTCTTCCTTTTTATTTTCCATACTACTGAATGATGTATACTGTTCTGCTAGTTGTAGTAACGTTGACTACACACATGGTGACGGAAAATGTGTCGGCGACACATATGCCGACAAAAAATGTGTCGGTGACACATATGCCGACAGAAAATGTGTCGGTGACACATATGCCGACAGAAAATATATCGGTAATGGTGACCATACATATGCCAGCACGAATAGTTAACATACACATTCCAGCACAAATTGTTAACATTTCCAAACAAAACGTATCCAGACAAATAGTTAAACAAATTGATAATTCATTTCTAGACTCAAGTCAACCATTAATTTTTTATATAGGGATGTATATAACGACATGTACGTCTATATTGGTTTTTATATATTTATTATGTAATATGATAAGGTCTATTTATCTTTGTATAAAAGATTGTATTTATTTGAAAATAAGATACAAAAATATGGAAAATATTCAAGTGTAATAAATACATATACATCGTTTTTCTGAATATTCTGTGTTTATTTTGTTTATGAAGACGGTTCTGTAAATACACATAGTGTGATAAATCATTAAAAACACTTTTTCATCAATAGATTTGAAATTTATGTAGTATAGTAAATTCATTTAGTTCCAAATAACTAATTACCTCATTCCTATCAGAAACCAATGCTTGTTTTCTCATTACAGTATATATATAATGCGAGAATGTGTGTGTGTGAAAATGTGTGAAAATGTGAGAGTGTGTGTGTGTGTGTGTGTGTGTGTGTGTGTGTGTGTGTGTGTGTGTGTGTGTGAAAATGTGTGAAAATGTGAGAGAGTGTGTGTGTGTGTGTGTGTGTGTGTGTGTGTGAAAATGTGTGAAAATGTGAGAGTGTGTGTGTGTGTGTGTGTGTGTGTGTGTGTGTGTGTGAAAATGTGTGAAAATGTGAGTGTGTGTGTGTGTGTGTGTGTGTGTGAGAGTGTGTGTGTGTGTGTGAAAATGTGTGAAAATGTGAGAGAGTGTGTGTGTGTGTGTGTGTGTGTGAGTGTGTGTGTGTGTGTGAAAATGTGTGAAAATGTGAGTGTGTGTGTGTGTGTGTGTGAGTGTGTGTGTGTGTGTGTGTGTGTGTGAGTGTGTGTGTGTGTGTGTGAAAATGTGTGAAAATGTGAGTGTGTGTGTGTGTGTGTGTGTGTGTGTGAGTGTGTGTGTGTGAAAATGTGTGAAAATGTGAGTGTGTGTGTGTGAATGTGTGTATGTGTGTGTGAAAATGTGAGTGTGTGTGTGTGTGTGTGAAAATGTGTGAGAGTGTGTGTGTGTGAGTGTGTGTATGTGTGTGTGTGTGTGTGAAAATGTGTGAGAGAGAGAGAGTGTGTGTGTGTGTGTGTGTGTGTGTGTGTGAAAATGTGTGAGTGAATTTTTTTTTGGCAGATCTCTTCTAAATACTCCAGTTTCACAATTTTATTCTTCTATACATCCAAATTTGAACAAATTGGGATAGATGAGGATACAAAAAAAATAACAAAATTATATGTGAAAAATATTTTATTCATTTCTGGAACTAATAAAGTTTTAAGTTTCTATTTACAGTTTGCAACATACTATAGATGTCTCTAGTTTTACCCTGGGAATATTTTCACAAAATCCATCACTGTAGATGAGATTTGTAAAAAAAATGAACTATCCCAAGCAAATATTTTTCATATAAATTATTTTCATAACAGGATTTTACTCTTTTACATTATAAAAAGCATACACATTCTTTTACAAATTTATAGACATCATCTGATGCTAGCATCTATTCATCATGTTTTTTTTAATGAAAAAGACTTTCAAATTACACAGGAAGCAGCATTTTTCACTACTAACAACACCTATCGTCGCATAAAATTCAACATTTGCAAAATTACTATTGCAACCTTCGATATCTGCTGAATTGGTACCTTTCCGTTCTAAGAGATAATGGAATCGGATCTGGGAATCGCCATGGAAGTAAATCATCTGGCTCTGAGAATTCCCATGGAAATTCAAAATCTGACTCTGGCAATCGCCATGGATTTGGCAATGGAATTTCATCATCATCTACTTGTTCTTCATTATCTTCTACTTTATCAGTTGATGACGGTTGCTGTACTAAGACAAATCGACACATTGGACAAGTTAGTACATACTTATTTTTCTTCCGTATCCTAATCCATTCTTCAATACACATTTTACAAAATGTATGATCACATATTGTTTTCATCCATAGATGACTATCACTGTTACGGCAGATGGGACACACAAAATCGAATGATGATAAAAGATTATGTCTATAAATGGGCAAAATGGCAGATGAAACAGAACCATTCATAGTTGATGTGGTCCGGGCAGATGAAATAACAGAATCATCCATAATCGATGTGGTCCGGGCAGATGAAATAACAGGATCATCCATAATCGATGTGGTCCGGGCAGATGAAATAACAGGATCATCCATAATCGATGTGGTCCGGGCAGATGAAATAACAGGATCATCCATAATCGATGTGGTCCGGGCAGATGAAATAACAGGATCATCCATAATCGATGTGGTCCGGGCAGATGAAACAACAGAATCATCCATAATTGATGTGGTCCGGGCAGATGAAACAACAGAATCATCCATAATTGATGTGGTCCGGGCAGATGAAACAGAATCCATAGTTGATGTGGTCCGTATATATGTATACGTATTCGATGTTGTAATATTTAGGTTGGGATAAAAAAATCGAATTATGTAGAAGAGTTTTCTCTCTCTCTCTCTCGCTCTCTATACTAAGCTCTCAATAATGTTCTCCATATAATTGTTCACAATGAGGAATTTGAACGCATTTTGAACATACATGGCAAATTCTCCCCACTAGGCGAGAAAATAACATATTAATGTGTTCAAATTGCGTTCAATGGAACATAAAAGGAACGAGAGAGAAAAGCGGAACTCTCATTCACTCGGTATATTTTATAACCGTTACTCCACAGGTGTATGTACGGTGAAATTATATTGAAAACTCACTACTGTTCTACAAATCCTCTCTAGTTATTAAATACCTCTCTACCCCCTCTCTTTCTCCGTGTATCAAGGCAAGAAAACGGACTACCGCATGCGGGTGGGGGTAGGGTGGTGGTGGGGGTAGGGTGGTGGTGGGGGTGGGGTGGTGGTGGGGGGATACGAAGAGATTGCGGACGTGGTAGGAGGAGGTGCGTGGGTGCGTTGGGTTTGCTGTGAGTGTTTGTTGTTGAAGGAGGAGAGGGGGACAATAGAGAGAGAGAGAGAGAGAGAGAGAGAGAGAGAGAGAGAGAGTTCTTATTGGTTGTGTAGATGAAGACATGCGAACGACGCGTACTTATTGGCTGAGGAAAAAGAGGACTTATTGGCTGGTGGAAAAATTGTACTCGTGCAGAAAACAAACAAAACACAACACGATTAAAACACGAGTCCCTTCAAAAGAAGATTTCATCCACCATTTCCTACAGATGTTGTGGCTTTTGTAGATGTGACGCATACGTTCCATATATCGCATTGTGTGTAGATATTTTGAGGAGACGTGTCAGACTTTGTGGTTTTTGGAAGAGACTTTTTGACTTTGGAAGAGAATTTTGCTTTGATTTTTTGGAAGAGACTTTACAACAAATGGCTTCGGAAAAGACTTTGGCTTCGGAAGTGATTTTAAAACAGGTACATCAAGAAATAGTATCCAATTATTCTAATTTTTTTACTGAATATATAACTAAAGATTTAACGATTGTGACTGACTTGGCTAAACACAGTAGTTATCCTCATCTTTTTGTTAGTGCGTTATTAGAATATTTTAAAAAAGAAAAATCTCAAAAAAGAAATGTAATTACTCTAATCAATTCAATCAAGAAGGTGGATGATAGAAACGTGTATGCTTGTCTTTTTGAAACGAAATTTTCAATTTTTAATGTTTTAGCCTTTGATAATATAAATACTTTTACAAATACGGATATGAAAACAATTGATACAAATGTGTTTGGTAATGCTTTGGTCAGACATTTTCTTATGATGCGGCAAACTGGTGAATTTGGTTGTGAAAGGAAGCTTGCATTATTAAACCTTATAGATTCTATTGTTAAGGTGGATGTTAATAAACAATATGTAAATTTTTTTTCAAAATATATGGTTTTTATATTTTGTGAATGTGTGAAAGAAGTTCACACTGTCAATGTTTATGAGAAAATAGTACAACTTTATTGTGGATGGAAAGATAAAGATATATTTTCCAAAGACATTTTAGAGAAAATGGCTTTGAAAAGCAATAAAATACTATTTGTGAGAGAATTTAAACAAACGTTGTCTACAACATTGGAAAATGAACAATTATCATATGATTTAAAATGTAAATTAATATCTTCAATAGCCTGTGAATGCGTTTTATACGCTTCGTATATAGTGAATATTTTAGAGAAACACATTCGAAACAAAAGTAAAGCTTACCTCATAATAGCCTTTATCGACTCCATAGTGAGAATAAATAACAAATATATCAGCGTATGGTATATTCGACTTTTCAGTGACAACATTTTGAAAGTATTTTGTAAAGTGTTTAGTTCTGTTAATGTATACTTTCGCTCACATATGTTGAATATATGCAAAGATTGGAGTTTAACATTTCCTAAAGCAATAATAAATGCCATATATTTTACATGTTATAAAATTGCATCTTATGAGGAAAATGCACACGTGATGAAGAACATTGCATTGTATGACGCAACTGCACACGTGATGAGGAAGAGAGATAGAGAGAGAGAGGAGGGGACGTCGATAGACAGGAAATCCGTTACAGATACAATAAAAAAACCAAAACGTGAGGAAAATGCACACGTGATGAGGAAAATTGCATTGTATGACGCAACTGCACACGTGATGAGGAAGAGAGATAGAGAGAGAGGAGGGGACGTCGATAGACAGGAAATCCGTTACAGATACAATAAAAAAACCGAAACGTGAAGAACGAGCATGCTCAGTCAGTGTTGCACACCCGAGGAACCACAGTGGAACGTGATATACCAACTGCACTGCAATATGAATATTCTCTGCAGTCGAATGTTTACTGCGACAACCGAGGCAACGACGAGCAACGACGGCACCACCAGTAATGGAGACAGAATCAGCGCCAAGAATAGACTGACCAAGTTGCGAAGTGTGTTTGTGACCGGTAACAGGTGTGTCGGTGGATGGCACAATACATCTTGCTTATATAATAGACTTGAAAATAATTATTGCATGTCTTCAAAGAAATGCATCGATGCTGTGAAACATGGTATGTGGCACGTTTATGCACATTGTTTACCGACAGAGTCTCAACTTAATCAACAAGACAAATTCCCAACAGGTGAGAGCGGCTCTGCGAGGAAAAAGTTGAAAGTGGAAAATAATGATTCAATGGTTTTGATAACCATGAATGAAATGAACATTTTCATTTCCACAATGACCAAGCCTATTGTAGCTCATACTGCTTATGCATCCGTTCCGATTCTAAAAAATCCTTATAAAATGTTTAAAACTCTAATGATTTTATTTCATAAAAGAATTTCAGATGCTTTGTCTAGTGCAAATATATGTGAAATACCTCAAATTGAGTACAGTTGGACTCGGACTTCATTGTGGAATAAACAAAAGAATGATGAAAAGTTAATTTTTAACCTTCTGGGTAAAGATTCTGGTTTTTATTTATTATTGAATGCATCTACACTAACATCTATGTCACTTAAATTTCATCAAATACTCGAAGAACCTTTGCGAGTTTTAGTTTTTGATATAATGTCTGATTTTGTAACTCACAATAGTATCACAAAATATTTGTCTACATTGATAAACAACATTCAAGTAGATATATTGGACGAGGGTACGATTAATGTTGATATTCGTCCTATAGATGTGTATATTACATCTTCATTGGCTATTTCTCATTTACCAACTAAAATACATACTACATCTAGTCAAAAAAATTACTTTACAAATATTTTGGATAATAGTCAGTGTGTGTGCGAAGATAACATATTTATATGTGTTATAAAATTTCATTCTATTGAATACAATAATGGTGTTGTAAAATTAAAACTGTTAAATTTTATGAAAATTAAATATTGATATTTCATAATATAATGTACTTGAGTTACTATATACTTTACAGTATTTTTAGTTTACAGTATTTTACGTATACAGGGTTCATATTTTTACTTCAATGTTCATGTACGTTGTTTTTTAAAAAAAAAACTAGTTGTGATTTAAGTTGTGATTTGTACTAGAGTTTCTATATACTTTACAATATTTTACGTTATACAGGGTTTATATTTTTATTTTAATGTTAATGTACGCTGTTTTTTTTAAAAACTAGTTGTGATTTTTATATATTTTATGATATATGTAAATTGAGTTATATAGATTTATATTTTATTATATATGTTAATTGGGTTACATAGATGATAAGAAAGCTTGTGAAAAAGGAAATTGTAAAAAAATATTGTTATTGCTTGAAAAATAAAAAATAAAAGACCATTTATTGTTGTTTCATTTATCAAAGATGAATAATGTAGTCAAGACATTACGTCATATTGCCATTGCTCCGCGTTTTTTATATAAAAAAAATAATATTCAATTATTTTCAAATTTATTGTTGAAACAAACAGGTTTAAAGTTTAATCTAAAGATTGATTCTCGAACTGGACGTCTTGTATTGGGAAAGCAAAAGGGAGCGATAACGATTGATAAATTTATTGCAGAGGCAACGGGTGCCGTTGTAGCAAGTAAATATACTCTAAATGTTCTTAAATCGATGGGAAAAAATCAAAATAAGTTTATACTTGCTCTAAAGAAGGCACCCATTGGGTTTCCGTTTTTAAAAAGATCTAAAAAAGTCGATGATTTATTACAAGAAGCATTTAAAAACGGAAAGGAAGCTAATTTAAAAGCAAGTAAAGAAACCGTCAATAAACTTTTCAAAAGTTCACCCAAGTTTCAAAATTTTGCTAAAAAGTTTTCAAAACAATTTATACAATATTCACAAAAGCATTTTCCGCAATTGGTATTAGGAGGAACAATTATAGGCGTAGTGGGTGCAGTTGTTACTAAAATTGCAAATAAAAAAACCGGTTGTTGGTTGATTCGTTACGATAAAAACGGAAATATTTTACACAGATGTAAAATGATATTATGCTCAACTGATAAACACGATAATATATGTAGACAATATAGTTTTCGATCCTCTAGCAAAGAAAACGAAAAGCAACGTTGCGAAGATCCTTGTTTTCAGTGTGATATTCATAACATTATAGATCACAAAGGAAATGTACTGAGTAATGATATACATGTAATTTGTAAACAATACGTCTCGGTCGCCGAAGCCCTAGCAGATGTAATAGATGATACCCTAGACCACGTTTCAGATGTATTCGATCCCCAAAATATGTTATTCATAAAAAAGGTTTTTAAATTCATTGGTATAGTATGTATTGCAATAATTATTTTCGTTATAATTTGTACGATAGTGAAAATTTATCCATCTTCACCCGTTACCCACACAATATCATATCAAAAAATTTGAAATTAAAATTTGACAATCCGAAATAGGTCGGAAGGCTCAAAGAGAGTGATTGATTAGCGCTATACAGGTCTGAAGGCATCTGTGAGATGACATACTGATGGCGGTGCGTAGCTCGGAGTGTGTGAAGTCCTATTGACTATGAGACGCAACACACAAATCGACACGAACGAACCGTGACATAAGCATAAGCACAGAAGCTTGAAGCTTACAAGCCCTTAAGTTAACGTCTCTTACGTGTTATGCTTATGCGAACGCATTGTGAATGAGTCCACTTGTAGACGTAGTCCTAACTTTTATGTTAACGTCATGCTTATGTTTACATTGTGAATGGGCCTTTAGGCATATCCTACAAATCGGAAGGCATCTCTGAGATGACACGGTGAATTTCCTGTTTCATTCGGCAGGCATTAGAAAGATGAGTTGGGTATAATACCCGGAATAGGCCACGAGAACGAGTGTACAAAAAAAATTATAAATTCATCTACAACTCCATCGCTTGTTGGAAGAAAGCAACAGATATGGTGATGAAGAAAAGTAAAGAAAAATATATCGTTAACATGGCGAAGTATTTGGGCCTCTTGGACCCACGTCATACAAAAAAAAACAACCGAAAGCTACAAAATCCAAAATTCAAGATTATTTTACTGCAAACTAGTTAGATTCAGACAATGACACGCTAGCATGTTCGGTCTCAAACAACTGGCGTACAATTACACATCTCTATGGATGAAAGTGCAGTGAGATGTTCAGGGCGACTCCTTTACTGGCTACGGGACCAGATTTGACGTAACAGACACCTTCCAACAAAGCTCACAACTACTGAATGCGACCAAATACCGTCATACTTATGACAGGTGCGAAACAAAGACAAATTAGACTACATTGACTACACAAAGGCACTCGACTTCCTGAAAGGGTATTGGAAAAGCTCGCGTACATGATAGGAGAAAAGCACAATATCACAAAAATACTAAATAATGTATGTAAATTGCGAAAGGCGATTTTTCTACCATCCCCCAAAAAGGAGGTGACTATGAGACAGGAGAGGAGTAGCGAGGGAAATATCGATACATCGATCGATATCGATCAGTCAGACCGGAGCACTGGAAATTTGGCAACATGTAACATGGTCTACAAGTGTCGGTGTGGTAATCTGTTTTCAGATTTCTTGGTCAGGCGAATTATTATTCAGATCAAAGAGCAGTGGAAACAATTTGAGGTAAACATTTTTTATAGTTACAAATAAAATTTCTCTGAATTATGTGTGTAAATAAATCGTAACATTATTTTTTGAGATGTTTCTGCGGTTATATGTGAAACATTTTCATTCAAGTATTGTCGCAATTGAATAACATTACGTAGATACCAACGGAGAGAAAAACAAATCTGATGTTATGATGCTGTGCCTACAATTTTTCCTAGACTCTCAGAACGCTGTAGAAAGGCAACTCCACAACCAAGACGTGATTCAGAAGAAAGAAAGTATATTATATAAAGTGATAAAGAGCAAATTTTCTTCAATGGACACAAAGTAGATGATTTCCAGTGCTTGAAAGAATACAAGACATTTATTTGTAATTCTGAATGTAATAAATGGAGGGTATATTTTTAGTGAAGAGTTCAGTGAAATAAGCAAATTAGGTCTCAATAAACAATTGTTAATTACGTTAAAAAATAAGCTCCGTGTTATTAAGACCTTATTATGCTGTAAGGAATCAAAATATCCTTTTCTTGCCACATACGAAGCATCTTAAACGTTTGACAAGATACCCTTCGTACGGCGGTGATAATCTATCAGGCGACATTGATAATCTATCAGAGAGGGAGAGGTGTGTATGTAAATTGCCTTATTAATGAAATCTCATTCATTGACTATAATTCAGGATCGTTTCTTGGATATACTGATAATTATGATACCCTTCGTACGGCGGTAATAATCTATCAGGCGACATTGATAATCTATCAGAGAGGGAGAGGTGTGTATGTAAATTGCCTTATTAATGAAATCTCATTCATTGACTATAATTCAGGATCGTTTCTTGGATATACTGATAATCATGATAATGTTACAGCATGAACAATTCTGACATTCATGATTGCTTCCACATTTAGTTCAATGGTAGCAACTATTGGCTTAATACCTGTAGACAAGTGATGAGTTTTCAGCTATGATAATGAGTTGTAAATACTATTCAAGCTTGTAACTTCAATGTGTTAAGTGTCATAGCTGATAATAATCGGGTCAATAGAAGAATGTTTAGTGTGTTATAAGAAGATAATTCTTTAAAAATGAGAAATCCTAAATTCAATTCTTATATTTATTTTCTTTTTAATTCAGTGCATTGCCTTAAATCTATTCGCAATGAGTCTAAAAGATGCCGATAAATCATAGTAGTATCATGCAGAGCTTGTTCTTCAGTTTTAAGAAATTTAAATAAATCTGAGAGCAAACAGTTGTTGCCAAAATGTGCTTCAAAACTGAATTACAAATCAGTGTATCCATCAGTTATTGAAAAGTAGCAAATAGAAAATAAAATGCTTAAACCGTCACGTTTGCGGTAAACGGAGGGCATTTAACCAGTGTTTAAAATTCGTAAGT
The DNA here is from genome assembly GCA_011170035.1 of Teleogryllus occipitalis. Classification (NCBI taxonomy): domain Eukaryota; kingdom Metazoa; phylum Arthropoda; class Insecta; order Orthoptera; family Gryllidae; genus Teleogryllus; species Teleogryllus occipitalis. The sequence continues at coordinate 766,238 of BLKR01000005.1, read as the reverse complement.
TTCAATTGTTCTGTGATGGGCTAGCATCGGGTATCCTTCATGTAATCGATGCAGCGTTACCACGTTGAGTGCTCCGGCCTTCAGTACAGTAGGCTATGATTTACCCCTTAGAGGGTAGGCAAAAAGCGAAGCATGCAAGTGATGGTGGTGGTTGGTCCCAGGCAGTAAAAGTATTTTTTATTTTGCCATAAAAACCTTAATTTCGAGCGTAATGTCTACTTTTGATTCATATGTTTACCGTATCCATAAGTATATGGATTTCGAAAACATTCTTTATCCTTCTTCCCTCACCCCAATCTTATAGTTTCCTACTCTATATTTGACACGAGGAGAGAGAGAGAGAGAGAGAGAGAGAGAGAGAGAGAGAGAGAGAGAGAGAGAGAGAGAGAGAGAGAGAGAGAGAAAGAGAGAGAGAAAGAGAGAGAGAAAGAGAGAAGAGAGAGAGAAAGAGAGAGAGAAGAGAGAGAGAGAAAGAGAGAGAGAGAGAGAGAGAAAGAGAAAGAGAGAGAGAGAGAGAGAGAGAAAGAGAGAGAGAGAGAAAGAGAGAGAGAGAGAGAAAGAGAGAGAGAGAGAGAGACGAGAAAGAGAGAGAGAGAAAGAGAAGAGAGAGAGAGAGAGAGAAAGAGAGAAAGAGAAAGAGAGAGAGTGCGTGTGTGAGTGTGTGTGTGTGCGTGTGTGCGTGTGTGTGCGTGTGTGTGTGTGTGTGTGTGTGTGTGTGTGTGTGTGTGTGTGTGTGTGTGTGTGTGTGTCCCCCTCCATTCACCCCGTTCTTTTTCCCCAGTGGTCCGTTCGGAAACGTCCACTGCAGATAAAAAGGGCGACAAGATTACAGACAAAGATCAGTTGACGCTAGAACGTTATTGTAGTTTGGTCGACAAATTTCATTTGAAGTACTTGGTGGGTTCAATTTTTTTCTTTCAATGTCTTTGTAAAACTATATTAATTTTAAATTATTATTGCAGATAAAACATCTGAAGAAGCCATTGTCTAAGAAGCGGACTAGCCATTGTCTAAGAAGCGGACTAGACATGAATTTTACGATTTATATACTCTCGATTTTAAATGTAATATATGTACAGGCAATGGATGCTCCTAGATGCACAATAGAAATGGAAGAAGAAACTATAGACTGTTCTGGAAAAGAACTCGCTAGCACAATTCTGCTTATCAATTCTGATATACGAAGAAAAATTGTAAACATTGACTTTTCAATGAATGATATTAGAATTATAGAAAGTCTTCACAAGTTTCCAAATTTGACAGATTTGAATTTTTACTTAAATAAGATTGAAACTATTTCAATTGATACATTTAGTGCGTTAGAAAAGCTTACACATATTGATTTATCATACAATTATCTTGAAAATATTGACCCCTTCGTGTTTATATATAATACAAAATTGGAACGTCTAGATTTTCAAGGCAATCTCATTCAACTAAATCCATCTACTCCTTTTATATGTTCAACTTCACTACAGGTTTTAAATTTAGGCACATGTGCTTTGTCTCATATTACTGTTGCGAATTTCATATGCCTACCATTTCTAACAGAACTTGATTTAAGTTCCAATGCTATCAAAATATTAACACCTATGACATTTTCGCCATTAAGCCGTTTGAAAGTCATTAATTTGCGAGTCAATCGTTTATATTGTGACTGTAAACTGTCAGAATTAATAAAGTGGGCCAAATCTAAAATGACTGACCTATTGAGCAATGATCCAATTTATTGTGTATTACCAAAAAATGAAAGTCGAAAAGAATATAGTAAAATAGTAAAAGATTTAAATTGTAGTGCAGATTTATCGTCTAGTGCAGATTTATCGTCTTTGGAATTTTATGTACAGCCTACTACTACTAATGATGTTTATATTATTGTAAACTTTGTATTTTTGGTTTTATTCTTATTTTTGATTTTATTTTTATTGGCATATAATTTTTTTTGTAAGCTTTATGATTTGATATGATGAATAATATGATTATATGTATATATATTCTTTCCTTTTCCACGAATAAATCCCGTTTTAAAGAGGTGATTAAGGAAACAAACAATGTAGAGAGGTAGAATAAGGAAACAAACAATGTAGAGAGGTAGAAAAAGCGAGTTTTTGCTTAAAAAAACATTCACAGACAAATGACTACAAATTCTGTATTCTATACAAATTCTATACAAATAAATACTATACGAACATTATTACATATTTACAACAAATGACTTAAAAAAATGATATATACATAATTTACATATTTACAAGAGATACATATTTCCACAAGCGGTGTCTCTCAGTGCCAACGTGGGAGCCGAAAGGCGTTAGCCAAGCGTCGAGGCGCCATGTGGTTTGCTGTGGCTGCGCTGTGGCTGTGCTCTGTGGTAGAGTGTCTCTGTCCCACCTCTCTGTCGGTCTCCATGGACGGCGGTCGTCTTCTCCTTCATATTTCCACCGATACCCGTGAAGACGGCCAGTGTGCAGTCTTTGCCTCTGGCGTGGGCCGGGGGCGGCCGCCGTGCTTCTAGCTTAGCGCCACTGTGTCAGGACCGAGCCCAAAGTCTCCCGTCTAATAGGGCCCTAGGGTGTTCAGGTTCATTATTTGCCTGGGGCCAGATGGTGGTATCTTTCGAGGGTCCGGGATGTAGGGCGGAGGGTCCTCCTGGATGTAGAGCTGAATGCGCTTCAGCTCCATCACCTGCCGCGGCTTCTGCTCTGGTGGGCACCTTGGGTCTGGGACAAGCTCACGCCCTGGTGTGGGCGGGCACTGCCACCTCACATACTTCGTCTCGTGCCCACCGCATTCGGTTCCATCAAGGTCTGTCTGGTCCGGTGGTGGCCAATCTACCGAGACAAGATTACGTCCTGGCGTACGCGGACACTGCCACCTCACATATTTCGTCTCGTGCCCACCGCATTCGGTTCCATCATGGTTCGGTGGTGGCCATTCTGCCGAGACAAGCTCATGTCCAGGTGTATACGGGACACACCATACCGCTGTCCATGGTTGCGAGAAGGAAGCTATGGGATGATCTTCTGCTTCTAGTTCGCGTTCCATTGCGGCTACTGCACATGCTACATTTTGCGTCTCGGTAGCCATTTTTGACAATCTACTATACTACAATACACTACGAAAATAACTAAAAATATAGAAAAAAAGATACCGAAAACTAGAAGAAATTCTATCATTATTTCAAATTTTGATTTAATTAGGAATAGTGTTAATTGTAGACATAACAGGGATGTTGAATGATTTCAAATTTTGATTCATAAGCCAATGTTGAATCTTTTTTCATAAGTTGATAATAAATTTCTCATATATGGCGAAAAATACGCCATGTCACTGGGCTTTGCATTATTTTTCATACAGGAATAAATAGATGAATGATATTTTTTATGCGATTTATAAACTTTTACACGATTGTCTTGTAAAATACGTGCCCCAATCGTATTATTTGCATACCCTGTGCAATGCAATGGAGTAAAACCATTTAAATCGAATGAATTTTTATTGGCTCCATTTTCCAATAATAAAGTGATACACTTTCCCTGTTTGTCTTTTATTGCTGCGTGATGTAGTACAGTCATTCCGCTACAATCTCGGATATTAACGTCTATTCCTTTATTAATGAAGAATATTAATATATCTATAGTTTTGTAATAGTCTTTAGATATATGAATGCCGCTGGTGATTAAAAATTTCAAAATTCCATCGCCATTGTCATTAATTACAATATCAGTATCTTCTATTTCATGTTCTTGAAAAAGTTTAATAATTTCGTCTAAATTTTGATCTTTTATATATTTTTGTATTATTGTTCCAATGTTGGTGTACACAGATGAATATATTGAGATATCCAAAGCTTTAAAGTTAATTAAAATAGTTTCGCGAAATATTGATAGAATTTCTTCCTTTTTCATATTTTCATTGTCATTAACTGCGAAATTATAAATATTAATGATATTTAAAATTGCTTCCAAAATAAGTTGACACGTATTTGAATACGTCGAAACTTTAAAAAATTCTTTACAATGAGCAATCATTTGAACAACCAATGTAATGTCAATCGGTAACCCATTATGTTTTGATTCTTGTACCAATTTTTCAACTTTTGATTTCTTTGGTTTCAAAACCTCGCCAAAGTTTCTTAAATCATCTACTTTAGACATGTTAACAAACAAAATTAAAAAAAGAGTTGAACAAAAAAAACGTACCGCTAATTAATGTAATTAAAAATACACTAAATGAATAATCTAATCTACTCACTATGTCTTAGAACGCGTAGTGTGCGGCACACGGACTTGCACCTAATAACGTATTGCCGCGGATAGAGTTGGAGCTCCAAAATATCACACAAAACGCACCTAAGCAAGTTTGGTGCGGGGCAGAAAGAGCTAAAAATACTACTACTTCGACGCCAATGCACGAAGTCACTTGCCGTTGTACAGTCGCGCAGACTTTATATACTAGCCAGACCCACCTATTGGAGGGGGGGGGGCTTATGTTTGGATTAGTCGAACCCCTTCTCTCTCTCCCTCTCTCTCTCTCCCTTCCCACGCTCTCCCACTCCTCACTGTCTCCTCTATCCCCACTCCTGTACAATTATTCTTTTCACATACAGACACCTTATTAGAGCTGACGTGTGTAAAATACACACATATACAAGATAATTCCAGGGCGTGGTGCATGAACTTGATAACTCACATTTTTTTTCAAGATTGAATTACGAATAGAGTAAGACTTGTCTGTCCTGTTATCTAGTCTCTACCGTTAAATCACCACCTTGATATGTGTGCTCATTTCTTCACAAAAGAGCGAAGCGGTCAGAAAGCTTGATTTTTTTAGTCTCTCACGAGGAGCGGTAGCTCAGTGCATCAACTGATGCCATTCCAGCGCCTCTGTCCTAGGTTCGAGTCCTGACGGCGGCAGAATTTTTGACATTAGCTTTTCAGCTTGGTTGAATTCAGCTGCTGTCTGGAGGATAATTCTAGCGGCCGGCTGCTCTGATCGGTAGTTTTCCGTGGTTTTCCGATCAACACCAGGCGAATACCGGAGCAGTACCATACCAAACGGGCCACGGACCGCGCGCGATCTGTCCTTCCTCTTCCTTGTCCTATCCTCTCCCCGTGCACACGCACTTACACTAACATGCACTACACTACCACATATTCCGAGAGACCGGTCGGGAGTTTAGAGCTTGTCCCGGTTGGAGCGGTGTCCCGTTGGTGGGAGAATCCTGGTTAGGGAGAAACCCCACTAACCGACGGTAGGTCGGCGCCGGATCTCGCCATTTAACGGGGGAAGATCACCGTCATAAAGCATCACGAATACTGATAGGTGCGAATTTGCTAGGAAGATATATACACAACAATGATATGGAAGACTATTCATTGGTGAATATTTTTCAAAGAGGTAAAGTGCCAAATAAGATTATTTTGCCACTTTTATATAAAATCAGGCGTCCTATTTACAAATGGCTTAATTTTTGCTGTTTTGAAAATATATATACACAAGGAAGCATTGAAACTGTAGCTTTTCTTACGCAATTGGGACAGCGATATGACATTGCTTAAAATTATACCAAATAAGATTATTTTGCCACTTTTATATAAAATCAGGCGTCCTATTTACAAATGGCTTAATTTTTGCTGTTTTGAAAATATATATACACAAGGAAGCATTGAAACTGTAGCTTTTCTTACGCAATTGGGACAGCGATATGACATTGCTTAAAATTATACCAAATAAGATTATTTTGCCACTTTTATATAAAATCAGGCGTCCTATTTACAAATGGCTTAATTTTTGCTGTTTTGAAAATATATATACACAAGGAAGCATTGAAACTGTAGCTTTTCTTACGCAATTGGGACAGCGATATGACGACATTGCTTAAAATTATAAACAGCTCCTCTCACATCTGACCATGACATTTAACTTGGTATGTGACCTTAAACTTTGCGTTTCGGCAGTAGCCATGACTTTTGAGAAAAACGCGTTTCGATGACCTATTGAAGTTGAAAATTACAAGCAAAGCTCTCACAAATATCCTTGGTTTTTTGTCGAAACGCCTCTCCTTACGTATTTTGAATAGCGACGTGACATTAAGGTGAGAAGGTACTGCCTATCCCGCCCATGTTAATTTCAGTAACTTCTAGTACACATTAAAAAAAACGTATTCAATATATATAAACCATTTTTTAAAGATAGGTTTTAGGAATGTTTTTCTACGATAATACCTATTATTATTACAATTATAATAATATTTGTGAAGATACAACAATTTAAAAATGTTGTATTTTTTTCGTACAAATTGTAGTCAATAAATATTTTTAAAAAATTTTGAAAGAAATTTACAAAAAATTCCCTTCTTATTTTTATAGTTTATAGTCCTATTAATTCACAAAAAAATATTTACTTCAGTAAGGCAAGTAGTTTTTGTGTAATGTGCACTAGAATATGAAAAAAATGAGAAACTGAGAAAAACTTATTTAAAGTTTGAACAGCATTTACCTACAGAGAATGTTGATTTAAAACATTCCTGTCTCATAGTGTTGGTTTTCTGGATCAGTACTTTTGATATTTCCTGGTTTTCGCGTAAAGCGATGGCCAGTAAATTGCCTCTTGCCGATAGTTTTTGGCCTACAAATCTCGACAGCCCTCGTCAACACAAAAAATACTGTAAGTGCGCCAAACCACATAAACAAACTTTCACATTTATAAACAAAATAATAGGACGCTACATTGGTACGAACAGAAGGTATAATATCTAACTCTTAAAATAAGACATCGTTCAGAAATCTACGTCAAATCCTAGTGAAGTTATCGAAGATTTCACAAATGCATGCATAAGGAGACGTGGCACCCAGCGCATAACGTCATAAATAAAGTGCAAATTATAGTTGATATAATGCTCTGATTTGTGTTTCGACCACATATTCTTATTTTACAGATTTTTAAAGTATACTAAAAGCTAATAATTAAAATTTTTCATTTTTTGCCCCAAACCAAGTACCTTCTCACCTTAAACTAAACTTGTTTGTTTTGCATGTCGCACTGACAACAACATACTGCGTTATTTCACATTTTACGCTAATGTTCTGTAACAATCGCTGGCAATCAATATCTAGGTATTGTATAAAAGTGGCTATCGTGTTTAGGTAATGTAATATGAAGGTATAGACGCCGTAAAGATAAATAAAAACGTAAAGATAAATAAAAACAAAAAACAAAAAGAAAGAATGATATTTGTTTTATTTTAAATAGCATACCTAGCAAAAACATTTTTTTTTCTACACAAGTACAATGTAACACACACACACAATTGTTAAATAAATTTATAAAGTACAATATATATAATACTCAATACTTTGAGTCTCGCATTGATTAAATTGTAATTTTGAATTATTACTCATATATTCACATGCGGGGAATCTTTTCAAATGTTCGCGCCACGGTTTATCTTCCAATCGCCAACAGTCCATTATTGCATTACAATGAAAACATACTATTATATCTCTTATTTTTAAATAAAAAAAGCCCGCTTTGCATATATCCTTAACAATAATTTCAAGAGCTGAAGGCCAATTCTCAAAGGTTTTTAATCGTTTTGCATAAGTATTGTATTGTTCATGTAAAGATTTCCTTTTCTCAAATGTTTGACGTATAAATTGACATACAGGGAACCACTTGAGATGTTCGAACCACGGGTTATCGTCTATTTGCCAATTTGTTAACTTCCCGTTACATTGAAAACACACAACACTGTCATTATTTTTCGAATAAAAAAAACCAGCTTTGCAGATGTCTTTTGCAATCAATTTCAGAACAGAGGGCCAATTCTGAAAAGTTTCAAATCTTTCTCGATAATTCTGATACTGTACGTGTGCAGGTTCCGTCGTTGAATTGATGCCAAGCTTTGTAAAAAAACGAAAAAAATCATACTCTTTTAACTCTATGGGATAACTAAAACATATTGCATCCACTCTAGAATTACGTCTTCTAATTGGTATTTCGCAATCTGGTGGTAATGACTCTGGTAAGGTAAACTGAGGCCTATGTCTCTGCAATGGAATATTCCCTTGGCTAGCATCTTGAAGACAAAATGGACTATATTTTTGATGTATTTCATAGGGATTATCCCCATTCAGCCAATAACCAATTTCCAAAAAGCAAAAAACACATCTGACAACATCGTTAAATTTCGTATAATAGAAACCTGAAGCGGCAAGAATATTTTTATCTACACGATGATGCCATTTCTCGTCAATAAATGTTTTTATGCGATTCGCTTCAGAGGTTAAATTCAGTATCTGAACTGGTTGTACAGCCATTATTCAGAACTCAAGCGTGATACTCAACAATTTGTGATGTACTAGAAAAATACACACATATATATGGACGTATGTCTGTCCCCCTCCATTTCAATCCCTCCAATTATGGAAATGCTTGTTTGTTGTTTTTTCAAGTACATATGATATCGAGACAAAGTAAAGAAGAGGGAGAAAATGTTGAGAATATAAGGATTAACTCTTTTACATTGCTCTAATAATTTATACTAGCCTTCTGGGTCAATAACAGGCGTTCTCTTCTTTTTCCTTTTTTTTATCGTTTCAAAATCTCGGTACGAGATTCTTCGTATGGGAAATTTTTTTCGTCCATGAATTTATTTCGGTTTTTGTCTTCTGAGCCACTTAATGTCTTCAGCCAACGGCTGGAATGTAGTTCAGACAGGAGTTATTTCAATTACAAAAGTTTTATTTGTGAAAATGTTACATAGAGAAAATTATGGCCCATATTGAAACCCAGATAGTAAATTTTAATATTAATCCAGGTGCTGACGATGATAGTGTTTCATAACAAAACTGTTTTGGAATTGAAATATTTGCTACGTCTCCCTTTTTTAAAGTTTCGGTCATAAACCATACATACGCATGACAATTAGTGTATATATTGTTTTTCTCTATCAACAGATCATCGATATTTATCGTGTGATTAAAGATGAAAAATTCTTTAGAAATATTGAGGCTACAATTGTACATTATAATGTCTCCTCGAATAATCGATATGTGAATACATTGAAGCATGCCTCCGAGCATTAAAGGGTAATCCCAAACCAGTTGCATTTCTCGAAAATTTTTAGTTATAATACGTAAATTTGCGGGCGAATGTGGTTTCAAGTCATTAGTCGCGTTTCCTTGTACCATAATAACTTTACTAGAAATATCTTCTCGCATGACTTTTATTTTCATTTCATACTCAATTCCTTGTTTTATGTTATTATTATATAAATCTCTTTTAATCAATAAGCAATGACGATTCGGCCACTCTGTACAGAAACGTACGGACTGATTTATGATTTGGTTGGTGACATTCGTCCAAAACCAACCCATATCCTGAAACCTAAATTCGTCATGCTGTATGCGTTGGTGTGTAGATTTAATTTGAATTTTATACATTAATTTTGTAAGACATTGAGATTTTGGTGGATTCCAACTCAACACGAACCATGTTGATCCGACCATACTTAATCTAAGATCGCCGACAGGAGCAACTATCTCTGAACACGTGACAGCACTGATTATCGGTGTGGTCGCATTATTTTCATACCATTTTTCTGCAAACAGAGAATTGTTGTAATAATATAAATTCCTATTAATACAAAACGATGTACCTCTAACATAATACTTTGAAGCGGGTGATAAATTTTCTATCGTAACCGTCGAAAGACATGGTTTTATTTCATTCACTGCAGTATATACGGAATTCCATTCTTTACTATTTTCCTTTTTATATTCCCAAATACAAATTTCGGGACACATGCGTAGACAATTGTTCATTCCAGTGTCAATTGTGCCAATTATATAGTCTTGAAAAGTTATATCAAAACTGAGTTTATTATGAGTAGCGTAAATGTGGCGAGGTACATTCAATATATCAGTTGATATACAGTTGATAGCGAATATATGGGTGATTATTACCATGAATGACGCTTTTACAGAATCCATTTTTTCAAACACTTAATACACGTAACACGAACCGATTATATCACATGCTCTGTTCTGTCTTAATCTTTCCATGAACCGAAGAAATATATAGCTTTGGTACTCACTTCCCCCCTCCCCCCCAAAAAAAATGCAACTGTCAAAATTAAAATAAAGAATTAGAGCGCGTGAAATTTGTGAAAATTGAACATAATCGTCCGGTCTTTCAAAAGAATTGGAATGGCTACTGTTGAGCAAACACATGACGCTATGCTACAAAAGAGAAAAACAAAAATTCGATGTGAGCTTCGGGATATGTTGTGGATACCGGGGGATAAATGGTTCATGTGCGCAAAATCGGCGCGTGGCGCGCAGTCAAATTTCTTTCAAAAATACGACATTTCAATCAGATGTGTGGTTTTATTTGATGAAGGAAGTAGGAACCATTACAGTACTCTAAAGGGAGTTTTTTACATGAATTTATCTTCTCTCCATTTGATAAATACAAAAGTATTATTTTCATTATTATATTTACATTCAAAAACTCTATTAATCAGCGGTAGATTAAGTTGAGATGGCGTGAGTCTAACGCAAATTAAACTATCTTTACAATATCCTTCGATAAAGTTCCCTCTTGTCCTTTCAACTAAAACATCAAAGGTTTTTGTAAATTTACTTTTAATTAAAATTGTCTTTTCAATTTGCCAGTAATAACAACCATAAATAACGCCATCTGCTTCACTAATACCGCAATTCAATTTCGAAATTATCTTCAGCGTAGTATCTGAAATGTCTAGTTTACCCTGAATATATTTAATTAAATTCTTATCATTATTATTATTCTTATTATTATTAATATCAGAATTCGTCACAAGGTATATTGGCGAGAACCGTACTTGCAGATCTGTGTATCTAGTAAGAATATTTCGTCGTAAAAACATGAAATTTATAAATCTAGCGGCAGTGTAATAACAAATTTTATGACATTTCTGTAAAATGATAAATAAAATGTCGTTAATAAATACAATGTTCCCAACACATTCAACTTGAAGAATTAATTTATACTCTGAATAAATATCAACAAACAATTTAGTTATTAAATTTTTACAGCCATCGTAAGAATTAAAAGAAAATATATTTAATTCGCCAACTAAATTTCCAAGATTGTCACGAGACGAGGACAAAATTGCAAATTTGCGTTCTCCATCTGTTTTCAAATGAGCGAATATGGATCTGTTTGGTATGTTGTAAAATACGCTTGGTACTCCAACTATATGCTCATTTTTATAAAAAGGTCTTGTATGAATATACGGTTTCAACTCGGATATGAATTTTAAGTTATAATCATTAGTAAATAAAATGTCAAACCAATTACAGATAATTTCACCCAAATAATTGTATACCGAAAATAATGTATCCGGATGTTCCAAATAATATTTAAATAATTCTCGCGGTAATTCTAAATCTATTTTCGTAAAGTTTTGTCGCTTGTGACTAGTTACCATGAATCCAATTCGAGAAAAAATTAAACTCCCTGTTGAAATGTGAATTATTGTATTTTCTATATACACGATATATCGAGATAACGTCCATGTAAGATTTTGGAAACAAACTCGTTTGCCTATGGAAACACAACTATCTAGTTGGCTTTTTACTGCTTGGGGAACAACAATTCCTCTATATATATCTATGTGTTCAAATACGCATTCATTTTTCACATTTACTTTTTTTTCTTTGGATATTGAAACACTTCCTGTGAAATAATTTATTCTATCATTAAAATATGTCAATATATCCATTTTTTTCGAGTTATACCAAGGTTTTTTTAATTCCCAATAAAAAGTGCTTTGGTTTGTGCTGACATTGTACGCATTAGAATACCGTAATATAGTTTGTGGTGAGTCTTGGTTTACATACAATGCCCGTATTGTAATTGAATTGTTTTTATTTTTAAAAAAATTATGAAAACGCGATAAAGAATTTTGAAAAGAAATTTCATTCGGAAAGCTAGCAAATACACAAGCCTCGTACTCTGTCTCCATTGGAGGAGTAGCTGTTGAAGACTAACGCATTAGGTATATATGCCATACATTTATAGACATGCATTTGTTATATCGGATTTAGGGAAATATGGAAAAAACAAGATTTAGGGAAATATGGAAAAAACAAAAGAGATTTATGCACCTTTGCGGCTTCTAAAGTGTTCAAATTTTATTTCTGAGATTAGGGGGGGGGGGCGTGGCCTCTTCGGTGAGTTTCGGCATCTGTCAGCTGTGACGTTCGTATCAATGCGAATTTTTTAATTTTTTTTAAAATTACGCGATAGAATTCAGTGTCGAATTCCGAAGTTGGCGACACTTGTACGATTTTTCAATATGGTTAGAAGCAATTAACGGGTTTTTAAGAAGAGGAAGAATGTGGGTAAACCCAAAATACAAGTGTTGGCTATTTCATCAAGAATTGAAGAAAATTTCGTTGTGTCTAGTAGTTCAGGAAAGAAATTATATTCATGAGATACAATGAATCAGATAAAAATATGGAAATACTTGACATTTTATGTGATGTGCTGCTAAGCAACGTTGTGTGTATACATTGTGTGTTGAAATGGACTTGAAACTTTGATTGATTGCTGCTGTTTTTCTCATAAATTTACATTTTCAATTATATTTGTTTCTTTTTTCTCCAAAACTACTTGACAGAATTGAATGAAATTTTTACAGATCTTCAAGTGAACTATTATCCACATTTTAACACGGGGATTTTGTAATAACTTACCTAGGTAAAGTTATTAATTTTTTTTCTAAAAAACCAAAAATAATTTTTGTAAATCCCTGTGTTAATATTTTTTTAACGCCGTTATTGTTGTTATTGAATTTAGGGAAACATGGAATAAGGGTTTACAAAGAAAAAACAAAAGAGATTTGGTATTTAACAATTTTTTTTTATTTTACAACAATCTGTGGTATTTAACAAAAATAGATTACATTTAAGTATTACAACACTAGATGTTCTCGCTAATAGGAGGACAAGAAAGTACTTTAGTAACATTGAACATTTTACACTTATCCGAGTGTACTCGGGTTTTTACGTTAAGTGGTTAATGTATTATATTTATGCAACACATTTTTACAATTACTTGAAACATTTCTCTCTTTTATACAATTACATTTCCCTATTTAAATTTTATACAATTACTTAAATATCAAATCACTAAGATGCGTGTCCATTAGAGAGTAACTAGCGCGAGCTCGTCTCGAGAGACGCTCGCACTACCCTGCCCACCTGCGAGCGATTCGCAGAGAAATACCTGCCTCTCGAGAGTGCACTCATCACGCCCTCTCGAGATTATACCTCTCACATGCGTGTTCACTGGAGAGAAGTAGGAAAACCGCGACATGCAAAACAAGAAACGCGTGTGGGTAAGAAAGTGGATTGATCGTCGCAGCATTTTAGATAAATTTTAAACGATTTACATTAATTAACCTAGCAATCAAACTTCAAGATTACGTACAAGTTTCCGTTTATTTTACATGTTCTACTTGAATATCAAATCACACTAGTATAAGTGGTTTCGCAGAATTCCGCAGAAAAATTCCGCGGAAAATTCGATTTTAAAATTTGAGAAGAATTTTTCAAACTGTCCGTAACATTATTTTTCAAAATTTCCTGCAAGATTAAAGTGAAATACGTACTTGCGAATGTGTGCCATTCTGTGCCACCAACTAGTTTACTTCAATAAATATTATTCCATCTCTAGTGCAATTAGCCGCGGGCGCTCGCGAGCACTTCCAGCATGTATCGAATGCTGAGAGCGAGGCGGTGCTAGTTATTGCTCAGGCATGTCCACTGGCGAGTAATGAAGTTGGCGGCAGCTCTTCGCGCAAGTATCACGCCACTACTCTCCGTTGCCTACTCTCAGAACTGAACTCGTGAGAGCTTAGCTCTCTAGTGGACACTAAAATTCATCATGTATCGGTGTTTTGGGAATCAAGCTATCTGTAATAGATGTTTCTGAAGGTAAGTTTTGCGGTTGAATATTTAAATTTTCCCTATCACAATCATCACAAGATAAATTGGGGCTCTTAGGTCGAATAATTTCTTCATTCGCATTGGAAGAGTTCGGAGTAAATTTTGAATTTTTGTAAATTAAAATATTGCCCAGAATATAATTAACATCAACATTAATAATTTTATCATAATCGAACACTGATATTTCATTCAGATGTTCTTGTAACGTCTTTTCAATCTCGCTTTGTTTTTTTCTAATATTTTCAATAAATTTTGTAAAGGTTTCACAATTCTCCAATGGAGATAAATTGAATTTATTTACATTATTGCTTACAAACGACCTCGGAACCACCCCAAAAATTACATTAAAATATAATAATAAAACAAATATAAATTTGTTCGGGACCTTTCGTTCCAACATTTCTGTAATCCACAACAACATCATATGAACTGCTTGTAAAAAATTTTTGCGAATTATGTCATAAGCTACACATACGTCATAATTAATTATTTCAAAAATATTTTGGATTTCTCTCTCAATATTGACGATTATTTCTTTGAACAAAGAATAAAAAAAATTACCCACACTATATGTGTTCGTTATTCCATTCTGTATAATATTTACAGAATTCATTTTCTTTAAAATTAAAAAATGGTTTTTTAGTTTTAAGATATATTTATAATAAAACATATTATTTTGTAAGCTATAACTTAATTTTAAAGACTGTTCTAGATCTTTTTGACTCGATGGATAAGTATTGTTTAAATGATTAAAAATTATCGTAAATACTTTATTTACTTCTTCTCGAAAATCACTAATATACATTGTCACTTCCTCATCTGTAATTAACGATTTATTGTCTTTACAGTTCTCATTGTCTTTACAGTTCTCATTGTCTTTAGAGTTCTCATCTTTAGTTGGCGGTTTAGAATCCTTAAACTTTGGTGTTTTCGTTTTCATCTCAAAATATTCCTCTTCTAATTTGAAAGGAATAAATATTAAATTTAATAAATCTAATATTGTCTCATTGTGTAAACTGTAATCTGAATTACAAAAATTTACTATATGTTGAAACATATCAAATAAGTCATTTTCTTGGTTTTTAACGAAATTTTTACTCTCATTTTGAACCGCTAAAATTGAATTTGTAATCTTTTCATATATATTTGTCTCGTTTGATATATTATGTTCTACTTGAACATACTTGTTAATAATGCTTTCCATTTCATGTTTAACTTCTTCTCTATGAGACAAAGCTAGAAAAAATATACGCGTCAGACTCGATTTTTCCTTTATAGATAAATGTTTACGAACGTCATATATATTATTAATAATATCATTATATTCTTGTTTGTGTCGACAATCAATGAAATTAGATATAGTTGAAAATAATATTTGAGTTAGATCACCTCCTAAGACTGTATAATGATATTTTTTGATGATAAAACAAGTTGAGACAAATGAATATGAGAAGGTGAAATTTTTCACTATGTCATCAATTAAATATATTGTTGTGTAATGCAGGTTTTTCTTAAATTGTCTTAAAATTAACTTAAATATTTCACGCTCTCGGAAACTTGTTGGTTTATCCATTTTTGTGATTTTTTTCCTTACGTCACGAAGTATATCTAATGTAATCGTAGCGTTGTTTATCGTTAAATTGTTAGAATTATTCTTCTTCCTCCGTTTTGTAGTGTCTTCATCAGAAGAAGAGTTGTCCTGTCGTTTTCTATTTTCTGCTCTCTTTCTGCGTTCCTTCTTGTCTTGTTCCAAAGGGTCGTCGTGTCTGTTTCGCTTCGTAGTGTCTCCATTAGAAGAGCTGTCGTGTCGTTTTCTATTTTCTGCTTTCTTTCTGCGTTCCTTCTTGTCTTGTTCCAAAGGGTCGTCGTGTCTGTTTCGCTTCGTAGTGTCTCCATTAGAAGAGCTGTCGTGTCGTTTTCTATTTTCTGCTCTCTTTCTGCGTTCCTTCTTGTCTTGTTCCAAAGGGTCGTCGTGTCTGTTTCGCTTTTTAGTACATTCAACTTCACCGACACTTGTACATTCAACTTCACCGACACTTTTAGTACATTCAACTTCACCGACACTTGTACATTCAACTTCACCGACACTTTTAGTACATTCAACTTCACCGTCTGAATTGGACGTTTCAGTATCTGAATCATCACTACCACTACTGCTATAACTACTAGAGCTATCAGTACCTTCAGCATCTTGTGTTTCTGATGTTGGTTTCATAGCGCTGCCCTGTTGAAGAATACAGCTGCCTGGTTGAATATCAGAGCTGGCTTGTTGAATTCCTGAGCTGCCCGATTGAAGAATAGAGCCGCCTGGCTGAAGACTACAGTTGCTTTCTGCTGTTGTCATGTCTCTTTACACTATGAATCTCCCTGCTTATGTTTGCGAGTTAAAAGTTGCGGCCTTTTATAGCGCTTTACAAACTTTCGCCCCTCCTAATTAACACGCAAAAAAAACGAAAGGAAGGGGGCATGAAATCTCGACCAATGGAAACGTTCGAAACAAGTGACATCATACTTCTCCCACTGCGTCAAAGTTGCGTCAAGGTTCGGTTTGGGTATAAAAGCACTCCGCAGTTCTGTTAACGCCACTCTTACTTGTGTAAGAGTCTGGATACACCGATCTGCGGTAAATATAGTCACTTTGGTAAACGGTCCCTCAGTCGTTTACTTATTCTAGCGATCGTCATAGAATTAGTTGTAGGCAAAAAAATTGAAATATCACAGTCCATGATATAAATATTAATGATAATAAACATGAAATAAATGGGATGTTACTTCATACCGCTGTTTATGATAATGATTTAAGGGTTGTAAAGTTTTTAGTCAAATGGTATGACCCCATTTCATATAACATATAAATCTTTTCAAAATCGCGATTTTCTCTCTGAGAAACCCAATTTACTTCCGTTTAAATTTTAAAATAAAAGAACGCTTAGTAATATTATTTTGTTTTTGTTTAAGGAATTGAATGCTGTCTTCTGAAAAAAGTCGGAGCTACACACACACACACCACCATTAATTATTTTTTTTACAAACACCATGGAATGTCAAAAATGTAAAATGTCTGTCAATACTATACCGAAAATTGGAATACTAGAAGGTTTTTGCACTAATGTTGAATGTGTAGATTATAAAGCACGTGTTTTGATAAGAGAAAAAAACCAAATTACATATTTTTTATGTGAACCACGCCCACAATGCCCATCGAGATATTTTTGCTTAAAGTGTAAGGAATTCTGTGCTATAAAATATAGAGAAAATACCTTATGTAATAAAGCTATAGAAGAAGGGGATAGTTGTACTTTTCTACCAAAAAGAACTCTGTTGTAATATACACTGATTAAAAATAAAATAAAATTCGGACAGTACTCAGTATACTCACATTTTCGCAGCTTTGAGGCTGTTAAAAACATAAAATATTATAATACTTGTACACTGTAAAATAATTTTTTCTGCTTTTACATCAACGATAAATTTTGTAATAGAACTTCTAATAACGGAAATTACACCCTTTAGAAAGAGAGAATGGCTCACAGTGTCCCCCGCCGTTTTATCTCGTGAAGTTGTAACCGATTGCGTTTTCCTACGGGAAAGTTGCATTGTTTGAATCTTCAGGGTATAACGAATATATTCTGGGATGTGGAGTCAACACGCATGACCAAGTGGCAATGCAATATCGGCACCAAATTACACAAAAGGAAGAGCACTATTTTATACTGACGGATATTATTTCTATAGTTTTTTTGATGTGTCATTGATTTCTTCTGGCATATTGCTCGAAGGTTAACTTATTTTCCCATTTTAGCAACACGGAGTAAACTCGTTTACAGGGGAAGTACAAAGTAAAACAGAACCGACATTTCATAGACAATGAAACC
The DNA here is from genome assembly GCA_011170035.1 of Teleogryllus occipitalis. NCBI lineage: Eukaryota > Metazoa > Arthropoda > Insecta > Orthoptera > Gryllidae > Teleogryllus > Teleogryllus occipitalis. Next base: position 748,363 of record BLKR01000005.1, on the reverse strand, counting down.
AACAGAAAATGAAATGACCTCACCATCACGACACATACGCTGACTTTCGCTTTTCCTGCCTTTTCCAGTCAATGTACAACGTTTGCGTCTTTTTGGGCGCGTAGGAAACAATTCGGAATACGACATAACCTGTGAACAACTTCACTACATCCGAACAAAACCCACTGTCCGAATGTTCTCTACAAAATACACGGAATGCAAATACATACAAACTGTCATCACCACAATGCAATTATTACACTGAAACAAAACCTTGACGAATCGTAAACAAATCTTAACAATCAAAACAAAACATCAAGCAACGCCACCATGAAGCTATCAATTTTAAAACAGCCACTGATAAATGTAATATTAAAGAATGATTTAATTAATTAATTTACACCGTAAATGTTGGTGAATCAACACAAACAATATCTGATAACACATTTAGAGTTTTTTTTTAAATATAGAGATATTCATCTTGTGTCCTCTATTAGTAGTGGCACACGAAAAGTGAAATCAATTACGAAAATGTTTACACGTAAACGAACAATTGTAACAGCGGCGGTAGCAAGCGAAGTGTTATTTGAAGAAAAGAAACGATGGTCAAGAAATTGGTTGGACAAAAGAGGCGAAAAATATACTAGACTTTTGATAGATAGCGTGTATATATGTGTGTGTATGTGTGTGTGTGTATGTGTATGTGTATGTGTATGTATGTGTATGTGTATGTATGTGTATGTGTATGTATGTGTATGTGTATATATGTGTATGTGTGTGTGTATGTGTGTGTATGTGTATGTGTATGTGTATGTGTATGTGTGTGTATGTGTGTGTATGTGTATGTGTGTGTATGTGTGTGTATGTGTGTGTATGTGTATGTGTATGTGTATGTGTGTGTATGTGTGTGTATGTGTATGTGTGTGTATGTGTGTGTATGTGTGTGTATGTGTGTGTATGTGTATGTGTGTGTATGTGTGTGTATGTGTGTGTATGTGTGTATGTGTGTATGTGTGTATGTGTGTGTATGTGTGTGTATGTGTGTATGTGTGTATGTGTGTATGTGTATGTGTATGTGTGTGTATGTGTGTGTATGTGTGTGTATGTATGTGTATGTGTATGTGTGTGTGTATGTGTGTGTATGTATGTATGTGTATGTGTGTGTATGTGTTGTTCTCAGATTTCAGGTTCTTTTTGGTGTAATATTTCCAAAACATTCTTTTACTGACATGTGTAGATCACACGGAACTGAAAGTGAGTGCACAAGAAAAGACCTCTGCGTAGAAGAGAAAAAACCCTAACTGACTTCATGGAAAAGGAAGGAGAGTAACAGTGGGCATATTTTCTTTTTTTTTGTTAACACCATCCATTTATTTACATCATATATGTTCCCATTGACACAATACACAATAATCCTTACATTAATGCTAATAAAACAAAAAACAAAATAAACCAAAAAACCTCAATTGTAAAAATAAACCAAAAAAAACCTCAATTGTAAAAACAATGTATGAAATAAAATAACCAAGAAATAAACCAAAAAGAAAACCGCAAATGTAAAAAAGCATAATACCTAAATCGGTAGGCTGCATATTTAATGTGTGTTCCGAATCTGTATTACGATTTAACTCTATTACCGGGTAATACACAATAAATTGGGTCCCATTTATCAATTTTAGATTTTACCCATTTTATTAATTCAAATAGTTTATAGTCGTAATAAAAACGGTTGATTTGCAAATTATGACTTTTAAACGACTTAATGAAGATTAAACGACTTAATATAGTATTGAAACGTTCCACCAGGGACGATAGACACATGAAATTCGCAATAGAAATAGTATACAATGAACATGTGCTTAAATTTAGGACCTGTAATGAAGTTGAACACAAGAAAGGTTTTAGTTTTGTATTATATATAAATACAAAGGAATCAATGTTATCTAGATTATTAAATGACAAATCAAAGGATGTAAGGTTTTCTAACGCAGTAAATATGTTAATTGATATATTTTGAATTTTATTTAAAGAAAAATCCAAATATGTCAAATTTAGTTTTTGAAAAATTAATGTTTAAGATTTTTCTCCGTATATCGGCATCAATAGGAAGAATTGTTCTTGCCATTCTTGTTCCGGAACAATCTATAGTTATTTCTTCTATTTTGCATCTTGGAGCCTTAATTGTCTGCACATGTATAATTATATTTAAAATCAAGAACATATGAATCGTAAAATTCATTTCTAACGTTTCTTAAACAGCGGCTGCGTTTCATTTGCAACGTACAATGAAAAAAAAAGGTGAAGTTTGTCGATGAAGTACAAAAAACCTGCTAGCGTCAATTACACGTGTTTCTCTTTTTTTTCATCCCTTATATTTGCACTGGTTCCTGGTCCATTTGAGAGAGAGAGGAGGGAATGTTTACTCTTCTCTTCAACATTTCAGCGTAAATTTCAATCTTTATTAATTAATGTACAAAGACTACAAAGACTTTTTAAGATTCAGTTAGTACCTTTTTATATATTTGCTCTACATTTCTTCATAAAAATCATACACAATTGTCCTTTCCTTGACACTGTCACGATACAGACACTGTAGTACGTCACTTTGAAATTCAGTCACTATTGGCTAATACGTTGATTTTATTACAAATTTCTGTAATTAAGAGCTCAGTAAATATCAGTTATAATTTAATTGTCCTCGACATTTAATTAAAAAGAAAAGATTTCAACCCTCGCATCTGCTTATTGTTACAATGAGACGTCAAAGTCAGAACACTGTAATGTCAGCTGGTAATTTTTTCACTATAAAAAAGAAATATGTCACAGTAACATCGCCAATTTAGTGAATATTCCTCGAAGCATACACCGTAGAAAAAAGATAGAACCGAGTCCAACAACTGCAAATTTATCCCGAAATTATACCGAAAATGTTACAAAATACCAGGTATAACGAAAGAGTAGCCTGAAGGAAACGCTTTCTTAAGCAAAGTAAATTAGAAGAGAAAACGGCTAGAGTTCGTCAAAAAGTTAGAAGAGAAAATGGCTAGAGTTCGTCAAAAAGTATGTTTACAAGGCCCCCCAGAGTGGTGGCGAGGTTAGAAAAAAATATTACAGTATATTGTAAAGCACGGTGGAGCTTAATATTTGTAAACTAACTTATAAAAAAAATTAAATTTTATTAATGCAATTGAAAATGAGTATTAAATATTATTATTTATTGTGGATCGGTGTTAAGTTACGTTTCAGTTAACTGACTCGTACAAATACCTGTGCGCGAGTGAAGTTCGCAGAGCTATGGAGCGCTTTTATACCCAAGTCTGACATTTGCAAAGGTCACATTTCCATAGGCGTGCGTCTCTGTCATTATCCCCTCCACTCATCTTTGTATAGGACGGGTGGGAGGTCTTCGGATGGTATAAAAGGCCGCGATGTGTTACTGGAAAACATAGACGGAGAGACGGACAGTTCTAAAAATGTCTTCTGTAATCTCTTGTGCCAAACTCGGTACTACATCCATCACGTCAGATAGCAGCTGTGTTCAACAATGCGGCGGCTCTACTCTACCAACGTCAACACAGAGAGAAGATGAAGGTACTACTAGTAGTAATAGTAGTATTAATAGTAGTAGTGATTCTGATTCTGATTTAAATAATTACGGACCGACAATTAAGAATTCTGAAGAATCTTTGGACGGAGACATTTCCAGTGGTTTGACCAAGAATTCTGAAGAATCTTCGGATGAAGACAGTTACATTACTTTGACTGATTTGAAACGAAAACTGGATTTGGCTAAACGAGCTAAAACCTGTTGTGACAGTAGAAATGATTCCACAAAAGTATCCACAATTACACTGAAAGTATTGTTTAATGTTAGAGAAAAAATTCAAATAGTAGAACAGCCAACCACTTATCGTGAAATTAAATTATTAGAGTTGATTATAAAACAATACAAGAATAAAAAGAGTAAATTAAATAAGAATAAAAAGAGTAAATTAATTAAATTAATGTATGATATACTACAAATATTCACATTCTCATATGCATTTGTTGCGATCTGTTGTATTATAAAGCGATACCATTTAACGACAGAAGGAAATATATGTGATATTTTGACACCAGCCATATTTAATTTTATAAAATATAGAAAAACGCGGAATTATGATGAAATAATTACAAAAATATATAATATTCGAAAACAATTAACTATAGAAGAGAAATTACGCCTCACGCGTATTATATTTCTTGCCCAGCCTGAGATGGAAGAGGTTAAATCTCAAATTCATACTATAATTAACAAATATACCCAATTAAAAAATACAACAGTTAATAAAAATAATATTTCTGATCAAAATTATGATGCAGAATGGGCATTGTCATTTACTAATGAAGAATTGTTAAAATATATTAAAAATTTTAAGATGAAAACATATAAAATAATGTTGATTCTTACAAAAAACATTTACCCGTGTCACCTCAAATATATAGAAAATGTAACAAAAATACAAAACTATTTAGACATTTTCAAAAAGAAATATTTCCGTCGGACAGACATTTGTTCGTTGGACCAAAAATACAACCAAAAAGATATACAAATTTTACTGAAAATAAGCTGTTATTTAAATACTTTAGAAGGTTTGTTCTGTTCCAAATAACATTTAACGTTGAACCGAGAGGAGGAAAAGAAGAAATGTTTTTCAGTTTTGTAAATTTTTTTTGTGTTAAGTATTGCTTATTTTGCACAACAATTTTGTATTGCTTGTTTTGCATAATGATTTGTAGAAACTATGTATAAACAAAACCAAAATCTAATAGTTTTGTACAATGTATGATAAAGTTTGTTAAAATTTATTGTTTAAAAAAAAACCATCTCTTGTACAATGTATGATAAAGTTTGTTAAAATTTATTGTTTAAAAAAAAACTATCTCTTGTACAATGTATGATTAAAATTTATTGTTTAAAACCACATTTAATTTTTTTTTGTTTGTAAACATCCTTTATATCCTTGTCCAAACACGATAAATATGTTGGTGGCACTGTATGACTCGGCACTACGCGGCGGTTGTAAATCTATAAATTTTATTATGAATTTATAGAGTATTATATATAGTGAAATTGTGAAACATATTTTTAAATTTAGCGCCAATTAAAAGTTAAATTTCGCGGTAAAAAAACCTATTCTAAAAAGATTTTTAATTGGCTAAAATTTTATATATGCTTTAGCTGTTTGTTAAAAAAATACTCGCGACCTGGACTAGTCTACTACGAAGATCAGTGTCCTTGACAACAGAGGCAGACTGATCGTAGTATCTGAAGTATCTTCTTGAGCTTGGAGTACAAGCCAAGGAAACACCAACATTACGTTTCGACAACGCGAGCACTGTGAAACTCTCCAAAAATCCCGTGTTTCATAAAGGTTCAAAGCATATTGAAATACGATATTTCGTACGACACTGAAACCTTGATTGATTAGATTTAATTCCTATTCCTTTTGATGGTCGAATTTCCGTGGAGCACAATAAAAGAGAAAACCAGATGGCAGACATCTTGAAGTCATTGGTTCGTCAGCATTTCGAAGAGCTATGTATGAAGATGGGTCTACGTGCATGAAATGTACTGTCCGTGATTTAGATCTTTGTTGTTTTTTTCCTTTGTACAGTTGTGTAATATTTAGGAGGAAGTCTGGAAGATGTAAACATTACGCATGTACCGACCTCTACCGGAATGGTTCGGAAGTTCCGATCCAAGTTGTTCCTTGACTCTGACGTTAGGACCTCATTAGTGAACGTGTGTGTAGTTGTTCTCCCGTTTGGAGCTGTTTGCAAAATTGTCTTCACGCGATTTTGATAATAAACGTATCCTTAATTCAGTTGTTGTGGCGATTATTACAGATAACATTATCAACAGTTTCAGACAAAAGGGATTCTCGTCTGAAAAATGACAAAATAAAAGAATGTTCTTACAACAATTTCCTATTCTCCCGTATGTTTCATTCCTAGCATACATTCCTTCGTTATTCGCCTTTTTCTCTTCAGATAGTGGGCGCCGCAGAGGGGAGGTGCTACGTCAAGTTGCGCGCGACGGCCGCATGGAGGCGCTGGCGGCGGGCGTCGACCCCGCGCTCCCCGGCGCAGACGGCCGCACGGCGCTGCAGCTGGCGGCGCGCGCGGGCCACGTGGCGTGCGTTCACGCGCTCCTGCCGCCGCTCGCCAACCGCACGGACCTCGTCCTCCGCGCGCTCTACGACGCCGACAGCGCGATGATGCTGGAAACCTTGGACGCTGAGGTTCCTCACGTCCTCCGAGGCCCTGCGGGGTTTGGGGGGGGGGCATATTAAAGCAGACCGTTCGTGACGGACGATGCGACATTGCGTTGGCCCTGATGGCCATGGAGCCTCATCGGAAGCAGCTGGACACCGCGGTTCTCCTCTCGCAGCCAAGAGCCAATGCGACGTGCGTTGAGCCACTTTTAAACAGCGTGTCTGACATCGCTGAGAAAGCGGAAATTGTTAAGAGGATTCTGAATCTGACTAACAGTACTGAAATTCTCGAGGCTTTGGGAAAGACAGATCCCGGTGTCTTCCTCGCCGTCGCAGGGGTAGGTTCCTTGACTGAGGCGGTCAAGGATGGCAGATATCACATGGTGAGAGCTCTCCTGGCAGCGGGCGTAGGCGCGGGGGCAGACGACGCCCAGAAGGCTTTCGAAACGGCTGTGGATTCCGCTGGCGTGGAATGCGCACGGGCGCTGCTGGCGGCGGGCGTCGACCCCGCGCTCCCCGGCGCAGACGGCCGCACGGCGCTGCAGCTGGCGGCGCGCGCGGGCCACGTGGCGTGCGTTCACGCGCTCCTGCCGCCGCTCGCCAACCGCACGGACCTCATCCTCCGCGCGCTCTACGACGCCGACAGCGCGATGCTGCTGAACGCCTTGGACGAGGAGGTCCCTCACGTCCTCCGAGGCCCCGCGTTGGATGTCATCTCAAAGCAGAGTGTTCGTGACGGGCGATGCGACATTGCGTTGGCCCTGATGGCTATGGAACCTCATCAGAAACAGCTGGATGCTGCGATTATCCTCTCGCAGCCAGCAGCCAATGCGACATACGTTGAGCCACTTTTAAATAGAGTGTTTGACATCGCTGAGAAAACAGAAATCGTGAAGAGGATTCTGAATGTGAGTAAGAGTTCTGATATTCTCGAGGTGTTGGGAAAAACAGTTCCAAGTGTCCTTCTAGCTGTGGCTGAGGCGAGTTCATTGTCGGAGATAGGGGAGGGTGGCAGATGAATGGTGTGAGCTCCACTGGTGTTTAGATACACACACCACCTACAACCTCAAGAAAAATGTGGTTTACAAAAGATACCAGTTTTACAAAAGGAGACAGTAAGAGGGGGAGAACTTCGGACAATTCATGAGCGAAATAAAGAATTTGCGAATTTGGTGCACTACAAGACCACATGATTAGAGATCGTATTGTTTTGGGCACCAATGCACTGTTGCAAGATAGCCTTAAAAAGATAAAAGACCTTAACTTCAAGATTGACAATAACTGATTATTACAGAAAGCGGAGGAGTCAGAAAGGGTCATGGGCACCCTGCCCCACAAAAAACAAGAATAATAAACAAGATAAAAAAAGAGAAATAAGAAACACGAAAAAATGATAAAAACCAATAAAATGTATCGATAAAGTAACTGCACTTTCTGTCCTTGAGCTTTTAGTTATGAATGGGACTCCTGATTCTCACAGTATTTCAACCTAGTGGTACATATGAAAAATTTCTTCGTCTGTTCTACATTGTATTTAGCTTTGTGCGCGTTTGCATAACATTTTCCAATTAAATAAGTTTTCGTTTGTTACCTTCTTTTCTTTGCCAAAATTGATTTAAATATTTGTTAGAATTACATATTTAAAAATAATACTGTATAGTATCATATATACGCTACAAAAAGAATAAACATATTTGTTATTATATTGATTTAACAAAAATCTATGACCCTGCCCCAGAATGATCAGCCTGATCTGCCTGTTTCACTGAGACCAAAAAAATGTAAGTACTGTAAATACATTGTGTGAAACTAGAAAATCAGAAAAATTAAATTTAACTTCGATTCAGATGCTGAAGCAAATATTTTGCCTTATCATTTATTTTAAAAAAATGATCATCATTTCAACCAAGAATAGTAGTTTTAGAAACACATGGTGGATTTAAGATCAAGCCATGTGGAACAATTTGGCTGAGATATCAAGTGAAAGAAAGAAACATACAATGAATGTGGTAGTTGATGCAAATGTAAAACCGTTAAATTAAGACATGTGGTAAATTAGGACTTATTAAAAAAGTTGGTGATGTAAATGCAACATCCTGACACTGGACGAAATCTGGACACATTGATTATCCTCTCGCAGCCAGCAGCCAATGCGACATGCGTTGAGCCACTTTTAAATAGAGTGTTTGACATCGCTGAGAAAACAGAAATCACAGAGAGGATTCTGAATGTGAGTAAGAGTTCTGATATTCTCGAGGCTTTGGGAAAAACAGTTCCAAGCGTCTTCCTTGCTGTGGCTGGGGCGAGTGATACACCAAGTGAGAAGCAAAACTTCGTAAATAAAACGCACGGCCTGTTGAAAGGACATGGTAAGTTTAATGAAAAACACAATTGTAATTGATGATTGTAAAGATTCTAAATCAGTTGCAAACACACCAAGAAAGATTCCAATGGCCCTTAAAAAGAGAATGAATGAAAAATTAAGTAAATTAGAAAAACATTTTCCACTTAAGAAAAACAATTTTAAAGTGGAAAATCCATCAGCGGAGTGAGTAACCTAGTGGTTATAGAAAAACCAGATAATTCAGTAAGATTATGTCTTTATCTCCTCACAACATGAATAAAGTGATAAAAAATCAACCCAATGTTAGCATTCCCTGAGTTGATGAAATTATAGAGGAACTAGCCAACAAAAAAGTATTCACAGTGCTAGATAAAAAAAAGTTCAGATCTTTATAAACAACTAAATGCTTAAGAAAGGCTGTCAGCACATTCTGAACATCAAACAATTTATAAAAAGTACAATGATCAGCATGGCAAGCCTAGAAACAGTCAGAAAGAGGAAAAAAAATGTCTGATAATAATTTGTAAGGACAGGCAGTGGTATCCAGTGGAAATAATTAGAATACATGATATAACCTTGATCTTATCTAGTACAAAATGAAATGGGTGAAATATTGAGAATAAACTCTATGCACACCACAGAATCCCCAAATGAATAGACAATACATAATTCAGGTATCAAGAGGAATTTAACCGATTCTGGTGAAGTATTAGATAAGTCGTACAACACTGTGGCAAATAATTATGTATATAGGATAGAATAATAGAATATGACACAACAAATTCCACTAATGTAAATAATAATGTTAGCTCCAATTGTATGTCATTGCCAGCAAAAACTACCAGAAGCGGAAGAGTTGTCAAATGACCTGTAAAATTAAAGGAGTGTGTAAAACATTGATAACACTGGTCTACATTATTTTTGCTGACTTTAAGCAAACAGTTAATCTTTGTTGATTTGAGGGTTCTGAAACCAGAAATCATATCTTTTTTTCACCATCAAATCAGTTTTTTTTTCCACAAATGATGATTTCGTATATTTTCACTGTTGCAGGAGTCCATATTAATTAATGTCCCTTTTGATCAATCATTAAGCACTACTTTTCCCAAACACATTTGACGTGTTTCAGAAAATTGAAATGTTATAGATGTTTCTGTGTTGTTTTAAAAATATCAACTTAATGTATTTTTCTTTGTTATTGATTGAGATGAAAATGGCTACAATTTGTAAAAAATGTAAAATGATTCAGACATAGTTTGCCACATCTGAGACAAATTTATGACTCCAAAGTGAAGGACAAATATGTCTTTGTACCCAAAGCTTATTATGCATATTTTGGGGTTAAACTCGGTGACCAGGACAAATGCTGGGACCACACAAAGTGTGTCAACCATGTGTAGAAAAACCTAAGTTTTGGAGTTCCAATTATGTGGCAGGAACAGAAAGATCATGTGGAAGAGTGCTATTTTTGTATGGTTGATGTGACAGGCTATCACAAAAAGTCTTAAACATTCCATTCAGTATCTTAACTCCTTGCCATAAGCTATAAGACCCATACCACACAGTGATGGTGTTCTTATCCTTATTTTACAAACATTTCCAACTCTCAATTCTAGTTCCAATGATAAATCCAGCATCCTGTCAAAACCAGACAGTGCCGACTACTTTGAAGTTTCTGATGAACATGTTCTGGTTCCAGCCATTCACTCAAGGTGAATTAAATGACTTTGTCTGTGATCTGCCTAAAACAGCATCAGAATTACTGGATTTCAGAATAAAGGAGAGGAATATGTTAGCTTCAACAGTGGTTCATTGAAAGCTCAAAGAGAAGTTTAAATGTGTGTTGTTGAATAATGGCAACAAATTAGCATCTTTTCCTATTTATTCCTCAGTAAAAATGAAGGAAACTTATGAAACAACAAGAATACTTCTCCATAAAATACATTACTCTGATCACTGCTGGACTATTTGTGGTGACCTAAAGGTAATATCAATAATCCAAGGTCAATAAGGAGGGTACATGAAATATTCATGTTGTGTCTTTGGTGTATGAGAATAAGTAGTGGTAGAGAAGGTTAAACATTCAAAATAAACATTTCTGAGATATTAGACATTACACCAAGGTGCGGACAACACCACAACACCCCAACACCCAGAAAGACCAGAGGTCACTGTACATTCCATGAAACTACCAGCCCTGGCGAAGGAGAAGCGGCAGGCGGTACTGGTGGTGGGCATGATAATTGATGCTAGAGGCAGCACCTGGAAGTCACCTCTGCTTCTAAGCTAATAGAAAGGCCCCTCAAATGTTCGTGAAGTTCTGAAAATGAACGCTAATGTAAAAATTTCAACGAATCGTGGGAATTCAGCCTTTATACAAGCTTCACGGTTTGGTCATTTGGAAGTAGTGTGGCTGCTCTTGAATGCAAAACGAAGAAACAAACATGGACTAACAGGTCTCGTGTATGCCTCCTGGACAGGTCATGCCAATGCAGTGCGTGAGCTTTTGAAAACGAACGCTAATGTGATCATTTCGAACAATGACAGGGATATAGCCTTAACATTATCTTCTTGGACTGGCCATTTGGAAGTAGTGCAGATGCTCTTGGCTGCGGAGGTGAATGGAGAGACAAACACGGACTAACAGCTCTCATGTATGCCTCATGGATAGGTCACCCCAATGCAGTGCGTGAGCTTTTGAAAGCGAACGCTAATGAAACATTTCGGACAATGGCAGGGATATAGTCTTAATGCCATCTTCAGTGCCTGGACAGTTGGAGGTAGAGCAGCTGTTCTTGACAGCGAATGTGAAGGTGAATACAAGAAACAAAGATGAACTAACGGTTCTCATTTATGCCTAGTGGAATAGTCACTTCAATGTAGTACAACATTTCTGACACTAGTGCCAAGATTTCTGACAATGACGGGTTACAACCTTAACACTATTTTTGTCTCTTGTCATTTGGAAGTAGTGTGGCTGCATTTGGCTGCGAATGTACAGGTATATACAACAAACAAAAAGGGAAAAAAACGACTGCTGATTATGTCTGTCAACCATGCCAATGTAAGACAAGAGCTACTACGACGTAAGATTATTCAAAATGACGAGTCATAACATTGACGGCCTCTGGTACTGAAGACGAATTAGTCTGTGTATTTTTCTTCTTTGCAGGTGAATTCCGAGCCAAGTGATATTATTAAGAAAACATTCTATACAAAAAAACTTTTAAAAAAATGTAATCGCTTCTGCATAGCAACACGCAAATGATCAAAGAGCATCATGAAATATTTTTTAATATTTTGTTGATGTAAGATGTAAAATTGTAAGAGGGAAATCTTGTGATAAAATTCTTATTTTCATTGATGAGAATGACTTCCATTTCTCATAAGAAGAAGCAATCAATGGAAAGTTCAATCAATCAATAGAAATAACTATTGAAATTGTTACACCCTAAGGGGCAAAAACATCAAGAACTGCCCGATGCGCATAGACAAACTTAATTGTTCGCTAGTTCAGATAGAATTTGAAATATTTTTAAGTTTGTCATGCATCAAAGGTGAGATAACGCATTTTAATTGTCAGTTATCAAAATGGCGTCAGAAAAACCCTATAACCCTAACGGGGGTTACTAGTAACCCTACGGAAAAATTAAACATTAATTATTAGCAAATGATGTGGTTAGCTGTATTGAGATCTTCTGTATTCTTCATTGGTAATGTCCATTTTTACATGAGCAGTTCAGCTTGCTAGTTAATTGTTGCAATTTACTGGTGCGAGTTAAGATTTATGAGAGTTTTTCTGGGGTGGTATGTAAAGCTTGTTAGTGTTAAAGGTGTATTTTTTTGGTGAAAGAGGTATTAATAATTTTTGTTTACAATGAGCGCCAATGTGGATAACGGTAAAGAATCTGAATATGAAGATGAAAACATCCGTAAATTCTTTAGACCGGGATTTTGATAATATTTTACCGGAACGGTTAGATTATGATTTTGACAACGCCAAAGTTTGATTCAGAAGAAATGGTTACATCTGGTCAAAGAAAGTGCCACCTTCCTCTCGTACACCCCAAAGAAATATATATTTGCATGTTCCAGGTGCAAAGGGAGCAGCAAAATATGTGAGTAAGGAAAAGGAAGCTTGGAATCTTTTATTTAGTGATCATATCATAGATACAATTGTTGAATTAACTAACAAGGAAATCAAGAAGAGGGGTACATGTTACAAAGATTGCAGATATGCGAGACCAACAAATTGTAGAGAAATATGCGCTCTCAAAGGCCTCCTGTACATTGTTGGCTGTAGAAAAGATGGACATTTGACAGTATGTGAAATCTGGGGCCCTTTCGGACTAGAAATATATAGTTGCATAATGGCCAGGCCACGTTTTGAGTTTCTAATTATGTGCGTAAGATTTGATGACTGGGCAACCAAAAAACCAGAAGATAAATTCGCCCCTATAAGAGATATTTGGACACAATTCATTTCAAATGTCAAGATTATGTATACTCCTCACAAGTACAGCATGGTAGATGACCAACTCCTTGGATTTAAAGGCAACTGCCCATTTAGAGTTTATATTCCTTCCAAGCCTGACGGATACGGCATAAAAGTTATGATTCTGTGATTCCTGTACATTTTATATGGTAGACGCTCTCCCATACATTGGCAAGGAAAAGTTAGAAAATTAACGTTCTCTGCCATCACATTATGTCAGAACACTAACCAGTGTTATTCATGGAACATACAGAAATATAACTGGATAATTAATTCACGTCTGTTCCACTGGCTGATGAAATGTTGAATGAGTACAAACTAACTATTGTTGGAACTCTTCAGAAAAATAAAAGAGATATTCCGTTCTGTTTCCTGGCTAATAAGAACAAACCAATAATGTCAGTGCAGTTTGGTTTTTGCAGCAAAAAAACATTCGTGTCTTTCATGCCGAGAAAATCGAAATTTTGTGTTTTTATCAACTATGCATTCTGACAAAAAAATAGATGAAAATAATAGAAAACCTGACATAATCAATTTTTATAATATGATAAAAGGAGGGGTAGACACATTTAAACAACTTGTCCACACTTATTCTGTGAGCAGAAAAACTCGCAGGTGGCCATTGAGGTACTTCTATGGAATGTTGGATCAGACTGGTATAAATGCAATGATTTTATACGCTACACATTTTATACTAAAACTTTTCTACAGAGATATCCCTTGCATATCTTATTTTCAGCAAGCATCCATGCTCTACGAAATTTTACAATATGTCTTTCCAAGTCTTTCCAAGTCACTTTTAAACCATATTTATTCTTGCGGCTTAAATGTTTTCTGCATAACTTAATTCAATAGTAAAACTTTAAATAATGTCATGCACATTAAAAAAAAAAAACTGAGTAATGTTGAGTAATAACTAGGGAACGGATTTTCATGTAAATACATATTTTCACAGGAACATAATACTTGCCTTCAATAAAATTCTTTAGAGTACACATAACATTTTGAATTAATTAAAACCATTTTTATTTTACGTATTTTGGAACAATTATATATTTTTACATATTTTCCCCACTAGTACATATTTGGTTACAATGTACTTGCACATTAAATGGATCATTTCAGATGGGAGTTCGCAATATTACTGGAATCATTTTTCTTACAAAGCAATGCAATTCGCTTCTGTGACCCCCAAACCAGCTTCATCAATTATGAAACTTACTTCTCCCCCTGCTTTTTGAAAATTACGTACTTGAGATCAAGGATGAGTGAACAGAAGTAATTTCAACCATGTGCTGGCTCATGTCTTGTAGATCCCATGCACAACTCGATCAAAAACAAACAATTATTTTTACAGATCATTGCATAATTGCAATGTTGGAGTTGGGGGTAAGTACCTTAGGCCCGCCCACCCACCCACCCACCCACCCACCCACCCCGGATCCTTAACTGGCAACATAGTACTACTACCCACTTGAGTACCGGCTCCTCGTAAACACTGTAAATACCACGAACAAATTTTATATTATTAATGAAACTAGTGTACAAGTATTTATGTAGAAATAGAACTCTTTTGACCGCTCCAAATCCATGTTAAGATCTAATTGGAGACAGTTCATACTTGGAAAATGCTTATACAGAAGAATTTTAACCACTATGATTTTTTATTTCACATATTTTATATTTTTGTTATATATTGTAGAAAAAATGAATACATATATGTACATATTTTACTATTTTAATTACAATAAATTCCGTTCCCTAGTAATAACATTAAGAGGAGGAAAAGTTTCTGCATGCCGTGCATACACACTACTTGTAATAAACAAAACTTTATTGAGCGTTTGATTTTACATTGTTCAGCCATTTGGCTCTTTGAACTGTTTGTCAAGCACAAATTACAAAACAACACAAACATATGCAGACACAAACAAGACAATGGCACAGTTTAATATCAATTGGGGAACTCAATCAAGCACCTCCACATGATTTAGTTGCTGATACGTTTTACCAAACTTCTTTGTGCTTGGCATTTGAGTCACGAGTGCTTTTCTAGTGATATGCTAAAGCAGCAGCTTTTCCAGAAACATAATCTACACTTATTGCCACCAACTGGGAATGAATAAACAAAGGGGACAGAGTACAGTATCAGCTGAGCACTTCTGCCATGCATTTACGACCCCCAACATGAAAATATCACATCATTTAAAGTATCCAGAAAGTCTAGGTAACAAACTGAAAAATATTGAATGTATAGTTCTAAAATTTATTATTTGTTATAGATTGTCCACGAAAGACCATGCATTGTGCACATGGCAAGGGGAGAAAAGTGCAGCAATGCTGCCTCTATCCAGGCCCTGCTGTCAATCAAATAGAACAACGGTATAACATATAAGATATATTATACTTGGCGTGTGAGGACTAGAGAAGGCACCGAATTCTAAGTCTCTGGGTTGAGAGATGTAGGAGGCCTACTTGAAAATGATAGGGAACTTCTTTCTAGTTAAACTAGTGAAGCTCCAACAGCACATACTTTCTCACATCAATAATGGTTATGGAAAACTATAATGCCGCAATTTGTTTCCACATTAAGACATTTCTGCCATTGTTTGTAAAACTCATTACCAATCATAGCACATTAGGTGCGAAAAATTAATTCATTTAAGAGTTAATTAATTCAAAAAAATTCATTGAATGGAAAATACCGTTACACATCCCAAGAAAAAATCTCAATCAATGTACAATATTCCCATTTGTAAATCTAACTTGGGATTCAATTCGCCAATATGGTGAATGTGTGGAACTGCTAACAACTGCGATATTCATTTACATTGTTCTTCGATTAAAACATTTATAAATCTTTACTGTAAAATTGGCAATAGCCTATTTGTTGTAAATAAATAAATAAATAAAAAAAGTAATACATCGACACAACTAGCCAGCATTGCTGGCCGAATTCGTTCACTGCGCTCTGTGAAGTCACAGAGGTTCAGCGAATTCGAGATTTTACAGATTCTTAATAGGGTGCCCGTCTAGGAACCCCGGGATCTAATGGTGCTTAGCCCCTGGCCAAAAGGTTAAAAGGCACTGACTGATAGTGACGTGACGAGACTTAGATAATAACTCCATGGCAAGCTCACTATGCCCAACAAGGGTTCAGAGACACGTTGCGTCAACAAAGACGCAACAAAAATTTAAAAAAAAAAAAAAAAAAAACACTTCATATCCAATACAAATTCAACAAATCAAAACTCTGTTCCTTTTACCTAAACGCACTGCTCAACAATAAGTTATTGTGAGAATTTCAAACTGCCATGACATGGCGTTCATATTGTTGAACTGCAACATTGTAACTCCTGAAAGATTCTAGCAAAATAGGTGCCGGCAATTCGAAAATAGCAAAACTACGCTAAACTATGCATTTTTAAAAACTTGTACATGACATTTTTTTAAAGAACTGCTTTAGAACATTTTATTTAACAAAAACATCCCTATTGTCAATTGTACTTTTGCAATATTAGAAAATAGTGTTCGCTGAAAATGGGACCTGTACAATATTCTTTGGAAAGTAAAAGGAAAAAATGTAGGATGTTTTTGAGAATATTTTTGTTGTAAATTGCATTAACTTCAAACACAAATTGCCTGACAACTACTTTTTTATATAAAAATGTAAATGACCTTTTTAATGCTCTAATTTTTTAGAACAAATTTCATTGAAAACAAAAATCTCTATTTTAATATAGAACTTCTGCGTTGGTAATGATTTACATTTTTCAAAGAAACAGCTCATGGAGGAGACCAGCACCACATTTTATACTGACCTTTGATACATACAAGGAGAAAAAGAAAAAAAATTGGATTAGTTTTCGAGAAAATAATTGTTTAATTTTTTTAAATTCCTACATTTCAAGCAAAAATACGTGGATAATACTCATATTTTGAAAAAAGTGTTCATTATCTTATTTCGAGTTCTGCCATTGAACAGATTTTATTAAGAAAAAAATCTTGATAATCAATGTTGTAGTCGTAAACATCGAAATAATTTTGAACTTTACAATTTCGAAAAAGTCAGATTTCAAGAAAAATGAGAGCCACGGCTTTTTATGAGTTCTTTGAGCTGCCCGAGGACAAAGTTTACTCACAATATTTGGAGTCATTTCTGAGAAAATTTGGAGGCTTCATGTAAAGTAGCCAAAAATCAAAATATCCGTTTCAAGCTTGCAGGGCCTCAAGGTCCTTCATATCAATCCGGGAATATCAATTTTGAAGGAAAGCGTCCAAAGAGTTTAGGTGTTAGCGTTGACCGCAGACGGAGTGACAACAGCCATTTTACTGTCAGTCTATTGTTTGGTGTCAAGGCCCACAAAATATGACTTCTGACTTCACGTGTTAGTGGAAATAATTTACTACATATAGGGAAAAGATTTATCATAACCAGGACCAAGATAGTTTCCTGTCAAAAAATACTTTCTTTGTTTTTTTCTTCGCAGAATTACAGTACTTTCTAGGGCTGCGAAAGCAGTGTGCGAGAAAGTAAAACGTCACGAGAAGTGTATGGAGTTTTGAAAGGAGGGAATGTTGAAGTTATAGTGAAGAGATAGTTGTTTCTTACAAACCAAGATGCTACAAAACAATAGATGTGTTACTCAAATAGCAGATATTTAAATTATTGAGGTTTCTGCCGTGAGCGGGAAAGATATCGCAAATCAACTTTAATATATGTTGTTGATCATTAATTTTGACATTATTTATCCGTTTGGAACAGTTTGGAAAATTGAATCTGAAATGTGTCATCAAAAACAGAGTGCTAACCATAAATTATATTAGAGAAACTAGAACATTATTTAAAACAGATAAATGCAGTAGTTTTTGCTTTTCTATTGAACAGTACACTAATATGCTTTTGAAGCTCACTTTTCGTTATATCTGGCCTGTATGGCTCAGAAATCCCATAGTTTTAAACAATTTTTAGAAATTATATAAATAAATAAAACTGCACACTCAGCGACCGCCTAATTGAAGAGCTTATTTCCAAAGACTTTTTTGTTTGCTTTCTAGTTTTACAAAAAATAAACGTAAAACACTTGACCTTCATGCTGTCAAATGTGTTCGAAATGGCGTTTCTCTTATGTTAAACAATATTTTCCGAAACCACTTGAAGCACACAACTGAATGGGAATAATTTACCTTCCTGAAAATTTGTATTTCTTGGCGACATATCACTTCGGAAAACAGCTCGTCTGTCAAGCGGTAAAGCCGACACTGACTGTACAGTGCAGAAATATGTCTTACAAGGTGGGCTCTACAGCCACAAGGCACCGCAGAAAGCACTCTCGCCTGGCAAACCAACGCTGGCTGTGTATTATGTGCCCGCAAAAGATGAAAAGACATGGATGAGCTGTAGTCCGGCGCACCGACTTTTGCTCCTTCTGTGCAGTACCGCAAACGTCACAAACCACATGACCATAGCACGGGAACTTCGTTTGAAAAGCCATGTCAGGCGCTGGCTGCCATGCTGCATGCAAGTGAGGACGCGAATTTTATGCTTCATAAATGGGTATCAATGACTCAGAGACAAGGTGATAATTTTGGTATCTGGCTACATTGAAAATTCCTAATATTGTGAAGTTCACCGGCCGGATAGGCTATGCAATAGTTTACCCATGCCTTTTCATCATGTAGCAACAGTTGATTAATTCGAGTTTCCAGGCACGTCAATGAATACAAAATAACATTCACTGAGACATTTATTGAAAATGTCTTTTCAACTATATCTACTTACTATATTAAGAAAATTACCAATGATAATGATAAAAGTGGGTAGATTGGAATAAATACAGGGGAGGCCATCATCATTCGTTGCCCCCACCCCTGAAATCTCTAGTAACTGACTTTCAAATACTCCGCCCTGATCCTTTCCACAGACTGCAGTTTCACCGCAAAAAACTAGTTATTAGGATCTACTCCCTCCTTGGAGCGCGCCTTCAGTGGCTGTCTGCGCACCCGCAAGTGACTTTTCATATGAGTCGCCAGGTAACTCTTATACACGAACGATCGCTTACACGTGGGGCACTCGTACTTTTCCGAGCAAGAAGAGTGGGTCAGCATGTGAATATCCAACGCCTCCCTTTGCGGAAATCTTCCCTCACAGATGGAGCACTGGTGTATGTTGTCGCCAGCGTGGGTCTTCGCGTGACTGACCATTTCGTCCTTGGTCGCAAACCGCGTTTCGCACGCGAGGCATTCGAACGGTTTCTGACCCGTGTGGGTCTGCAGGTGCTGGTTCAAGTGCTCGCTCCTCGCGAACTTTCGCTCGCAGAAGCTACATTCGTACGGTGTCTCTCCCTTGTGGCTCCGCAAATGTTGGCTTAAACTCTTCTGTCGGGAGAAGCTCAAGTTGCAGCCGGTACATTTGAAGAGTTTCTCGCCCACGTGGCACTTCTGGTGAACGTTTAAAGAGGCCTGATCGGCGTAGCCTTTATGGCAGACGAGGCATTCGTACGGGCTGAAGCCGTTGTGCTTCCGCGAATGAATCAGCAGATCTCTCTTTCGGGCGTACTTTCGGTCGCAAACTCTACACTCGTACGGCCTGCTGTAGGAGTGAGTTATCACGTGACTATCCAAGTAAGCCTTTTTGGTGAACTTCCGCTGGCAATCAGGACAGGAGAAAAGTTTCTCACCGGTGTGAGTCAGAACGTGTTTAGCCAAACTCTCATTTTTTACGAACGTCCGCATGCATATTTCACACTGGAACGGCCCATCCCCGGTGTGCGTGCGCATGTGAGCAACCAAAGTCTCGTTTCTCGCGAAGCCCTGCTTGCACACCCAACACTCGAACGACGCCGCGGCGGGGTGCGTCCTCATGTGATGAGCTAGAGCTATCTTTTGAACGAAGATTTTCTTGCATTGCGGGCACTCGTACGGCTTCGTGTCGGCGTGAGTCTCCATGTGCGTTTTTAAGGCTCCCGAACTCGCGAAGTTCTGTTTGCAAACGGTACACTCCAACGCATTTTCGCTTGCGTTTTGTCGCATGTGGATATCGGAAGCGGACCGTCCAGAGGTCTTGCAGACCTCGCACACGAAAGGGCCCTCGCCCTCGTGCACCAGCATGTGACTCACTAGAGAGATCGGTTCTCCAAAGCTCTTCCCGCAGAAGACGCAATCGTACGGCGTCTCGCTCGAATGGGTGCGCATGCGCACACTCGAGTGAAAAACGTCTTTCTTGCATATTGAACATTCGAAGCGTCGACTATAACTATTACCAGGCGTGCAAACGGCCGCAGAGTCGTCTCCTGAATGGTCCCCTTCACATTTCGGAGGGCGGTGCTGCTGCACGCGGACCCCTGCTTCCGCTTCGTTCCTTGGGCCTCCTGCACTGGGGACGTTTTTCTGATCTGCGAACAGAGAGCACATCATCAGCCTCCCACCACATTTCAATTTTTTAAGACAGCCCGGGTGCACCCAATTTTAGGTGAGCGTAAAAAAGTCAAAGGAATTCGAGAAGGCGGCGCTAGCCGAATGCGTTTACTACGCTCCGTGAAGTCACGAAGGTCAAGCGCATTCGAGACTCGCGGGTTCGTGGTTGGGTGACCGGCCAGGAACCCCGGGACCTAACGTCGTCGAGCCCCTGGCCGAAGGGATAAAAGGCAATGACTGACTGCGACGTGACGAGACTTGACAAATACTAAAAAATGTAGCACTTTAATGGAGGATAACTCCCCTGTGCTAAAGCGCTCAACGCCCCTTAAGGGGGCTTGGAGACGCGTTGCGTCAAGGTGGAGACGCAACAAATTAAAAAAAAAAAAAAAAAAAAAAAAAAAAGAACTCAATGAGTTCAATGTATGTAATAGCTTCTTTTCTGAAGCCGCGCTTGTAAGCATGTGAGGCAGCAGGAAATATTGAGTTCGGAAAAACAACTTTACAGAATGTAAACTAGTGGTGCTACAGAATGGCAAAGACTTTCTCGTAGTAAAGTTGCCTAATTTCCTTGGTGTGGACTGGCTTTACAGTCTTGTCCCAACCTCTTGCCAGCTGCCATCTATCGCCACCCAGAGTACATTTTTCGACAGTTTCTCAATTTTTTTCTATTAGTACAACCGAAATATTACTTTAAGATTATTAAAGAAGAGTAAAACATCGTCATAAATGGCAATTTTCAATGAAAAATTTGGAGCCGTTTTTAAGAAAATGGTGTGTAACTGTTACTGTAAATGCGAAATTTGAAGCTCTTTTTCTCAGATTTTTTTTGTTTTGGAAAAGCTTCATTTAAAGTCACTTGAGGCACTTTAATTCACAAATGCAATTGAGTTTACAAATCGCTGCAATTGTGCGTATTAACGGCGTGAGAGATATTTACAAAAATACATTTGTTTAATTTTGAAAAAAAAAAAAAAAAAGACTACTAAGATATATATTTATATAATATATATATATATATATATATATATATATATATATATATATATATATATATATATATATATATATATAAAAATACTGCTGAGTGTTGCGGGTTGCATTTGACACAAATATTTACGCCTTTTGTAGTATTTTTGTATATTTCGTAGATTTGTTCTACAGCCATTGCCATCTAGTGGAGTTACAAAAAATTAACAGCACATAAACCTTCTAGGTGAAAAAATACGTAGATGTGACAACTTTCATGGAGATAGGCCACATGGTATCGGAGTTAACCGCTCTCATATTACCAACCTTCCAGTCACTATCTTTCTTTATGATTGGCTACACTCGCCCATACGCTATCACTGTCGAAACGCATCAATTCTGGGGCAACCCAGACTTGTCGCAAAAGGTCCTCTGCAGACACAAGTCGATGTCAAGTTACAAGCGACAGAGTATTATTTATTTTTGTGCATAGTCATCATGTTATGCTACCAACATTTCACTTGTAATGGCAATTTAAAGATATCATCACTACTCGTCATGGCTTAAGTACATAGAAAGTAAGGCAGGGTAAGGATAACTGGCAAAATTCATTTATTTTTCATTATTTAAAGAAGCAGGGGCGAAAGCACCGTGCTTGTCATTTTTTTAAATTAAAAGGCCTTATAATTCTGAATATCCTAGAAAAGGCCTTGGGCGCAAAGAGGCAGTATGGCCTACCAATATTTTGAAATTTAATAATCTATTTCGGCCATCATGTTAGAAATTTAGTATAAAAACACCTGCGAGAATGTAGCCATTTTGTATTCTGGTTGACATTCCCAAAACGCACTTATAGCAATCAATTGTTCACACTTATTATTGTTAACCCATTTAACAAAGAGAGAAGGAAATTTCTAATTTATTTGATTTAAAATTATTTTTTCATCTAAACTTTGAAAATAAACTAGTTTTATAAAAAACTTCTCTGTGTACTTACTTCGACAGATCCATCCCGTATTGTTTCCTATATTCATAACGCATTACAGCCAGCGAAAGAAGGTAGAGGGGTGACTTCATTGATGGGCACAAATGGTTCACCTCCCCCACTTCGACACTGCAGCTGCTGCGTAGATCAGTGCTGCCCAACTCACTGGCCGGTGCGTCCCTCTTATTAATTTTGTTAGGACTTTCCCTTCTTACTGGATAAACTAGTGGTGCTGAAACAGCACATACTTTCTCGCCCGTATTTTACGCAAAATTACGGGAAACGTACTCAAATTTTTGAGAAATTGTACACGACAGTATTTCAAAATCTATCTTCATAGTCATAGCTGTAGCAAGATGCCGAAAAAAAGACTTGAATTTTTGCAATTTTAGAAAACGCCGTTTTCAACAGAAATGATATCTACACCACTCTCTGAAACGTCCTTCACACTATCCAACAACATATTTAATCAAAAACGATAGAATCAATTTTTTGAAAATTTAAAAATGTCCCAGGGGCTTCATGTAAAGTACCACCCAAAATGAAAATATAGGCTTCAAATTACTGAGATCGGACCCACAAAACATGGATTCTGGCTACACTACATGCTAGAGAATATTTTTCTAAATTTAGCAACTGGATTTATCCAATTTTTTGTCGCCAGGGCCCTGTAATAAAAGTTTTTCTGCCGAAAATTCGCCGCTTTCTCGCGCACAAAACTTTTTTCTACTGTGTAAGCGGCACCGAGAAAGTAAAAATATAAGTAAAACATTAGGAAAAAAATCGTTTAGCCTTCTTACTGCTTAGTTTAAATAACAATAAAAGATGAATCATCAGCCACTCCAGGATTTTGTCTCCTAAAACCAAAACTTGCATTGTTCAACCCATTGGAGATAGGAGGGAAGTGCCCAACGACTTTGAAATATACAACCTGTTCTACCAGACTAAAAAGTGTAACATTCCTGAACATTTCCTCAAACTGCGTAAATACTCGCTGCAAATATTGCTGTTGACAGTACATGCATGTGAAAGTACTTTTTCTGACTTCAAATTAAATAAAAACGATAAATCACTTGATATATCAATAAAATAATATTGTGATTGAAAGTGCTTCAATAGAATCGAGCCTGAGACTGCCTAGAGAGAGAGTGGACACTGATGAACTCAGAAAAACAGGGCCAATCATCACATTGATTTCTTGACTGAAAATTTCTTTAACGTCTCTGGTCCGAACTTTCCTATACTAAAGTTTGTTTCACCCTCCTGTAACACTGACATAGACCTAGAAGCTGGAGACGAGCTTTATTTTTTACGTTCTTGCTACCGCTTACTTAGTAGAGATAAAGTCATATGTAACGCACAAAAAAAAACGATCGAAGCCTTGTTAAAAAAGTTGATCGAAGCCTTGGTTAAAAACTTCGTATGCCTTCCTTCAGAGGGGGAGCAAAGCCGTCTGGCCCATGTAGTATATTTACTGTATGTAAAATATTAAGCCAAAAAGAAGTCCCTGAATTTAAATCGTCTGTTTCTCTGCTAGGTGGTGAAAGGAGCGTGGCGAAATTTGCGTGGACAGATTGAAGATCGGGTCTAATGGCCTGAGTCTCGCCAATAGGGCATCACTGAATTTCTGAATTATTTGAATCTACCTTTACAGTCTATCATTTTTGGAGCGCTAAGAACAGCGATTGTCGCCCATTGATTTTTCAAAAACATCTTTATTATTTATCATAAACACATCTCAGTTTCTGTTAACTCACTGAAATCCTTCAAAGACCAGGGGATGTGCACGCCAACATTGATGCACATTCATCAAATTATGAATAATTTGTAAGTTTCCCAACAGATTAACTAAGTTAAAGTTAGAAGGTGGATGTAAATCTGGGACCTGGAATGTCCCCAGCATATTAATTTTAATATATATGGACCATAGAGTCCATAGTCCATAGAATATTATATTTTAATATAATATTCTATGGACAGAATGATATTATAACATAATATAATATTACAATGCTACAATAAATTCCATCATTAAAGATAATTTTTTTTTTCATTTTTTGAAAGCTGTTTAAATACATTATGATCACAATAAAAGGAACCTTATGTAAACAGTTCATTATAATAAGACATATCTATAACATGAACTCATACAGTATACTAGTCAACATAAAATATAGAGAAAAATTCAAGCATTTACATATATGTTCAAAGTTGGATCCTTGTCCAAAGTTCCCCCACTTACAGTACATGGATTAATTTATATTGGAAGTTATTACTGGGGCTACCAAGGAACACATAATTCTTATGCCAAGAATTAAAGAAGGCAGGCCCCTATGCTGAGGAGAATGAGTGCAGTACCATAGATATGTGTATTTTTTATTGAAGTCAAGATGATCTTTTTCATACAATCCAAACTTAACTATATATCATGTGCTTCTGAAAGTTTTGGAGGTATGACTATACAGTGAAACCTTTAAGCCGACCACCTATTTAAAACCTTAAAATTGATCTTTTCGAGAGGTGGTCTTCTAATAAGGGAATCACACTATTAAACTGTACTCATCTCTGCTACTGTAACTACTATGATATGCATTGTCACACTATTCTGGTTTCAAATGGAGAGCTTTAAAGTATTGCATCGTTAAATTACTTTCACCAACTGTTACAAAAAATAACAGTAACTTGATGAATTGTCCTTCTTCAAGTAATATATTATTGACATCTTATTTTTTTCCTATGGTTCCTGATCCAAATGTTCTCCCACTCTTTTCACTTCTGATAACAAGCCTATCAGTTTCCGATTACCAAATTCACAGGCAAGTGTCTGGGGTCTTCCAACACACTGCAGTGCCACATTAAGTGGAATCAAAGGAAAGTTGTGTTTTTATCCTTCGGTGGTCTCCTGATTATCGTAATCCAGGGATATTATTTTGCATCTGTGAAATGATGTATCAACTTTATAACATGATAGTTTCCCCATATTCCCTGGAAAGCCTCCATTCAGAGTTACCGTGAAATCTCACGCACCCGATCGCAGTTGCTTATCTGAAAGACACCACAAACAGTTTGGCTCACGTTAGTATGCGAACTCTCAGGTTTATTTCAGTAGGAGTTTTTCTGGTTGCCTTAAAGGGACTGCAATGTTATATTACGACAAACCTCCATGATCATTGGTTAGAAAAAGGAATGGAAATCTTTAAGAGAGTAAAAATACATTGGTCTTATGGAATAATTATTCAGTTTTTACTTGTATTATTTTTATCATCAGAACATGATACGTGACTTATTCTCATGAAATGTTTCATTCCACAAAATAACCCCCAGACAAAGTTACTTATCACTACTCACCTGAGATCCAAGAAATTGTTTCCTTCAATGCAGCTTTATCATCAATAGTCTCACTACATATTGCCAAGGGGTCCTGAAATAAGATAATGACATTATAGAACAGGTTTCGGAGTACAGAAAACGGGGAAAAAATTAACAATTATCGAGAAATTGTAATACAGAATTTTCAAAAATAGGATAATATTGCAGAATCACAAAAAAAAAATTGCATTCAAGTCACATTCCAAATTACTACTGAATTTTAGACAATTCTGATTAATTAGAAAGAACAATAACAAGTTATCAATAAATCGTATTTCCAGGTAGGTTAATCAGGAAAACAGTTGCATCTCTGGAAACACTCTGATGCAACTTCATCATTCTTAGTAATAATTCTTAATTTTTCTAAATTGTACCCAACCTTTCAACTTCATAAATTTCATACATTTGGTGCATTTGCCATGTTTGTCAAGTTTTATACTCAAATAATAAGAAATCCTCCTTATATATTCCTATACAAAGTCTCTGAAATCCATTTGTAAACATAAATAATTACAGTGCAACTCTGTTTATGCGTTCTGTACTTATACGTTTTTCATGTTTATACGTTGTTTTCTGAAAGTTCCAGATAAATTCCTATACTTCCCATGCTCAATTATTTCAGATATCCATTTTACGTTTTATACGTTGTTCATGCGAATACGTTCATAATGAAAGTCCTTTTAAGAACGTATAACGTCCAAAGTGACATAGGTGAACAACAAGAGACAACATATGCCTTATCATAAACAAACCCACAGACTTTGCGTGTTGAATTCAGTATTCAGGTTGTTTAATTTCGCCACTACATGGGCATTTCAGCTGGTTTCAACTCTCCATTCTGGAATTTTGACAAAACTTCAGGATGAACAATAGAAGCGCTAGTGTTGTTCGGTGCAGTGTTGCATAATGTTCACCCATATTGCATGATAAAACTTTCGCGCATTTAGAGGAAATATTGAAATTCCAGGTTATCAAAGACTTATAATAACAATATGGTCTGAGTCACACGAGCGTTGCATTGACGGGCGTCACAACGCTGATGACGTCAGTTTCGTCGATGCCTGCGCACACGAGTCACGTAACGCGCGTCATAGATTAATACTGTATCTTATGCGAAACGGCACACGAGCGCACTTGCCAACGCGCGTCGACGAGCGGTCGTCGCGCGTTATCATTACTTACGTTGTAGCTTGAGCTGTGGACACAACGCACGTCAACAAGACCGCTCGTGTGCCGTTTCGCATAAAAGTGTTAATATACAACATGCGTTAAGTGATTCGTGTGCCCTCACGTCATCAGCGTTAGGTCACGTGCGTCAACCCAACGTTCCTTAACGCAGGCCTAAAGGACTGGCTGCATAAAGTGCGAATATCAGTGCTATCTTTTCCACAGTGTAATTACGTCTGACGCGCGTGTCTTCTTAGTAGCAAGAAATATGTTTATGCTTCGGGATCAATAACCAGTACTTCAGCTTCCGGTCTCGGTCTGCTTTTTGTCCAGTTTCCACGATCCATTGAGCAGATGCTGATATGGTCCCTTGTTGTGCTACAAGATATAAATGTAGTTTCACGTTTTGCTAATTGTGGTAGGAGTAGAGCCGAGAAGGGAGTTACTATTATGTTAGCAATACAAAAAAATCAGCAGTTTACAGGTGCAAATAACTTTTTTATACCTTGGGAGCGCAAATGTCCACTTTTCAAAAGTTGCTAACTTTGCTTCTTCTGAAACTTTAATTCATCATTCAACTATTTGTAGTTACAATGTTGAGAAGAGATTCTTGAAAGAAAAACAAGCATAGATGGTACTTCTCGCCATTTGTCACAGTTTTTACAGTTCTTTGACTAAATCAATCAAAATTAACTAAGAGTGGAGCGTGCCAATGAGAAAATATCGAAATTTTGTTTTGCTCATAATATTCAGTTTCAGTTATATGTTTTTCTCAGTTATACATTTTTCCCTTCAGTCCCCTAAAAAACATAAGTGAAGTTTTACTGCATTTGTATGTAATAGCAGGTAGAATGAGTACTGTTAATTTGATAAATTTTCTTAATATGCACAAGTCTGATTTATTTATTCAAAAAACACAAAAACTGTAAGTGATATTTGGGAGAGAAGTACCACCTGCATCTGTTTTCTTAAGCTCCACAATCTCTTCCCAACATTTTACTAGAAATAGTTCAACGATGAATGAATGTTTCAAGAAAAATGAAGTTAACAACTTTTGAAACCTACATTTTTGTTCCCAAGTTAAAGAAAATTTATTTACATTGATAAACGAACTGCAGAATTTAACATATTCCTGGCTCTACTTGTACCACTACTAGTAAAAGGTGAGATCAACAAAACATGTACATAGTGAAGTTACATTTATGTCCAGAAGCAAAACAAGCCACCTCAGCATTGGCTCAATGAATCATGGAAACTGGACAAAGACCTGATCGAGATGGGGCTCACTGACCCAGAAGCCGAAGTACATTACTTGTTACAGACATAATAACTCATTGTGTCATGTTGTAATTATAAATATCAGAATTGCATTAAATATATTCCCACTGTTTTTACAAAAGCAATAGATTCATAAATAAATAGGTAAGGCAATGATAAGATTCCAAAGCTCAATGAAGAGAGGTTTGCACGAATCACATGGATGGTATTTCCTTATTTGTACAATTTTTTCTACAATCAAAAAGTCTGGTTACTATAGGATGAGCTTCTCAGAATATTATGCTATATCACAGGCGAGAATGTATATTTGCAAAATACACACAATGAGCTGCATGTAGACTGACAGAATTTGAAAGAACTCTGAATGCATAACATAATGAACTTAATTTCGTGTTTAATTCAGTTACATGGATTTAATGTTTGACTGAATTGAGCCACACAAATTTTGTTACATTAACATCAGCTATTTGCATATTGTTCGTTTTCAATGGAGCATGCGATTGCCAGTTTGAAATGCAAAAATGCATCGAAACAGTTTTTCCTTCATTAATTATCAATTTGTTACGATAAAACCAATACAAACAACTAGCACTTTTGATAAATTGTAGTAAAGTTTGATAAATGTTTTAAGTAAAGTATCAATCCCAATAATGTGGTTTTATGAATAATGATAGTCTTAGTGGCATGTAGCTTCAGAATGCATTTTTACCTGACATTCAAATCCAGTGTTCATTACTAGATACTGGAAAAATATGTGGTATGAAACGTCAAAATATGTACATAAATATGTAATTGAAACGGTGAGATTATGTAAAGTCAGTTTTATTATGTAATATTAAAATACACTAATTATAAATCACATTAACCTAATACTAAATTGCATTTGTCAAAAATTTCCAACAAAATTTTAAAAATAATAGAAATGTTTAAAAAATAATTTGGAGAACATAAGTTGATGTACATTTTGCACCATACAACTTTGCTCTCAGTAACAAAAGTTCCACTGGTGTTATCTACAACCAGCAAACCATCACTGGAGTTTTTGAGTAATTAAGGTTAAAGATCACATAACCCAACATCAGCGATATTTTTCATACCTAAGGGTGAATATGATCTCAGTCACTGACATGCGCTTCCCGCCAGTCAGATAACTGAAGCAGGCGTGCCACACTGTAAGAACATGCAATCATGTCTTAATGAAGCACATCTCAATTCTACAGCACTTAGTAATAATGGAGGAAAAAATTCTGATTTTTAGAAAATACACTTCTTTGCATAAAAAAATATGTATAACATTGAAGAAAACTGATAAAACAAAAAATATTTTGCGAAAATAGTAAAATATGTATTATAGTACTAAAAATGCAAAAATACATAATGATAAAATCAAATGTTGCATTAGGACAGTGATAATTCGTCAAGATTGTCATTTGTCAGTTTTGACAACGGTAAGTAGAAAGATGAAAAATATGTAATAACATAAAAATTCAGCCTCTATTTATTATTTGCAGATGTCCTATCTTGTGTTGATATAGATGCAGGTCCTTTTGAACACAATACGAGGCTCTTTACAGTGGAATGTTATTGAATGCTTTTAAGAACAAAAAGAATAGTGGGAAGACTAAGAATTTTGTTGATCCAACATCAAAAATCTGAGGATCACCAATGATTGAAAAGGTTAAAAGTGCAAGTGAAGAGATAGTAATCATATCACAAGATAATGTTTCAGTCATTGTCTCTGAGTGTGTAAGAAAATCACAGTCGCCAAAATTCGAAAGATGAAACCACAAGGGAAGATTCCTTACAACGCAGCTTAGTAATGAAAGGCTGGTTTTATATTGAAATACAGAATGATATCATTATTTGTCACATTCTAACAAATAGAAGTTGGTTTGTTTAAAAATATTTAGAATAAAACATTGTTTATGTGAATAAAGCTTTACAACCCGGTAAAAATGTCTTAAAATATTTCCTGAATATTACAATATTTGCCTTCAGCCAAAATAGTTGTTATTTTGCCATGCAAATGAGTTAAAGTAATTAATAGTAAATTCATAATAATCATTATTTTTGGTTATTTTGTACAATGAAGGGTTTTTATGCATATTGAAAAATTTATCATGAATATTAATCAAAAAGAAATGTGTATACTTGGGATTTTCTAACGTGGTGGCTGAGGGTAGTATCTCCAGGTGGAATTCGGCACGACTTTTTGAGTCATTTCCAGTCCTACCGCTAGAGTCGCTTGATCTGCAGTACTGCTTGATGTGGTAGCGATCATGTGACATCTTACAGCAGGACTGAGAACGACTCAAAGAGTCGTGCCGAATTCCATTTGGAGATACTACCCTCAGCCACCACATTAGAAAAACTCAAATATAGGTCATTGAATTCCTAGAAAATACGAGACATGTTTTGGGATGTCAAAACTTCAGTTTTCAATGATTAAATTTTCAAGTTTTGTACAACCATATCAGTGTCATTTCTCCATTTCATTTTTAACAATTTGTGTATAATTGAGTGAGCCAACAAATTTACTCATTGTAATGCTTTTGCAGCTTTCCTGAATTTTGAATGCAAATGTGAAGAGAAAGGAAACTAAAACCATTTTTACTTTCTCGTATACATATGTATACGAGTATACATACATATACAGAGTAATGCACACAGAATAGACAAAGTTCGGTATTGCTGCGGAAAATCAATTTCAAGATTTCAATCAAAATACACAATTTGGTGAAACCTGATACTGAAAAAGAACATCAGTCCGTCCATCTGTCTGTCTGTAAACACTAGTGCCACAACTACGCAATTTTTCCAAAATGGATATTCCCTTGTTGATATGGCTTGATGCAAAGTTTTGCAATTCTGAAAAACATTCTTTAAAATTTGGGGGTACTTTACCCGAAGCCCCAGGGACATTTTCAAAATTTTCTCAAAAATACCTCTAAATTTTTTGAAAGAAAAGAGTAAAATACACTTATAAAGAAGGCATAGTCAGTTTTTCACTGTCAACTGTGAATTTTCGAAAATTTCAGAAGTTTGAATTGTTTTTGGCATATTACTACTACTACAAAATTCAAGTAAATATATTTTCTTTATAGTTCTTTCATTAAAGTCATGTATGCTTTTAGAAAGTTTTAGTAGTTTTCATACAATATTGCGTTCAATATGTGCATTAAAAAAAAAAATTCTCAAAAACTGCTCCAAATTTTTTCTTTAGTTAGTACTAAATGTACTCTATAGGATGACATAAAAAAACCATATTGCATTATTCTTTTATTTAGAAAATTACAAAAATTTAATTCTTTTGATATCTCTTTCAAATCGTAAATATTTACATTAGCGGCAGAAATGGTCAATGCCGTTTTCTGAAAAACTGCTCAAAATTTTTTCTTCATACTTTTTGTATAGATAGTGCTAACTGCACTATCATGATATTGCTAACTGCACTAAGATGACATAAAATTAATTTTGCTTTATTCTTTTGTTTTTTCAAAAATTACACTTTTTTTTTCTCTCACACTGTTAATTTGCACATTTCAAGCAATTTATAAACATCATGGCATTTGTGAGTGAAAGTGCTTCAAATGCCTTTCAATGAAGATTTTTGAAAACTCAAAATATTTCTGTGAAAAAAAGCTTCAAATTTTGCATTTACAGTGACACCTAAAAGACACTTTCTTAAAACTCGTTCCAAATTTTTCAACAAAAATTTCCATATAGGATGAGGTTTTACTCTTCTTAAAGTAAAAGGTCTTAAAGTAATATTTCAGATCTACCATTAGGTAACTGAAAAATTTCCAAAAACTGTACTTTGGGCTGTGAAAGATGGCTGCTGACAAGATGATGCGGCACGATTGAAAAGCTAGCCCAGACCAAAGAAATTAGAAAACTAATACAAGAAAAGTGTGTGCAATTGTTGTGTGTTACACCACTAGTTTAATTGAAAGAACCTCTCCTTAACCAACTACTGAAGTCATGCCAATTTGACCCACAAGAATTTCCTCTGTTTATTCTCAAAAAACATGGTGAACTACCAATGATGCATGCTCCACGTAATCTCTTCTGATAATGTTCCTATTCAGATCATGCAATGAAAAATGTCTGAACTATATTTTGTTTCTGTGAATTGCCCTTTCTGACTCAACACCAGCTTTAGTGATTCTGTACATTTCCATACGACGGATGTACAAATATTGCGCTTTTGTGATAACTCAGTCTTCACAACTAATTTTAGGTAAGTGGAGAAAACTGCTTCCAGTGGGTGAAAGCACAAATGGCCATTTTTGGAACATTATGTAAGAACAAATTGGACATTTCTCTGGAATTCTTGCGAAGTAAACAAAGAGAAGTAAATTGAAGTTTCTTTGACCTTACAAGGGAGGTGACAATAACATCTTTGAAAATTGACGAACACTTGGGGCCTCTGTAGAAGTCAGCAATTGTAACATTTTACAATTGCGATCAGCTGTAGCAATTACAGCGTAGGCAGAACAACAAGGTGGTGTGCATTTGGCATATTCTTTTATTTTGTAAACGTGACAATTTTTTTTTTTTTTTACACGTGTTTCTACATTATATATACTATTAAATACATATTCCTTCCAAAAACCAAACAAAGGGCACAATTTTCTTGAATCAGAATGGTCAGGTCCATATGACCAGATGCCAGTGTAGGTGTAATAGATCTCACACCAGTAGTTAAGCATTAACTACAAAAAACAGCATAAGACACTGACATCAAGAACGAAAAAATGATTCAAAGAACAAGCAAACCAAAAAAGAATGAATACATAGATCCAATAAGGCTGTTCTGGCTGTTACAAGCTGTAGAGAAAAGATTTATTGAGCCTCATGTGAGGGGTCAATTTACATTATCTAACACTCTCCACCTTACAATTACCTCCTTCTCGCATATTACTGACAATATACAGTAAAACCTGTTTAAGACAGATAAGGCAGAAACCAGCCTTCACCAGAAAATAACCTCAAAATGGAGTATTTTCCAATGCAAAGTACATTGGATAAGAGAGAAATCTGCCTAACGCAGAAACAAATGAATCTGTAGTACAACAATAATTCTGGATATGATGCAAAAAATAATTTTAAAATTGTACATTGACTTGTAAGTGTGATGACATCATACTGTGATATACCATTTTTATTATGGAAATGTCATTTTATTTGACATAGAATATAGGGATGTCAATAGACGATTGCAAGGGGTTGCTATGTGACAAATAAACAACCGGCATTAAGGATCATTTTCGTTAGGTTGAAATGACAGAGCAGAGGTGAAATAAGCGTTGTTTTGAGAGACAAAAGAAAAAGATATAGGATTCGGATGCTCCCAAATTTTTAGAAGAACATTCATTCACCTGAGCAACGGGGTGATGAGCAGGTCGGCTCTTGATATGTTTTACTAGATCGAGGAAAGACTGTAATTGACAGTTGTTTAAATTAACTATTGTTTCAAAGTAAATAATACTGAGGTTGTCTGGTATCAATTATCTATTTGTGCTGAAGATCTTTTCGATCGCATAGCGATCAAGCGATCATCATCAGAGCTGGAAATTACATTAATAGATATAAATTATACATTAAGCCAAATTATCTACAAATTAATATATACAAAAGAAGTATGCAGATGCGTAAGCAAACTGGATCGGTTGTACCTTGTAGCTGCTGGGCGGAAAACAAAGTTCTGCGGTTTTTTAGAATAGCGGCTCGCTTAAGAAGGCAGGGCGGCGGTCGGACAAGTGTGGGGGCGGGGCAGGGGAGGGCGCGGCCAAAGGGTCGAGAGACGCGGCTGCTGGGCCTGGAGTGAGGAGGGCGCGGGCGGACGGAGGCGGGTGGAGTTAGGGGTGTACACATTGTGCTAATTTTAGCAGAGGTGACGAAAGTTCAGGGATTTGCTGGTTAAGACTAGTATTATTCTGTTTTTTTAGGTTGTTGTGAATGTGAAGGGATTCTAATTTTATTCTGTGCCAGTACCTATTGTCAATTTCTAGGATATGGAAATTAATGCCCTTGCCCCACCCCCACACTTGTTCGACCGCTGCCCTACCTTGTCGACAGAGGAGGTTCTATGAGCCGCCATTGAACGAAGAAGTAAAGAGCACGCGAAGACCCACAAATGAATAAAAAGGTTTTAAAACTATAGTAATATAGAAAAAACTGGTCATGACCAAAGATGAATGCATTTTGATTATCAATATAATAAATACCAATTTGTTAAGTTGAAAGAAAGCTGATTATCACTGTTTGTTACATGCAATCCAGCATTTTAATAAGATTTTCAGATTCCTCACCACTCCGTATGGATGGCAGATTGAATAATTGGTTGCAGAGTAAATAGCAACAATTATAAACTTCGATCCCCAATTAACTGAGCTAGCACCACATAATATTGGAAGGAGAGATATTTAAATTACGTAGGAATCATTAGATTTAAAGTGTAGCCTTTTCCTGGCGCCCAAATTACATTTATCAGTAATAATTATGTTTCAAAATGTCCCTCCAAGTGGGGTTTGTTTTTAAATAGAAAGATGGGGTTTGTTTCAAATTGGCACCGGTCAACGTCAGGCATGTTTCAATATCAAGAGACACTCAAGAGCTCTGCTTATCCATTCACTTTCTTCCCCTGGGCAAGGGTATTTTTCCCATGCTATCCGTGCGACACCCACTGTTTATTTGTAATACCGCTGACCTTCACAAGCCAATGTGAAGGGAGAAGAGACATGAAGAGCAATTCTTCCACAGTTCTTGTAATGCAAACTTTACATTCAGTGGTTCAAAACATTTACTTTTGTTTAGTTCGACAAGCTGTAGGTATTCTATTAATCAAGTGTATGATCAGGCAAAATGAAAACAAGAGAAAATTACACTATTTGAAGAACACAAACAAACCAACACTTCTGTCAAGGTTTTCATACGGAAATTTGAAGATGGGAAAACAAGTATATGACACCTTCAAAACAAAGACAAAATCCAGAATGAATGGTCAAAAGAAAATTTTTATAGGTGGTTGCCACAATATTCACGAGGATCTAGACAAATAGCTGAAGCCTGAATCATCAGATGAACTCATTTGTTCCTACAAATATTGAAGAAAATAATATTTCTTTTACTTTTTATGAAGTTCCTTGTTTTGTTAGACTTCAGATTGCATTCCTGTATATCATTTCTTTTTGTCTCTCACTGAACATCTTTGTTTCTTTGAAATGTACTTTTTAGGCGAAATAAACTGCTCACACAAAATATTTGGTCTCTGAATGATTGCATTTCCAGAATTGGGAGTTTTTATTGCAAACATGAATAAGACGAATAAAATGTTGGACCCAAATGATTCTGGCTTTGACAGGCTTTACTGTACTACATTCAATTGTTGTACCACTAGCAACTCACTTCAGATTCATCCAGAAAGTCTTTGGTGTCTTCATGAGGCTCAAGAAACACTGTGGCTGGAAACTCCAGCTCATCCTGCAAATTGAGTAAAACTATTACACTTGGAAAAATATTCTGTTTTGCTGAGTCAGTTGATCAAGGTATAAGGTATACTCCATATAAATTACATAACGCAAATATGGAGTACTTAGAATACCCCCTCCCTCTATAACATGTGCTTGATCCCCCTAATTAATTGCGTAACACATGCGACAACACCCACCATGTAAATGCAAAAAGAGAAAATAAATTATTGCACAGTAAAAACAATGTATATATTTTATTTGTGTTGAATATTAAAATCTATAATTACATAATGCAAATATGGAGTACTTAGAATACCCCCTCCCCCTGTAACATGTGCTTGATCCCCCCCTAAATAATTGCGTAACACACGCACCAACACCCCCCTTGTAAATGCAAAAAGAGAAAATAAATTATAGCACAGTAAAAACAATATATACATTTTACTTGTGTTGAATATTAAAATTTATGATAATCGAAGTCAGAATTTGTGTGTGATGCTGACTGCACCTCGTGATAAGATTCAAGGCCAGTCATGAAGGAAGGTAGCACAAGAAAATTTTTGATCACAGGCCGTGCACACACTGACATGGATGAAGCATGGGTGAGAGTCTACTGCGCCAATTTAAATGGCTTCTAGAATATTATTACACATCTATTTTGAATATTTTCTACATAATATTACAGTTTCAATAAAAAATTGATGAAGTATTTCTATTTATTATAACAATTTACATTTATATTCTCAATTTATTTATGTTTTCAAACAAATTATTTAGTTAATATTTTAATGTTTTAGTATAGGACTCAAAAAAAGGAATGTTGAAAAATGTAAAAAAATAAATATCACTGTTATGTAACAAACTAATACCCCCTACCACTATGTTGTGTATTATAACACTGCCTCAACCCCCCCCCTCCCTCCTTAGCGTTACACATAATATGGCCAACCCCTGAAGTCTTCAACCAAACATGTGAAGAAATTAAAGCATTAATATTTAAAACAAAAGCAATAGGGAAGTAATTGATGGGTCATGCTTACCTCTTCATTATCTTCCTCTTTCACATCACCAATAAATGTGCTTTGCTTATCTAGTGCCTGAAAATGTCAAAAGTTAATTAGCCAAGGGAAAATTATTATTACATCCTGTTATTGTTTTATTTTAAAACTTTCAACTTAGAGCCATGTATTGGCAACTCAAGGGACCTCCCCTCCGCTGGCAAAATAATCATTCTTTAGAATTCTCAGTTTTTTCCGTTATAAGTAAACCAGATCACCAGCAAAAAGGTTCAGTTCTCTTGTTTATTAGAAATGGTTATTTTTTTTATAGGGGGAAATGTGCCAGTTCACTAGTCAATATCATCTCCCAGGTGTTAGTTGGTTCCTTTGATGTGTTTATGAAACAATTGAACAGTTGTAATTTGTTGTTAAGAGTGCCAGTATGAATGTCCTCAGACTTGCTAAAAATACAAAACCAAGGAAAAAGTAATTAATTTCTTCACGGAAAAAGGAATACAACATAATAGATTATGTGGTCACAACTTTGTTGACTTTAATGAGTGTTAACACGCAAAAGATAGAAAGCACTTGCGGATGAGAGCCACAAATAGAGCACTAATAAATTAGTAATACAGAAACAGTAATAATATAATAATAAAGCCAGTGGAATTCTATACAGGGCAAAGGTCTCTCCAAGATGGAAGATAGCTCATTAATTTGAAGGCCCTCAATTGAGCTACATGATTGTGGGACTCATAGAAATAGTATTACTATTAAATTGTAATAATAATGTGAGTATTTTGTGCAGAATTATTGTTTAAATGTACCACATAAATGTTGACTGACTTGTATCACGAAGTTCATCTGTTCACATTGTTGAGAACCGACCCCTTTCTGGTGAACAACATTTTTATTGTTACAGAAACGTAAACTTTTGGCTAGTGAACTGGTATACGTACAGAAAAGATCCGAATTATGTTTTATTTGGCAATTAAAAAAAATTAAAATTACATGCTTTCTTACATGGATTACCACCATATATTAATACAATTTATCCACTGGCAATGTCTTCTTACAAGGTTTGGGTGATTCAACTATGTAATTTCTTCCTTCCTTTTTTCAACTCTTAATATTCTAGCATTCAAATACAAATTATATTTTGAAGATTGAAAATGAAAGAAGCAACTCACTGTGGAATCCTGAAGAGGCTTTTCTATCCAGTCATCCTGTTCTAGTTTAACCTGAAAGCAAAACAAGTGGCCTTAACAAACCTTCCAGTAGCCCAACTGCAGCTTTGTCTCTTCAGTTAAAAAGAAGTAAAGTAAAAAGAGAATTTTAATTTCATATCAACATTTTCCCAAATATTGAACATTTCCCTGATTTCATTACATCCTTTGGGCAAAATTTACTACAATAACATGCGCTTGTATGTTTGAATGTTGTTTTGTTTTATAATTTTTATATAAATACCACATTATCGTTTTTAATAATCGGAAACACCAAGCTATTTTTAAAACTCCAATCCACCAATACATGCCAATGTTAAGCATATCGTATTTTAATTTACTAGTACTTGCATCTTCATATTTTATGACATTTTCTGCAACCAGTTTTACTTCATCCATTAGAAAAATAATTCTTTGCTGATAGTACAGCACGAGCAGATGATCCACATATGATCGGCACTTCCCCTCCGTCAAAACAACCGGCGGCAGGTCAAAGGCACCTGAGTGAGTACTGAGCAGGCCCAAAAGCAGAGAGTACATATAGCGCTCTATGAGAAGGGTAGAGAAGTGTCTCGTAACGACCAAAGCGTGTAATGGCCACGTCATGATATGGCACTCGTCTGGCCATTGGTCTGCCACTAGATAGGCCTGGGCTTGTTCTTATTTGAATTGTATTTGAATTTGAATTCCGCCATGTCAGACCCTCCGTGGGCCAATAGCGTCGAAGGGCGCAAAGGCGCGGTGCGCGAAATCTACAGGCCGGACCCTGCAATTATGAACATGCTTTGTGTGTAAACGAAACGGTTTCATCTGAACGTTTTTGCGAGAGCGTTTGTGTGTTATAGCCGTTTTAGCGTTTGTGTTTCTCGAAATGCCCTAATTTAGGCGTTGTTGGGTACTGTTGGGTACCCAATTGCCGATACAACCAAAATAGGAGTGAACAGCAATTCTTTAAGTTTCCAAGAGATCCTGAAAGGTAAGCGATATGAAATGCTTAGTATGGTTCTATAACAATTTTTTCATGTACTATTTAGTGACATAGTAAATTAACTATGTCACTAAATAATACATGAAATTAATTTAAATAATGTAATTATATGTGAGGATATTGTAAACACAATTATTATGAACATCCAATGTATTGAAGTCATGAAAGCACTGGTTGCTTTAATAATCATGTAATTTATAAGTTATAATAGCTATATTAACATTAAGGCGATTTTGATATAACTATAATAGCTCAATAATACATTACTAATTTTATTACAGGTGTATGAAATGGTTATAGGCAATTGGGGACCCGACTTCGGCATCTAGCCCTTGGGAAATTCTCATAAGGTTGAGATATGTATGTATGGAGCACTTCACGCCGGAAATGTTCACTGCAGCAGGCAGACTAGCACATAATGCGGAGCCCATAATTTTTGCTGATGTGCGTCCTGAGTTGCCGGAGGGAGCACTCAGGTCGTTTTTAGAAGGATTACCACAAGAAAGGCGTAGGTTTTTTTAAGCAACTAGAAGGTGTAATAAGAAAACTTTCTTTTTTAATTTAATTAAACATCCTTATTTCTTTTGCAGGCTCTGCTCTACCTGCTCTGCATGTAGTGGACAACATTTCTCCCGAGTTCCCCGAATGTTCTGGTGAGTGCAAATACCTTTTTAATTGAAGATAAATGTTTGCCCTGTGTTTTGTGTGTCAATAATACCATGTCTCTTTGTATTGCAGATCCTTCTACACCTGGCGGAGAAGTTCATGAAGAACATGAGGAAGGGGACATTTCTTATGTCCTCCCCACATGTTCTGGTGAGTGAAAATTCCTTTTTAATTGAAGATAAATGTTTGCCCTGTGTTTTGTGTGTCAATAATACCATGTCTATTGCATTGCTAATACCATGTGTATTCCAGATGATACAGCAGAGGCCAATGCTCTGACGGAGGAGGACATGGCAAGACCTGAAAACATTGGGACCTACTATGTTGCTGGCTACATTGGCAAGTGCATGGTAGGGGTTTTGAAGGACCAACATTGCTCAATATGCCTAACTGCGATTAAGAGTGATGAGCCATCCCTGGGGCAGATGTATACTCAAAGTCTGGAATATGATCCTCATAGTCCAGCTTTGATATATGCAAATAAGCAGTTGTGGAGTGCGGTCCAAATGGCCCGAAATCTTTTTGTGTCAAATTTTGTTGAATCTCGAAGTTTGCACTCAAGAAGCATAAAGGGTGATGTTGTTAGTTTCCTAACAGCAAATTTGGACTATAGCTGGCTTAATTGTCCAGATCACAGTTGCAAAATGGTATCCGTCATGGTAGACACCATATCTAGATTGGTAATCAGGGCGTATTGCTGTGATGTAAATATGCGGTTATTGGAAGGGCATGCATTTTTGTAGATATTTTTTACCTTTTTTTCAATTTATTATTTATTTTATTAATTGTTTAGTATTATTGAGGTTCAGTGTTTGTATATATTTTGCATTTGCTTCATTTTTAACTGTTGTTGATATTTAATTTTTGTTTGTGTATATTAGTATAGTTTGTATATATTAGTAGTTTGTAATATAATTTTATTATATTAGTATTCTGGCCTTTGGATTTTGATCCACGATCCATTGAGCAATTAGCCATGCTTTTGGACAAATATGTGGCCTGTGATATCGGAATATTAGTGAAACCTACTAAGTCCAAAAACTCTGCTTTGAGATAAATGAAGTTGAAGTAGAATCACGTAATTTTTTTTTTGCTTAGTTCATCACTTGTACTAGGTAGGAGGTAAAACATGTTTATTGTAATGCAGTTTAATGTGTAATATTGCGTTTTTGAAGAAAGCAAGTAAAAAAAGATAGATTTTGTGGACTATTTATGCAGTTTCTTGTTTATTTATAAAACTTATCAATAATATTAATTTGTATTGTACCTTAGTTGCAATTTTGATAATAGGCTGACATTTGACGTGTTGATAGCTGGAATGTCATACATATATAAAAAAAAATAAGGTATTCTGCCATGGCTTCGTTTAGAGCTTCTACTGAATTGGTTGTAGTATTTTTTCCTTTAAATGAAAGAATCCCTTGATGTGTTATCAGATATTCTTTGTGTTGATTCACCAACATTTACGGTGTAAATTA
Source organism: Teleogryllus occipitalis (assembly GCA_011170035.1). NCBI lineage: Eukaryota > Metazoa > Arthropoda > Insecta > Orthoptera > Gryllidae > Teleogryllus > Teleogryllus occipitalis. The sequence goes on along the minus strand of BLKR01000005.1, from coordinate 707,273 downwards.
ATTAATTAAATCATTCTTTAATAGTACGCTTATAAGTAGTCAATTGTTTTCTTCCAAAGGCTGACATTGCTTGATGTTTTGATTTGATTGTTGAGATTTGTTTACAATTCGTCAAGGTTTTGTTCCAGTGTAATAATTGCATTGTGGCGTTGACAGTTTGCATGTGTTTGCTTTTGTGATGTATTTTGTAGAGAACATTCGAACAGTGGGTTTTGCTCACTTGTTCTGAAGTAGTTCACAGGTTATGCCGAATTCCGAATCGTTGCTCATGTGCCCCAAAGGACACACACGTACATTAACTGGATGCAGAGAATGAGAAAGTCAACGTAGAAAATGTCAGTTTTGTTCTGCTTTGTACTTCCCATGAGAGAAATTCTGCAAACTCTGTGTTGCTTAAATGGGAAAATAAGTTTACCTTCGAGCAATATGCCAGAAGTAATCAACTTTGTTTATAGATGATGACACATCAAAAAACTTTAAAAATAATATCTGTGAGTATAATAGTGCTCTTTCTTTTGTGTCATTTGGTGTATTATTGGAATATGTGGGCAACCACATTGCCACTTGGTCACGGACCATACGTGTGTTCAAAATTTTGGGAACTACACATCACAGAATATCTTTAGGTTATAATAAAGATCCAGACAATGCAACATATTGTGGAACATTAGGCTTAGAACAGTGTTTTACATTTATCTCAGATCTCACCGTCAAATTTTGACGGGTTCTCACTAGTTTTAATAATGATGCAATATTACAGAAGTAATGGTCACTAGTTATATTTGGACAATTGTCTAAATTCATGGTTTCAATATTTAGTCAATGGCAAAGTAAAATAATCTTTATGTCTGATTACTTGCTCACATTTATTTTGTAAAAAATTGTATTATTGTGTATGACTATTTATATAATTTAGAAATAAATATTGTGTTTATAAAATAACTTTTTATTTTGCACTCCCTGGACAATAATTCCATTCAGTGACTTAGGATTCCAAATCCTAATATTTTAGTCTTCCTAATTGCCAAGCGTATTTTACATAAAAATAATGTATTCATTTGACGCCATTTTGAAAACAACTTCATTTTAAATGTCCCGGTCGTCAATACGTGCCACCTCCATTGGTAGAACGCCCTTCGACGCTATTGGCTCAATTGGGGTCTGAGATGGCCGCTTCCCCCTCCATGAAAATTAGAAATTTGAATAAGAGCCTTGGGATTAACATTGAGTGCCGTCTCTATTAGTATACTCTCTGGCCACATCCATGGTGGAAATCAGATATACTCTTTGGTGGAAATAACAAGGTGTAGCGCTCCGGAGGATGCGCAGTAGCAGCCAATCACGTTTAAACCCACGGATGAAGCGAAAACGGCTGGCGCACGTGTTCATTTGCTTCCCGTTTGCGAAGGAGAAAGGACGTGTTTGGCAAGGCAGTGCGAAAGCAGTGGAAGATCGTGGTTTTGTTGGCGTGGGAAAGGTATGTTGTGGATTTGTGGTGCAAGTTATTACAATTATGTATTTTATGTGACTTGGCTTTAATAATTACAAAAGCATACATCAATCAATTCCTATGATGTCTTACATTTGATCACTTGTTTATTACCAAAATTTTGTTGTGTTATACAAAGAAAACTGAAATTATTTTCATGTGCAGCTAAAGATGCCAAACTGCTGTGTGAGAAATTGCCCTAATAGGACTGGGACAGTAGGTGGTGGGAAATGTACATATTTCCGCTTCCCAAAAGAGCCCCAGTTACGGAAGGCGTGGATGGAAGCTTGTGGGAAGAATGAAGAAACATTTAAAGCAGATCATGGTAAATTTCAAAACGTTTTGAATAATTAAAATCCAGTGGCTTCAGTTTAGTTCAATATATAATAGCTTCATTGAATATTCTGTGGTTATAATAGCTTTATTGAATGTACATATGTAAATATAATCTGGACAGGGACGGTATATTCTTTTATATTTTGTGTGTTTGAGATAAATTGTTGTTGTTGATGAAAGAAATGAAAATGTGAAATATTTAATTGTAAATGGTCAGTTTTAGAGAATGAAGATTATTAACATGTATAAATTGTTCTAACATGTAAAAAAGGTCCAAAAATTTTACATATAATACTTTGTTTCAGTTACAAAAACCGCAGGAAATTTTTAATGGTTTAAATTATTTTACTAAATCTTAGCCATACAATAATTTGATTGTGTTGTATCTTAAAACACAAAAGAAATCCATACATCAATTTTCAAGTAATAAAGATATGAATTTAACTTATAAAAACTTTCAAAACTTTGTGTTTTAATGTACTGAAATTTATTATGTACATGTATAATAATTAACAAAATGTATAATATAGTATGTATGTAATTAATGAACTCAAAAAGTGTAATGTAAACTTTGCAGGTAGAGTGTGCCAACAGCACTTTGAGAGTGTCTGCTTTAAAAACCACAATTCACCGCAGATGCCTGGGAACAAAAGTTAAGTTGTTGGGTCTGTACCAACAAAATGCTTAATGTTGGCAAGAAAATCAAGTGAAAAGTCTGGGTAAGAGAATAGTATTATTTATTATACACTTGAACTACTTGTGATTATTATTCATAATAATTTAATTTTAAATGCCTTTAGTTATTACTACTTCTCTATTGAGAAGATATGATAATAGAATACATAATTTTATTATCTTGCAGTGAGAGGTCACCTCTCTTTGCATATAAGGAGCTTGTGTCTTCATTACGGAGCAATTCTGACGTTTCGTCAGTGAGCATGTAAGTGTAAATTACTCAGTTTTATTTACTGCTTTTATTAACACTTATTGTTTAATTTTTTTCTTTTTGTGACATTGATTAATATGACTTAACCTTATTGACAAATGTTACTTGTTTGTTAACAATTTAAGACATGACAATGTCATTTTATATTAGGGAAGATGAGACCTGTAAAAGCGAAACATGTAAAGACAGTATGCCTCGGTAATAAAATTATGGAGTTGGAAAAGGCAAATGAATTATTGCAAAAAACAATTCACGAAAAGGATAAAATTATTGCTGATCTGGAGAAAAATAAATCGGCGAATGATACACTCCGGACAGTTTTTACTCCTGGACAAATAAGGAAACTACAGTCTGAAAAGTCACGGGTGAAATGGAATTCCAAAGATGTTACGTCGGCAATAGCATTGCGGTCTGTAACGCCCAGAGGTTACAGATTTCTCAGAGAGGTTAAAGGATTTCCTTTACCCTCTGAGACAACAATACGAACATGGTGTTCACAGTTCAATGTTTTCCCTGGAATACTGAAAGATGCGATGAGAATTATGGAAGAGAAAGGATCTCAATTAACAGTAATTGAGAAAGTTACAGTGTTGTCCTTTGATGAAATCTACGTTTCTAACAAGGTGGAAATAGACAGAAAAGAACAAAGAGTATATGGGCCAAACAAGACTTGCCAATTTATTATGGCAAGGAGCTTATTTGGCAGTTGGAAACAACCTGTTTTTTATGATTTTGATGTGCCTATGAAGAAAAACATTTTATTAACGGTCATACAAATGTTATATGATATTGGATACATTATAGTGGCTGTAACATGCGACATGGAACCATCTAACATTGCTGTTTGGAACGAGTTGAATGTGGGAATAATCTGTTTAGATAATTCTAAACAGTGCTTCTTTGAACATCCATCTGACTGTAATCAAAGAGTATTTTGTTTTGCAGATGTGCCACATCTGTTAAAATTGAGTAGGAACAATTTGTTTGACAGTGGGTTCAATTTTGATGGGATAATGATAAATAAAGATAATGTTGAAGAACTGTTGCATCTAAATCGTGGGGAATTGAAGATTTCCCACAAATTAAGTCGACAACACCTGGGTGCTCATGGTAGCCAAAGACAAAATGTGAAGTTGGCTGCCCAGGTGTTTTCTAAAACCAATGCAAAAGCAATCGAATGGGCTGGGAGTAGAGTATTTTTAAAACAAAGTAATTGGCAATCGGCATCTAAAGTTTTAGGTCTGTTTAATGACTGGTTTGATGTTTGTAATAGCAGTGGTAAATTTGGCCATAATGGGACCACAGGCTATGGAGTTGTTCTTGAAGAGCAAAATAAAACCATTGAAGAAATGAATGATTTTATTTCCAAAATGAGAGTGGGGAATAGAAAGTCCCTGATGAAATTTCAAAAAGGAATTCTGTTGTCCAACGAATCCTTAATGAAACTGTTGTTGTATGCGAAAGAGAAATTTTCTTTCTCTTCAGAGTGTCCAGTTCAGTATATTTTAACTGGGCTTTAACTTTTAAGGTTAACTTTCATTTGCATTCATAACGTACTTTACGTAAAAGTTAAAACCAATATATTTTCTATATTTTATCCGATTTGATGTATTAAATTTTTAGCCACTTTTGATTCTTTTATATTTGATGTTTCTTTGTATACATTCTGAGCAGCCATTGACATATATGTGATTTGTATTTTGTAAATGTAACATGGTAAATTTTAAAATAAATTTTTTTGAATGGTTATAAATAGTTGTATTTGATCCATTCCTATTAATCCTTTAAGGTCTGCTTTCCTTTTTGGTCTTACCACTTAAGAGTTAAAGAAGAGGGGAAATTTTGTCTATTTGAGCATTCAAATATATCCAATGGGTTAAATTTTTAATTTAATTATTACATTTGTATAAATTCTCTCTAGACAGTTGAAATATTTCTGAAAATTTGTGAACAAATAAATTCATGAATATCAGCAATAGAATACCGTCTTTGAGTCATTGTTAAGTGATTCCTAATTTTTATTGTAATTAAAATTATATATTTTATTTCAAATACTATATGTTCATGAATTATATATTAAGTTGCATGGTGGTTATTTCCACCATGATTAAATGGTTAGAAACAGCTGTAAAGCCTTATTACAATATGTTTTTTCTCCTCTATGTTCTTGGCAGATACTTGAAACATTTCAAACATTTTATAAAGTTATAAATAGCATCAACATAGAATTATATTTAATATTATTAAATAACTTGCTTGCTTCCAATCTATGAAGTATGACAGATTTTCGTAGAGTAGTCCTATCCACTAAAATTCAATAGTTGTCATTCATATCTTTTTGCGTTCTTACCAATCATCAAAGTAAATCTGAAACTATCTATAGGAATTATAAAAATACAAATAAAAGTTAAATTGAGTGTATGCTATACCTGGCCACATATAGTAGCCTATAATAACTCAAAAATCGCGAACAAAAAATAGCTGTCTTTCATCTTCTGTACTTGGCATTTAGGAAATCGTATCACCTTTCTTTAACCAAAATAAGTTAATATTTCTGCTAATTGTCTTATAATTTTGGTATTAATTATTGTTATTATTCTAGTTATCTTTGATATGAAAGACCGAACTCAATGCCGCCCATTGATTCCTCTCATGACAAATCTTTAAAAAAAGAAAAAACGAAGTACACCATTATATTTTCCTTGACTACATAAAAACGGCAAATTAGATTTGCTGGAAGATACAACTCTTTCAAAAGTAAATGTGACACAATGTTGCACATTGCAAGAAGCAAGATTATTTTTGTACCTTCAGATTATTTCTTCAGTATTTATTCAGGGACAAATTGTCTCAAAACGCCCATAAATAAAGAGTGACAAACGTGTGGAACAGATCTCCCCAAATAGTGGAAAACATAAGTTTAAAAGAAATGAAATGGAAAAGTGATTATAATAACGTGGCCAAATATTGTAGGTTAGGTCAGGTCATTGTATTTGTTCACACTTTTTTGTATACAAGACCTGAAATATTTAAACTGCGAGCATTTCATGAATATCACCAATGAATTAATATTGAAGGTCTTCACTAAATTAAACGAGTACATATATTATTAGTACGAGTTATTTCCACCATGCACACAATAACAAATATCGTTATTTTAAATAATTTTCAAATGTCCGCGCCTGCGTGGATAATTTGAATTTGGCGCACAGTTGGTGGGATATAATATTATTGGTCCACAGTCGGCGGCATGCGCACCGCTACACCTTGTTATTTCCACCATGGCCACATCTGTAGCGTAGTGAACCGCAAGAGGAAGGAACTATACTTGGGTTTTCGTAACTTGGCGGATGACATTAGAAGAAATAAAAGAGGTCATCTTCGTCAACATACTAGTAGTTGACATACTTAGTATGTTGACGAAGATTACCTCTTTTATTTCTTCTGATAAGAACGTCAACAACACCAAATCAGAATTCCCACAATTCATGGATGACATTAGGTCATTTTTATACCTCCCGCCTTATCAAATGAATATTTTTAATTAATTCGCAAACGTCCTTCTCACCCGGGATCATGGCCTCAAACATATGCTTATCACTGTTGTAAAGATTCATTTGATAAGGCAGGAGGTGTAAAAATGACCGACTGTCATCGCCCGCGTTACGAAAACCCAAGTATAAGCTGCGAAGCGGTCGATTTGTACTCTCATTTCAATTATCCCCCCTCCCTTTACAATATTAATTGATCATATTTTCATATAATTATTAATTATTTTATTATAAAAGATTACAAATATTTTATAAGTATTTAAATAATGATAATAAGAGAATTTTTTGCAGAATTTAATACATGTTGTTATGAATCTATGTGGTGAATTAAAACACATATTATTGTAACAAAATCGTTTAGTTTGTTTCTTGAAGGTACGCTAAAAATACTTGATTTATGTACAGATAGTCTTCACATGATTATTTCTTGCTACTGCACCGTTTCTCTTCATTTATTTTCATTACACTTCTCTTGATTATATATTTCCATTATTCACTTCTTTTGCACTGTCGCACAGTCCTACCCTAACGGGCATCTATGACCAATCCGTCAAACCTTAAAAGGAACGTCCATTTAAATGAATTGAACACAAAATTAAGTTCATTATGCTACGCGTTCAGAATTCTTGCAAATTCAGTCAGCCTTCATACTGCTCGTTGTGTATACTTCGCGAATGTTCATTCCCGCCTGAGATATGGCATAATATTCTGGGGAAATACATCTTATAGCTCCCAGACTTTTAGATTACAAAAACGAATTGTACGAATAATAACCAAATCCCACCCACGTGATTCATGTAAGCCTCTCTTCATTAATCTAGGAATTCTACCATTACCGTGTCTTCTTATTTACGAATCAGTGGTTTTTGTAAAAAATGACTTGCTCAAGGGCGGGAATATTTTTTCAGAAAATGCCGAAGTGTATTACTATAACACTCGACGTAGAAATCATATTCATCAGGTGACAGTATCAACAGCTCATTACAAAAAATTCACATACAATACATGTACATTATTTTACAACACTTTGCCAAATGACATTAAACGATTAAATTCAATAGAAATGTTTAAATCACAAGTGAAATCGTTTCTGCTGCATAACTGTTTCTATACAATTAGAGACTATACTGAGCATCACAAGAAAAGTAACATTAATTTTAACAGTGATACATAATGCATTATTTACCATTTGGACTGTATAAATAAGTATAAACAACCTGTAACAACTATTGTACTAGTTTCCGGGTCAATGACCCCCATCTCGATCAGATTTTTCGTCCAGTTTCCCTGATCCATTGAGCAAATGCTGAGATGGCCCTTGTTTTGCTTCTGGACATAAATGTAACTTCATTTTCTGTGCACGTCTTCTAGAATTCAGTGGGAAATACAATTATTCAAATTATGGTTTCCATGTTGTCGCGGCAGGAAGTAATAAGAGCCAAAATTTATTGCTTATTTATCTTTGAAAATAGATTTTATTACATGGGAGTTTTTGTTGTTGTTTTTTTCTCCCTTTCAAAATTCAAAATTTATTGCTTGTTTATCCTTGAAAATAGATTTTATTACATGGGAGTTTTTTTTCTCCCTTTCAAAAATTCAAAATTTAAGTAGTATATGACTTAGTGTAGGGATCACAGAATTTTGAAAATGTGCACACAATTCACTTTTCCCCATAGCACGTCATACGCAGTTTTTAACCGTTTTTTGACGTAAAATAAATAAATCCTGCAACACGAAAAAGAAAAACAGATCATAAAGATATTAGCCTACTGGCGCGCGCATTGCATGTGCAGTGATTCAAAGCTTATGTTTCAAGTCTCATTTCGCTGTTTCAGATTTCTCCAGGAACTGCTTAGGTCGCTTATACTTCGCCCGTTTATCGGGTTCGTATGAAGCGACCTCTGAAAGGTGAATGTTTTCCGAGTCAGCTGCTTTTTCAAAAAAATTAGCAGTAATGCTTTTCAAATGATCTATGAGCAGTGGCATTGAAATATCGCGATGCAAATCTTTCATAAGTGTACTGTAGGGTAGGGATCTATGCCACAAAGGAACAGTCACGAGTGGGTATATACAATTTATTTACAATATCTCTACAGACCTCACTCTAACGTGTTTGTCGGAGCTACCAGCGGCAGCCCTCCTCTCCTAACACGTACCTTGCGGCCGAGCCTGCGATTAGCCAACTCGCAACTCGGTACCTGGTTTGCCTCGGTAGACAATCTGCCCTGAAGTATAGAGCATACTTCACCGCATCCGAACCTCGAACACCTGCTCGTGCCTACAGCACTTCCGCGCCACTCTTGGCCGGACAAGTTATGCGGTCTAGTCAACAAAAAACGTTACCTGATCAGGGGTTCTGCGACGCATCTTAATATAGGCCCGAGTCACATGACCTCCTACGTCATCTGTCCCCCACGCACTCACGAGGCGAGCGCCACCGACGCTGCATTTTTGTGCCCGGCACCTACAAACCGCCTACCCTCTGGAATTTCCCTGAAGGGTAGCCTTTGTTCGGAAGCCTATATTTGGCTCCCTCATACCCATGCCTTGCAACTCGTCTCTCTAGAGCAGGGAGTCGTCTATGACGCTACAGTACCTGGGGGCGTAAAGGGCGGCCCTTAGGCATTCATTCTGAACTACTTGCAGTTGTTTTAAATAACTTTCTGCTGCAATTGCCCAGCTGACTCGCGGCCGCGGCGTATTTATATTCGGCTGGCGATCGCCTAGAATTTTCTGGAACTGGCAATTAACATGGTGACCATCTAGTTCGGGAGAACGTCGGCAGATGTCGCAATCCGCGCGTACCCTGGAACCATCTAATTATGTATTATGTGTGTGTGTCACGGCACTTCCTGTAATTTTTGAACGGTGTAAGTTATTGCAATGCAGTTTTCACGAAAGTGCATGAGGGAATGGGGCTATACGTGTGTCCAGCTATATTTTATTACTTATGTTTTACGAGATATTTGAGATAACCGTGTTTTTCAAATGGAACAATTCAGTTTTTTCAGTCTGTCATGAGCGAAAAAAGACTAATCCAATGATATGCATGTTGTCATATGTTAGATAGGCATTTTCAAGAGTAATTTTGATTTTTTGCGTCGCGTATTTAACGGGTAATATGAATGTAACAGTCCGCCACCGAAGGTCGTGCAGCGTTGTCCCTGCTAACATGCGTTACAATATCCATTAAAAACGAGTCGTATAATATCAAAATTACTCAAAAAATGCTACCTAACATATGAAAATATGTATATAATTGGATTCGTCTTTTTACGCCCATCATGATAGATTAAATATATATATTTTTAGTTATGTTTGAGAAAAATTCCTTCAATATCTTTTAAAATAGGAGTGATAAAATGGAAACGAATACATACATCAATTAGTCCCATTCCCTCATGCACTTCCGTCAAAACTACATTGCAACAACTTCAACCGTTCAAAAATTACAGGAGGTGCTAAAGTTACATGACTCACTTTGTAAGTATGTGTATATTGTGACGATACCGAATATTGCATACTCAAATATTATTCCTTTTAAAAGTTACTTCACAAAAGACGCGTTAAAGCATGCCGCGCCGTTCCTGGGGACGAAGGGCTAATTGGTCACGCACAGCTGCACAACCACAGAGACCGCGACTCGGCGGCGCCAGGGTGGAGGGGGGTTTCGTTTACTTCCGCACCCCTCGCAGATGCAATCCCTCTTGGGGATTCCGAAGTGCGTAGCAGACCACCCTGGAGATATTTACATTTTAGTGCGAGCAAGAGTGCCTGTGTCGGAAAATTTCATTGAGATCAACTAGGGAGTCAAGTTGATATGCTAAAAATTTCACAAAAGTAGAGCACATTCCTGAATAATCAGCGATCTTTCATTATTTAAAACGTTGCTAGGCTAATGGAAATATTCGAAATAAAATAATTTTACTTTATCATCACGAACAGTAGCAATAACTGCAAAAATCATGGAATTAACTAGTGTAAAACGTGTCCAAGCAGTGCTTGTTGTAAATGGTAGTGTCATCACTGAATTGGAATCTTTTTATTGTTTATGAATTGTTACTTGGAGTGGCATCGATGTAGAACTAGTACAAAAATCTGAGTGCCCAATGGAAATTAAGACCCGAAAATGTGTCCTGGAGGAGTGCATACCTGACCTACGCATGAAATAATATGCGATACTAAACTCTGGTTTCATTAATTTACATGATTAGCTTGCGCTTTTATTTGCATTAGTACTCCGAATTTTGGAAATTACATTCTCAACATTCAATGGAGCTACAGCCCCTGGCACCATCCGCCACTGCTATTTGGCACCTATACTCCTTGGTCTCAACCGTTGTTTGCTAGTCTGAGAATGATGGAAGAGTATTGGGATTTGAGTGAGGGTAGCGTTTTTCTTATAGGGTTTCGTAGAGTGGGATCTGAATATTCGTATTTACTCTGATAAGAACACCGAACTTTTCATATTTTACAAATTACTTTGTTTACAGTAAATATTTTTTAATCTTTTTTCGTGAGCTCAATACGAGAGCACCTCTCTTCAGTTATTAACTTTAAGTAGCCTAAGAAAAAAGATTTAAACTCCATTGCTTGCAAATCGATCGTGCACATTGTATTCAAAGTAATTCAAAATGATTGCAACAAAACAGATACATTATTGAATTTCATGACAAATAGAAATTTCGTTTTGCTAACGTCCAGTGACAATATTCAAGACGAGCGTCACGTTATTACATAATAGGGATATTTGTTTTACTTTTTCTCTGCTCTACGTACCATGTACAGCATAATAGGAAATAATTAGGAATAAATTATACCTCGCGCTTTGCGCAAAATTTACGCGCAGGCTGGAGGGCGTTCGTCCGTTGCACGGGTGACGAGTCACAGGAGTGGCGCCGTTGGTACGTACACTCGAGGCGGGGCCTCACTAGAGTAAGTTTTGTATCGTCGGGATATTTGAAAATAACGGAGTGTATTTACGGAGCAGTTAATGTAATTATTGTACATTCTTTGTAAATAAAACTTGCACATACTTTAATGTCTGAGCCTTTATGCATAACGCCACAGTAGGTTCAGTTTGCTGTTACGCGATTAAGAAGTGTTCGAAACGAAAATCCCTTGTTACAGAAAAACCTAAACTTGTTCAATGATGTGGACACTGGTATGCAAAGTGAACAGTATTTTTTAACGGAATGCATCATGTGCAACAGGACAGAAAATATTTTTGTGGGAAATTTCAATTCAATGATTTAGTAAGGTTACAACGTATTGTAACCAACTTATGAATTCCCATGGGCGCATAGTTCTCATATAAGGGGCGGACGCTATACAGGATACCCACTCACCTGACATCGTCGTCATCCTGCAACAGTTTGGTCGGCTGCTCTGAAACGGGGTGGGGAGAGATGCATGCGTAACCACATTGAAACTCACGAAAACGTTATCAATGTTTAATTGCCGGTTAAGCCAAAACAAGATATGAAACCTAAATTATTACAAAATTTTAATCCTATAACTTATCCTAACCTTACACCCGGCGGTGCTTGTCATCGGTGGGCCATGCACGGTCGGCGCACGGCGGTTGGGGCGCCCGATAACTCGAGCGGGAAAACGCCATCCTCGGGGCGGTCAATGCCCGCGGCATCCGGTGCCGTGTGACGCATGTAAAGTCGTAGCAAATTGTTCATTGGACCGCACAAGGCGTGAAAGCGAGGAGGGGTGGTCCAGGTGCCGGGCTGGCGGGGCAATCGGAGCTGTAGCCTTGGGAGGGTGCACGCCGCCGGAGGCGTGTCTGGGAACCCTGGGGTCCGCTAGTGCAGAATGTGAGGACAGTTCGTCTGCAGCCGGCGGCGGGACCCATTTTGCGAACGGCCCCAAAAACTCAGTAATGAGGTACCGCGGGTCTACGTGGGACGGTCATTCCTCGCGATAGAAGCTGGTGGAGGGAACCGTATTCATTCGATTGATTTTTTCGTTTCCGGGCACGTCAACTGCGTCGGTCATTAGTTCCGTTAGTGTAGTGCATGTTTTTCTCGAGACATGGCAGTGATCTTCCCCCGCTGGATGGCGAGATCCGGCGCCGACCTACTGTCGGCTAGTGAGGTTTCCCCCTAACCAGGACCCCCACCAGTGGGGCACCGCCCCAACCGGGACAAGCTCTAAACTCCCGATGGGTCTCCCGGAATATGTGGTCGTGTAGTACATGTTAGTGTGTGTAAGGGGAGAGGATAGGACAAGGAAGAGGAAGGACAGATCGCGCGGGGTCCGTGGCCCGTTCGGTAGGGTACTGCTCCGGCATTCGCCTGTTGATTGGAGAAACCACAGAAAACTACCGATCAGAGCAGCCGGCCGCTAGAATTGTCCTCCAGACAGCGACTCAATCCGACCTAGATGAAAAGCTAGTGTCGAAAATCCTGCCGCCGTGGGGAGTGGGAACCTAGGACCTCCCGGTCAGAGGCGCTGCAGTGACATCAGTTGATGCACTGAGCTACCGTTCCTTATTCATTCGAGTTTGAGACGAATCGCGGGGCGGAGGCACCTTGGTTACCCGTGAGGGGGTTACCGCAGGCTTGCGGGGGTGGCGGTTGGCCATGGGACGGAAACCAGGAGCGGCGCTACTCTTTAGCACGCTGGGATACAGAGTCAGGCTGGGGCGTCTTGCATCAAGAATTGTAGTGTTGTGGAGTGCAGCGGTGGTTTCCAGAATAAGAATATTGGTCAGTAATTGCATATAAACTTGTAAATAAAAACTCCGTGTCTGTATTTCATTTGCAACACGCCACACGCGGAAGCGGGTCGGCGAGGCGACGGCGGCGCGTAACCACAAGTCCTTATCGCGGGAGCCTTCGATTGCACATAGGCGCAGTCGCTTCGCATCCTTGAATCCGGACACGCCGTGGACATGCGAATCTACAACAGAGCGAGTCGAGCAGACAACCTTAAAATTTCGAGATCTGTTTCAGAAGCTCGTCGTCGAAGATGTTCTCAGGATTCCGGTCTCAAGTGAGGCATGAATCTGGTTCCTTCCGGTAAGACGTGGTTTGCGAGTGGGGATGACTGTCCAGCAATCACGTTCGGGAGAAAAACATCTGCAGCTGAACGGCTTTGTTCGCGATGGGAGGCAGCGTCCCCTCGCAGTCTGAAGCCATGAACTCATCGTCGCTTACCAAAGCGCGTGATTGCAGTGACTAACGAGACGAGGCTTTCAACTTTTTTTATTTTCATAATCATTACAAGTCTCATAGACTAATAAGCAATTTTGTTGACTTAAACTATGAAATAAAATTTGTTCTAAGAGCTAGCCCATTAGAGTACTTTTAGTTACAAATTGAATTCAAAAACGTATTTTCTTGGGATTGTAAATATACTGGTTTTTACATTTATTTTAGTTCTTAAAACACTTTTGTCACTTCATTTTACCCAAGTTCGAAAGGTTTTTCTCTTCAATCTTCTCACTAAGTCTGTGTTGTCCAGGAGAATTGCTTCGGGATTGTCGTGCTGGTGCAGCCTTTCTTCGTGTTTTCTCACGAACCTTTATATTTCTTGATTCACTACAACTTTCAGGTCCTTGTGTAGATCTTTATTTCTTACATACTAAGGTGCTTTGACGATTTTTCTTAGCACTTTTCAAATATTTGGATAATTTCGATATTACTCTGGTACATTCCAAGTTGTGCACCATACGTTCATATTAGTTTCAATAATTGCTTGTAAAGTATTATTTTATTGTATTTTGAAAGGCAAGAACATCTTCCAATTATCCAGTAAATTGTTCTATATTTAATAATTCTTTTTTTACGTTCTTCCCATAAAAGCTAACAATCCGTGCGAAGATATATTGCTGTATTTGGATATGGTACTATGTGGTTTTTATATAAACGAATGGGTTTAGTATGTTTGTGAAGGTCATATACTTTTACTTAATTTAATATTCCAATCATTGGTCCATTTTTGTACACGTGTTATTGTAACCTCTTGGTTGCTTCTTCCTATTGCTAAAATTGCAGTGTCTTCGGCAAATGTTATTATGACACTTCTGGTTTGGGGAAGTCACTGGTATAGTATTGGTCCCAGCACACTTTCTTGCGGTACCCCTGCCTTAATTTGAGTCCCGTATAGGCATCGTCTTGTTGAACTCTAAAGTACTTGTCAATTAAGATTCTAGAAGATCTGTATAGTTTGGGAAGATGTCTTCAAATTTTCGTTTAAACCGTTGTGCCAGACTTTGTCAAAGGTCTGCGCTACGTCCACGAAGATTTCAGAACAAATCTTTTTCTCTTCCAATGAATTTTCGATGACGCTGCATAATGCTGCTCCAATGATTTTTCGATGACGCTGCTAGCGCCGGCGGCGCTATCCGAATGCGTTTACTACGCTCCGTGAAGTCACGAAGGTTAAGCGCATTCGAGACTTGCGGGTTCGTGGTTGGGTGACCGGCCAGGAACCCCGGGATCTAACGCCGTCGAGCCCCTGGCCGAAGGGATAAAAGGCACTGACTGACTGCGACGTGACAAATATTTAAAAAAGAACTCGTGGCTCAATGCAAAGTCGCAAGCCTTTCACCACTGAGATCCGGGTTCGATTCCCGTCGAATCTCATGTGAAATTTGTTCCAACAAAACGAGTTCGGCTGCTTCACAAGGGCTAGTCCAACCCCTGTGAAGTGTCCTAAACCCTACCTCTATCCTTATTCCTTCCTAATTCTGGCCGCTGGGTAGTGACGCAGGAGCGCGCGGTAGGAGGCGCGTACGCGGAGATGCTACCTGGCGGTCCTCTTGACAACCGACTACGACGAGACGCGACAATGTTAACGGAGGATTACTCCATAAAACAAGCGCAGTAACGGGAGGATTACTCCGAGAAGCGCAAAGCGCTCAACGCCGCCAAGGGGCTTGGAGACGCGTTGCGTTGAAGTAGACGCAACAAATAAAAAAAAATTTGGGCTGGGGCCTTCGGCCCTCGCGATAACATAAAACATCCTTGAGTCTGTCCAACGCATTTTATGCGAATAATCTTTAAACATCATCTGGGATGTGTATGTTCTCCACATACACGCGAATAAATTTATTTTAAATAAGAGAATTTATTTTAAAGGGAACGCTCACTTAAGAGAATCTTTTAAAACGTCTTTGAAAATAATATACACGATTCCTCTATGGTGAACGGTAACATTCCTGCGCACCGATTGGAAGAGAATCGGATCACGTCAAAGCACAGCAATCGAGGAAGCCTAGGCTAAGTTGCGCCGTAAACCCGGAATCAGCCCATTTTTTCCCATGAACGGATTGATAAACAAAATTATCTATTTTTACTGTTATGAAGTATTGCTCAATAATTTTAATAATTTAAATATTATTTATGAAAGCCTACATTGTATGTTAATTTAAATATCAACCACCAAATGAGTAAATAGTAGAAAAAATTAAAATGTGACATTTCTAATAATCTCTTTATAACAAAGTTTGTATGACTACAGTTGACAGTACATATTATGTACCAGAGGATATCTCTCTGCTCTTCATTCTTGAATTTTTAGTTGAATGGGTGGTTGATTAACTAAAAGCAAACTGTGTAACAATAATCATGGTTTAAAGTGAAACGTATTTTTCATGTCACAAGTAGGAAAAAAAATTTCAAATATTAATTTTTCAACCCAACATTCAATAGCTCATTTTTCAAAACGGGTTGATTAAAAAATGTGATTAGGACACTTTTGCAGACGAATTTGTGATGGTTTTGATAAATTAACATAACAAAGTCCAAATTATTTTTGTTTTAGATGTTAATACCTTTCATTGCTTCGCAACTATTGCATTTTCAAGGAATATAAATATTTGATTGGAATATTGTTTTGAGATATTTATTCCAGGAAAATTGAGTACATCTTGAATTTACTTTTTTTAAATGAATTGCTTTATAGAGTATTTATTGGTGTGAAGGACAATCGATTTGAGTTTTATAGTATTTGTGGTAAATAATTCCCTTTGTGGTTTCATATTAATTTTAAGAAAATGTACATTTGTAATAGTGAAGAACTGACACATCCTTATGTTCATGTTAATGACTGCTCTTAGTATGCATTTTAAACAAGATACAAAATAAAAAATTCAAATTGATTCATATCCTTTTTGTTGAAGTATCAACAATGTATTGCACAACACGAGCACTTCAAAGTATCATTTCTATTTCTAAAAAATATAGTAAATTGTTTAATTTTTTCATTGCTTCTAGAACACAATGGAGCTTTTGCAATATTAATTTTGTTTAAAAGTGCTGAAAATAACATTGTGAAAATATAAATGTTTGGTTCAATAATGAAAATGCATTTTTCAATTACTCCCTGAAGGTGATAAAAAATACTGAGAATCAGTGGAAGTAAAGTTAGGTGAAAAAAATGTTACACCAATCTTTTTCAAACTTCTATATTGCTAACTAGTCTAATGACTGCACTACTTTTATTTTATGGAATATTATATCTTTCATTTTACAGGAACCATTCAATTCCTCCTATTACTCGACGACCACTGACGAGATTTTATGCTTTTAGTGCGTTTTTAATGTATGGGGGATTTCTGTGGCATACACAAATCTACTGCCAGCAGGAATATCAAGAAAGTTAGTAAAGCCATTACCAAACTGTCTCCCTGATTTATTTATTTGCCACGAGGCAAAATAAAATAAGGGAAGAATTTTTTAAAATTGCAGCATTTCCAAGAGTAATTGGTACGATTGATTTTACACGTGTACCAATCGAGTCATCTGGAGGAGAGACTTGTCAAATTATATAGAGGAAGATATGGAAAATTTTCCATCAGTGTTCAAACTGTTTGTGGACCAATCTCACCATTTTAGACTGTGTCAAGATGGCCAGGGTCAACTCATGACCAGACCATATACAATAACTCATGGTTGAATGCGAAATTCGAAATGGGCGATTCTGTATTATTTGGAGATTCATTTATTTATTTAACGTCAAAAAACAGTTCAAACTGCGTATGATGTGCTATGGGGAAAAATGAATTCTGGTCATGCCCTGACCAAATACCTCTTAACTCCAATTTTGCAAAAAAATACCCATGCAGAAAATCTGTGCAATGAGGTACAGATTCGAACAAGGAGCACAGTGAAAAGAAGCTATGGTGTCTGGAAGAGATTTCCAATCCTTGCCAATGGGTTGCGGTTGAAGGAAGGATTGAGGCTGTTATAGTGGCATGTACAGTCCTACAGAATATTGCTATAAAATACAATGATCTAGAAGCTGCAGTCTCGGACGAAATCAACCTAATAGAAAATAGTTTACGAAATGAACGGGAAAATTGTAGAATGGAGAATAACACATCAGGAGAACAGTTTATTGCTTACTTTAATGATTTTTATAATTGTAAAATTACATTCCAATATATTTTAATTTAAAAAAAAACAGAGTTTCTCGTTTTATTTCAATATCTAGCAACATACTCCCTTTGAAGCTGGTAGAGAGATTCTTCCCTTTTACTCTTCAGTCGTTTTTAATTTTTCCTCTTCCACTTGTTTTTGTAAGATATGCAGGTCGTGCAGATGTTGGATTTCTATATCAAGTTTTTTTTCTAGACTCTTGAGTGAGGACAGTCTTGTTTCTCACCCAAGGCTCCCCCAAATTCTTCCTACTTGTCGACAGTTGATTATTCCTCCTCCTTGGTGCCCTATTTCGAGGAACAGAAACTGGGTCCTTCCTTTTTCCAGAATCTCTCCACTTTCAGTGGATTGGATTCGAGTAGTCAATGCAGGGTGGAGCGGATTTTTCAGCATGGCAGGAGTGTGTCGCTTCCACGACACCTCCTGGCTTTGAATTTCTTCTCCCGTTGCCTCCCTTGGAGAAGCAAGCTCCAACGGTTCCATCCTAACGATCAAAATTCTCAATTTGGAGAGATGGGGCAACACTGTCAAATTGACTTGCAGATCCTTCCCACAGATGCGCCAATTACATTTAACACTTTCTCCGAGATATTGTTTAAAACTTTGTACTCCTCCTCCAGTCTGCAGCCGCTGTTGCCTTTTTTGGCTGAATATTTCCTTGCCTCTTTTAAAGGAGTTATATTTTTGGCGTAATAGGTCTGTTCTGAAGTGTATAGTAGTTTGAGCATTATATACAGATTCTTTCTCCCATGATTTCCTCTAAAAAGGCAAACGTGCATATTATAGCAACCCACTGCAACAGGTTTCCAAACTTCCTTTTATTCACGAAAATGAACACTCACTTTATCATTCGAAGTTACTCCATCCGTTTCTTTATTATTAAACACCAACTTCAATTGTGGCGAAGTCAATTAACTGGAGTGTGTCCTGCACGGTATAATTACTAGTCCTTACTCTCGGGTGCACTCATATTGATCTGCAAGTAGTCATATTTAAAACGATTCACAAATGTGTGACTATAACAAAAACACATGCACAAATTATTAGCAGTTTTTAAAGGTAAAAAGAAAAACTATTATGAAATATTTGTCTTCACTTCCTGAATTGGAATACTATTTACATACTTCCATAACTTACAAAGTATCATTTGATTAGCTAGCGCAGTAATAATATGGCTCTTGGCATCTGCCTCCTTCCAGTTCAATCATAAATGTCCTTACAAATGAATGTATGGATCAATAACATACACAACACGAAACATAATACAAATACATTACCATCTAAAGACTCCTGGAGGGTAAGCCCTTTAACATGAAGTGCACTCAACAATTTTTAATGAGTTTTTCTTGGAAAAAAATGCTCCACAGGATCTCTCTTATGGAATGTATTAAAAGTTATAAGAAAAAACACGAAATGTAAAGAAAAACAAAAAATTAACTTCCACCGTGGAAAGAAATGGCAAAATCGAGCAAAACTTCGATTCAGGGGATAGCAAAATATTTTGAAGTTCAAATGAGCACATCATTCAAAATGTAATACACTAATTATTTGCTATTATTGGAAAATACTCTCGATTTAAAAACTTTCTTTGATCTTTAAAGCATGCCTCAAATTTATCAAAACATGAGTTATAACATTTTATCCACCATGCATGAACTCACCTTCAAAATAGTAAAGCTGTACAATGAATCAGGTCAGCAAAGTATGCTTGGTGATGAAACAGCAAAAGGTATAGCAAATGTTAGATTATGTGCGTTTTATTAAGAATGTGATTGGCGTGCTTCCCATAAAATACTTGTGTTCGTTAGTTCTTTGCTAAGAATATCAGAAAATGTAGTTGGTTTTAAGAAATTGTGATATTTGCAGATAGATAAAATATGCCACTAATATAACAAACCGTGGATTATAATACCATTCTGCAGAAACTCGTCGTATAAATATTTTAAAGAGTTAACGGAAACAGGCTTCCAATTCCTTGTGGAGAAAGCTGGAAAGAAATAGTGAACGTAAGCTACAATTTGGTTCTGAGAAACTCTCAAATTATACATTCAAGATTTATAATATCTTTCATAATATCCTGCTTGAACTTACCTTGAAAGTGTATTACAATCGAAATCGGAACTTTCAACACACAATTCCACCAGGACGCACACACACACACGTTCATAAGGAATCACGGACAAATACTATCAAATGCAGTACCAACTTTCTCTTTCACAAACGCCTCTTCGGATAAACACGGGATAGTTATCCCTGTAATAAAATTAAGTCGTACAACTGGACGAGGTGTTTATTCTCAGAAAAATTCTAGAGATAACTATTCCTGGGGATATCTCTACATCATCCAACCGGCCCTTAGTAATATTTCATTAATAATAGAAATACATTTTCTTCCTGATTCCCTTATTCACTTTCAAGGGACAACATTCATTAGATTTAAATAATTTCTCTCCTTAAAAATTGTTCAAAACTTGTACTTCACGTTTTAGTTAACTGCATAAGAAAATTAAAAAACACTTTGGTAAGATTTAGTTTTCCTTGATCGCTGCGCGGATCGCTAGGGTCGCTGACCAACACTACTACTGTATAAATATTAATCGCGCAACTTTTCTTGAACGACGGCTTGGAGAAATGCGGTTAGAGTGGTGGCATTCGTTACACCGGACACTAGATTTTATGAAGCAATTCCAATCTCTGGAATATCAGTCAATTCCTTCGCAACTTTCACGTTCTAATTTTCCCAGGAGTTCAAGGTATCTCCTGTGATGGATCTGGATCTGCTTTGGCCATTAATTTAGATATCGTTAAGAAAAATACGACAAGGAGTTCTCGATTTCAACAGTAAATATATTTTCTTGCACGCCAATGAAGATGTGTTTCGAATGTTGTCATCAGTGCTCGCTGCGAGCTTTGGTCTTCAACTGTTTATTGCTCTAGGGAGGGAGAAGCAAGGTCATCGTTCAAGAAAAGTTGCGCGGGTAATACATACTGAGGTATAACCACAAACTTATTTATACTGTAGCGCAGCTCCGTGTTAAATGCACTCGGACGACGTGTTGGTCATGTGCCATTCTCTATTATGTTACTTACATCTCTATTTTTTAGCAGCAGATTAAATTAAATGAAGAGAATGTAAGATCACCAAGATATGCAACTCCAGAAGATGGCCATTAAATCTCTTGTGGCATTCATGCTTGGAAGCTTTCTCTCACGAATGTAGTTTACTCACCTATGCGGGCACAAACCAGGTCTTTTGGGGAAACGAAGTCATCAGATTTCAATCTGAAATTTTCCACCTGAGAGCTCGATAACTACCACTTCATTGTTCAATCCTTCCCAACAAGAGCGAAAATCATAACAATTTTACACACAGAAAGGTGCCACATCCCCCTTTTCAAAGCAAGTGAGAAACCTTTTGATTGGTTAGATCTTCTCAGTCAATCAAAAAGTTCACAGCTTCGTAGTTGCTTGTTTTTTCGTGTGAAGCAGTACGGAACATATCTATACAATGCAAATCCAAAAAGTTACGAATAAAAGATGTGTTGGTATTCAATCCGAATATGCGATAAAAAATGGTTTCCCATTCAAGATTTAATTTGCCACCCACCTCACTTCCAGGGGTTGGGGTGAAGGAGGAGTTGGCACCAATAAGCGCCCCCCCCCCGACACTAACAAATTTCATTCTGACCCTTTTTAATTGATTCTCGAGGTATTTCGTTGTCAAGATAAACGTAATCTGGGTAGAAAACCAACGAATATACTAATACAAGTGAAGGCAACAAGAAATTTAGAACAGGAGGATGGAGGGAAAAAATATCAGTCTTCAGGCAACACCATCTGCTATACATGTATTGAAGATGGTCTTTTTTCAGGGTGTGAATCGAGCAACTTCGATAGGATATCCATTGTATCCAGCCGCTTCCACCCTCGGTGCGGTACGTTCAGACCTGAAACTGGATCTACTGCACACGGAAATCATTTCATAAACTCAAATCGAAAACTTCAGCAAATATTTCAATGCAACGCCAAAATACAAGCACATAAATTGACCCAAATAACAATGAATGAATGTTGCAAGTAATACCATTATTGCAAAATAACCACAAATACTGACTGATGTGATATCAGCACTGACCAAATATCATTGCTTGTGTAAAGTCATTTTGAGAAACCATTTCTTCTCATTGCATGATGCATAAACGGATACTACTTACCAGGCAGCTGAAGCAACATAAATCAGTACTTTCTGTGCAAGTAGATGCCATCATCTTGACCTTTCCACGCTGGTGAGAAACCTTTTCATTGGCCCGTCAACATTCGACCAATGAAAAAGTTCCCCGCTCGCGTAGATCACATCATTACCTCTCTCGTGTGAAGTCTTAGATCTACTGTCCACAGTAAGTCCTCGTAGGGAGGAACCATTCACCGCGGAGGTCACGGTTCCTGGTGGCGGATTGTGAACTGCCATCCGGACCCCGAGTTTCACGGCGGCCACTCACGTCGTTAGCTTCAAGGTGGCGGCAGTGAGGTCAGGTTCCGTGTCGCCGGGCTCGGCCGACAGCTCACCAGTTTGGCCCCTCGCACGCCGATCTTTGGGCGGGATTGGGCGAAGGACATCTTCGGAATGCTCCGAATCCCACACGTTAAAGTCCAGATGAAGTGCATAACCCCCTCCCCCTGTCAGGTTGCTTAGGTGCCGGCGGTATTCATGTCAATAGCTTCAAAGTCTAGGCAGTGAGGAGGTTGGGGGCTCTGAATCCCTCGGCTGGCCCAAGTTCGGCACTCCGGTTCGTCGTCGCAATGGCCCGATACTCTAAAGGAAGGACGTGTTCAGGCACCGGTCTCTAAAGCTGAAGGCCCGACCCACGCATTGAATGGAAAGGTTACCAGGAGGGTAAACTGCGCTCTGGCGGGACCCAAATACCAGCCTGTCGACCTACTTGTGCACTGGTGCAGGGAGGGGGGGGGGTCGATAAAGCCAAAACGGGACTGGTGCCCACCCCGGGGTGAATTCCTCCTGGAAGAATAAGCAATTACGTGGAAATGTAGACCACGCAAGGTTTCCATAATAAGATGACTCAATCCAGGTATTTGTGTAAGTACAGTTGACTCCGGTTGTAGTGAACTTCTGGGGACACGTTTTTGGTTCACTATATCTGATGTCAAAATTAAATTTCTCCATAATTATTAATTTTATTAACGTAAGACACCCAGAAAAGTATATTAACAGCACGAACTAAAAATTTCTATATCTTTGTCTTTAAAAATCCACCAAGATTGAAAATGAAGCAAGCAATCGCCCGTCACCGGCGCAACGGAGGACACGTTTGTTTCCATAGTAAAACCGAGTGGCATAAGGGCCCCATTCCGGGGTGCGCTACCTTCACCACAGGGGAGACTTCAATTATGACTTTTGGCCCACGATATTTTTTTCAAATTGCCTAGTGCTGGAATTTGTGGCATTGAGGCGATGTATTCTTTTCTTTCCAGAGAGGAATTTACAGGACGTATTTCCTACGTTCACTATAGCCGAGGTACAGGTTCACTATAACCTAATTTTCTTATGCTTACTTGCAATATAAGTGAAATGGGTCCAGTGACTAAGTTCGAGGGTTCACTATATCCTAGTTCACAATAATCGGAGTCGACTTTATTAGATACAAAACAATTAAATCGCGCAATAATTCTGAGGTTCGAATGAGACAAATTACAATGTGGAAACCATCCACCGAATTATGCAAACAATGCTTCCCAAAATCATGCCAGAATCCTCCGCCAAAGTAGGTGCAATCCAGCCTTCTCCACACGGGTGAGAAACCCTTTCATTGGTCCGTTAATTCTCGACCAATTAAAAGATTCCCCTCTCGCGTAGATGGCATCTCATTTGTGTGCAGCCATCGACGATTCATTGAAAGCTAATGAAAACAATTCTAGAACATTTTTACATTCAAAAGGCACCAAATTTTATACCAAAATTGTATTATTAATCCTAGGATTGTGTAGGTCCACAATGCATAGAAAGCTTCGGTTTTGTATGTGCTATTATGTATTTTGCATGGCCTCGTAAATTACTACACAACCAGATATACAAGTTTGCAGATCCATTTGCAAATGAAAAGCTATGCCTCCAAAATAAATTTTACTTTCACAAAGTAGACGAAAAAAGGTAATTAAAACTTCAATACCTGGTATACAAACAATTTCTTTGGCAAGCTATCAATTTTAGCCCCGAAATATGGTAAATATATTTTAATGAATTCTTATTAAATGGCAGAATACTTTCTGTTTTAACTTTATATTTTCCAGTTCCCTCATAATAGAAGATTACATTAAATAAGTCCTAAGGGTACGTGTCGCTAAAGCGCCGGTTGAATCCTGAAGGGGTAGTGATATCCAGTTATAAGCGATTCCTTCGCCATATTCTCGTTATTGTATGGCCGATTCTGACCTGTTATCTCGATAAAATATTCATACATTCAGAATGATTTTTCAGACTTACCAAAAATATTTTCAATGCAATATTCCAATAAAGACTAAACATACAAAACGCTGAAAACACCAATACTATATTTCAGGTATTTGAAGGAAACCATTGAATATGGCACCGTGAATAACTTTGAAAAAGTTGAAGTATCATCCGGAATGTTTCCTTTTAGTTCAAAATGACTTCAATAGACATAAAAGTGAGAGTTCCTTCACACTGAATGTGCCGAGAGATCTTCGCCCACAGCGTTTTTCATTACCAGCCCTTACTTGGCTATCTTATCGAATTTAAGGCCTTACAACGAACGTGACAAACAAATGCACGTGTTCAAAACAGCCCGCTATTGATTGGGTAGATTTGCGAGTACGTACGTGTAACGTTTCACTTCCTGAAATGGTTTTTGTCGAAATTATAAATTTTCTTGTTTATATACAACTTTAAAAATTGGTGTTTCGAGAGAGATGATTGTACAATCCACAAAACGGTTAGTGGAAACTGAACGGAGCCACTTCCTGAAATGTTTCGTGCGAAGGCGTCGAAGAAATCTCATTCCCGTCGTCCGGAAGCTGACAGCTTTATCGATTGGGTGAAAACAAAAGCTCCTAATGCCGCGTAACTTTGGGCTCCGTGAGCGGTCTGTTCCATTCGCTTAGTGCGACAAGTTCCGTGTAGAAACTTTGTTTTGATTTTTGTGCATTCCTATTGTTTTATGAGATGCTGTGATGGCAGTTTTTTCCAAACCAAAGATTAACACGCGTTGAGAAAGTAGGCTATTTTTTTGTTCGCGAGGCTGAAGAAAAATTTCACGTTGGCCGTTAAAGATTGCCGAACGTACATAATGGTACAGGAGAGTTTTCGTCACGTGTAATGAATGCACACAGGGGGTAAGTATAACCGGATCTCATCACAGCAAGGAAGAAACGATTAGGGTTTTGAACAGCTTCCGAACGAACCTGCAAGAGATGATTGTTCAACGGGATGCCTGTGGCCCTGCAGGAGGTGCAACTGTTGCCACAGACACTTGACAATTCGTGAACACGTGTTCTGTTGGAGGAGCCTCGAAAAATCTGCCAATGGCGTTTATGTTTTTCCACATTCTTTTTCACGCTTTCAAGGTTTTGTGTGTGTGTGTGTGTGTATATCTATATATATATATATATATATATATATATATATATATATATATATATATATTATATATATATATATAATAATATATATATATATAATAATATATATATTGTGACATACCGATATGTCACATGAATATAAACTAACCTTTATTTGAAGACAATATGGTGGAATATGCATTGAGAAGTTTAGACGATCGAAAGGTCAGCTACATCAAAATATAACGAACGCATGGATTGGCTGGGTGAGAGAAGGACGGTCAAATGTTATGAAAAAAAAGAAGGTAGTTTAATACGAAGCTTCGAGGGGTGAATCATGCAGGAAGATTTGATTCTGACCGGCATCGCGTGTCTGAACGGATCGTAGGTCGTGAGAGGGAGCGAGTGGAGTGCAGATAGAGTCGGGTTTTCAGATCGTGAAAGTTTAAGGACAGTAAATAATATTGCAGATATTGCATGTGGAAGTAATATTGATGCATAAATTGGAACTTTGTCGGGAGTGGTGATTGAGTTATAGGTTTCGGGACTATGTCATAGGACGTAATCGGGACTGATAATTTTGATAGTTTGACACCATCTTGGATAGGAGCAGAAGAGGATTTCTTGGAACTTTGGACTACGGCAAGCTCGCAAGATATTTCGACTGAGAAGTCTTCGAGGGACATCAACGAAGAATAGATAAGTTAACGGAAGATATCTTAATAAAAGGATTGTTTGCAAAAAGGTAACAATAAACTTTGTTAAATTTTGTTCGATCTTTCATTTAGTCAATCCAAACAGTAATGAACTAGGAAAGAATCATTCTAAGATTCAGCGCTGTATAGTCTGCGGATCCTATAATCCTAAGGATTATAATATATCGTGACCCATTGACCCAGCAAGCCGGACGCATCAATTTGTATATCTCATATATATAATTTATAAATACACATATATTATAAACATACAGAAATTATTTCTTTAACTTTACAATTACATCGATCACATACGTTAATATATTTTGGGCTAACAATTTTTCAAACATTAACTTTATAATTTGAATGTCTGAAAAGTCGCGGATGAATAGTGTTCCTTTGTTTACATGATCATTCTAAGGCTGAACAAAGACTACGTTATCTTCGCGTCTGCTTCGCTCGAACATTTTTCACCGACAGTTCACAGAGCAAGCGGCCAACAGGAGATATGATTACCAATCAGCTGCCAACAAATTGCAACGAGTGAAACCTTCCCGATAAATCATTCGTTGAATCCTACTCACCATTATCTGTAACTGGTTTCTCCCTAAAACTAGTGCCGTGTTCTCGCTTTATCCAACGGGTGAGAAACCTTTCGATCGGCCCGTCAAATTCTCGACCAATCGAAACGTTCCCCGCACGCGTAGATGTTATCTGTTCGCCTCCTGCATGAAGGCAATCTTTTGAATCCTAATTCATTAAATACTCAACCTTTTTTTTATCAATGTTTTCATTTCACAATGCATGCTTTTATAGTCAACTGATTGCATGGCAATTATTATCCGCTTCGTACAATTCAGCATGCTCAATCAGACTTTCCAATATGAAAAAACAATTCATTTTCTACCCGAAAGGCGGCACCATCTTGTCTTGTCCACGCAGGTGACAAACCTTTTCATTGGCCCGTCAATTCTCGACCAATGAACCGATTCCCCGCTTGCGTAGATGACATACAACTTCTATATCTGTAAGACGTATCAATACTAATTTATTCAGTTTAACTTCACATTATCAACCTCTTTATAAATTTTTCATATGCATTAAATAGTAGTCACCTGTAAATATGACGTTAATAATCCATTGCAACAATTAATAGCTCGAGATACACTTTGAATAAAATTGGACAATTTAATAATATTAAACACGAAAATAAGATTATATAGGAAGATATTCAAATCCCGGGATCCAGCAAGCCATTTCCTTTACCATATTGTGTTCTTTAGGAACCTTTTGAATGGCCCAGTCATTGAAAGATTCCCAGCCGTGCCATATTTAAGATTGAATATGGAACGGCTTTTCGCATCTTTCTCCGGCGTGCCGCTAGATCGCTAGATCTGCAGCGCTGCTTGATACGGTCGCAATCATGCGACATTTGCGGCACCGAGAAAGACGCGAAAACCCATTCTATATTTCATCTTTAAGATAATACCCGCAAGCGCCACGTTACGAAAATCCAAGTATATCTTCGGTTTCTTTCTCTATGCCTGTCTTTTTTTTTTTTTTTTTGTTACTTAAAAATGAGAATAACCTGTTATTCCTTTTTATTCATAATAATTGAGAAATAAGTATTTCTATCACGACTCGGGATGAAAATAATTTCCCCGAAAAATCCCCAAACATTTCCCCGCCCATTTATGTACCGTCCCCCCCCCCACAACGATAAAAATTCCACAATCTGGCAACCCTGCAAGAATGTTCTGCTGGCGGCGGCGCCATGGAGTTGCTGGTGGCGGGAGTGCGTCACTAACCGCCAGAGCAATTCCTTGTACACCCAGTTTTAAACATAATAGCACTTTATGATCATGAGTTGGAAGGAGAGGGAGGGCACTGTCAAACAATTGGGAGCTCCAACACCAACGCCCCTCTCTGTTTAACTTTAGTATAAACCATTGCTTTGCCAGCACAAACGCCGGAAAGAGCCCTCAGCGTGACCTATCGCGGAACCTCCACCTCCCGGAATATAACCTGAACTACACTTACGGAACTAGACCTCAGTAGTGGACATGCCGGTAATCAATAAGCTCACCACGTTTTTATGAGCACGCAAAATTTCAATGTTCACAAACGGATATTTCATCGTACTATACTTGAGTTTTTTAACGCGGCAGCTGTGGGTATTATCAAGATGGAATGGTCTTTCTCAGTCCTGCCGCAAGATGTCGCATGATCGCGACCGTATCAAGCAGTGCTACAGATCAAGCGACTCACTCTAGCGGCACGACCGCGAAAAGACCTGTCGTATTTCATTTTGAAGATAATACCCACAGCTGTCACGTTACAAAAACCCAAGTATACAGTTGAATCACGGAGACCCGTAACAAATATGTGCCCTTATCAAGAGCTTGTTTTGCTTCTTGGGAAATCCGTCGCTGGTAACTTGCCACCTCAAAACCACTCGCCCGCGACTCCGTGATGTGGACGCATCCAACAGCGGCGAACAACCTTATGAATGGTCAGTTCAAAGCACGACCACTTATAAGGTTCCCGCCCTCGTAGGAACGTCCTCCAATGTTCACGCTTGCGAAGGACTCGTCTGTGATGACAACACTGCTCTCCGACACTCCATCCGCAACGAGGCGATTGGGATAAAAGAGAAGCAGGCCCTGGATACGAACACGCGGGGCTCTTGGCGTATTTATTTATTTAGTCAAAAACTGTATGTGACGTACAGGGGAGAAAATCATCTGCGCACGCTTTAATGAGTTTCAGAATCCATTCCGAACAAATTAACTATTAATAGTTGAAAGATGAAATAATAATAATAAATTTAAAAAAGCGAGAGATTAACATTTAAAAACTAGATATTTTCGTTGACGAATTATAGAAAACTTATTTGTAACGGTAAACGAACGGATTTGATTTTTCTCTATTGCTAACAAGTAGAAACTCACCCTAAGCTTTACTACCACTACAAGCAAAAGAAAAGCTCAACAAAACGTGCGCATAGTGAAGCTACATTTACGTCCAGAAGCAAATCAATGGGCCATCTCAGCATTTGCTCAATGGATCAGGGAAACTGGACAAAAACCCGATCGAGATAGGGGTCGGGGGACAAAAACCCGATCGCGATATTTAAAATGTCTCCACCACATTTATCCCCCTAAGGCCCGCAACAGATTGCACCGAGGAATGCGTTGCGTGAAATGTCGAAAATCGAAACAAGGGACACTTGTCGACCCCCACACACTAGGAGTTTTCTCGTTCGTCTCTGTGGAGGCCAAAGAGTTCCTCGTTTGAGTCGGTCACCGAGAGAGTTTTCGCGAACACTTTTCTATTCCTTCACTTTTTATCTGACATTTAGGCCTTCGTTACAACAGGAAAACACTTACAGTGCGTAGAACTGAGTGAGGTTATAATATTTAGCAGTAAAAGATGTTAAACATCCCGTTTTTTAATTGTTTACTTGAATTTTCTCTTTAAACGGAAATGAACAAGAAAAAACTTGCGTGAAAGATATTCTTACTCGTATGAATCACGTTCATAATAATCAATATAAAAATAAAAATTTGAAGCAAGAAACTTCAAGGGGTATTTTGAAAGAATTTAATTCATTATTTTCTTAATTTGTATTTATTGTTTAGGAATTTCTTAATTGTGAATTTTATTCTGAATTATTTATCGTTCACCATTTATTCACAATTCAACTAATACAGCAAACAGAGGGGAAGGGAGAAATTACGGAGCTCAAGAAAATATGCGCAGATTGCACTTCTCCCTTAAGTCACATACGTTCCAGATTTTTACATTAAATAATGATTTGTATGCAATGCAGTAATGCATTTCTCTTTAGGCAACTAGAACTCGTTAAACAAATGGTTTGCGTTAATGGCAACAAAACAAGGATTTCACTGGTTAAGGTTCCACAAGAGCATTTAATAAAACAAGAAATGGGACTCGCACGTGATCTCGTAACTGCTATCACACCCTCGGTTTGTAATACATAAAGGCATTTCAAGACATCGAATAACCTTTTTATAGTGCGTGGACGCAGCCTCGCCGGCCTCTTTCCACATTTCTCGCAACGCATCCCTCAGTGTAGTCTGTTGCGGGCCTAAGTCCAGTAACCTGCGTGTGTCCGTACAAACGGTTCGACCCTTCCTGACCATCGTTTGGACAAGCGAGGTAATTCAATGCTTTTCGGCGGAATTTTATAAATTAACATTTAAAAACAGTGTGTCATTTTTAAAAACATGATATTTAATTCATATAAAATTGTATAACAATATGCTTGTAACAGGTATTGAAATTTGCTTGTAGTTCAATAACCATTTTCGTCAGGATTTTCGTTGTTTCCCTTTATCCAGTGAACAAATTCTAAAGTGGCCCCTTGCAGTCTTCCTTGAAATAATCAAATGGAGGTGTCGTAATTATGTTAACTATTCTCCATCAAAGCAAACATCAAATGTCAGTACTAAACGTCTCGTTACTTTCGAGATCACTCCATCGAGCAACCACGGATAGAAAGCCCATCGCAGAAATACTACATATCTAATCGGGTTGCCTTTGTTTGGAGGTAAATTAGTGGTTAAAATGAGAGCTATGGAATTTGTATTTTCACGTACAGTTCACGTTTTCACGTGCTGAAGGAAAATTCACACATCATACCATATTTCAACTATTTGCAGTATGCACAGCACTCTTTCAAAATTATTCGTGAAATTTTTTAAAATTTTTCTTCCATTTTAAACGATGAATCTGATTTAGTAGATCTGAATGATACTCCAAAAGATACTATGGCATTCAAAATTGTCCCCTTTCTTCTGATGTTGAGTGGATATCCAGCACAAAGCAATATTACGAAAAAGTGTGAAACGTGACACGTTCAATGTGAAACGACGGAAGCCGCCGTTTCAATTTCAAAAGAAAATGCTTTGTGACACTATTTTGAAAACGGTCATTGTCAAAAAAGATAAAGTTGTTTTCTGCGGCACAAATGTTCAGTCAGTTTTAGTGCAAGAAATAACTATCTTGTACAAGGGTAATATGATCATACGGTAAGTAAAGAGCGCTGAAACTAACGTTTTAATACGTTCCTTTATGCCCCAAAGCACAGATCTCGTGATCTACTAATTTGATAGTCCGTACTAAAAACTTAGAGCAACATAAAATCTAATAAAAAAATAATATTGTCATGCGTTGACAAAAATATCTACGAAGACTTGTAGAATCGGCTTGTTAATGATAAATTTGTGATAATTTGTACTAGGGTACATTGATGATTTATTGATTTATATTACCGTATATTGAGAGTATGTTAATTACTCCTAAATGTATCCGTCCATCCGCGAACACATGATTTTCTCCCCCATACGTCACAAACAGTTTTTGACTAAATAAATAAATAAACACCACTAGCGCCTAAACCACACGTACATAGTATCTCCCCCCCCCAATGGATATTCCCCGATCGATCTGGCTCGACGCAAAGCGCTGAGATTTTCAAACATCTTCCATTAAAATTTGGGGGTATTTCACACAAAGCCCCTGGGACATTTACAAAATTTTCTCAAACATGGCTTCAAATTTTTCTTTAATTTTTTTTTGAAAGAATAGAGCAAAAAACACCTATGAAGAGGGGATAAATGCGTTTTTCACTATTAACTCTGAATTTGCGAAAATTGCAAAAGTATAATTTTTTCGGAGTCTTCCTACAAAATTGAAGATACAGGTTTTTCCTTCAAATAAACTTTTTTCTTCACATTCAGTTCTTTCATTTAAGTCTTACTTTTTTGGAAATTATTTTAGTTTTCGTACAATATGTGCAATATTAAAAAATGACAAGATTTTCTCGAAAACTGTTCTTAATTTCTTTAAACTTTTGGTAGGGATGGTGCTAAATAAGATGACATAAACGTCGTTTTGCTCTACTCTTGTTTTTTAAAAAATTACATAAATGTAATTTTTTGACTTGTCTCTCGCTTCGTTTATATTTACATTATCGGCGATTTGTTCACATTTTTATACTTATGAGTACATGTGCTTTAAATAATATCATAACGTTTCTCGAAAAACACAAGTTTTCTGTGAAAATGAGCTCAAAATTCCGTATTTTCAGAAAAGCTCAAACGCCATTTTCTTAAAAATAGCAACAAATTTTTTATTCAAACTTCTCGAATGTTTAGGATGACAAAGTTCTTTTGGGGGTGTTCTTTTGCTTTTCCAAAAATTACACAAATGTAATTTTTTTGAAATATCCCTCACGCCGTTAATACGCACATTTTCAGCAATTTGTAAATATTTTTTCCATTAGTGAGTTAAAGTGCTTCAAATGACTTCTAATGAAGTCTTTCAAAATCTCAAAAATTTTTTGAAAAAAAAAAAAAACTGCTCCAAATTTTTCAATGAAAATTGCCATTTAGGACGTTTTACTCTTCTTTATAATCTTAAAGTAATATTTCGCTTCTACTATTATTAAACCGAAAAATTGACTTGGACTAAAAAAATGTAATTGCAGCTGGCAAGAGGATGGGGAAGACCAAAAGGCTAGCCCATACCAAAAGAATTAGACAACTAACTAGTACGAGAAACTAGTTTTGTTTGAAGTGAGGGGCCCCAATGGATCAACTACCATATACTGCGGTTTATACTTTGCTGTGCCTGACATTTGATCAGCTGTTATGGTGGCGTCCAATCGGGACCTTATACGTCACTAGTGACGTCATATTGGTGGCATTCAGCCTTCCGATTGGATGAAACCGTAACAGCTGATTTACTTCAAACACAGCTGTGAAAACCACAGTATAAGAACCTGGTTTTCTCTGGGCGCCCCTCCTAATACGTACTGTATAAAGCGGTCAAAAGGGAATAGTATTCATTTTACTTGCAGTAACAATAAGCAAAATAATAATAATAATAATAATAATAATAATAATAAACAGATCGCACTATACCGCAAACCAGATATAGTGATACGAAGTGCAACAGAAAAAAAAAACATGTCTCATCATTGATGTTATCTGTTCCATGTGATGGAAATGTAACAGCAAAGTCTGCAGAGAAATATCTCAAAGATCTTGCAATCGAGGTCAGTCGAATGTGGAATGTAATTGTGCCAATAATAATAATAATAATAATAATAATAATAATAATAATAATAATAGGTGCACTGGACTCCATTCCTCAAGACCTCACGAAGCACATGACTAAGATCCCAGGCTGCAGCAAGCACTACGAAATTCAGGATATTGTGCTGAATGGTACGGCGCACATTTTGCGCAAGGTGGAGTAGAACCAATCAGATCACCGAATCTACACCTTAGGAAGCTGGGTGCAATCTGGTGTGGATTTTCATGTAGTGCCAGAACTCAATCATTCGCCGTGAGAAACGAATAAAATAATAATAATAATAATAATAATAATAATAATAATAATAATGGGGGTTCAATGAATCGTTCTGACCTACTCTCCCTTCGTAGGCAAGAGACAGCAACGCCTCGACTTCGTAAGATGGCGTCCAGCCTCACTCGTAAGATGACGCGTCTCGCCACACCGGCGAACATCCTCACGAATGGTCACTTGCGCACGACCACTCCTGAGATTGTTCGCTAGTGGATGCGAGATTCACGACGCAACACAGGGATGATCTTGGATGCTCACAAAAGCGATTGCTAAACCATCAACCAGATCTAAACGTCCGCGGAAAAAAAAACATTTGAAAATACAAAAAGCTCGCCTCAACAACAAAAAACATCTGACGGAAAGCTGGCAAGGAAACACAGAACTGCTTCTTGGCTTTCGTGGTAGACCCTACGGGTACAAATTGACCGGAGAAAGAGGAGTTGGCGGGGACGGTCTCGAGTCTGATCACCTCTGCAGGCAGGGTTAAATTTTATTTTAATAACCCAACCCACTGGATTTATTTGGGTTTTATTGTTTTTTGTAAAATTGTTTAATTGTTTTGGGGTTTAATTAAAATTAATTTTTATCGATTTTAAGATGTATTTATATTAATTTAATTGTATTAATGTACATAAATCAAACTTACATTTTAAAATTAATTACTAACATACTGAAGATTTATTTATTAGTTGGCCTAATGTACTCATCCTACTTATTATATTAAAAAAATATTTAAATTACTTAACTATGTGATGTGTATTTATCGTCTGTAAACGTAGAAGATGGACAATGACGTCTGATAGGTAATATTCATGGATCTTTCAAAATTATTCACATTTTGGCGGGTTAAATGAGTTAATGGGTCAGAACGATCTTTTTGTTTAATGTCATATCTTTGTGGTGACACAGAAAGAATAGGATTTTGATTAAAATTGAATTTTCCGAATACACTATATTTAATGCTAACCGAAATCAATGCGAATAGCAATGATGAATCTCGCAAATGAAAGGGTTGGTAATACATCCCTACGCATACTCCGAGCAAAATCACAAAGATTATTACCCATCATCGATGGTTTCTGATTCTGTTAATAAAACAGATTTCTCCAGCAAAATATTGACTATTAACACAAATATGTTCAAAACGTTAAAATATTTGAGCTTTTAAAAAATGTCATTCTTTTTTTAAATTTTTGATACGTATTTCAAATTGCCCAGCAAATTCTGCAGCAATCGAATTAATCTTTTCAACTTACGGTTTGGTTACGTCCAAATCGTGGAACAATTGCAATTTGCGTGGCGAACTTAGCCGAAGTTTTTAAATACTTAAGAAAACCTTCCACAACTATGTAATAAAAGTTAATTTTCATTTAAAGTATTAGCTTTTTTATAATATTCATTAAGAGACCTTGTTGTAAATCAAAAAGCTTGCAGTTTATGTTCGAAATATGTAAAACCTACATTTACGAAAAAATTAAATTATGTAACAATATTTTGGAAATTGGATTATAACATTTTTTTATTTTTAAAAAATATTTCACATTTTAAGTGATTTTATTCATGGGTTTTATTTTAAAAAAAGAGAGGTGTTAATTCCATCTTCTATGGCGACGCGGCCTCACGCCTGGGTATGGTTTCCCGATGATGCTGACAGCCCGCCACCCCCGCACCTGCGTGTGGCACCGAACTATTCTTTGGTTTTTGTAACATGGCAGTTGAGGGTATTAACTTCAAAATGGAATATGACACGGTTTTTCGCGTCTTTCTCGGTCGCGCTGCTTGTCGCTTGATCTGCACCACTGCTCGTTACGGTCGCGATCGTGTGACTTCTTGCGGCAGGACCGAGAAAGACTCAAAACGTCGTGCCATATTCCATCTTGAAGATAATACCCTCAGCTGTCACGTTACGAAAACCTAAGTATGGGGCAACGCCATCCCCGTTGACGCCTTGATGGATTGGCCCGGCGGTTTATGAGAACAGCAGCATACGGCAACAGAAATCGCTCGTTTCCTGTCTTCAAATTATATCACCACTTAACTGATATTCACAAAGAGAAATGTGATTACGAATTAAATGACATCGATAAAGGAGGTGCAGTGTGGCATTGCTGTCACTCCCAAAGCACAACTGACATGCCGAAGATTAGTACAAATTATAACAATAAAAGTGACAACCTTCCAACAAAAATATTTCAAGAAACGACACGAAAAGTTGCTTTATAATCGCTAAAACCATGTCTGTACGAAGATCTACATTATAACAGGTTATACTTCGTACAGAAAATATGGGCAATATGAAAGGTTTATCCAATTATTGTCCATCATTTAATAAATATTATCAAATACATATTATATTTATAATATTTTAAATTTTTAATTATTTTTATTCAACCAGCAAATATTTCCTAACTCTCAGAAAATTTCCTTTCAACTTAATGTTTATTAATCCACCACAAATAGCAAATACGAGTGCAATCAATGAAAAATATTGTTCCAATGTATCAGTCAATTTCAATGAAGAATTCTCTAATATTGAGCAGATCGTTGAATTGTTAAGGAAGAGCATGGGGTCAATCATTTTGGTGACATTTCAAGACAGACCACACACAAAAAAATATTTACTTAAATGATGTTTTACTTAATGAATTTCACATCATTATCAATTATAGCTATTTAAATATTTCATATTTCATTGTTGGCAGGAAACAATTTTATTCTCTAGAGAATAAAATAATTTTAATTTACTGCCGAGTAAATTATTTAATTCCAAAAACAATTAATGTTTAATGCAATGGGGGAATTTGTTTACATCTCCTTAATTTCAACCAAACAATTAAGAATTCTGTTTGAGAACAACCATTTTATTCAGAATTTTCTTTTAAACATTGCTTTCATTTAGAGTGATAATGGATATATTAATTAATAATATAACACAGTGTAAACAGATTTTGTTGATTCCTGAAAATTAGGGCCCACGCTGCTCTTGTTTCCCTGAAAGCTAAATATCACACTCTTGTATACTTTTGCATACATTACAATGCTTTTAAATAAATTGTAATAAATATTCATGCATTAAGGCTGCAAAGTCAAGGACTCTTAATGAATGGAAAACAAACGACAAAGTCTGAAAAACATTCCTTTGCATCAGACATCCATATAACTTTTAGCACATTCATCTGTAATTGATACCGAGAATTAACAAAGGATTGAAATGTTAAAGATATCAGAAATTGTAACTGTGAGGAGGTAAGCATCTTACTTCACACAGGGTTGCTGGAATTGTTGTAATAACTTGTACTAATCTTTGGGCAAGTCAGTTGTGCTTTGGAGTGACAGCGATACCACACTACACTTCTTTTACCATGTGGACATTTCATTCATAACCACATTTCCCTTCTTGGTGAATATCAGTTAAGTGATAGTATTTGAAGGCAGGAGGTTCACATGATTACAGGATCAAACTGTCAAGGACTTTTCCATAAGTGTGAAGTTGAACTGCAATCTTTCTATTTCACAGTACTGCCATCACATATTCACTCTTTGAAAGAGCCGCAACTTCTTGATGTTAAATATATAGATATTTTAAACACTTTCACATGAAGGACATACCCTTACTTCAGAACAGAGGCCACCCAGAATGTGGACAGCAGCACCTTGTCTGTTCAAGTACAAAAACCAGATTAGTTGACGAGGAACAGTATATTTTATGCTCATATTATATCCTCTTTCAGTTAAACAGGAAACATCTGTGATTAAAGACCTCATTCATTTATACTATCGTTACTCAATTCTGCAAATCATTCCTTTGCTACACAGGGTATAGAATTCAGGGGGATAAAAGAAAAAGAAATTAATTCATAAGAAATCATTATCTGAATAATTTAATATTATTAATAGATTTTCATCTACAGACGAAACAAGTCAAAACTAAGGAAATAACTCATTCTTGAAATTTGAAATTTTATGCAGTACAGCTCAAATATGCAAAATAACACTTCAAAATAAGAATTAGTGACTCATTTGGAAAGAAAAATGAACTCCAGATTCCATGACTAAGCAGAATATGCAATTGCATAAAAATCCAGTCTAGTTATTATATTACAGTAGAAAATGTATCAGCAGCTAAAGTTACACAACTGAGAAAGGATTAAAATTAAATCTATAATTCCCAGACTGGTAAATCATTTGTTTTGACAAAAAAACATCCACCTATAATAGGGATTCAAATTTTTCTTCCATAGCTTCAAAATCACACTTATAAAATACCAGAAGTGTATTGAACTCTCATGGAAGAAATTCATTAACACCATTGTTCCTTTAAAGTTTTAAAGCCCTCTCCCCATCGAAAAGTTAGCTTTTTACATACATAACTTCTACTCATTTTCAAAGATCAATAGATCACTGCAACAATGAACATCCAACTGAAATATACAAGAGAAAACTTTTGAAGTAAGGATTTTAAGGTAGTTTAAACATCTCTTATTGATAAATAGCTGATCTGAAATCCCACCACTGGCTATTCCTGTATCTCTTTGTGCACAATGTGTTTTGAAGAAATTTATAACCAGTCACCCACAGAAACATCACAAAAACATTAAATTAAACTAAAAAGATGAACCATGGAATCCTCAAAAATACTACTACCTCATGGCATCTCAATTCAGGAACGGAAGAAAGAAATAAAAGGAAAATTGCCAAGGCCAAAATTCCACATTTTTTTTAATTTCAGTGAATCATTCTCTCAGTAACAACCCAAAAATTCAGAAAATTTTGAGGTGAAAATATTTCAAAATATTAATAAAAATATTTTTATAATTAGTATAAAATCCTTGTTTTGCTCTATTCCTTCTTAAAATTAACCATTTTCTAGTAATTTCCTTGGCTGCAGCACCTACACAAAAAATAATTCGCCTTGAGAACTCGTAACACAACCCCACTGAGTGCAACGGGAACGATCGTTCACTTTGTGATCTACCAAGCTTCGTTCACGGTTGTTCCCAACGCCCGATGGTCCCACAATGCAATACGCGACACCGTCATCCATAGTGGGTGCTCTGTGCCGCCCCCTGGTGTATCACGAGAGAAGGGGGTGGTCCAATATAAGAAATATAATTAACAATGTTCATATTTGACCAAGTTGCGCTTATTATCAGCGCTCGTTTCCTTAAGCCCTCCCTTCACGAGAGGAGTTTGGTTATTTTGACAAAAGGAATTTTATATCAAATTTGCCGTTCATTTTTCG
The DNA here is from genome assembly GCA_011170035.1 of Teleogryllus occipitalis. NCBI lineage: Eukaryota > Metazoa > Arthropoda > Insecta > Orthoptera > Gryllidae > Teleogryllus > Teleogryllus occipitalis. The sequence goes on along the minus strand of BLKR01000005.1, from coordinate 668,627 downwards.
ACATCACATAAGTTTGTTACACCGGAGCGAACATTTCTGGTTATCAGATTTTATGTAAAACGCTCATTGCTATCAATTATTCTTAATCCAACTGATGTTGCCAAAGGAGTGGGGGGTAGGTATTCTGGAGTTCAAGAAGTCGTGCGAGTGTAATACGTACTATTACATTCATTAAAAGTAATTTAGTATTTTAATTTTCAGCATCTTACTCTGTAGGATGTGTTGATTGCAAATATTGATTCACATGCAAGTTGTGAAAGTGTCACCTATTTTATCTGTTTATACCGAATTCAACTAGAAATTAAATATTGGCCCCTACCACTTTCAGTATTTGCCTATCAGTTTTGATACCTCATTACATTCTTATATTCATGAACAATTATGTAACAAGCGCATAACGTGCCCCAAAAAATGTTGAATTTTCGTTTTGTGCAAGTATACTTTATTTAAATTCTAAGAATATCATAATCTGCCATATGGCTCTTGTTCACCGGGTATGGCTACGAAATGTTCACATTAGAACTTACCCAATTATCGACAAAGCTTCTTCCGTCACTTCTTATAACTCCTAACCATGCTTCAAATTCAATTCACATGACGGACACGCTCAAGGGAGTATTATACAGACGTTCCAGAACAACACAATTCAACACATGGCAAACATACGCACTTTTCTTGAAAACAGCATTGTCCATCATTATATTACATTCCCACTATAACTATACGTTTGCATGTAATTCTTCTTTGTGACAGGCATAATGCGAATCCAATCGATTTATTCCACGAAGACACACGCAAATTTCCGACCGTTGCTGCATGGCGAAGGGAAGTAGGAGCAAGAACGCCTAGAGAGAAAGGAGGGGCACTAGTAGTGACGTCTTTCTGGTTAACTTCCGGCTTGCGAAAACGCGCCTGCGCTCTGGATGCCAATTTGTGACGCCACGCGCGGCAATTTCAAAAGTTACATGTGTAGTTGACAATGCGTCATACAAAACAAAGACAGATTACAGTCGTAATACAGTGGAGAGCATGGAGCTATAAATACATGAAAGTGCCCTTACCACCCTCTTCCGTGTTCAGCAAGTGAAACCAGTCCGCCTTATTGGTGGGTCCAAATGGAATGGGTATATTACTAATAGAAGGTATTACTTATTCTTCTATTACTAATTAGTAATAGAAGGTGTTGGTATTTGTCAAACCAATATCTTCCGTTACTACTGGCCTAACAATACGTAACTAGCTGCTTGCTGGAAAAGTTGGAAAATTTGATGGAACAAATTTCCAAAAACGTACACACGTTTAAAAAATTCTATCAAAATCGTGTTTTTGGAAATGAGCCGAACATAACCCGCTGAAATTGCGAGGCTGCCAATTGTCTCTTCGTACATCTCTAATTCGCTATACTCTCCGCTTTGGATCTGCAGGAATTCTTTAAGAAAAAATTCACAAAAGTTAAAGAATAACTTACAAAGTTACTAAATGTTCCAAATTACATGGAGTAGCTACTAAAACTTAATAAAAAGGCGAAAGTAACCAATATTTAATTATTTGAAATTGAATTTTACCAACAATACTTTAACAAAATACAGTCTTTCATTTCTTGGATACATTTTTAATAATCACGCAGGGGAGTGTTCTTGGTTTGCGTATATTTAATAATTTCGTAAGATCAACTTATAACAAATAGTATTTGTCGTCGGAAACATAAAAAATATTTTTAAAGTAATGGCTATCAAAAAAATTTAATAACTTTCGCATCCAGTTTACACTTTGTTGGTGTTCGTTGCAACTGACTGCTACGCAATACTTTGGAATTATCATCGTCAGAGACGATTAGAAGCATCACTAAAACACACACAAGACACCTTTAACTCGTAAGAAAATCGTAGTTTACCCCAGCCAACGTAACGAAAAACGATCGTCACGATTTTCAGCACTTCTAAGAACTGGAGTTGTGCATCCAGCTGTATACAGCGATTTTTCTAACCGTGCGTTTGGCAGGTATCAGCTGTTGACGGTTTCATCCAATCAGGAGCTAGTGACATCACTAATGACATTTACGCTTCTGATTAGATAAATTCGTCAACAGTTGCTATCTGCCAGACGTACGGTTAGAAAAATCGCACTATAATGTTGAGATCACTGGGGACAACTAGACAGGGTTGGGCAGGTATTTAAATACTTGTTTCAAAAACATTTTATGTTTGAATAACAGTATTTCTGAGTTTTTTGGACGTGGATTTTAAAAATGTATTTAAAAACATCTCTAAAATGCTTGTCCAAAAACTCAAAAATACAGTTATTCAAATATAAAATGGATTTAAAAGAAGTATTTAAATACCTGCCCAACCTTGCTTATAGATCATTGAAAAACGGGAGGCGTCGGCCGGCATGCCGAGTTGTCGGTTGCTATTTTCCTAAGGATTTTCCTTTTTATATGAAGAATTCTTCACGACCAATTGTTGAAATATTGGAAGGCAGGTTAACGGGGCTTGGTCATAAGTAAACACGAACTATAAATTAGTTGTTTGCCGATGTTTCTGAAAATTTATTTACATCCTCAGGGCTTGCAACCAAAACATGAAAACATAATTAATACATATGCTGAATGCTCCTCATTCTGAATCTGAAGTCTTCGAGAACATTCAGAAGAGATGACCAAAGAGAAGTGTGCGTGGTATGCTTTTGCATCATGACAACGCACCAGCTCACACCGCTCAAAAAAAACAAGGATTTTTTTTATCAGACAATCATGTCAGACTTCTATAGCATCCCCTATTAATATACTTCAGACCTGCCCCCCTGCGACTTGTTTTTATTTCCAAATCTAAAGAAACAATCAGAGGACGCCGGTTTGAGACCCCAGAAAATGCAGTAGCAGCCTACGAAGCGCTTCTGACAGAACTTCCGAAAGAACAACGGCGTACAGCATTTCAAAAATGGTTTCAGAGGATGGCCCCCTATAAATACGTTGGGAGGGGGGTAATCCTTCGAGAAAATATATAAGTAAGAATCAGTTTTCTCTTCTTTACGCCTCCTTTTTCGGTAACTTTCGGAGTGCCCCACGTATGTCGACACGGTGAATCTTCATCTGAAGCCAGAATTGCACCACCCTCCAGTTTTTTTTAATCGCGAAAACCCATCGTGAAATTGTTATTTTGTTTTCGGGGTTGTTGTCAGACCCGATGATTTGACACGTTTTTCTATGTATGTCGACACCTGAATCCTAAACTGAAGCAAGAATTGCGCCACCACCCTCCAGTTTTTTTAACTCACAAAACACTTATCCGCAAATTTACAATCTCCAATTTTTTTAAAAATTTGTTGCGTCTACATATTGACGCAACGCGTCTCCAAGCCCCTTAAGGGGCGTTGAGCGCTTTGCGCTGGGGAGTAATCCTCCATTACCTGTTTAAGTCATTTTATGTCAGATCGCAGTCACTTGTCGAGGGGGCCGCCAGGTAGCATCTTCGCGTACGCACCTCCTGCTACGCGCTCCTGCGTTACTACCCAGCGGCCAGAATTGGGAAGGAATAAGGATAAGGGTAGGGTTTATGACATTTCATAGGGGCTGGACTAGCCCTTGTGAAGCAGCCAAACTCGTTTTGTTGGAAAAAATTTCACATGAGATTCGACGGGAATCGAACCCGGATCTCAGTGGTGAAAGGCTAGCGACTTCGCTATGTCCCACGAGCGAAGCTTTCACTGTGTTTTTTCGCGTGAAAAAATACAATGTGATCATGGATGAAAACTAATATGTTGTGATTCAAGGAGGTTATTTGATATATATTCCATTTAAAATATTTATAACTTCCTTACTGTGCTTCGGCAGTGATGTCATTTTACTCTTTGATTACAGTGCTGACAATTGTGCAGAGGTCAATATGAAACTAGGCTTATAAGTAGAAATATGAAAAAAAATAATGATGATGGTGAAGAACACTATGAACCCGAAAATGAAAAGTAAAAAACTTGTGGAGTATAGTATAAGCGACATACAAATCCTCAAAATGTCTAATAATCTTAAATAGCTGGAATGTGGCTGGAACCCTTGGCACTTGGCAGCCTGTGTATTATGAAATTACATCTACTTCACTGGAAATTTGCTACAAATGAAAATTACTTCTGGTATTTAAAAGAATATGCTAGTGAAAACATCCCTTACCGAATTTGTCCAAACCAGATGGTGCCAGATCCACACTCGTCCTTTAGAATCTCGACATTACTTACGCGTAGTGTGGGGAAGTTTGCACCACAAATCGGGGAGTTAATCCCTTCCAGTTCCCTTCTTTTACCGCCTACCGGATTCATTACTGTCGTACTTCATAGGCTTGTTGAGGTTGTGCTGTGCTGCATAACGCTCACTAGAAAACCGAATTACATTACCTGGTACCTAGATACTTTTCATTGTCAAATACAATTTGTGGGTTAACAGTGAGTGCAACTTGTCAAGCTGTTCTTCATGGTGCACTTGGGGTTCTTTTGAGTGTTGAAAATAATATCAAAAACATTTAAAATAAACTGAATTTTCTTTTAACAAATTCGATTTAGTTGTGCACTCATATAACTGATGTATTAACATTGATATATTTTGTTGAGGTTAGATTACTATTTTTTTTTCTGTGCTGCTTCATATATTTCTTATCGTATTTCAGCTTTTCAGGAGGAGATTAATAAAAATGACTCGAGATGTTTCTGAGAAAATACATAAATATGAAATCTTCATCAATGATGTTTTGAAAGAAGACTTGAAGAAAATTCATTTTCTGCGGGACAAAGTTCTGCATGATTTGGCAGAGCTCGGTCAGTTGAAGAATACCCTTGAAACTTACATTGACATGGACTTGGAAAATGGATTTAAAAGTCAAATGAGTTTAGGGTGTGATTTCTACGTGCAGGCTAATGTTAATGATGCTCGAACAATATTCATTGATGTTGGTTTGGGACATTATTTGGAATTTTCACTCAAAAGTGCCTTGATATATGTTGAAAAAAGATCTGCAATGTTGCAAAAACAATTACAGAAACTTGCACAGGACAGTGCTGATAATAAAGCTACAATAAAATTAGTTCTAGGTGGAATTCAAGAATTGCAGAAGGGATAATCTGTGATTAAGTGCTTTAGCTCTTTACATACATACATTTTCTGTAAATGTTGTTTTTTAAGTCTCCTGATATGTTAATTTTTTAGGAGGTTTTGTAAGGATGTGAAAACAAAATCTTCTCCATATGAAATGTTTTATGATATGAAGAAAAGTGGAAGAAGTTTATTGTGAAAATAGAAAAATAATGTAAACAATATGCAATTTTCATGTCACAAAAATAGAAAATTTTGAAGATATTGTTTTAAATACAGAAAGGTTATTATTGTAAACAATTTTTCCTTCCTGTAGTTGCATTGCCCCTCATCTGTAAATTGCCATAAATAAAGGTGATCAATTTTTTAAGCTCTCTTGTTACTCTGTTTTTACATTAGTAATTTGATCAGTTGTTTAAAAATAGTAAATTAATAAATGTGACTTATTGGTAAATACTTTCATTATATTGGTAAATATGATTCTGCACTAGGAATGTAGGCAAGTTAAGTGCTTTTGTTTTTCTGAAAAAGTCATTGATGTGTATCCCGCTGCTACCATCACCATTTGGCTGTAATGAAAAAAAGGTTTAATTTGGAGAAATAAAATAATCTTCATTCTCTCTTAAATAAATCACTACCTTGCAGACTATTAAATGTTGAATGCCCAACCTTATTTATTACTTTCATTCACAACTAATTCATTAAAATGTTCTTCTTTTTTTTCCCCATCCTGTATAAATGAGCAAACACATGCTTAATTTAGTAGAGCATATATTCTAACCAATTTTTTTATTAAATTAATAGTTTTATTGTTACAAGAAACTGCTCAACGTCATCAGTAATATTCTAGCTTTCCTTTTCAATTTCCATTGCACCAGTCTGTTATGCAAAAATAGTAATTCTGTATTCTAGAGAGGGGCACTAAGTCCGTTATTTACTAGAACATTATATTTTTACATACTGGTTCCAGTTTCACTTTCTGAAGGTAGGAAAACTATGTTTGATTACCTTCATAAAGATGCTAGAAGCAGTCAAAACATTATGTCCACTTTTATTCGCTAGACAAAAACATCTCCCAGGAAAATATGCCATAGTAACCTTAACCTCCGTGGGCACACAATTGTAAATTATATTACTAGAATTTGTAAATTATTTTCAACCATGATAAAAGAATTGATTTAAAAAATTGAGAATTTCAATCATAGTTATGGTCATGTAACGGTCTATGCACGTAAATGGTAGTAGTGCTTGTTTTATAGAACAACCTCTTTTATTGGAAACCCTTTCATATAATTTCAAGTCTCAAACAAGGCTTTATTTCTTTAAGGTCATTGAAATTTAGCCTATTTCCAAAATTTTTCCTCTGCAAACAAAAAAGACGTTTGAAAAAAGGTGAAATTTTTTCTTGGGTTGCAAGCAAAAGTTATTCAAATAGAAATAATTTCATTTGATATGAGTTGAACAAGAACTAAACATAAGTACGCCCCAAAATGAAAAACAAATCTATAGGTGTTTTACTATTGGTTTAAATTTCATTCTGTTCAAATATCACATAACTTTCAAGATGGAAAAATACTTAAACTCTTTTAGTGGAAAAATTAAAATTAACATGTAGATATGTTTTGGGAATTCGAGAGAGAGTTTTGCTTCATGACTGAAGCACACTTGTTTTGATTATAAGTCCACATTTAGTTACTAGTCACCCATGAAAAGACAGTTAACCCCCTGAATCAATTTATCTAATGTTATTCAGAAGAAAACACTACAGTAATCTAGCCTTTTTCGATGATACAGAAATTCCTCAATGTGGATTATTAATTTTTTTAAGAAGAGACAATTATCTATGTAAATAAAGTTAAAGTGTGTCTGTGATCTCAAAATAACTGTCTTTTAATAATCTCATACATTTATTTAGATTATATAAAAAATGTTTTCAATTGTTTTTAGGTGTTTTGTCTGTTTAGGGTAACTTCTGGAATGGCCAAACTGATTTTCATGCACTTTTCACTGAAAGGTGTTTTGTCAGACAACTTAGGCTACTTTTTTCAAATTATTTTTATTTTCTCTTATGTCAAAAGGAATGATTGCTTTTTCCATACAAATCTATAATATTCTGAGTTTAAAGCCATTTTGTACACATGACCTTCAAAAGAAGAGAGAAGTTATTATCTACATGAGATTTTGTACAAATTATTCCCATTCCTCTTTCCCCCTCTAAAGTGAAATTAAATGTTTTAATTTTTCACAAATACATATTTTGAAAATGAACAAATAAATTGAACAAAGTGAATCAAAATAAAGCCCACAAAAATTCCCTACAAAATGCATTTTGATTTACTTCAATTGTGCAAGTAGTTTTTAAGTAATTGAAGGTCAAAATTGTTACTGGAAATTTGCGAGGAGATTGCAAGAATACATATGTTTACAATTGCCCACATTACTGATTATAGCAAATATGGCAGTTCAGAGCTGGTGGTGCAGAACTGGGGCAGGGTAGCGTGAAAGCAACTGAAAGATGTTGCTCTCGTGGCTCAGAGCAAAGTCGCTCGCCTTCCATCAAGAAGGTCCAGGTTTGATTCCCGGACAAGCTCATGTGAAATTTGTTTCAAAAAAAAAAGTTTGCGTGCTTCACAGGGGCTAGTACAATCCATACAAAGTGTCCTAAACTCTACTCCTATCCTAATTCCTTCCCCATTCTGGCTGCTAAGTAGTGATGCAGGAGCCTGTGTGGGAGGCGTGTACGCGAAAATGCTACCTACCGGTCCTCTGGATAACGATGCACGGACTATGACAACACGTACAATAACAAAGGATTCCTCCACACATATATAAAGTAATTATTGTATACTCCACATATATAAAGTAATGGAGGATTACTCCACATTAAGTGTTCAACACCCAGGAAGGGTTAGGATACGCAAGTGTAGGTAGGGGGGTACTTCAGCAAGTGATATGTAAGTAGGAGAAGGGAGGAAAGAAAATTTAGAACATAACTAAATGAAGTTTGAATGGAAAACGAAACAATAGAAGATTACATGGACGTGAAATTAAATTAATACAGTAAGTTTTGGATTTATTTAAATAATTTTTAATGGTCATACACAAAAATGTATGAATATGACTCGGTGAACAATTTGAATGAAATAGAAATACATTCATTCTTTAAAATTCAAGTTTTAATAAAAAATTAATTCACTATTATTTTTTGAAAATCTATTTTGCAATTTGTAAAAAGGATTTTTGATAACCAACTTCAATTTCAGTAATATATGGACAATTTGGATGATCTTAAAAATATTTTAAAGTATTGCTTGAATTTGGACATTCCTCTTCTAACGTCAGAGGACAAATTCATTACCACAGCCTCTTCCTCTCATTAATTCTGAAATATGTATCGTTTACACTGCTACTGGGACTTCACTTTAGCTGCAAGCACTCTTCTTTGTTCCCAGTTGTTGACTTCAATAGATACTTGACAGCAGCAATAGCAGATGCTGAACAAGTACAAATTGTGTTGGAATGTATCTGTGAACAATTACATTTCACAAACCCATTATTACACAACAAGAAACAAAACAAGTGAGAGATTTTGCTAATGAACAGACAAGACCAACTTGATAAAAAGTACCAAGTCCATTACACTTTATATGAAATTATCAGGTGTTGGGTCTGCTCTCATTAGTTTCAAATTCTTGAATGGAAATTCGAACTATAATTGTATATATCCGTTAATCATTATCTTAAGACACCTCATAGTTGGCACAATGTGTTTATGAATTATATAATTTTTGTTTTCATTCCATGGGGAATCACTTGAAATAGTCTTCAGAGATAGCTTGTTTTAATGATTTAATAAAACATTGGTCACTCATTAGAACTGCCACCACCTGCTGGCTTTGCTGGGATAAGTAAATCCACTCTCTCAAGATATAGCCAGAAAACACACTATTCAAGAAAATGCTCTCTCAGGGCTGTTAAAACTTCAAAAATTCTGAATTTCCAGGACAAATATTTCAATTTGCCAGACAGAAAAGTTTTATAATTTATAAGGAGGGGGGTATTGAAACATTTTTTGCATGTAAATAACTGTTCGCTGGTGAAATCTCTTTGCTCCTACTTTCTTACAATTTAGAGAAAGGGTGCAGGATTCGGTGCAAAAATACCAATATCGAGTTTTTGACACAAATACAAATTTTGAGGGTCCCTGATACAGGAAAAGTCTCCCCCCCCCACACACACACACACACAAAAAACAACTTTCTGTTCATCTGTCTGTGAACAGCATTAAACCATCAATATTTCTTCTTGATTGTCAATATATGTTTGTAAATAAAGGTATCCAAAGTTTTTTATGACAATCATTTATTTCAGCAATTGCACAACGTTTTGTAACTAGTTTTGTTACATCATCAGGTGCTAAATAATGGGGCACAGAAACCGTTATTCTACATACAATTGTAGTGCTTATAAACTATATTAGTAATTATACTAATTGATATGTAGAATAATGGTTTCTGTGCCCCATTATTTAGCACCTGATAATGTAACAAAACTAGTTACGAAACGTTGTGCAATTGCTGAAATAAATGATTGTCATAAAAAACTTTGGATACCTTTATTTACAAGCATTAAACCATACTCAGGATTTTTACCAAATTTGACATACCTTGATCAATTTGGCCGATGTAATGTCCCCTAGAGTTTGAAACATCTTTTTAACTTTTAGGGGTACTTTACATGAAGCCCCAACATTTTTGAATTTTTCTCAATCATCATGTTAGTTTTTAAAAGTAATATTTGCTCAATTTGGAGCATTGCTCAAAGCAACTTCACAATCAATTTTCTCAAAAACAGTTCCAAATTTTTTTGGACACCTTGACAATAGACAAATGTAATAACAAATTTACTAGGATCTGTTACAGAGTACTTTAATATATTAATAACTGTGAGTTTCAATACATTTAGCCCATACACACAAACCTCACCCCTCTTCAAGAAGCATCTTAATATTTTCCTGTGATATTTTATTTATAATCCACAAGATCAATTTCATCAATGGTTTGTGTGAGAATTGGCACAGACAGAATAAAACTCATCATTTCTGACTTTTGGCATCTCAGTTGATGTTGGCATAATTTGAGAAAGAGAATCCAAATCCTTTCAGATTTCTCTCAGGAGGTCAAACCAGCCAAAAGTGTGATATTTATGTTATTTGACATGAGGGTGAACACAATGATTAAAAGCAAAAGTGAACATATTTTAGTTACTGTATTTATTTTGGTGACATTACTTCATTTTTACCATGTATTTACTAAACCACTTCAAGAACAATTGTATATCAATGTTAAAGGCAAAAGTACCCCAGTGTAATTGCACACAGGCGGTTATGGGCGAAGAGAAAGATGAAGGCATGGGCTCTGCCTATTTGTTGCTACTGGCACAAGGAGGATATTGTGTGGCAAGCACAATGCTCTGGCCACCCTTACACCCAGGAAAGATTCTGGTACTCATTTGAAAAAGAGGGTGATCCTGAATGGAAATCACCAGAAAAAAATTCCACCCCATGTTGGGATTCGAACCTAATTTCTTCAGTTCAGGAAGCCATTATGCAATCATTGATCCAACCATTTTAATGCATCCAATAATCCTTTACCTTTTAACTAATGACTTCTCACAGGATACAAGTAACTGTTAACTTTCAAACTTCCCTCTACAAGAAGCATCTTAATATCTTATTTATAATCCATAAAATCAATTTCAATGGTTTGTATGAGAATTGGCACAGAGAGATTAAAACTCATAATTTCTGACTTTTGGCATCTCCTTTAATGTTGGCATAGTTTGAGAAAGAGAATCCAAATCTTTTCAGATTTCTCTCAGTACACAGATCAGACCAGCCAAAAGTGTGTTCAGTTCACGAAGCCATCACCCAATCATTTTAATGCATCAAATTAACCTTTATTTTCTAACTAATGACTTCTCACAGGATACAAGTAACTGTTAACTTTCAAACTTCCCCCTACAAGAAGCATCTTAATGTTTTCTGTAATATTTTATTTATAATCCATAAAATCAATTTTAATGGTTTGTGTGAGAATTGGCACAGACAGAATAAAACTCATCATTTCTGACTTTTGGCATCTCAGTTGATGTTGGCATAGTTTGAGAAAGAGAATCCAAGTCTTTTCAGATTTCTCTCAGTAGATCAGACCAGCCAAAAATGTGATAATTATGTTATTTGATATGAGACTGAATGCAACGACTAAGAGCAGAAGTAAACATGTTAGTTTTTTTTTATTTTGGAGATATTTCTTCATTTTTGTTATGTGTTTAATTGTTTAATAAACAACATCAAGAATCATGAATTCTTTAAACAGAAGAGATATACTCTATAGATCGTTTCCCCAGGCTGGACTCAGGAACCACTAAATAATTCATTCTTTCAACAATTATAAGGTTGAAAACAGCATACTACCAACACTGTATATTCTTTGGTTTTTTATTCAAATTCATAAAACCAGAATTTCTCTAGGTGTTATTGTCCTACTTTATGTACTCACCATTTAGTAAACGTGACACAAAAACTTGCCCAATAGCGTAAGAACCCAGGAAGTAGAAGTTTGAGAGTGCAGACATCATAAAAATGGGAGTTGCAAGAAGTGCATGAAACCTTCTGATGCCTCGGGAAGAAAATGTAGAATCCTGAAACATATGTTGTCCTTACAATCTTGAAATATTCACTCGATGGCATGCTAAGAAGGGTTAGAATTGGAAATAAGGGTTAAATCTCCTCGTGCTTCACACGAGAATTCCCAAAAAGAAAGAAAACAAGATAGGCAGCTTCAACTTCTTACTACGGTTCTTTATACCAGCTAAATTAGTAAGCTCTTACATCACATGCTTGAATTAAACCCTTGGACTGTTTTCAGGGGCTGTACAAAGATAAAAATAAGTGAACAAATACAATTATTTATACAAATAATTTATATAATAATTTATACAAATAATTTATATAATAATTTATACAAATAATTTATAATAATAAATATTTATACAAATAATTGTTTATATTAATAATTACTGATATAAATAATCACAGAAATATAAATGAACAATGTAAAATTTAAGATTTACAGAAATAGAATACATACCCAAGTATCATGGATTAAACATGTGAGACTTAACTCAATGCCATTTTTGTTTGTTGTGCAGTAGATCTACACCATGACTGTAAACAAGTTCACTGAAAAAGGGTAACTAGCTTCTCCACTCTTCCATTTCCTCCCTCAACTTTCCTACAGTCAGTCACAGTATAAGCCTACTTCACAACATACGAGATGGCGCAAAGTGAAGTCCCATGTGTTTAATCCAAGATACTTGGGTATGTATTCTATTTCTATAAATTTTACATTGCATTCCTGTGTTTACTGATATCAATTCATATGCTAATTGTACTTGTTCACTCATTTTTATCTTTGAACAGACATTGAAGATTAGATAAATTAATCTCAAGACACATGTATGGCTGTTTATTCTTTATATTAAATTTATATTGTAATATACTTTGTTACTGACACCTCCTCAATCCTCAATTAATAACCTTAAACCATTGATATTTATCAGTCTCAGCGTATACTTTGAGTTGAACATTATATGTGGCTTTCACAATGTAACAGTTAACGATTTGGTCTGTTGTGCCCAAGTTTACTAGTTTGATCCCAATTGCTTTTACACGTGAAAAATCCTTTTCATGCCTTCCTTCAAAAAGGAGAGCAATGAAGCAAAAGCTTCATCCCCTATTATCCATCACTACACTGCGGAAGTAACAAAATGAAATGCACGGTTGAAATGGAAATCTTTAAATCTCCAGCAGAAAATGACTTCTGCTATAACAACACAGCAAAACAATAACAATACAATATTTAATGTATGGGAAGGACGAGTGTGGTTGTGTATCAGTCTCTCCGACATTCAGAATTTCCTTGTTGCCACTAATTATGGATGCTCTGTGATGTTCTACAGGAGTGGTAACTCACTAACATAAATCTAATGCTTTTCAGAGACAAAGTGGTTAGACTCCTTCTTATGATACTAATAAACCCATGATGATAAGGCCGTTCACTATCATGCTTTCTACGAGCAAATATAGGTATTTCTAAACCATGAAACTTTCTAAAATATACTAGATTGGAAATACTCAAATTTAAAAAGAAATTACTAGAAGTTCACACACTTGTGTCAGCTACATTGCTTTTAATAATAACTAGATATAAAAATGCTTTACACCACAGTAAATACAACTAGTAGTGCTACAGAATGGCACACTTTCTCGTAGTAAAGTTTTCTAATTTTCTTGGTGTGGACTGGCTTTATAGTATTGCCCATCCTCGTGCCACCTGCCATCTATTGCCGCCAAACTACGCTTTTTGAAATTTTTCAGTTTTCTGATGGTAGTTTTCAAATATTACCTTAGCTCATTTTCACAGAAAATGTTTTGAGTTTTTGAAAAACTTAATTTGAAGCCATTTGAAGCACTTTAACTCAGAAATGCAACACCGTTTACAAATTGCTGAATAATATGCATATTAATGACCTAAGAGATATTTAAAAAAATTAAATTTGTGTAATTTTTGAAAAAACAAAACTACACACGAAAATGAACTTTATGTCATATTAAACAGTGCAATTAGCACGCAATAGTAATTAATTGAAATAGTTTGAAAAAACAAAATATGGAGCCATTTCTGAAAAAATGGCGTTTGAGCATTTCTCAAAAAACGGAAATTTGGGCTCATTTTCACAGAAAATTTGAATTTTCGAGAAATTGTATGACATTATTTAAAGCACATGTGCTTATAAATACAATAATGTGAACAAATTGCCGCTAATGTAAATATGAACGATGTGAGAGACAAGTCAAAAAAATTAAATTTTTGTAATTTTTGGAAAAAAAATGGTAGAGCAATATGGTGTTTATGCCAGCTTATAGGGTACATTTAGCACTATCCACACAAGCAAAATCTGGAGCCATTTTTGAAAAAATCTTGTATTTGTAATTTTTTTAAACTGCACATATTGCACGTGCTATTGCACAAAAACTACTAAAAATTCAAAAACCAGAAGAATGTTTTGAGAGAGAGAGAGAGGAAGAAAAAAAAAAACACACACACACACACACACACTTTTTTGGTGTCAGAGGACCCCAAAAAGAGTATTTCCATTGAAATATCTAAATCGATTTTCCGCAGAATTACATAACTTTCTCTTTACTGAGTACATTAGTCCATAAGAAGAACATTTCAATTGATTGATTGATTGATTAGTGATTCCGGGCCAGTCAACTGCTAATGTCAGTGGTTTCCTTAAGTGTCCTATAAGTGTAATGCATGTTTTTCCTTACGAGGTGGTGGTGATCCCCTGCGGGTTGGTGAGATCTGGCACCAAACGTCCTGTCAGCTAGTTCCCTCCACCAGGTGTCTCCCACAGCCCCAGTCAGGACAAGCTGGGAGACCGATTTCCCAGCATGTGTGTTAGTGTAGAACATTTAAGTGTGCATAAGTAAGGGGGTGAAGATAGGACAAGGAAGTCTACCGATCACTAGAGTTCTCTTCTAGATTGTGACTGAAATTGACCTAGTTAACTAGCTAGAGTCGAAAATCTTGCCATAGGCAGGACATGAACCAAGGACCTCCCAGTTAGAGGCACTGGAATGACATCAGTTCATGCCCTGACTCGCTTCTTCCGGTAACATTTGAAAATTGGCTAATAATTATACTAACATTATTTTTATATATTCTAGAAATATGAAACATGTATTTTATAATTTCAAATTTGGAATTTTCCATTTCAGTCCTTTGGTAAATCTCTAAAAGTACATAGAAATAGTTAGTAAGAAGTAAAACACTTTCAGTTGCCAGACACAAGAGTCCTAATTGTTCAATTACCTCCCACTTCCTGTAGGCTGCAGAAGCTGATATCTGTTTCCCCAGGCCCTCCAACGTCACTCCTATGAAATTCAGCAGTGTCCAAATGAGGATGGCGATGTGCGTCGTGTGCCACACATACACAAACACGAAGCACATGAAGGAAGCAAATAGTTTATTCCAGTAATGCTTACTGTGTCCACGACATGGAAGATAGATGTATCTACAAAAGAAGAGTTGGAATTGCTGACCTTGGATGATACCATTAAATAATTAAGGTAATTTACAAAACAAAATTACATGACTGAGCATTACATAAAAGACCAAAACAAACATTTTTCAAAAAACCTTAATTTGAATGCTGCCTCAGTGTTTTTTGTTTAATCAACTTAAGATCCTCCAATTTGAAAGGTGCCATTATTAAACTATAAACAAAACTATGATGCAGTAGATTTGAAACCTGATAATAGCTTCTCTTACAACAATCAGATGTTTCAAAACACCAATGTTCAAAATCAAAACACCGATGTCAATAATATATTGCCTAAAAACATCGATATTTTTAAAACTGATTCAATAACTTGAATATTAATGTTCGCGTTGAGGAGGAGAACATTAATTTCACAGTTGTCATGTTTTTGATAATTATTGAGATTTAAGTAACAAATCAAACGACATTAAATGATTAAAAAAATTTTTTTATCTGATAGGATAATACAAAATAATAGACTACATTTAAAAAAAAAACTAGACTAAATCTTTTTTCACCCTTCATTACTCAGGTTCAATTAATGGATATCTGAAAATTATAATAGTTCTTATATTATTAAGATACTACTAGCATACCTGTGCAAGAACTCTCGCATGTTAAACCCCACCCTCTTCGGAATTTTTCCACTTCCATATTAAGCTAGTAATATCTTTTTTTTTTTTTTTTCAAGACTCTTATCCTCCGTCACTTGTTCTATGTCTTCATGTAATTGATAACAATACAATACACCCTTGTCAATACAAACTATTCTTATTTAACGTTATTACTGAGCAGAGAGTACACTCTTGTAATTCAATCATGTAGAATATCAAGTAATTAGTTTAATTTCACATATAGTTGCCGATTCTACAGGCTCTGAACAGGTGGGGTAGAATCAAGAAGTGTGGAATCAGTAAAAATGTAATAGAAAGTCTCATTCTTTAGAATATTGTGTGAGGAACTTTTTTTTGAGGCCTTTGGCCTCAAAATTTTAGATTTCAAGGCCCTAAAACACTTTGTTTAGGAGTTATTTAACGATATAGATTCAAACATTTGACCCCATGTTGCAGGTTGCATTTGACATGAATATTTAGATGTGTTTTTAAACAAATCCTTCATATTTTTAAAGTCTTAGTGCAAAACGTCAAGTCTCTGTGAAATTCTCTTTCTTTAGAGAGAGATTTTCATCATCATTTAGAAAGATTGGTTGCGTGTGAGAGCCACAAAAGATATGTATACTACTGAAATAATATAGGAGACTATTCATTTTCAATGAAAAATGAAATGCAAACACAGCTATGAACATCAAGCACAAACATCATGTTATAAAACACATTGGCTTTAATTAATCAATGTTGAATACTTCTATTGTTTTAAAAAAACATCAACAATGATGTCACATCCCTACTTTGAAGGTCACTCAACCTACTGGAGAGTCTGCATTACTCCCTGAATTTCACAGTGAGAAAGCTGTTGGGTTCATCTCAGTCCTGAATATACATTCCTGCCTGAGGTAGACAGGCTCATCTTGTACCTTTTTCGGGGATTAGGAAGCCTCAGCACTGGTCAAATTGGTATAGTAAGTCAACTATTGAGTAGAGTATTGATCAAATGAGTATAGTACTATTCAGTACACAATTCCTACTGCAGGCAGATTATTCACTTTATGATATTTCTTTTCTCTTCTTTTTCTATTTCATTTATTTATTTTTCTACCCTGAACTATTTCTTTTTGATTTCAAGGCAATTCTTGTAACTTCTGACTATTAAGAAGATAACCCATTCACATATTCAGTTTGACAATAGAAATCCTTGAGAAACCAACAGTCAATTTATGGTTTTAAAGCCCTATAATACAAAAGAGATCCTTCTAGACCTACTAGAGCATATCTTTCCTTTTTACCAATGTACAACAGAATCAAAACATTGATATTGGGTGAATATCAGTATAAGTTCAAACCTAAGAATCCAGGGCTTACTGATCACATCAAGCCTTAAATACACACAAAATACATGAAAAGAAGACGGGATATTCACTTGAGCAGGAAGAGGTAGAGTCCTTGATCGAAGTGCCTCCACATATAAGAGTACAGATGCACCCGAGCAATACACTTGGGGTTATGAGGAGCATCAATTTGCTCCAACCGAGCCACGGAGGAACCAATGCCATAGATAACAACATACTTGACCATGAAGAACTGGCCCAGGGCATAACCATAGCCATAGAGTGCCCAGTTGCCCATCTTCATCACTGTCTGGAACAATTAGGGTTCAACATACAACCCGAACTCATAGACTTGAATAAACATAATAATATTAATAATAATAATATTAATAATAATAATAATAATAATAATAATATTAACAACAACAACAACAACAATAATAATAATAATAATAATAATAATAACAACAACAATACTATTACTACTACTAATAATAAATACACCTATTTCTACAGCCAGAAACTCAATGTGATTGACACTGGATCTGCTTAGCATGCTTGTTGAGATATGATGATGAGTTTAAGTACAGTTATCGGCTTTTTGTTGGTTAAGGCACTACAGACCGCAAGAATGAAACACACTCTATGTTTATAATATATTAGTGGTTATCAATATTACAATGTATTTGACATATCCATTTACATTTTAAATCAGCATACATGTCTTTGTTTTGTGGAAAAGTAAAAAATTAACAAAAAATCGGTCATTCTTTTCTAAATAAAGGTATACAATTTTTTTCCCGCTCCGTGAAGATTCTATCATGCCTTTTCAAATGTAGAGGGACTACAAGCTCTCTAGGGGATAGAGAACTTTTGCTGGTTATTTGAAACTAACTCTGGATTTTAAAAAATCAAATGAGGAATAAGTATAAAAAAATTAAAATAATTTAATGCCCTGACCACAAAAAATCACACTGGGTCCAGTTACACATAGAGAGAGCAGCATCACAAAAAATAAATTTAATATTTGTTACCCAATATCATCTGATCCTAGTTTTATCGATTCTCAACAGATGTAATGTACTGTTCTTAATGCTTTTATAAGAACACTTTCATTATTATATCGCTAATATTCCGTTTTCAGGAAATTACTTAGAAATATTAACAAATTTAGCCAGACCCAAATGGAACAAACCATTACGCAATGGTTAGTGTTTGCTTTCCACTTCTAAGAATCGGGGTAGAAATTGAGACACTTCCATTGGTGGGCAACAGTTAAGCAGCATCACTTTGCAAAGTATTCCCACCTTCCCTACCATTAGTAGCAGCCGGCAGTTTGGGAATTAAGAGGAGCAGCATATGTGTCAGAAACATGTATCAATACAATCACATGTATCTTGTCTAATCAGAATAATTCTTGAATAAACACAAATTATCGCATGTAATGTACAACTTGTTTGCAAACAACAGGTTCCTAGTCTATTCCTAGTTTATGAAAACTTTTACTTTGATGACAGAAAATGTAATTGTGCTCTTGAAAACAAGGATTTTTTTAAATGAAAGTGTAGATATGTTCTGCAGCTGGAGTCATATCTACTTGGCTGCTTGGGAGACCCTGTGTCCTAGGCATAGTCGCCAATGCTTTGGCTGGCATGCTGCGACCTTCCTCAGAGCAAAATATCCCAACAAATTTAGTACCAGATGGACAGAAGTATTGAAGAAAACAACTTTCTCGGTATCAGGGGGCCCAAACAGGTTTCCCATTGAAAACTCAAAATCAATTTTCTCCAGCATTACATAACTTTCTCTGTATACATTCTTATACGAGAAAGTAAAATCCTGTAACGTCACACCCTCTGTGAATGGGCCTGATCAACTCCACCTCTGATCTTAATCAGTGCAGGAGCTAGACAATTTTGGGCTTCAGGCAATGCTGACACGTAGCCACATTCCCTTCCCAAAATCACTTATTAAATACATGGAATAACATATATCAATTTTGGTAGAACCTACCCCCCCTCCGCGTAGGGCTGTGTATCAACCGCCGGCACTGATAATTCAATGGCAATTTTCTTTTGTCGCATAGCAAGCGCATCGATTTGAGTACCGCCCCGTCACCGCTCCTCATAGTTGATTTTGGGCAATCAGGGTGAGGCTCTCAGAAGAGAGGAGGGGATTGAAGCTTTTGTTTCTTTCGTGTGCGAGGCCAGGATATCACTTGTTTTTCTAAGTTGCACTTGCAATGACTTGCATTTCTAACATGCATCATTGCGTCAACTACTAGCTTCATTAGTCCCGTAATGTATGTTTTTCTCGGGAGGTGGTGTGTAATGGTAAATGCACCTACATACAATAGTATGAAGTATTGCGTAAGAGAAGCAACAGATATTTCTCTCAAAAATGTACGCGAGAGAAATATCGCTTTCCAAAATTATCTAAATGAGGGTTGCGACCGGAGCAGGCGCTCTGTTGCTTATCTTAACACTTATGAGAGGGCTCCCAAAACCGCTGTCAATGCTAACATGGATTCAGATTGTGAATACGGAGATGTTTGGAAACTTATGAGACAGTGGGGACAAAAGGGCAACAGTCCTCAGACAGTAATGTCAGTTTATGGCATGTTTATGTCAGTTTAGGACATGTAGAGTTCTGGCGGGGGTGGCATAATGGCCTCATAAATTTCCCTGTTTTCTATATAAGGATCCTCTAGCGTTGATAACGGGCAGACAGCCCAGAGACTTTGCTGGATTCACTTCATGCTGCTCTGCAGCTCTTCTTTTCAATTAAACTTATTTCATACCTCATCAGACTTGGTCTCTGTACTTGAAACCTCGCTCACCACCACGCTCCTCCAGGGAACTTAGCTTCCCTGCAAACTCAACAATTTTGCATCCTGTACTGGAAGCATTTGTAATTGCCTGCAATCACTGCTAGTAGTACAACACCTGCAGTGAAAGGCATTACAGGTGTTGATCTTTCCTGCTGGACGGCGCGATCCGGCGCCAAACTACCGTCGGTTAGCGATGTTTTCCCCGACCAGGTATCTCCCAACAGTGGGGCACCGTCCTGGCCAGGACAAGCTCTAAGCTCCCGAACAGACTCCCGGCATCTGTGTGTGTGTGTGTGTGTGTGTGTGTGTGTCTGTGTGTGTGTCTGTCCGTGTGTGTGTGTCTGTCTGTGTGTATGTGTCTGTCTGTGTGTGTGTGTGTGTGTGTGTGTGTGTCTGTCTGTCTGTGTGTGTGTGTCTGTCTGTGTGTGTGTGTCTGTCTGTGTGTGTGTCTATGTGTGTGTGTGTGTCTGTCTCTCTCTCTCTCTCTGTGTGTGTGTAAGGGGAGAGGATAGCCGTCAGCCCCCCCCTCCCGGGATAAGCAGTAAGACTTTTTAACGAGAGCGGCTGACTAAGAGGGTAGATGCCACCAATATGGCATATTACCAACACCACCTAAATATACAAGGCCTTAGCAGTCATTAAAGACAGCCCTCTAAGAAGGCCAAACGAACTGAAATGTGAAGTAAAACTGGGGTTACCAGACGAAAATATATAATAAATTACACCATCCAATAAGAAGAAAAGAGGTCTACTTTCTGCAGCTGAAAGATTGTTCATAAATTTAAGTTGTTTTTCAGGTAAAAAAAGCATTTACTTTCTATTAATACTGTTATTATTACTAACAACGCACATCATGAATGCATAACATGAAATCCTCCCTGATCTACTCCCAACATAAATGTAGTAATGGAGAAAATGCTAACAAGATTCCACTGATTATTTTAAACATTCCTTAGTCTATGTCTTTTTTTATTTAGGAGTACCAGATGAACTAAATTTTAATACAAACCTTAGGAATCATGACCAAGGAGTTGAAGTACAGGTAATGAAGAATAGCATCAATGACCAGCCCCCAAAAGACATATCTCAAGAGGCTTAGTAGAGCACACAATATTCTTGGAAACGTCCATTGCTTGTAGGGTTGCTTCAGCTGCACAAACAAATCAACTTACGCAAATGCAAGCAATTATTTGATAAAAATTTTAACTGTGGATTTAAGAATTTTAAGAAAGTATTTAAGAGATTAAGTTAGCAAAAACAAATAAGAAATAAAATATTAAGAGGATATCCTTCAGTAATTATTTTTAAAAATTTCATTTTTCATATGAAATGAAGTCACTGCTAACTTATTGCAACCAAGATACATCTGAAATAGCAGGAGCCTGGCAAAACCAGTGTAAAAGCCATTGAAAAAATACTTTTGCAAAATTAACCATTTACCTACCATCACCACTTCTTTGAAAGAGCTTGTATCACTTATACATACCCCCACCTCCATTAACCTATTAACAGTCAGTGGTTCATAAATGCATCCTATAATTTGCTTAGAAAATTTGCCTATGAATTTCTCGTTTACTTAACTAGCTATTTTATTTTAATGTTCAATTTTACAGGGCATTTTTTTAACTATTATCTGAGTATTGATTTAAGAGGTTTATCGACCCTGCACCATAGTGGCAGAGGTTTATTGATCCTACAATGCAGTTGAATTAGAAAATCTTTATTATAATAAAATATTATAACAAAATAGAATAATAAATAATACGTATTTGCAAATTTGTATGTTTCAAATTCTTATCCTCAAGTACTGCAGCTAGGTAAAAAGAATAACTGTAACCCGTACTCCCTGGCCTTCCCTAACCACAGTCATGGACCCCTCTCCCAGCCAGTAAACAAATCATCCAGTTACGTGTTCCTTAGACAAATAAAGTTTTGACATTAAACTATCATTAAAGGGGTTCATAAAAATACCTTCCTAGAAAATGAACATTGCGGAAGCAACAGCTGAATTTGATACTGCACTAGGCAGATGATAAATCCCAAAGGCTCTGGGCTCCCCTACCTTGTCTCCATTATTTCAAGGGCCAGTAGGTAATGTATTAACTTCCATTTCAACACCCTTCTCACTTTCCTAATTTAAATTAAAGGAATCTCTCTTAGAATACTAACATCTGGGTGAAATTACATACATGGTTGGTTGGAAGTTTGTAAGTGAGAGTCTAACTTCATGACCTGGTGGTATTGAATATTCAAACCTAGCTAAGTAACTGGGAAAAGGCTTCCCACCTTGTGAATATAATTCTAGAAAGAGGTCTAGTTTCCATGGATTTCTCAAGTATTAATTTCTGGAGAATGGCAGAGCAGTACTTTAAGCACAGGTCACGATTTGGGTGAGACACTTTCTTCCCAACTTTTTCCATTCCCACATGGTCCACCCCCACAATCTCAAAAGTTTTGCAAGTATGTAGATGTTAGGCCAAGGCAAAAAACTGGGCAGTAATGCCATCACAAAGAAGGAATTGTTTTATTTGCATTTTTAATGTGTCACTCAGTACATGAACAGCTTCTCTAGTATTCTCTCTTATTTTTAATCTTTGTTGACTGTTATGATAAAATAATACTCAATACCAGCTCAAAACTCATCTATCTACATTCCTTCCACGAGTGAGATAATTCTTTCCACAAAAGATGTAATTCATTTGTCATCAATTTCATGAAGCACAATCTAAAAAGCACAGTAAAAATAGTACTCACCCCAACCTGGAAGTCACTGTACATAATAACGGGCCCCAGGCACAACACTGGCAGATAGAGGCAGTAAGAGAGGTAGAGCACAAATTCAACGGGCATAGGTGGGCGTGGCGTGGAGGGTGTAGCATTCAGAGCATCCAGGCAAAACCCCAAGCAGCGGAGAAGCACCCATGATCCACACACACTCATCATGTAATGTTCTCTCCTCTCTAATGATAATATGTCCTGCAGCAACATAATAACTGTCGTCATGTGCCAATACAAACAGAGCTTTAGCTCCCTTAGAAGACTGAAAACATTCTTAAGAAATAGCATGACTCGAAAAAGGAGGAATGAGCTATTATCTGCCACACACATCAAAATTTCCTGGGCTTTCTCAAGCTAGACAAGTTAATGAAATTTCATATGTAATTCATGGAGTTAAAGAATTATTTCTCTATGTGTTTGTCCCATTTTTTGTTAAATTTAAATTTTCACTGATACTGACCTCTATGCATCTATGAATTAGCTTCTTTCATTTCACAATTAATAATTTTCAATTTTGAATGTTTAGGTGGGGTTAGTTCCTCAAAATTCAAAAAGGGCATTTTTGTGTGCATCACCCCCAATATGCACATGTGTGAATATGTGTCCAGGACTCACCACTATGTCACCCATGTTGTATCCAATAATTAATATCCCACATACTGCCCACAGGAGAATGCGACTGCGCAACAGGTGGAGGGCATATATCAGAGCACACTGCATCACAAGCATTGCAGTTGTGAAAGCACCCACATAGTTCAGTAGGAAGATGGCACTGATCAGCACGTACCAAACGGGCAGTAGCTAGAATAACAAAAGCATTTACATCAGAAATGAGGAAAATAGAGAAAAAAAGAAAATAAAGTGGAATATAAAAATCAACAAGAAATAAATTAATTGGGAAAGGGAAAGAAATAAAATACTGGAAGTCATGAAAGAAAAAGAAAAATCACCCAAATGAATTGTTCTTACAATCATTCATAAACTTTAAGTAAAACCAAAAAATATAACTACTTTAAAACAAGGTACACTCCAATTTCCAAATTTTCAAAACATTATTTAAAGAAAAACATTTTGACTTTTGAATTGGCAATTCAGAATTGCCTAAGAAAAATCTTAGGAACTTAGATAACAGAGAAATAAATATTTGAAAATAAATATTACAAAAATATAGAAAGGAACAGGGTCGAATTTCTTGTGATTTATCAATTTTGTACATCACTTATGAATTAAATCATAAAGAAGGAGAGTGAAAATTTTTAGTTAGGTTGCTAATGGACAGCAAACAGACATTGTCAAATTGTTTAAATCACATATGGATAAGAAAACAAACATTCAAACAAATAAATGCAATTTGCAAGATATAAGTAAATTAACTAATAATGAAATGATTAAATGATCATCAAATCTAATAAAATAACATGAATTAATAGAATGAGTCATGAGTGAAAATGAAGTCATTTAACATTTGGAAGCCATTCAACTTAGCTGTTCTAAAAATATTCCAATCCAACACAATATGTATGAGTTACCAAACTGTTGAGATGTTTTGTAACATTTTGCACTATCCTATTCACTTCACTTTTCACTACCAATTACAACTTCTACAATTTGAATTACAACAGTATTTTCTTTATGGAAAGATCCAGAATTCAAAAACCAATTTGTTTTTCAATCGAAAAGACGTTTGATTTTTAATATATTTTTATAAACTACTAACAAAACAAATTCTTAATTTGTTATACCCATTACAACTCAAGGCAATCATGAGATTGTAATGTACAGCAATAAAGTGAGATATTTATAAATACAGGAAAGAATGTGATATTAAATTTGAAATTAATATGTTTTTGTAAAATAAACACATTTCTTAAAGCATTGTATATCTTAGCCATAATACACATGGTGAAGAGAAAGAAGTCTTTAGAAGAGAAAGTTACCACACCTTCAAAAAATGCCATAAAAATATTTTCAACAATCATTTACACAATACATGTCCAAGATTAATTAATATAAATGAAATAAACTTTTATACAACAATAACACAACTAACCAAGAATTTCTCATTTTCTAAAAGCAACTAGAACGAAAAATATTCATATTGAAAAAACAAGAGTTGTTACCTCAATGTTGTTGCGCCGCACAAGCTCTGCGCCAACGAAATGAGACACAAGCCATGGAACTTTGAAGAGAAGGAAAGGAACCCACATCTGCCATTCATAGTCGGTTGAGTCATCCTTCACAGAGATAGACCAGCCTGCCTCATAGGCCTTGTATCGGTTAGGGTTCATGACTGTCACATAAGGAATGCAGACATCAATTCACAATACAATCAGATGCAATTACATGTGAGCGTTTTCTTTTATCTATCTTATGCTGCTTCTCCAAGGAACCAATTCAAACAAGATTTTAAGTTGCAACTAATTTTTATCTTCCTTTAATGAGACTTTTCCATTAATGCCCTTTGGATTTACTACAATCCGATGGATGTTGTGCAAGTGCCTCTCTTATTTAATTGTTCCAATTAGGCACTGTATTATTTAGGTACAGTATGACCAAATGTGTTTTCATTGAACTATTATTCTCAGTTTTGATGGCTATTTTTTTGTCAATATATAATTATCTAATCATTAAAGAAAGTTAAATTATTGCCTCCAGTCACACTTCTTTTGATAAAGCAATTTTTGAATATTTATAAAGGAATTGGTAAAACAACCAACAATGGTAAAACAAATTATTGTAGTGAAGTGAAGCACATACTCACGTCACTGCTTTTTATGTCAAACTCAAAACATTTTAAAACATTTTACACATTTCAAAGTAGTGTCCAAAAGAGTTTTAATATTCTTTTAGATCTGTCTTTATTTATTTGATCAACATCATATTCTTTTTTGATCCTATGGATATTCAAGAATATAAATAAGTAACATGAATTTAAATTAACAATTACACTGGTCTTAAGGTTTTTGGTAATGAGTCATTGGCGTGCATGTCAAATTATTTTAAGAACAGAACGCACTGTGGTAGTACTAAACTACTTTTTTTTAAATCAAAGTAAAATGTAAATAAAACTAAAAATGAACATGTCCAATTATAAAAAGAAGGTTTGCCACAAAAGAGCCACATAAACACTTTAAAATCTCCAACTAAAAGTCAAATAATTGACATTATCCTCTTCTCTCAGATAAGGCTCAGATAATTCTCTTGTAAAAAGCTAAAACGCTTGCAAAGAGAAGATTTGTCATTTCCAAGTATCTCCCCTTAAAGAGTTAGCAAGGTGATGCCTTCGACAGCTATCTCTACCTTAGAACAATGCAGGAGAGCATGCTCCACATTAAGATCTGTCTCGCAATTGTCACAAGTAGGAGGGAGTCACTGTGGAGAAGATATCCGTGGGAGAAATGGCAGTGACCGATCCGAAGGCGAGTCAGAATAATCTCCTCGCGTCTAAAGCCACGAGATGAGAAAGACCAAGGATTTATGGAACCCTTGATTCTCATGAGTTTAAAATCAAAGTTCTACCACTCTGTTTGCCATGCACTGAGAATAGAGCATTTAATAGACAGTTTACTACCATTTGTTGGGACTGTGAGGATATCTACCACAGTTTTCCTCATGGCGTGTTTACAGCCTGATCGTCCATTTCATTTCCTATTATATCCACATGGCCAGGGATCCAATAAAAACACAAATTATAACGACACACCAATATATGATAAATTTGGTGTTGGATGTTCATAGTCAGAGGGTCACAAGAAGAAAAGAAGGAGATGGATTCAAGCGAGCTTTTTGAATCACTGCAGAACACTGCTTCTTTAAATGTCATCAATTCAGTGAACTTACGAGCCTCCAATAAGGCATATTTCTTTGCAGTATAAACGCTGCACAAAGAGTCTATTCGAAAACTCTGTATGGCACTATGACAGTAGAAGGCACATCCTACTTTACCATTTTAGGAGGAACCATCAGTGTATATGAAGTTATAGCCGGGATACATGGTTTTCACTCTTGAAATTCCGTCAAAAATATGCTAGGGGAGTGAGGATTTGGAGAGGTTTGATAATCTCAGATCTATTTTAGGCCAGAGAAGTTTCCAAGGGGGAACCAGACTACGAAGGGGGGGGGGTCACAGGGATGGGGAATTTTATATTGAGCTTCTGCAAAAGCGTGTAGAGACAGATAAGCAGAGGATGGGGTAACAATGGTCTGAGTGCACACGATGTCCTGAGACTTAGGAGAAGCACTGCTTGGCGTGATGGACTATTGGTAGCTGATACTTTTGCACCATAGGAGCCGATTACAATCATCAGCATTGACTAAGAGGCATTTAATGCGACTCGCGTGGTAGGCGCCTACGCTGATCCATATACCAGCACTGTGATTGGGGTTCAATGGCCAGGGGATCGACAGAGATGCTGATCCTTGAACAATACACCCATAATCCAAGATAGGACGAATGATGGTCCTGTATAAGTGCAAGAGACATACTTGATCTGCACCCCACGACGTACCACAAAGGGTGCGAAGGAAGTTCAATAGTGATGCACATCAGGTCTTCTATTTATGAATACGTTTTCTCCAAGTTAAACTCTTGCTGAATGTCAGGCCAAGGAAAGTTGCGGATTCAATGAAGAGAAGCTGATGACTCCCAAGAAAAGGTGAGGCTAGTTATGGAGGTGATGAATTCTGCAGAAGTGCATGCAACTGGATTTTGAGGTGGAGAACTTGAATTCAGTTTTATTGCTCCATTCTTGCAATTTGTGAAGGACAAGCTGTAACTGCCTCTCAATAACTTGCATGCTTTTGGAGGAACAAACAACAGCAAAGTTGTGTGAACAGTGATGCCTTGAATAAATGAATGCCTTATTTTACATGGCGAGATTCAGGCCATGAGGCCTGCTCTTCTGTCTGACAACGCAAATTTCATTACGCTCCTTTCACCTAGGGGAGAGAGAAGGTATTACTTGGGCGACGAAACTAGCAATTAGAATTTAGCTCAGAGGCTTCATTTAGGCTTGAGCATCTTTTACATGCAGTAAACCTACTGACATGGGAGAGCCGGTTTTACTTCCCCTCAGAAGGAAGGCGTCCAAAGGATTTTTTCGCCCTTAAAAATCCACGGCTTCGATCAGGTTTGAACCCACGAACTTGGGTATAACGCGCGATACGCTAACCGTTACCATCGCCGCCACAGGCTCACGAATTATTGATGCAATACTATTGATAGCAATGGCAAATAGAGTGACACTCGGAATCGATCCCTGGGGAACACCGTTGCCTAACTGGTGACTTAAAAATAACCTGTCACCAAGGCGGTCACGGAAAGATCTTGATGAAAGAAAAGGTACTAGAAACAAAGGGAGCCATCCCCGAAGACCCCAAGAATGCAAGCTGCTAAGAATGCCATACCTCCAGGTGGTGTCATATGCCTTCTCTATTTTGAAGAATTTCTCTATATGCTTTCTCTACCAGGTGTTGATGTAGCATGAAAAAAGAGGAAATCTATATGGCAAGGGTGACTAAGTGGTCCATGGTTGACCTGTGCTTCCTGCAGTCACATTGAAAAGGTGTAAATAAATTCTTTTGTTCCAGGAGCCAGACCAGACATGTGTTTACCATTCGCTCTAAAAGCTTCCAAACATAGCTTGTGAGTGAGATTGGACGGTAACTTGAGGGGATTGTTCCGTCCTTTCCTCCTTTTGGGATTGGAATAACAGTGGCTTCATGCCAAATCCTTGGGAGGGCTGTTCAACTCAAATCTTGCTGAAAATGCGGAGGAGAAAAGAACGAGCGTTTTCGGGTGTGTTTCATCATTTGATTATCTCAGGGGTGGCCAACAAGTCGATCGCAATCAAGCGGTTGATCACAAGGCCAATTTTGGTCAATCATCGATCGCTTGCAATGTCTGGGGTGGAATTCCGTGTACCATGAATGTTCAAGTGATTGTGGGAGACAAAACTTTCTAGCAATAGTTTAATGCATTCTAGGAATTTGCCAAGGTTATAAATTCCTAGAAGCTTGACTCCCTGACACTGATCTTAGCTCAGAGTAGTAGAGTCAGTTAGCTTGTGTATTTGGTAGTGAACACAAGTATTTGGTAGTGTATCTATCCTCGGTGACCACATTGAGTTTCAATTTTTCTTCAGTTTAAAATGTAAGTAACTTTTCTTTGTTTTAAATTAAATCGCTTTTCTTACCAATCTATTTACTTGATAGGTGAGCATTCTCAGCAATAGATCTCTAAACTATGGTCATGACACTGAGAGAAAAATGAGGGACAGTATTACAAATATATTAGGAATAACAATGATTCTATTTAAGTTAAGAAGTCAGTATTGTAAACGGCAATTAATTTATTGTAGCTTTAACAAACTTCTTGTAAATTTGAATATATCTATATTAGATTTTAATATACTTGTATTGCTATCCCCGATCGCAATATGCAGTATTGTTATTATTTCTTTGAATGTAATGGAGAGAATTGCCACAGTTCATGAGTTTTTTGAATTTTCTTTGAAAATATTTAATTGTCATTTTTTTTTGCAATCTAGTTCCTGCATTCATGGGCCATGAACTTGAATAGTAAACTGAAAAAATCGAAAACTTATCACTTCATTGAAGAATGGGAACTCGATTACTTTTTTACAATGGTGAATGATCAATGTTGTTGTTTAATATGCCTTAACTCGGAAGCCATTGCTAAAAAGGGTAATTGGAGAATCTGGAGAGCCTTTTTTTGCGTTACATAACAAGTATCAAACAGATTATCCACCCAATTATGAACTGAGAAAACACAAAGTTAGGGATCTTAAAACCCAATTAACAAATCAACAAAGCATTTTTAAAAAGCCAAGGTTGAAGTCACATGCAGTAACTACCGCATCATTCGAAGTAAGCTATCTCTTAGCAAAAAAAATTTAGGACATTTTCTGACGGTGAATTTGTAAAGGAAATTTTTTCGGAAATGTCATATTCACCTTTTAACAATTTTAAGAAGAAGAATGAAATTGTTGCTGCAATTCAAGATCTACAATTGCCTCAAAACACAGTGATGTGATGAATGGGAATATAAAAGAGCAGTTATTTAATGATATTAATAGATGTTCTTGCTTTTCCCTTCAGTATTAATAATAGACAGATATAAGTGATACAGCACGATTACTTGATTTTGAAGACATCATACAGGTGTTAATTTTCTAAAAACTATACATGAGAGGAAAAAACAGAAGATGTGTGAAGATTCAACATTTAATTTTCTGTAAGATAGTTTCATCAGGGGCCAGAAAAAATTTGAAATTTGTTGTTCAGTGTTGTCTAATCTCATTAACACTTTTGATCATACAGATATATCCAATATGTCATTATCATATTACTGCTATATCCTACGAATGTATTTCATATGTTTTTCTACATTTATTTTCATTGTCAGGCTATACATGTCTCTTGGATATTCATAAGCACCTACAATACCATTCGTAATGACACTAAGAAAGCCCCAGGACAATAGTAAACACAAAAAAAGTGTTTTTTTATTTGTTTGCATGTATTTGCAATTATTTCCAGGAATTAGACATTTATACCTGTGGGCATTGTCAATTATGTTCAGAATGTCTTTCTTTGTAAGTAGTGAACAAGCTGATAGCGACAAGTACAGATGTTTAGAAGCCATGTACATACATCAAATTCACAGTGACTCTCTACATTAGAAATTCAAAAGATTTTGAATAACAAATTGAATTCTTACGATGAGAATTTTCTTCCTGGACTTTTTGACTAGTCTGAACAATGAAAATGATAGAAAAGGGAGATAATGGTTCTTTTGAAGAGTCATCTCAAATAGAGTTTTCTTTCCTTTACGATGGTGTGAAATTCATGAACAATCTGAATTACACGTGTATGAGAAAATCAGGGGAATAAAATCTACATGTAAATAAAAGGAAATATGCATATGTGTGTCACATATAAATGCAAAAACTACTTGACTGATTTCACTGAAATGTTCACACTTTGTTATTATTAGTAATGAAAGTGTTTAAAGAGCGGTTTGAATTAAATTGGATGTACAGAAGCGTTGCTTATTTTCATTCATTTATGACAAATCAAATGCCCCTGAACTCCATGCAACCTGCCATGCAGTCAAGGATTAAGCGCGTCTTCACTGCAAACAAGTATTCTGCCCCTGAGATTGTGAAATATTGGCTGATACTATTACTTGAATCTCGGACTAGTAAATCGAATTTCTCCAACTGAGTGTCATAGCAAGTGCATGCCCAAATTTGAGGGGGAATGTTTTAACAATAGGATACTTGACAACCATGTCCACACCAGAACATAGAACAAACCCATACATGCAAGAAAGTCTTTCATATATTAGAAATTCTGCAGAGTAGCATAAAACATGTTTCACTATCACACGACCAGTAATGTGTAATGTGTAATATTGCAATAGCGAAGCATTGCCGGGTCCATTAGTTTCCTATACATGAAGTTTCGAATGAAGCGGGCTATGTTGCATTACTTTTTGACCACAGTGTATTTCTAAAAATCATGCCTGAAACAAATGGAGAGGCAAATGAAACCATATCTGAACGTCAACAAAATATCAAAATTGTAATGCACCAGTATTGTTGTTGGATGAAGTACACTGCGTTTTTTCCCTATATTCTGTGACATTGTTTCTTTCCACAAAAATAAAAAAATTGAAAATGTATTTGAATTCTAAAAAAGCTATAAAATACATATAAACTTAAAGAAGAAAGATAATACTACAAGATGATATTAGTTTAAAACTGATGTGTACAATAGTTTTATTTTTATAACATTTCGAATAATATATATTTAGCCCAGGACACAGGAGTTAACCACATAGCATAAATCTCATTGACTGAATGTCTTAAAAATATATTTTTTCTAAACATTCAACTTATTTATTATACAATGGTTTTTTTTAAAGTTTGTACATGTTCATTTCCTCTAACAATGGAAATATGCTTAAATAATGATGATGTTTGATATGTTAGGTAAGTGCAGGGGTGCTCAGAAAAAACAAAGGACCTGAGGCAGTAGATCCAAGGGAACCCCTCATTTCAAACAGAAGTTTCTCCCTCAATAAATAAACAGAATTCATCTCTCTAAGCAATAGAAATAATTTATAATAGAACATTTGAATTTGAACTGCATCTTCATATGAAGATGTGGGGAATAATGCTGAAAATCCAGTTTTTATGAATTCTAGATTATGGCGTCATCTGATAGATCAATAGATGAAGTTTCTTTTGGTATAGTCGGAATCAAATAAAACATGAAAAGTCTAGAGATATTCACAATTGAAAATATATGGGAAGATAGACTACCGATGAGATGAAAATTTGATGAAAAACCGATAAGTGTTCATGCATTCTTTCCTAATACTTTAGTGTTTATCAGTTGGTAAACTGATTATTAATTTTCTTTGGGCTCCGTATTGCATAAATGTAAGGGAGTAAAATGGATCACGAGAGCTGTACAGAATTGCATAGAAGAAAAAATCTACTGAAAAGATATAGCTTGAAAAGATTAAGATACAATCACATGAATAAATTAACTTTCCCTTATTCTATATACACCTTTGGCATTTTTTTCATTTATGTTTTTGTTGTTTTCTGCAAGCCTAAAGTTTCAATTGTTTGTTAAGAAATAAGAATCAGATGGACATACCTCAATTTTCCAAATTGTTTGCTAAATGGTTATTGTTTTCACTACTCCATTGTTGTAACAAAGAAAATTATAAAACATAATAAAAGCATTGTTAGAACTATAATATTGTTTTTCATAGCTAGAATTTTTTCATAGTTTATTAAATATCACCAAGGAAGAGTTTATAACTTTAAAATTGAAATATCTCAGAACAATGAAAATGTGACTTTCATTGTTATTCCCCATGTCTTCATATGTTTAGAATGAAAAAAGAAAAGAAAGAAAAAAGAAAAGAAAAAAGGGAACCCCAATTTAGTCAGGGTGAGGCAAATTGCCTCTACTCCCCCCACCTTGCACCACCCCATACTGTCAGGACATAAGGGCAAGGCAACTGATGGAATCAAAATTTCAATCTCC
Organism: Teleogryllus occipitalis; assembly: GCA_011170035.1. NCBI lineage: Eukaryota > Metazoa > Arthropoda > Insecta > Orthoptera > Gryllidae > Teleogryllus > Teleogryllus occipitalis. The sequence goes on along the minus strand of BLKR01000005.1, from coordinate 635,735 downwards.
CCCAACCTCCAGTAACACATAGATCCCTACATTTTTAAAACACAAGTGTTTTCCAATTTTGAAGTTCCTGTAATTGTACCCCAATTGCACAATAGTTAATTGTTATGAGTAGGAAATAACAAAATGGCAAAATTCTGTAATGCAAATTAATAGTTTTCATTAGTCTACATTAGTTAATCTCATAATGTTTTAATTAAAACTCAAATTACACTAAGGCATAAGATTTGCAATTACTACCACTTTACAGTTTTGTAACTGTGGATTCCTTTTAAAAACAAGTTGAAATTATTACTACTTTTATTGTAATATTTACTAGAAAGCTGACAAGCAATATAATTTCAACAAATTACTCAAAAATGTTACATTGTTCTGCTGTGTCAAAATACTATTGACAAATGCGTCACTAATAATTTTTTTTAATAAATAATCTGAATTTCTATTTAAATAGCAAAGAATGTAATCAACAGAAATATAATTGTGCTTCTCCCCTAACAATCGAATGCAACATGCACATAAAAATAGAGTACTTACAGTATGTGGCATCCCACAGCTGGTAGACGGAGTAAAACACTGCAGAAACCCATGTCACACAATAGAAAGTGATTTCTCCAAATGATAAAGTTGCATACATTGTTAACTTGCTAAACTACAATTGTCATCTGCTCAGAGACCCAAGATTCCACCAATACCTTGAAATAGAAAAGAAATGGCACTTAGAGAAGCTTCTAATTCGAGTCAATTATCAAGGGAAAAAATTTAAAAATCCTCTGATCCTATACCTTATTATATCGCCTGTCTCGTTCTTTTCAGTAAGTTTCTTTTAAAGAAACCACTGATAATACTGAGATGTAAAGAAGTTACGCAAAATATTTTATCTCTTCCGTTTTCATTGTAATACGACCCGCTAAAACGATATACTTAGGGTTGGAAATTCCCCATTGTGTCCTACTATTAAAAAGATCTTTCAATGGGTACATTAATACATTTGTTCTCATGACTCACACTATTTCATACTACAAATTATTTTTCTGCATATTAATGTAAGTCCGATTCAACGATAAAACACTCACAACCCATCGAATCATATCCATTCCCCACAAGACCACTATATTTACAAACATCAAACTTCACCCTCGTGGCGGGGACGTATGTATTGAAAACAAAGATACAGACCGGTGACAAAAGACGCGCGTAGGTCGCATTCAATTCTTTCACCGTGGGTTCTGCGATGACATTCGACTCCTAACGAGCTGACATCGCGCTAAATATCCGAAAACAAACTACAAACAAGCAAAATACGAGCTGTGAATTCAGTTAAATCATTTTTACAATAGTGTTGCGACAATTGCACGGTGTGTCAATTCCATAAAAGTTGACGGTAATATTACAAAAATAAATACACCAGTTACTGGTTAAGTTGTAATTTTGAACTACAAAATAATATAATGATTTATTATTTATGTGTTTTTGCCTTATGAAATTCAGCGATTTATTTCCTATAAATTCAAATCATAAGAATTGTACTTATAATAATCATGTGTAACTGTAGTTAACAAGTTTAGTATATTCATAGAAATACACTTTTACAGGGAAATGGATATTGTAAGATTAGTAACTTCAAAGTTGAATGTTGAAGACATAACCAATGAAATAGCATCACCAAGTTGTGGTGCTATTTCTTTATTTGTTGGTACAACACGTGATACATTTGAAGATCGCAAGGTACAGTTGTCCTATAAAATGATGTCACTAGTATTTATTACCAAGAGTTTTCATCTTTTAGAGAATTGGATTTTTAACCCTAACTCCTCAAATAAATAAAACATCAAACTTTTTCAGTTTCAGTTGATATAATAAAAATTTGTTACAATTTTTTTTTTTAATCTTCATCAATTTTTGTTGTAGTTAAAACAACAACAAGTAGCTTCAATGTTTTTTTTCTTGTTTTTTAAAATGTGTAAATTGCATGTTTACAAAACCAGATACTTTTGTTTGAATAAATGGAATGGCAGAAAGGAACACGGACTTAAAATATAAGTACAAAATCTAAAAATGAAAAGTAAAAATGTGAGGGTTCTTTTTCACATTGACATGTAAAATTTTGTAGGTATGTATGTTTTTGAAAAAAATATAAAATAAACTTAAAGAAATGAAATAACTATCTCTAGAATATTATTATATATATGTTGTACAAATATGTTATATTTAGTAGTAGAACAAGGGGATAGGAGGTCACCATCTATCTATTGAGGAAAAAATGAAATAAAATCTGTCAATACTTTTGTATCAAAAATATTCTTCTTCAATTCTGGGTCAACTTTTAAAGCTGAAGGCATGATGACAAAGTGCTGAGTCAGCACACAGCCAGGAAGGACTTGGCAAACCCAAGAGAGGGGCCAAAGTGTTATCAGATCCCAGTCTGATTTTCCAGGCATCTCTTTAACTTTCCATAAGGAAGTTCTGCTCACGCATTGCTGCAGAAATCCAAGAGCCAAGCCTCCTTACGATGTACAGTACAGCACATCACTTCCATTGTAGGAGTAGACAGCTTTTCTCTATATTCTCTGGCCGGGAATATTCTAATAGGCTGTGAACTGTCACTCGAATTGCAATGCTTTGCTATATCCTTCAAATGTTTAGTAATGCATGCTTTGAGTGATACTGATACATTTCTATGGTGTCAAGGTCATAACTACATGATCGATATATTTGAGGATTATACACATTGAATAATTCATTTCTTGGTGCTACTGCCTACCTGTTTGATTTAGTCATGCTATATCACTGGACTACATCATCATCACTACCACCACCATTGTTCTATTCATTATATAAATAAGTACATACTTTCCATGACAAAAACCTGTTTAATTTTTGTTTTGTAGGTGGTTCAACTTGAGTATGAGGCTTATGAAGAAATGGCTGAAAAGTCCATGAAAAACCTCTGTTGTCAAATTAGAGATAAATGGAGTATAAAAAATATATCAATCAATCACAGGTCAGTGATTGTGGAAATTATAGGCTAGATGACAACCTTTGAACTTTCAGTTACTCTGTTTCTAGTAAATTTTGAGCCATAAAAACTCTCTTCATGCTTTTAGTAGGGGACTCCAATTACGCTTCTCTGAAATCTTGGTGAAATTCAAAATAGAATTCAGTTTCATTCATAACTCATAAATATTTTATCAGATCGATTCTGAGGCTGAATTTAAGTGCACAAACAATAATGACCAGGGTGTCAGAGACCACCAACTAATATAACTTCTCCCCCCCCTTTTTTTTTTTCGTTTCCTCTTCCTTCTCCCTTCGGAAACTGTCTCATATTTCTTTCAAGGTCATGTGAAAGATACAATATATATTTTTTTTTACAATTTTAATTCAGACTAACTCGAAAAGTTAATTTATTTTAGCATTCACAACCGCCACAAGATGTAATTATGAACAGATTACACAATGCTAGACAAGTTTAATTTTTACTTTAGGAGTGGCTTTTGCCAAGGCTGGGCTTATGTGTAAGTAAACTAAGCATGTGTTTATGGCCCTCAAGAATTTCCATCAAATATTTGTTCTGCAGATATATTCCAAACTTTTTGTTAAATTATTTTACCAAATAGATAAAGCAAAAAAATAAATTATAATTAATTCATGTCCAAAAATAAAACATAATTAGTCTTTATTTTAACAATGTTTCAATAAAATAGTAATTGGTATTTGGTAATGTAATCACATCAAAATCAATCTCATCAATGATGAAAAATCTTAAAATGTAAGATATGTTTTTAGAGTTTAGAATAACTTATTTGATAGAGAGAGAGCCCTGAATGAGTAGTGTTTAGCAATGGTATTAGACTAGCCCCAGCTATAAGCATGGCCAAACCATTCAAGATCTAGATTGCCAGAAGGCCCAAAAATGAGCAATCATTAGATGTGGGAATTAATTAAGAGAGCAGATAACATTGTGTTTCAAAAAATACAGATAATGTTATAGTTTTATGTTCTAAAATGATTATCAAGAACTTAGGAATGATAAAAATCACAATATTTTTCAGGAACGAAAATTACAGAAATGGACTGAAAATTAGGTTAATCAGGAATAGTGTGATGATGAATCCAAATGTAATTAGTCCTGGTCAGGTGTAAGTAATTTGAAACTAAAAAATGTTAAATCTTGAATATGTAATTATTTTGCTTCAAAATGGAAAAATGTGCATATGTTCAGGTTTTACAAAGATGTCCTTGATATGATCCATCTCATAAATGACAAAAACTCTAATTGCGATATATATGAACACTTAAGAGAAAATGAGCTCATTACTTTGTAATCTAGCCTACTTATGTATTACTTACTTTACTATTCAATCTCATGTGTATAATCTTAAACTTTGCTTAAACCCTGAAATAAAACATATTCGTTCTCTAAAGGTGCCTCTGCTTGTTGCAAAAACTGGCCATGTGCAGAATTAAAATTAAAATAATTTAATAAACATTTACTTAACTCTTGTTTACAAATGCTTAGGACAATAAAAGTTATTTGGTTAGATGATATACAATTCTTATGTTCCGTGAAAATTATAACTACCAATTTGGAGATGATCAGTTTTGCATCTCGATGTCTTAGTCAAGCTTATTAACCAAATAAGTCAAATCTGTATTTAGATTAGTCACTCTTTTAGGAGGAGGTTCTAAATTTCAGTTTTGCTGCCCATGAGCTCAAAATTATCTACCCTTGCCACTCTCCTCTTTACACTCAGCCACATGATTATTCTTGATTCTTCAAGTATTAAATTTTCTTTTTTCTTCCTTCGTTCCTTTCTTTCTTTCCTTCCTTCTCTCTTTTTCCTTCTGAAACAATGCAGCACATTGTTGGGTTTATATTGTTCTTTGCAGGTTGGGGATTGTTCCTGTCAAGGAGGCCAGTGTGGTTATTGCTGTAGCTTCACCCCACAGAGCTGAATCCCTGAAGGCTGTTGAGTTTGCGATCAATGAACTGAAAGCCTCTGTCCCAATATGGAAGAAAGAGGTATATGAGGTGCATGATCCAGAATGGAAAGAAAACAAAGAATGTTCTTGGAAGAAATGTTGAATATATTACTGAGCTATCCAGTCAGGAGAAATTTATTACACATAGAAAAACACTTGATTAAGTACAGTCTAACCTCCAATTATCCAGGATCCGTTTGACAATAAAAAAACAATTTTTCAACAAATGCAAGTATAATATGTACTAAATTTATGGGAATTATTTAATATAAAAATTGTACATTATACTATATATTCATTTTTACACCTATTGTTGGGGCATTTTGATTTTGTGTTAACTCCTTTCTCTGACATTACACTGGATAGTGGAGATAATTCTGTATGTGTTTTTATGAACATTTCAATTTATGTAGTACATTATTGAAATTAGGGAATAATAATGGCTGGCAATATTATATAAAAAACAAATATGTTCTTCAAGATTTTTTGAATTTATGAAAAGGTCCTCAATATAATAGTTTTCATGCTAAGTATATTTATTTTCTGTTTTAGTTAATCCATTTTTAAAAGGTGACTGACAAAATACTTGAAGAAATAAAACAATGTGGGACCAATTTTGCAACATGTCATTGCAATATTTTAAGGATATTAAATAAGGAGCTATACTCTCCATTGAAAATTATAATTTTCTTCCATATTTTGTGGTCAGCCTTTTATAAAATCCTAGAACTAATGAGCTTGCTCAATTTTAATTAGATTTTGAAAAAAATATTGATGGACCATGTTACCAGCAATCTTTTTTATTATTTGCATATTTGTATAATTTCTTGTGTTTTGTGTTAAAAGAAAAACAAGCTGTAGTTTGGGTGATAGTTTGTTACCTGAAATACTAAGTGATAAAACAATTTGTGTAATGTACCAAATTATTTCAATAATTGGAAAATGACCAGATGAACAGACAATGTTTTATTTTGTTTGTTCACATCATTTCAACCCTAGGATAAGGCTTTCTTCAGGTGTGTACTGATTAATAATAAAAATTAAATGAAATTAACTATTACAAATTACGTATTATGTCATGTTTATCATTACATAGGATACATCTGAAGAAAATCTTATCCTGAGGTGAAAACATGTGAACAAATGAAAGAAAAATTGTCTGTTCATTTAGTTACTCTTCAATATGTGAAATTATTTTAACAGACACAAATAATAATCTTGTTCCAAATTGTATTTCACATTTAATGTGATGTTATAATGTAATAGTTTACTTTGAGAAATATATTTGCAAAAACTAATTTTTGTGAAGAAAATAGAGGCCAATAGAAGTTTGGTATAACTTAATTATCATATATGAATTGTTATAATTTTAAAGTGCAGCTATATTGTTTTAGTTTTCCCAAAATAAAAATTTATCGATGTTATAAGAAATTTTATTTCATAAGACAAATATAATCCTTAATATTATCTCTTATTGAAATTATTTGAAATGTTTGTTATTTTAAATTACTTCAAAATTAGCCAGTCAGTTGACATTTGGAAATGTTCTGTCATGGACAAAGAGGTAGGTTTCCAGGACTACATCATTGAGAAAATATTAAATAATGTCTGTTCACGTGAATGATCTAATGTGCAGATCTCTTGTTTTTTGGCTTAATTTTTTAAATTTTGAATTAAAGTAGAATATCCAAAATATAGAAGGAAAACTTTTTAATCCAGTTCATGATGATAGTAAACTGACAATTTTTCTGGGGAAATTCTAAAATAGTCCAAACAAGTTCTGTTTCACAACACTTCAGTCAAAGCTGAACTGACAAGAGGCGTATGAAAAATGCTTTTGCTTTTAGAGAGGAGAGAATTTCTGAATTCCGATGAAAACAATTGGGAGGAAGAGGTTTTCAGCTGTGACATTCAATGGAAAAAAAAAGTTCTAATAATTTTTATTTTTTATTATTAGTGTTGCATTGCATTAAATTAAAAATTATCATACAATTGAAAAACATGGTCAAAGTACATACATATCTTTATGTTTTCTTATAACTTATTGTTTTGAAGGTTTGAGGAATTTATTATATGAGTTGGGCCAAAAGTCACTACTCATTAATGTGAGTTATTTATTCAAGTCATTTAAAGTAAATTGTTTAAAATTGCTTTCTCTCTGCATTGACACATCTCTGAAGACCATTTGGGATACTTAAGCATATTTTTTCACACAACTTTGGATGTTCTGAAAACCATTATCAATGGCTGTTCTTAGGTCCTCGATTGTGGTTGGATTTGAAGCATATACCATATCTTTAATCAATCTCCAAAATGAAAATTCCATGGGAGGGAGATCTGGTGATCTAGGAGGCATTTCTATTGTCCCTTGCAAGTTATTAAAGCATAGCCTCCATTGTACCATTTTTTAATACAAAAAAGTTTCCTTTTGATCAACAACATGGACACAGAACGTATGTAAGCAAATCTCTAACCTGGCACTTGGCACAGGATGATTTAGCAATGCAAATATGTCTTAACGAATTATTATAATGTATGAATGTGACAGACAGGAAATTGATTTCATACAAAATTAAAACAAATAGAGTAGTAGTAATCATAGGCAGTGACTTTTCGCCCACCCGGTATAAAATTGTGCATCCCCCCCTCCCCATACTCTGCAGTAAAGTATTGACAGTTACGTAGCTAGTGTACGAGATCAGTCACTGCTGAGAGGAAAATACTAGCTTTCGGCCACGCTGATTGGTAATTTTCCACAGTTTCTCCGAACAACGCCAGGCGAAAGCTGGAGCAGTAACATAACATACGGACCGCGCGCGATCTTTCCTTCCTCTTCCTTGTTCTATCTTCACTCCTTACTTGCACATTACTACACTACCACAGATGCCTGGATACCTATCGGGAGCTTAGTTTGTCTCGGCTGGTGCGGTGTCGCGCTAGGGGCAGATATCTGGAGAAAACCCCATAAGCCGATGTTTAGGTCGGCTCTGGATCTCGTTCAGCAGCAACAGAAGAACAATAATAACATCGCCAACTGCCGCGCTACAAATACACACTACACTTACGGGATTAATCGACGTCGCTAGAAGCCAAAAGTGAACGATGACATTTATGTTAACGTGCCGCGCCCCCATAGCTGTAGACGTTCCCAAAAGCAGTCTTTAATGGATGCTTGCTTAAATAAGAAAATAGACAACATCGAGTAATCCGGTAGTAGGTAATACAACTCAGCAAATATGAACAAAATATCCTGAAGCATGCAGTATTATAATTTTCTCTTTTTATAAAATTCTCCCGGGTCTTTGAAAAAGTTTGCGTTTCCTGTTACACAGGGACATCACTTAAAGCCTCTATTGCATTGGCTTGAACTGCTTAACATTTACCTCACGTTGGCCACAGCGAGAACGTGAACAGAGAAAGCTTATTACAGCAGAGGCAAGGGGTGTCCTCGGAGGGAACATGGAAAGTGGAGCAATAGGGGTAACGTATCTTGACAGAGACAAGGTAGATACTTTTGCCCCACTGAAGAAAAATACAAGGGAATTTTAATAAAACCTAACATGTATTTCTATCTATGACAGATGTAATCCATCAAAAATTACGAGACAAAATCAAACTTCCAAATCTTTCATTTTCTTCCATTTATAATTCATTACATGTATGATACGACGTATGTTATATTACGATATATGATAAGTGATGTTACGAAATATAACGTATGATAAGAGGAAATTACAATATAATTTCTTGAATGTTAAATTTTAATTTGTTTTCATTTCAAAATATCCTTTATCTATCAATAATAGGTTCTCAAACTGGGGTCCGCGGTACTTGAGGGAACCGCGCAACGATATATGAGACGCTCAGAAGGTCAATAAGTGAAAGTTTGCGCTATTTCCAATTGCAGCCATTGATTGCCAGGCCCCATGGAGGAATTCAATTTAGTTCTTGTGATACAGGTACATGCTTGTCACTAACTTGTTACATATTTGTACGTGCTTGACACATTGTTCTCGGAATCCAACAGCGTGTGTACCAATGGAGATTAGGTCCTTTGTGTTCCCAGATTCTTCGAATTTTTCGACCGATTGATTGGAGATTCCTGGCGCGTCAACTGCTAAGGCCATTAATCCTATAAGTGTAGTGCATGTTTTCCCCATCTGATGTGGTCGGGATCATCCCCAGCTGGTTGGTGAATAACGGCGCCGACCTTCCCCTAGGCTAGCGGCATTTTCCCCATCCCCCACCAGCGGAACACCGCCTCAGCTGGGGCAAGCTCTAACCTACCGACCGATCTCCCTGCATGTATGGTATGCTGCGGTTTTTACAGAGCTGCCTCCCAAGGTCACTGAAGGCCTGTCAGCACGGTGGCATTTAGGCAACACCATCTAGACATACAAGGCCTGCGCACTGGAGTTTTTCAAAGACAATATGGCGGCTAGAGAAGGCCAACTTATTCAAGTTGAGGCGATCCGGTTGTGTACGATAAGTAGCATGTGTGGCTTTTCGAGTCGTGGTTATGTAGATGTGATGTGTCGTTGAAATAGTGAGAATCATGGTGAATAAGGGCATTATCCCCAGGTGAGGGAAATAAAGTAAAACGTGAAGTGTGTCAGTTGCTAAGTTCAGTGTTTACTTTCAGCTTTGTGAATTACATTTGCGAACGTGGGGAGTTGAGAAGAATTCAGTGTTCTATTGTGATAATGGACTAAAATCAGTCTTCCTTTAAAACATACACGACTGTCTCGCGGAGCTATGCCTTCTTTGTTGCCTAAGTGTCATGCTTACTTGAATTGCCTAAGCACTTTCTTCAGAGAAAGTCTTCAAGAAAAGAAATTAAATTTCGAAAACGAGTGTCAGGTTGGTGCTATTGAAAAAAGTGCAAAAGAAAACATTGCAAAATTAAATGAAATATCTTTCAGTACTTTTGACGAACTAAGAAGCAAACTGGAGTTGTTTATTTTGGACTATTATTATTCGAATATAATAAGGAAGACAGTATTCTTTTTCACTATATTGATTATAATTCTGTCCCTAAAATTATCAGTTCAGCTGTGGTGTACCAGGAATTGAAACGCAGTGTTTGTTATTGTAAAAAATTATTAAAACTTGGATGCACTACAATATCAGATAGTGTTTATATTACAAATGAAATTTGTAGTGATGTTTTAGGTTAGTAGGTTAGGTTCAGTTGTAAGGTTAAAGTTATGTTTTAATACAAGTAGAAGTAACAGTCCTCATGATGGTTTTGCTTTAATTTAGACATCTTACTTCAAATTGATACCACAAATTCACAATTTGTCAAACCTGTTGCTTTTATGTTTGAACAATTAAAACTTCTTACCCAGAAAAGGAGTACTTATCAGTAGAGTTCGTAGTTTTTCATATTGTCTTGTACGCTATTTACCCTATAGTCATATTATTATAAATATTTCGAACATTTTGGGTTCATAATATTTCCTTATCCTAGTGGAATAAGGAGATCGTGTTCTTCATTTGGTTTAGAACCTCAAATGGAACAGAGTGAAAATAATTTTTTAAGTATAAAAGAAATAAATACTTACAAAAATTAAGTGAAAGTGATAAATTAGTGACTCTCATGATAGATGAGATAAATTTAAAATCCAGACTTGCAAAATATTTTGAAAGAAATTATATTAGGGTTAGAACATATGATTTCATGTACTGTGCGTTGTAAGTGATAACAGTAATAATAGAAAGTGTATGCAGCTTCTTTCGCCTGAAAAAGAACTTAAATTAATGTACAATCTTCCAGCTGGAGAAAGTAGACCTCTTTTCTTCTTATTTGATAGTGTAATTAATTATATATTTTCGTCTGGCATCCACAATTATACTTCGCGTTTCAGTTTGTATGGCCTTCTTAGGCGGCCATCTTGAATGACTGCTCAGGCCTTGTATGTCTAGGTGGTATTGATTTAGGCACGGTTTTTTCCGTCTTTCTCGGCCGCTAGGTGTCGCGTGCTCGTGACAGTGCCACAGATGAAGCGACTCTAGCGGCACGTCCGAGAAAGACGCGACCTTGGGAGGCAGCTCTGTAAAAACCTCAGTATAGTGTAGTGCAGGTAAGTGAGTGTAAGTAAGGGGTAAGGAGAGGACAAAGGGGAGGAAGGAAAGATCGCGCGTGGCCCGTGGCCCGTTTGTTAGGGTACTGCTCCGGCATTCGCGGTGTGTTGATCGGAGAAACCACGGAAAACTACCGATCAGAGCAGCCGGCCTCTAGAATTCTCCTCCAGACAGTGACTGAACTCGACCTAGCTATCTAGCTAGAGTCGAAAATTCTGCCACCGTCGAGACTCGAACCTAGGACCTCCCGGTCAGAGACACTGCAGTGCCATCAGTTGATAAACTGAGCCACCTCTTCGGTTTGACAATAACATAATTTATACAACAAAAACGATGGCGTTTACCAATGGTGTTTCCACCATGGTGTTTACATACGCCTGAAGATGACCAATGCAATAGCGGAGCAAATTTAGCTATATAGGTCATTGATGAGCAGCATACAATGTTGAGAAATTCGTGGGAAAACGAGAGAAAAGTATGGTATTAGCTGCATTAACGAAAGAAGAATGCACGGTTCGGTAAAAAAACAAACACTAAATCAAAACTCTGTTTTCCCTCAGGGGCCAGCTTCAAGGTGGAGGCAGAGAGGAGACGGGTTAAGGACCTCGAGTCAGTCGGACCGCGGACGGAGCAGCCCTGAGATGGGCTTTTGGTTTTGCCTTGGCAGTGCCCGATACCCATGGATAAGTGAGCAGTGGAGACTCGTGCTCAGGTTGCACGGTTGCACAACCCCCAAAAAATGAAAAAGATCTCTTAATATCTTAAGAATATACATTTTCGTTTTAAAACATTTAATATTCAAGATATTGCAGCAATATGGATGTATATGAAATCATTTGGAAACCAAAGAGCGCCCAACTGGCGCTCTCTCCGGTGTCTGGTGCCTTTCCAGGAATTGCATCACGCTCTTTGGCCCTTCGATTTTACATGAGGAACATACGGCCTTTTGGTTGGGCAACCAGTTAGTGGCGCTGTCTAGCGCTGCGCGGCGACGGAGGAAATCTCAGGGGAATACCCATATTCTGCTTTCGTCTTATTCAGTGCAAACGTAGTTTTATGATTTTCGCTTGTTATTGAAAGTACAGAAGTTCAGTGAATTATTGACGATAATCAATGCATTGTTTATAATATTTGGAAAATTTGTTTTCACTTGATATTAGGTTATATTTGATATTAGGTGATTCAAAAAGTACATTTCATGAGTTCTTTGTGTAAAGGTGGCCGTTCTGGATGAAAATCCCTTAATGTCTCGCGGAAGTCAGTGAGGCTGCATCTGTAGATGAATTTTGCGGTATATTAATAAAATCAATCTTTGATTTTATAATGAACCTCTGATATAGTGAACCAAACATGTCAGTCTCCAGAAGTTCACTATAACCGGAGTCGGCTGCACTAACTTCCTCGTAATATTTGTTCTGCCTGTACGGGCACAACAACCCCTGACGCAGCCATGGCTAACAAGCGGCGTCCCGATCTTGCGGCCATGGGATAAGGGGTACGTGTTGTTAGCACATAGACATCCCTACGCCGTATTCTGGTCTTCTCAGCCTGACAAGTGAGCTTTCTCATCGTCATACAGCAACGGATACACGGACATTACAAGGAAAGCGTACACTAGTATAATCTGCCCCGACTGGGAATCGAACCTGATGTCGCGTCATGGAAAGCGAGCACGCTGATCAGTGAGCTACCCATGTGGGTAATATTTGTACTGCTTACGTAATATTATTATACTGTACCTTCCAACCTACCTACACCTTCCATTTCAGCCATCACTTTCAAAACAAATTACACCAATCAAAATAGCGCGAAAACGATTAATATTTTGAAATAACTGTGTATTAATTGATTTAAAAATGAGAATATTGCATTAAAAATATTTCCTGTATTGATATTGAAGGGGTGGGATAGATACGAAAACAGTCTTTCGCAATTTCCAAAATACCAGTTTTAATGAAAATCGGACTATATCACATTAAACAAACTTTGCACGTTTCACGCAAAAAAAGCTTTTTAGAAAATCTTGTTCATTTTTTATTTTTTCACTGAAAATTACCACAATTTGAAAAAGTTTTACACATTCTTTAAAGTTACATATTATTCAAAGATTTACTTTTTGACGAACGGATTTTTTTAAGAAAAATATTCCTTCAACAATACCGTTGTAGGCGGGGCTAAAAAATTTGCAATATTTCGATTTTCGAAATATCTGGTGTACAGAGTTTTCAAAGTTTTCTGACTATTATACCTGTGACATTTAATAGGCCTATTTTGATTTATTGGAATAAAAGATTTCAAAGAAAAAGTTTGGAGTCATTTTTAAGAAAACTTCGAAAACGTACCCGGAGCTTCACGTACAGTAGTCTCGGAAATGAAGAATACGTTTCAAATATGAGGGAAATTAGCCTGATCAATGGGGAATATTCATTTTTGGGGGGGGGGGATTGTATACGGTTTGGGCACTAGTAATGTTCTCTGTCAAACATTTAAAAAAAAACATTTTTCGGTGTCAGGAACAAATTTTTGCAATTCAAATTTTTCTGTCAAAATCTCGACATCGACTTTTTGCAACGTTACATAACGTTCTCTTAACTACGTGTACGAGAAAGTAAAAAAAAGTTTTACTGGCAAACTTTTTAAGTTCAAACTCAAAAAATAAACGAATGCAAAAGAGAAAATAACTCGTGAGCCGTCAATATTTGCTCAAGGGGGTCACTCATGTCCTGAAACAAATTTCCCTGACTTTTCCCATTTTCCCCACAGCATTTTAAAAATTTTTCACAGGTGAGATTTGTAGAGTACCTAATTTTCAATATTCAAAGAAAATATTCAATCAAGCCTGAAACTAATTTGTCAGCTCTTTGATTTCGCCATGGTAAAATACAAATTAAAAAATAACTCGACAAATATAATTTGAGCCAAAAATAATGCTGTACTATTGCTTTTAGTAACAATATCTAGCTTTATAACCATCTGAACATTTTTCCTGATTTCCAACCTATCAAATATTTCTTTCCTTTCAAAAATTCACTGACTTTCCAGAGAAACGAAAATTCATTTTTCCCGATTTTCCATGTTTTTTCGGAACGTGGTGCATGCCTTCCATGCTTGCTGTAAGTATCGCAATGAAAACAACAGCGCTCTTACTAGCGATGCGACATTGAGGTATATATTTTCAAAACTTCGATGTTTCTGCAGAAACATCGATGTTTTAAATATCGATATATTATATCCTATCACGGATTCCATCCTATCCAACGATAGTGCTCAATGATTTACGTTTACCCAAAATTCTCACAATCACAATTTTTTTAAAGTAAAAATATGAAATAATAACTGATGCTACGACTGTTAGTTTACGTGTTCTAACCAAACGAATGCTCTTCGCATTATCTTCGCACTCGCCCGAGATGGCCCCGATATCCCGATTTTTTCCCACACTCTCAGAAATGTCTACATGACTTTTAATGTAAAGTACATGAACGTATTTTTCATATATGTAAATTAAATTTAATGTACCTGTACATGTACAGTAACTTTAATGTACGTGTACAATTAAATTTAATGTAGAAAAGTAAGTTAATTTAGCAGTCGTACATTATATCTATATTGATTTTAATTTAAGCATTAAATTTAAGGTACATTAATATCCCATTAATGTCCAAGGTACATTGAAATTCATGTATATTTGTTCAATTTAATGTAATGTCTGACAGTGTACGTCTTTCTTTGTATTTCGCACATTGAGAGGCGGTCAACGTATGGGCCGTGGGCATATGTCTTACCCCCTTCTTCCTTTACTATCATTCATTATTCGACGAACTGAAGGTTGACCTTTTGAAATGATCCTGGGCACTCAGGCTTTCATGCTGCATTGTCCTATGTTTTATTTCAAAAAACAACTTTGTTTTCAGTTAAATATAATCACGATCACTGTCAAATTAAATATTCTTGCGCACAAAATTAATTTTAGATGTTACTAAACCAGCTTTAAAACATCGATGGTGTTTAGTCGATGTTTTAATTGTGAACGTCGATATTTAGGAACATCGTTGATTTAATTGTGAATATCGATGTTTCAATTGTAAACGTTGATGTTCAAAAACATCAGCGTTTTAATTGTTAAAGTCGATAATTAAAAACATCGATGTTTACATTGTTGATATCGGTGTTTAGAAACCGATTTTTTAACTGTAAACGTCGATGTTTAGAAATATCGTTGTTTTAATTGTGAATATCGATATTTTAACTGTGAACATCGTGAACAATTGTGAACATCGATGTTTAGAAACATCCACGTTTTAACAGTGAAAGTCGATATTTAGAAACATCGATGTTTTAACTGTGAACGTCGATGTTTAGAAACATCGACGTTTTAATTGTGAACATCGATGTTTAGAAACATCCATGTTTTAAAAGTGAAAGTCGATGTTTAGAAACATCGATGTTTTAGTGGGGATGTCGCATCTCCATCTCTTACCTGTGCGGAGGTAGCTAGTCGCGAGAACTCGCAGTGTCACACACTATGGGCGAGGGCGCGCTTTACCTGCAGTAGCCGTCACCTGCCCCGCACCCCGCGCTCGCCAGCGCTGATAGGAAGTTCGTAAACGAGCGATAGTGGCGCGATACGCGTGGGTCGCCATGTCATGGCCGTACTTCTGCTCCGCAGGCTGCCGATTTTTACTTTCTCGCCTAACGAAGTACTTCGTAAGGCGAGAAAGTTAACCGGGAGCGGTAGCTCAGTGCATCAACTGATGTCACTGCAGCGCCTCTCACCGGGAAGTCCTAGGTTCGAGTCCTGACGTCGGCAGGATTTTCGACACTAGCTTTTCAGCTAGGTCGAATTCAGTCGCTGTCTGGAGGATAATTCTAGCGGCCGGCTGCTGTGATCGGTAGTTTCGGTAGTTTCCGTGGTTTCTCCGATCAATACCAGGCGAATGCCGGAGCAGTACCCTATCAAACGGGCCACGGACCGGACCGCGCTTCCTTGTCCTATCCTCTCCCCTTACACTCACACTAACATGCACTACACTACCACATATTCCGGGAGACCAGTCGGGAGCTTAGAGCTTGTCCCGGCTGGGGTGGTGCCCCGCGCGCTAGTGGGAGAGTCCTGGTTAGGGGGAAACCCCGCTAACCGACGGTAGGTCGGCGCCGGATCTCGCCATCCGGCGGGGGATGATCACCGCCATATCCTGAGAAAAAACATGCATTACACTAACGGGACTAATGACCAAAGCAGTTGACGTGTCCGGAAACACGAAAAAATCAATCAAAAACGAGAAAGTTATGTAATCGTGCGCTGGAAAACGGCCAATTTTCGCCAGAAAAACTCTTATTGCCGGACCCTGGTAATGAAAAAGTAGATAAATCCTGTTGCGAAACTTAGAAGAAAAAAATCCTCTAACACGTGGTGTAGCCAGAATCCATGTTTTGTCAGCTCTTGTTCCTCCTATAAATTGATCTCGTGGTATTAACGCGAACCGAGCCAAGATCTAACTTCCCTAGGAGCAACTCAAGCTGCGGTTTGGGGCCCACTTTGGCAGGACCCCAGATGCAACCTATTTTTCAGATAATAAACTATTTTGCTTTGACAAAACAATTAGTTTAAACTTGTATTCAAAATTAATATGAATGAAATCAATGTTTCGTTTTATGTTTGTTGTAATTATTGTTATGTATTAAAGTATAATATTGCAATAAAAGTATAACTGTTGTATAATTTTTCCGGCAAGCTTTATATAAACTTATGGTTCCATCAATGATTTATATGTAAGATGTTTGTAAATCATGGTCAACTACAAATCTCAGAACATATTGCATTTATTGGTAACTGACAAAATGGCGACCATTGTAAACCAAGTTTTGAAGCATGCTGGAAACACATAATGCCTTCATGGTCTTTGGCACGTGCAAACATTATAAATTGTGGTGATTTTATAATTTCAGCAATCTGTTCGTAAATTCAACAGACTTGTGTTAGTGACGATAAATTAAGATAAGCTTATGTATTATGAAAATTCGGTTCCGATTTTGAGAAAATGTTTTTAATGTTGCCCACAGTGCACACAAAAGAACGTGAAAATTCCTTGTAATTTCAAATCAAAATAGGCTACATGAAATTCATAATATATGTTCTTTAATAATTAAAGACGGGCAGGTGGGCGGACGGATGAATGGGCGGGCGATCGGGCGGGCAGGCGAGTGGGCGGGCCGGCGGACGGGCGAGCGGAATTTTCCTCCAGAAAGCGGCTGAATTCGACCTAGCTGACAAGCTAGTGTCGAAAATCCTGCCGCCATCGTTGGAACTCGAACCATAAAATCCTCCCGGTCAGAGGCACTGCAGTGACATCAGTTGCCACTTTCTCCGAAAAAGTGGATAATTTTAGCTCATATATGTAGTAAATTACGTCCTCTAAAGGTGAGCAAAAATGGGCAAAGACTACGTGTGTCGATCAACAGTTCTCTTAGAGGAATGATGATTTGTACAAATCCATTTGGGGAACTACGGTCCTAATGAGCTTTCCGAATTAAGAGAGGGCGATGAAATGGCGACATCTGAAGGTAACTTTAACATCATTCTATATGAGGAGCATTTCGCTAACATCAAAAATCGCCTGGCTGGGATGAAAAATTTCATGATGAAAGAATCAGATAAGACCAAATAATTCACATGTTCAGAGCAAACATTGAATTCTGCTTCTTCTGTACACCAAATTCTATAATTGCCAATCCCAAAATCGTGCTGGCGTTGCATGACTGTTGATAAACGATTGAGATAAATAAATACCAGACAAAGCCGGGTAATCAGGTAGTGTAGTATATAATTTAGGTAGTATTGATTGATTGATTGATTGATGTTTCCGGGCGCGTCAACTACTCAGGTCATTAGTCCCGTTAGTGTAGTGCATGTTTTTTCTCGGGAGATGGCGGTGATCTTCCCCCACTGGATGGCGAGATCCGGCGCCGACCTACCGTCGGCTAGTGGGGTTTCCCCCTAACCAGGACTCTCCCACCAGCGGGGCACCGCCCCAGCCGGGACAAGCTCTCAGCTCCCGACCGGTCTCCCGGGATATGTGGTAGTGTAGTGCATGTTAGTGTAAGTGTGTGTAATGGGAGAGGAAAGGACAAGGAATGGGAAGGATAGATTGCGCGCGGTCCGTGGCCCGTTTGATAGGGTACTGCTCCGGCATTCGCCTGGTGTTGATCGGAGAAACCACGGAAAACTACCGATCAGAGCAGCCGGCCGCTAGAATTCTCCTCGAGACAGCGACTGAATTCGACCTAGCTGAAAAGCTAGTGCCGAAAATCCTGCCGCCGTCAGGACTCGAACCTAGGACCTCCCGGTCAGAGGCGCTGCAGTGACATCAGTTGATGCACTGAGCTACCGCTCCCGGTAATTTAGGTAGTATATACAATACGTTTCTTCAATCATTTTGAGTCGAATTAATTGATTACGATGTGTGTCGTGAATATTCGTTACCCGTTCGATTCGAAACTTTCGTGTCACAATCTGATCTCGCTAATGTCCCAAAATCGTACTTCTTGACATACTTTTCAAAAATACTTGTTGGATATTTTCGTAAATGCAAGAACAAAGAATTAATAAGTAAATTCGAAATGTTGCAAATCATTCTTAAAGTCAAGAGAGAGTTCTAAAAGCCTCTTATCAAACTTACTCTTTATAGGTCCTCCGATAAATCTCAATATTAGTTCATTGTGAATGTGAGGATGAAACATCCATGTACATTGAATTGTTTTTCTTCTGTTTTATTTCAACATTCGTTTCATTGTAATAACAAAATTGTTCATGAATAGATTTTATATCGATTTTTTGATGACTAACGACCTCAGCTCTTTTTTTAATGGTTCTTCCGATAAGCACCAAACTTTATCGTCCATAAAAGCAGAACTCTGAATAATCAACTGCTTTCCATTCCAGATGATCTTTGTTTTACGTGAATCAGAATGACCCGACCTCATCTCGAACGAATGCCAATGAGAGGCATTGTTTGCATTTTTATTTTTAAAATGTAAATCTATTTACTGCCAAAGCTTTCATATTCTTCGCATTTGCATTAATCCTTGATGATATTTTTTAATTGTGAAGTCAGGTTGGCCAAGAACGAGTGTAAAAAGCACAAATTCTGTACCGACTGCGATAGCTCAGAAGCAAAATCTGAAACATCGTTGACCGGGAGGTACTAAGGATAGAGTCCAGATGGTGAAGGATTTTCGACACTAGCCACGTAACTGATTCGAATTCAACCTTAGGCTGAAGAACTGTAGCGGCCGGCCGATCAGATCGGTAGTTAAACGGATTTCTCCGATTAATAGCAGACGAATGATGGAGCAGTTCTTAACCTTAACAAACGGGTCACGGATCGCGCGCCTTCTTTCCTTTCTCTTCCCTATCACACGCACACAACCAGTAGTAACACACATGTCAGAGGCTTAAGTTTTGGTTCGGGCTAGAGCGGTGTTCCGCTGGGAGCAGATACCTGGAGGCATGCTGACTCGTAGGTCCGCATCAGATATCACGTTCCAACTGGGAAAGAATACCGCCACTTTCCGGCGTGTACATGTACTACACTTATAAGGATAATGACCTTCGTAGTTGTCGCGACCGGAAATACCCGACTCTCCTCCTAGGGCTTTTATCCAGCCGACAGCCGGTTGCCCTTTACGTCCCGAAGGGACGCATATTCGACCATACACTACACAAACACTTGCGGGCTCCTCTGATCTGGGGTCAGCAGAACGCGAGGCCCTCCGCGACAACACACACACAAAGTCAAGGGACAAACAGCCATGCCCAAGGTGGGACTCGAACCCGCGACCCTTCGGATCGAAGCGCTGAGTCGGTACTCGCTCTTAGCCACTTCCGCCCCGACTCTACTTTCACAAATATTTGAAGCCTACACTGTCAGCCCCGTGTGGACCCGGGCCCAGGACCTCCAAAGTTTAAGGGCCCCCGATAGGGCTTAAAAATATTTAATCCTACATTTTTCAAAATATAAAATACAAAAAAAAAGTGATGTATGATTAAACTATACGCCAAAAATTGGCATAACGGAGTGATGTGTCGGGCAACATTGGATAATATTTATAATATAAAATGTTGCTGGTTGATGCAAGAAAGTCACTCAGCGATGAGAAGTTTTTTTAAACAAATCTTGTCTTTAAATTGGGCACGGGGGAGGTCGGGGAAAGAACAAGGGGTCCCCAAATTAACGTAGTTCCAAGGGCCCCCAAAGCTGGAAAACCGGCCCAGTCCACGGTAGCGTAATGAAGGCACCCAAATAGAGCGACCGTCACGAGAGACTCGGATTTAGGAGTGTTACAGACTTGATTAGGGACAGAAGCAACTGTATGGTTACATCAATGTCAAATATGTCAATCAAATATGTGTGTTTTGGCACACCAATTTTTTCGTGTTTTTTTTAGTATTATTAACGTATTCGTCTACTTGAATTTTAAATTTTTTATTTGTGGCGTAATCTGAAGTTAAACATGCTTACTCGTAGGATTAGGTATTAACAAAGACAAATATATTTTAAAAAAATATTTCATCCGCTATGGCCCTTTTCCTTCCAAAACAGGGTATGATTTGTGACATCATAACTCAAGAAACATTAAACATTTCTTGATGACAATTTTTTTAAGAATGTTATTTGGATACTTTAAGTGCCTGAACCTAAATTTGAACATTGATAAGACCCTTGTATGCACTTAACAGGGATTTGAATTAGAATTTTAAAAAAATCGCTAGTAACAATATCGCTTTTAAAGGGCAATTTATTATTGATAATATGCATTTTCTCTAACAATTTGAGGTTTAAGCACAATAATTGACTTCCTGCTATTAAATAAAAAAGTAATCATAAAGATAACTTTAAAATTAGAAGAATTATTATGTTTGTCTGGCCAAACAAGAGAAAAACTATCTTTAGGGAAAACCTACTTTAAGATTCTATAGCTCTCAAATGATCGTCTGTGAACGCTAAATCCTTAACTGCAAGAAAGAATGTCCAAAATGAATATTTTGCTTTCAATGTAACAAGAACTTTACATTAGTTTAAATTGCATTTTTAAAATTTCTCACGAAGTAATCGATTTTTCTTTTTCTTTTCTCATTTTTAGCGATCATGGCCAACTGAACTGCAAACGGCTCGTGGCATATACGCATGCATTCGGGAAAGTACCAATAAATAAAAAACTAACAAACTTAGAAACAAACGATTAATATATATATATATATATATATATATATATATATATATAATAAACGAAACATTTAAAAGTACACATTTCGATGCACAAGACATAATAAAATACAAAATTTTCACAGAAAAATACATAAACCAAGTAAAACTGTTCTAGGAAAAGAGATGCATTAAATAAATTAGTAATCATTGGGTTTTTAAATTGGTTAAATTGACATGATAACTGGCATGGAGGGTGAAGTTAACCCAAATGGAATGACTCACATATTGTAAGCTAACAATTGATTCAGTCAGGATTTTGTCTTTAGAAACAATTGTTGCCAAGATGGTGCTAACGCACCACACATTCACACTGAAAATGGATTGTCACGAACGCCAATATTTGATTGCCCGGAACCGAGGCCGGTGTTCTGTTATCCATAAAGATGCTCTACCGACTGGAATCAAACATCGCATTTGTGACAGTTTTATAGCGATCTTATTTACGGAGCAATGGACATGAAGCACTGTGTAAGATATATTTCTTACACCGTGGCATGAAGGGTGTACATGAACGAAGACTCACAATAATAATAATAATAATAATAATAATAATAATAATAATAATAATAATAATAATAATAATAATAATAATAATAATTTGATGCATAACTGGAAATGTAGGGCTCGGATCCTGATGGAATCAAATATTTGCACTTCGTGACAATTGTCTTTATATAAAGTAAAAAAATAATAAATACGCTTCAAAATGATATACTCGACTCCAGTTATAGTGAACTCTCGGTTATAATGAAATTAAGTCACTGATCCCATTTCACTTACATTACAAATAAGCATAAGAAGACTCGGTCATAGTGAACTTGAACCTCGGCTATAGTGAACATAGGAAATTAGTTCCCTCCTGGAAAATAATATATCGCTTCAGAGCCACAAATTCCAACACTAGGCAAATTGAAAAAATATCGTCGGCCAAAGGTCAAATTCGAAGAAGTTCCCCGAGGTGAATGTAACGGACCGGCAATGGGCATCTTACTACACTCACCTTCTACCTTGTTATTCACCCACTACCTTATTTCACTCACTTTCACTGTGGAAAAAAAGGCGTGACTTCCGTGAGCTACAACTGGCGGCGGTGACGCGCGATTGCTTGCTTCAGTTTCTATCTTCGTCTTACTTGATATTCCGCGGGTCAAAGCACATTGAGTTCTACGTAGGCGACAGGAAGCAAGCGACTGCCACAGACTGGAGATATCTGCCGTGTCACGCGGAGAAGCTTCAGTTTCATTAGCCATCCCGCTACCGAAAGCATTTTCTATGTTATTAGGCCTTCGGAGATTGGGATGGTGTTCCAAAAGTGCAACTACACTATCACATATCCCGGGAGACCGGTCGGGAGCTTAGAGCTTGTCCCGGTTGGGGTGGTGCCCCGCTGGTGGGAGAGTCCTGGTTAGGGTGAAACTCCACTAGCCGACGGTGGGTCGGCGCCGGATCTCGCCATCCAGCGGGGGAAGATCACCGCCATCTCCCGAGAAAAAAGCATGCGCTACACTAACGGGACTAATGACCGAAGCAGTTGACGCACCCGGAAACACGAAAAAATCAAATCAAAATCCAAAAGTGCAAGAGACATTGAAAGGTGACTGTCAAGACTACATTACGATTCTTAGACACGGAGGACAATGCAGATTCTACTTTGGAGAGATCACGAACTCTGGAGAAGGATCTAGAGAAACTACTAATGAAAAAGTGCGAAGCAAACAATTGAACATAATTGATTTTTTTAAAGATTAATAAAGATATTGAAGCCGATCCGAAGGCCGAGATCGCTAAGGCAGTGGCGTTGTAGCGATCTCGGACCGAAGGGTCGCGGGTTCGAGTCCCGCCTCGGACATAGTTGTATTTGGGTGCGTCCTTTCACCCCTTATCATCACCATATCGTTTCATCTTCATAGTTACCATACCTTTAACTCCAATAGTGGTCACTAATGACCTAGATGTTGATGCGACCTAAAATAATTAAAAAATAATAATTTAAATTCCAGTTCGTGTTGTTAATGTATTTTGCTGTCCCTCTATATTAACAAAATCAACCTTTATGGAGAAATTCTATTTAATTTTGACATCATCGGATATAATGAACCACAAACGTTAGTCTCCAGAAACTCACTATAACAGGAGTTGACTATTTGTAAATTTATTTTAACAAAAATGTATTTTCAAAAATTTAATATTTTAAACCTTGGCAGCGAGTTCGAATTCATATTCTTCCTGACTGAAAGTGGAATATTTGTGGAAAGATTAACAAAAAATATCGTTACATTTTATTTTCAAACCGTTTGTAAAATTATATATGTACGCAAATTGAAATTTCAACATGATGGATTGGATTGGGAGTTCTGGATCATTTATTTAAAAGTGAAGGAAGAAGTGTATTCTGTTTTAATATTTATTGTGTACAACTCAAATAAGACGCGTTTTCCTTACATAATTAACCAATAAGAATTCTCTCGATGCCATCTTGAAATTTGGGGCTCTCGGTGACATTTGATGGGGTAAATATATTCAATGAATAATCAATGGAGGTATACTATTATCGCACTTGAATTTTCTAATAGCAGTTTGAAGTAAGAAACATATGGCTAGACAATTTAAAGGGTTCAAGAATTTCGAGACTAATCCAAAGGACACTCGTATTGAAATTTTTGAAGGTTTAAAGTACAATTAAAACCCTTATTCGCAAAAGGAAGCGAGGAGCGGAGAACCAAGTGGGAAGAGTTATCACATCGAATACCCGGGCAACGCCGGGTAATCAGCTGGTTGTATAATAATTGCGAAATTCTTACAGTTTAGCACACTTGTACGGCCGCATTCCATCTCGAAATTGCCGCGAACGCAGAGGCGCTGTTCTGTTTTCATTGTTTAATTTAGGAAGATTCCAGAGTGCGCTGGTGCCCGGTACTTATAAAATTTATGTAATCTATAATAATAGCACATTGTTTTTGTTTATATTTGGTGGAATGATCCATCTAATGCTCTTTGAGGTGATCACTGATATCGAAAACGTGAGAACATAACTTATGCTGGATTCTGTGAGCTTGTCAGTGTTCTCTCTTGATTACTGTAACTTTGTAAACCCTGAAACAGTATAGTTCCATACTCGGCTCAATTAATAATCGATTGACATGAATGTAGGAGGATTATTCAAAGGATTGGTGCACCTTGTGGCAAAGTATCCGAAGGGTACTAGCTTAACAGGTGTTTCGGTTAGTACAGTTGACTGTAACTATAAAATGGCTTGTTTGTTTGCATATGAAAATTTCAGAAATTTAGGTTAGAACGTGTTCCGAAATATATTTGTAAGGTTTTCAAGAACAGTCATGAATGAATAATGTAATTTTCATTGTCGAATAAGTCATTTATTTACGCCCGTTGTCATAACAAATGTGTATAGATTAAAATAAGCCTCTTCAAAGGCCGAATAAATGACTTGAACATCAGCAATGTAAATGAAATTTTTCACTTGTGACTCAAAACACCTTACAAATATAATTGTCAATGGGTCAAGGAAAAAAATATAGCACCTTTATAATTAACCATAAAAACAACTTTTCATTGTTTCTTAAATATTTGATGCTATACTTTTTAGTGCCTTTAAATGTCATTTTTGATCAATTTGCACTGTTTATGAATCTGAATGGGATGGTGAGGATTTGATTTTTCCGAACAAGTGTACTATAGAAATACTGGATGAGTTAACTGGTGTTATAAATTATGATTTACTTATAAAAGCTTCTCTTGGTTTGGTAGCATCAGCAAGTGAGAACAAAATATGCTGATTGGAAGATGATTAGAGATGTCAAAAGGAGGAAGATGGTAAAGGAATATGCGATGGAGAGATTGCGAGTCAATAGCCTTCGGAAGAATGATATTCTTCCAGCAGCTTTGCGGGTAAAAAAACTCTATTATTGAAAAATGAAAATTTGTGAAGGCATTTAATCATCCTGACAGGGCAGATTCTTAATATTTCTGTCATTATCATAAACATTTGTGGAATGAACGTGCAAATTACATGCTAATACTTTATGTAATACCAATTTAAGCTACATAAAAATTGTCTTCCTTAAAAACATTGGAATTGTATGAGTTCCAAACCAAAATACAAACAAATGATAACACTTTTACAACATATAGTCAGTGTCAAGCTTATTGTTCAAATTTTAATAACCTTATCTATTATTTTTCTTCTAGTTTGAGAGGGTCATCAGGTTTATCTGAAACTTAGTTAAAATAACAGAAATGAAATGTGTATTGAAGCAAAATTGCTTCAGTATACATATCATCACATCAGCTGATGATGATGATTTACCACAAGACTGTCCTATTCCTAATACAGTAAAATTTACTAAATGCGGAAATCTGTCTAATGTGAACATAAATCGTGGTTCTAGCCAACATAAATTGTACGTATTGCATTGCATAATGCGGAATCGTCTCCAATATGGAAAAAAAAAATCCTGGTCCCTTGCATTTCTGCATTGAGTAAGTTTAACTGAATTAGGAATAGGACAGTCTAGAGGAAAATCATTATCTTCAAATTTAGCTTCAGTACTTATTTCATTTCCACCGATTTGCCAATGAACGAACATGCTCAAATAAGAGTGAAATGTACTCTTGCCCACTACTACTGGTTGGTTCAATTAATGTCAATAATATAGTTATTTTCATTGGATGCCAATTTTTTCCCCCTCTTGTCAATTATTCAGTTTGCTTGCAAACTTATTCACTACATTTTGCCAAGCGAGTCCTCAAACTTTTCTCTTGTAATTTTTTGGATATCATTACAAAAGTAATAAACCACGTTATGTTTTGCAGATGTAAACTCCAAGGAAATTGCTACGTCAGATTTCAAGGATTTAAATTGAACAATATTTTCTAGAAATTTTGAAAATGCAAATTTATTTTGTTGAACAGATTTCATCAAGTGTAAAGTCTTTGGTTGCTTTCTTTTATTCTGCAATTTTAGCAGGTCTGCGTAGTTGAATATAGACATAGACAAAGGTATATGACATCTCAAAATAAAAAAGAACAGCATGGTAAACCTGCTAAAACTGCAAAATAAAAGAATGTAACCTTTGAATAACTAGATGGAACTAAATTGGGCTATCAATTCAGTGATAACATCCTTGGATTAAACTAATGGCATATTCATTTTCCAACAATATTTCTTATTAATAAAGGACAGACAGTAGTAGTATACTTCACGTAAGTGCATCCATTATTAATCAAAAATATTGTTGGAATCCAAATACGTCATAAGCATTCTGAAAAAGCACATTCAACTGACTCTTAATTATTTATTTTTAATTTACTCTAAATTAATTATTTCTCCATTCATAAAGCAATATACCAGTCAATCACTATTAATATGAAATTGCGATAAAACAATTGTTTTGATTTAAATGAAAAAATCCGATTTAAATTTAAAAAAATTGATTTTTATTAAAAAAAAAAACAAACCACTTTATATTTTGCAAAGGTATGTTATCTAACTCCAAGCAAATTGCTATGATCACAGGCCATTGCTGATGAAGAGATCGCTGCTTTCCCTCGAGACTCCTGCAAGAGTCGCGTAGTTGATCGGTGTGCCATAACATCGAAACCTCGAGCTACTGTGAAACCTTGGCGTTTGAGCCGAATTGCATGGCGTAATTTAGCAGACTACAATAAGCTCTCTGGTGTGCAAAGAGCTATGTGGTAGTTGATAGAACATAGTTGTTTACATAATTGTATAATAAAAGAAAAATTGGAAAGCAATTTATAAATTAATTGTAAGTGTTATTGAAAATAAATTTATGATTATCGATTCTGTGTGATCTTGATTCACAAGAATGGATTAAATCCATTTATCTTCCTTTTTAACCACCTGGTTATCTGGAAAAAGTTAATTAAGCTGTAGAATTTTGTATTGTTTCAGGTTTACATTCATTTGTTTTTACTACTCTGCGTGTTAATATTTTCTAAAACTACACTGATTTCATTTAAAACTTTTTGATGTTTCAATAAATTGTACTCAATATCTGTCAAGAAAAGTCATTACATTATCCTCAGTGGCGGCTTGTAGGGTAGTGCTAGTGTGCCATGGCACCACCAATAAAAAGGAAGGAAAAGAAAATTTTCACCACAAATGTGTATAAAATATTTCTGCAAAATATTTTTCTTTATAATAATTTGAAAAAGCACAGAGCCCTTTGATGCACTATCAATACTCTCTTCAAATTCACAGGGTGCAGTGCCATCTGCCAGTCTCCTAAACCTCTGAGCCACCTATGGATTGGCACTGTCTAGGTCCATTTAACCCTGCATGAAGAACTCTCAGTTAGTTTGTATGCTCTCTTATAGACAACAGTGCCACAATTGAAGTAGCACAGAAGTTCACGTTGTCCTCCACAGAGTGCACTAATGGCACTACCTTCATCATGCAGATTATCTCTCGCTCAGAATGATCTCGATGCCTTGGTATTTCGTACATCTTTCCTTGTGTTTCGCACATGGAGAAGCTCTGTTTGCCATGGGCATAAGTCTTCTCTTCTTCCCATATCTGACTTTTGATCAATATTTTTTATTAACATCGATGTTATAATTTTGAACATTGTTTTGTTATCAATGTCACATCACTAACTGGCACCACCAATAGAATTCTGTACCAGCCGCCACTGCTTTTCCTCCTTATATGATAGAAAAAGTATTGGAATTACCTCAACAAAATTCTCTTGAAGTTTGAGTCGAAAAATCTGTGATAAGCCACATCAAAAAATAAAAATTCAAACTTAAACATAAATTGTAAATTCTTGCCACATGGCCCAAAACCGAAGCAATGAAGTGGGAAAATCGCAGCGTTGGGAAAGAAAGTGCTCTGCGGAAAACATGTTTGACAATTATAGACATGACTTTCTCAAGAGCACTTTCAAAAACATATACATACATATATATATTATACCATTTTCAAAGAGAGAGAGAAAAAGAGAGAGAGAGAGAGAGAGTGTGTGTGAGTGCGTGCGTGCGTATATATATATATATAGACACACACACACACTTTGAAAATGGTCTCCAATCCCTTTTGAGGACAGCTCCTCTGTTTGATATACCATTCTCAGTGCTGGTGATTACACAAGTGTCACAAAACACTGCATTACACTGCTGAAAGTACGAATTTACAGGAAATTTCAAGTTATACCATATTAATGCAGGATTCTGGGTGCAGATTTTGCTTGCCCCTCAAATCTTCACTGAAAAATGTAGCTTTTCTCACATTACAGCATTACATCCGCACATTTCATTATATTCTCTCTCTCTCTCTCTCTCACACACACTCTCACTCAGTAAATGGTCTATACAGTAAACTGCAGCAAGGACCATTTAATCTCGAGAAGAAGTAACTTTTTTCACCTACCACTACATTATTGAGTCAATAATACAAACTATATCTGAAGGTTTTTTTTTGCATGCAATGTAAGTTTTGTTACAACGATAAAACTTTCATAAAATTAACTTTCCATTGAGATCTTGAGTTATAACTATTGAAATGAGATACAGAGCAGTCATGTGTAGGTACTACAGTTGCTCATAATTTTATCTCATTATTGCTTTCACAGGCTCATAAGCTTTCAAAATTGAAAAATTCTTATAATACCGGTCCAGAGGTTATCCCTGAAAACATTTTGAAAGACTGTACCTCTGCATTTGTTATGCCTCTGACTATACTTTATGCTAAATCTTTAATATCAGAAATACTTCTTTTGAATTGGAAAACCGGTTACATCACTCCAGTATTTAAGAAGGAAAATAAAAACGATACTAGTAATTATAGACCAATTAGGTCATAATCAAATAGTTAGGTACAAAAACTATAAACCTTGTTCGATATCAGTTACATCAGGAGTACCATAGGGTTCTCATTTGGGTCTTTGGTTATTTTTCATATTTATTAATGACATAATTAGTGTGATTAAAAAACAGGTCTTTTATTTTATTTGCTGATGATTGTAAGTTTCGGAAGGTGATATCTGACACAAATGATGCTATATTTTTACAGCATGATTTGAATAGTCTTGTACAGTGCTGACCAGAAAATTGTATTCATTTGAATATAAATAAATGTTGCATTGTTGTAATTTGGGGTTATTTTAACTAATGTTAAATTTTATTTTAACAAACTATATTATTGATAGATCACACTTGTGGAGAGTGAATCTGAAATAAAAGATTCGGGCATTATTGTTGATAATAAAATGTGTTTTGATCAACATATTGATTATGTAATAAATAGTTCTTACAAATTTTTAGGTTTTGGAAAAAGACAAACATCCAAATTTACTTCATTAAATGCGCTTTTAATATTACACCTATTTAGATAAATCTAAATCCATGTATTGTTCATCAGTATGGTCTCTACTATCAAATTAAAAAGATTGAAGGGGTTCAGCACATATTTTTCTCATATACAGCGTATAAGGCTAATTTTGAAAATCCCAGGTATAAGTTAGTCATATTTAGTAATTACATTACTACTTAGTAAATACTAAATTACTGAATATACCATCATCAGAATCTGCATCAGTGACTGACAAATGAAGTAATTACTCATGTATAAACTTACAAGGTTGACTGATCGTGCTGCATTAAAGAATCTAATTACCGAATATTCAAATCCAAGTATAATTAGAAATGTTAAGTTACTTCAAGAAAATGTTTGTAGATCTTCAAGTTATGTACGTCTCTGCGATTCTCATACTTGCTAGAATTGCAAATGGTAATACAACATGCAGCAATTTGAGGTTTAATCTACACTCATTTTGTTAAGCTATTAAACATCGTTTATATAATTATTGTTAAATTTTTACTTCCCCGTATAAGTACATATATACAGAATAATAGTGTTCTTTTTTTCAAAATGTCCTAACATCCGTGAACACTGCTAGCGCCTAAAGCACATGTACAATCTCTTCCAAGTTGAAGAAACTCCTGTCCATCTGGCTCTAGTTTAAGCCTATGAAATTTCGAAAAACATTCTTTAAAATTTGGGGGCACTTTACATGAAGCCCCTCGGAGATTTTCAAAATTTTCTCAAAATTTTTTCTTTAAATTTCTTGTAATAGAGTAAAATGCACTTATAAAGGTGGCTTAGGTCTGATTTTCAGGGTTAACTCTGAATTTTCGAAAATTGCAAAAATCTGAATTTCTTTCGGCGTCTTCCTACAACTACAAAATAAAAGACAGATTTCGCCTTCAAATGAAAGTTGTAGACCATAAATAGTTCTTTCATAAAGGTCATACAGATTTTCTTGGAAATTTTAGTAGTTTTCGTGCAATATTTGCAATTTTAAAAAATTACAAAAACAAGATTTTCTCAAAAACGGCTCCAAATTTTTGGTAGCAGTGGTGCCAAACAAATTCTATATTATGACATAAACGCCATATTGCTCTATTCTTTTGTTTTTTCAAAAATTACAAAAATGTAATTTTTTTTACTTGTCTTCCACATTGGTAATATTTACATTAGAGGTGGTTTCTTCACATTACTGTATTTATGAGTACATGTGCATTAAATTTCGCACTTACAGTAATGCTTAATCGCCATTTTCTTCAAAACCGCTTCAGATCTTCCATTGAAAATTTCTATTTAGGACAAGGTTTTACTCTTTAATATTCTTGAAGTAATATTTTGGCTGTACTATTAGGGAAGCAAAAAGTTGAGAAAATGTCAAAAAAATGTACTTTGGGTGACGATAGATGCCAGCTGGCTAGAGAATGGAGCAAGACCTAGAAGCCAGACCACACCAGGGAAATTAAAAAAAATTATTACGAGAAAGTCTGTGCCATTCTTCACCACCTCTAGTTATTTTCATTTTCTCTTGTGGCCCAGATCTTGATTGAACTTGAAATCTGGACATTTTATAAGTATCAACAACCTATAGGACCTTGCATTTTGTCTTTCTCTGTAAGCACAGGTGTAATACCATGAAAGAAGGGTTGAAGTTAGGCACCAAGGTCAGAAAGTGTAAAAACCGCAAAGAGAGAAAGCAAAACTGCAATTTGTTTTTCCTCCATTGATGCTGACAGATTTTCTCTGATCATGAAGAATCCTATCCCTCACCTGGGAAGGACCTTAAACTCGATTCAAAATTATTTTTCCTTTACATCCATTTTTAATGTTTATTTGTGATAATTTATAAGCCTTTGTGCATCCTTATCTTACATTTGGAATAAATGCTCTTTTGCACGCATCATTCAGTAAAAATAAACAGACTATTTATAAAGTATATCAATGCAATATTGATTTTTTGTCATTACTACTGAAAATATATTGCAACATAAAGAAAAATCTTTAATAAAAACTCCTCCCTGTTTTGACACTGACAATAACAATACTGAAATATAAGATTCTATTGTATTAAAAATGCTTTGTATCCTGGAAGTACAAATGTCTAGGGGTGGTCTGAAAAGTTCTCAACCTGATATGGAATATTAAAATTTATATGTACAAAAATATTTTTATTTTTCAAGTTGATGTCCCTTAATACTACTACAACCTAATACTTTTATCAACCAGTGCTCCAATGCTCTTATCTCATCTCTGTATTGTTCTGGAAGTGCTGCAAAATACCAGTCTACAGCTGCAATGGCTCCTTCATTGGATGAGAAACACTGACCAACGAGGTAAGTTTTGAGAACAGAGAGAAGTTTGAGGGAGCCAAATCTGGGGTATAGGGTGGATGCTCCAGCACTTCATAATGCAAATCTCTCAATATTCCCAGTGCCAAGACACTTGTGTGGGGATAAGCATTATCCTGATTAAAGATGATTAGCTTGCTTCTGAAGACCATGTTACTTTTCACGAATCTTCGCATTGACACTTGTTAGCAGGTTAGAATAATATTCACCAGTTATTGTTGAACCTTTTTGAACATCATCAATTAAGATTGTCTTTTGCATCCCAAAACCCTGATGCCATGACCTTTCATACAGATAGCACTGATTTGGCCTTCTTTGGAGCTGAAGAACCGAATTCTGTCAATTGCTTGAATTGTTGCTTAGATTCTCAAGAGTGTAATGATTAGGGAATGGATTTCCCTGTATTTTCACGTGTTTACAGGAACTACATGCCCGCATTCAATTACATTTTCTAGAGTTTACAAGACATTCTGAATGAATTAGAACTATTTTTATTTTACATATTTGGGTATAATTACATATTTTTACATATTTTACATATTACGATACATTTCTTACATATTTCGCTACAGTTGAATATATTTATACAAACGGAACATTTCAGATGCGCGTTTCCAATATTGGTTACGAAATCATCTTTCTTACAAATCAAATGTAATGCTGTTGCGTTTCTATTACCACCATATCTCCGCCATGAATTGTCAAACTTACCCGTCACCCTTCTGCTTACTTGAGAGTCAAGGATGAGTGGATTTTAATGAACAAAAGTAATTTCAACCACGTGCTTGGTCATGTTTCAAACTGCACATTCATTACTCAATTGAAAACTAACAAATATTTTTGTACAGAAAATTGTCTTACCGTGTTGTTCAATTTGGAGGGTGGGATATATATACCCTATAACCATCTCCCCTGGGATCCATTACTACTACTATTCGCTTGTACGGTACTACTATTCACTTGTACACCGGCTCCTTGTAAACATATATAATGTGAACGTATTTTATATTTTGAATAAAATTCTTATATGTGGTGAAGTCTAGTGTACAATTACTTCAGTAGAGATAGAACCTACTTTCAACCACTCCAAATCCTTAAGAACTGATAGGCGACGTTCTATAGTCGGAAAATACTAGTAGAGAACAATTTTAAGCACAATAACGAATTTTTATTTTACATATTTTCTATTTTTTCTTACATGTTTTAGAAAAAATAAGTACATATATATGTACATATTTTGCATTTTTTATTACAACAAATTCTGTTCCCTAGTAATGCTGAATCCAAATTTCATCCACGTTCACATATCGACGCAAAAATTCCTTTTTGTTTTTCATAAAACGTGCCAAGCATTGTTCTGGAAGTTTCGTGCGAATGCGTTTCTGATCAGATTGTGAGGAGACATGACACCATGTTGCACAAAGCCTTTTCATATGCAATTCTTCATGTAAAATGTGGCCTATATGCTACTTTGAACTTCCTACTCTCTCAGCACTTTAATTCACCTTCGTAAGCCGATCTTCCAAGGCCATATCATGCCCTTTTTCAATAATTTCTGGTGTTGTCACACTTTTTGGATGTCCTTCACATGGATCATCTTGGATGCTGACCCAGCTACCCATTTGTTCACGTTGGAAAATAAGGGGCAAGTCACCATACACTTTTAATATCCTTGAATGAATTTCGGTCAGCATTAAACTCAGCTCTTTGACGAACAACTTTATCACTGCACGATACACCAGTTTCCCCACTTCCATGATTACACACATCATACCTGATTCAAACACTGGTCAACAGCCAACCTTTAGATAGAATTATTAGAAATTTGAAGTGGAGCCTTCTGAAAGTAGTTTCAATGTTTAAGCACAAAATAATGCGGGTCATACTGCAATTTATGGGCAAGACCAAGAACTTTTCAGACCGCCTCCATATTTAATATGTAGGTAAAACAAAACACAGAGACAATTGAAAAGGATGACTTAAATATATTTTATTAATTATTTGTACTTAGCACCTGAGTCAACAGTTGACATTTGGAATTGAACACATTACAAAAATAAGGTGGACAATTTGTACGAACATTTTAGGAACAATTAGTACCCAATGGATTTCCATAGGCATGTCATCAGAAAACACATTTGAGAAAAGACATCACAAAGCTACTTCATGAATATTTATAAAAAAATGAACACAATCATCATATATCTCATCATGTACATACATGAAAGAGTTTAAACAAAAAAGTACAATAACATAAAAAACAAGTACCTGAATGATAAGAGAAATCATCAGTACCTAATTGATTGGCACATTGTCAAAGCATTTCCGATTGGGAAAAGAGATCATTATACTCCGGGTGTCAAAAATTTTATGATGCAAAATGATATGAAAAATCTGTATACGAAAAGCAAAATCTACTTGCAAGGAACACAAAAGATATTATCAAATATCTCAAGGTTCATGTTTCTTGAAACCCTTAGGATGAATCATTATTGGGTGATTGGGATGAATCGTTGCTAGACACTTGGGATGCATCCTTTTTAACATTTTCGCCAGGAAGAGGAAGATGTTTCCAGTCAATAGGTTTCTTTCCAGCTTCTTTCAGCAGGCGATTGCACGATGAGAAGTGCTTGCAGCCAAAAAAGCCCCTATGCGCAGACAAAGGTGAAGGATGAGGAGCTTTCAGGAGATGGTGCTTCTTCTGCAACATAAAATAACATTGCTGAAATTGTCGTCATGAATTCACAGCGCTTAAACATCCACTGCTTGACATGTGAAATGGATATTGAAAAGGATTGATTGATTGAGTTTAAGCACGCTTCAACAGCTACGGTCATTGGCGCCCGTGTCAAATTATTTGAAGACCAGTATGGACTGTTGCAGTATCAACATAAAAAAAATTAAATGGAAAGCAAAAGTAAAACAGCAAAGGAATGTGTCCTAATAAAAGAGGGTTTGGCAGAAAAGAACCAGATAATTAATTTAAAACCTTGGACTTCAAGACAAATAATCGGCAATATCTTCTTCTCTCAGATAAGGATGTAGGAAGTCTCTCATAAAATGCTTGCAGAGAGAATATTCGTCATTTCTAAGAATCTCTGCTAGTGTGCAAGCAAGTTGGTGCCTTTGGCGGCTCTCTCTTATCTTATCACAGTGCAAGAGAACATGCTCCATGGTAAGATCTATTTTGCAGTATTCGGATATACGGGAGTGGGTCCCCACAGAGGAAATATCTGTGGGAGAAATGGCAATGACCGATCCGAAGGTGAAGAAGCTTTTGGAATCACTGCAGATCATTATTTTCCTTAAGGCTAAATGTGCTGACACTAGTTCCATTTGTCGCCACCATGTGGCAGCACCAAAATAAGCAAAATTTACTAGACCGATAACGTCTGAACGAATTGTCCGATTTTCGATCTGTAAACGGCTTTGGACTCCTTTTTAAAATAAAATTCACGCTACGATGCCGTTTTTTCAAAAAATATTTCAAAAAAAAAATTTAAAATGATCTCATAGTTCCGGGAAGAAATTAAAAAATGTGGGCTTATAGCGCGATGACGACGTGCTTCCTGAATCCAACGCCGTGTCAATCATGCAAATCGGATGAATAGGAGCGGCGTAAAGTGAAATTTCGGAAAAAATACCTGACCCCCCCAGTTGCGTCACCCGAACCTCGACGCGGCCGGACGGCCAAACCCGGCGGCCTGCGGCTCGGGAGGAGGCCGTGCTCTCAGGCAGGCAAGCCGGGCAGTCGCTTTATGGTTTCGTCCCTTTCAATCTCAATATATTTTTCTCCACTTATCAAACTAGTGATGCTGTAACACAACCAAACGGTCTCAAATCATCTGTAATAGTCGTATAAAACGGTATATCTTGTTCACATACTTCCGTCTTCATACCATCAAAAAGTTATTTGAGGCACTACTCAAAATATCAATTCCGATTTGGAAACTGATTTCAAAAAGAAAATTGAACTAATTGTGTAGATATCACCAATATTCCATGTCCTAACATCTTATTTTACAGGGAACATATACACAGAACCCTCAACTCTCAAGTCACCCATTCCCTTCGACCCGGGTCGCCACGAACGGCAAATGCATGGGTGAGCGTTCAGCATACAGAGAAGGCCAGTGAGGAAGATAAAAGAGTGAAAAAGAATTAAGTGTGACATGAAATGAGAAGCAAGAAGATGAAAAAAATTAAGAAAGGAACATTTGAGAGCCTTCTCTGCATCCCCTCCGTCAGGACATGGACGAACCCAGTTCGATAGGCTGAAAAGGAAGAAAGCACTCAAATGAAGGGGAGAAAGGGCACAACCCAATAGATCTGGCAAAACCAAACAACAAACTGGCAAACCAAGTGGCCTGAAAAAAGAAAACTCCTTTCTCAACAACAAAATTTGAGAGAATAGTATTAGAACCCTGAAAGGCTAGGCTACTAGATGTTAAAAATGGTCATTTATGGACAAATGTAATATTTATGACCTAAAACCTAAGTATTAATCTTATCATAAAATAGGAGACGAAAGAAAGAAAATTAAATACAATAAAGAGTGAACAGGTAAGATACTGATTTTGAGAAATAACAAGGCAAAGTATCATGGAGTTCTTGTCGAAGTCTTGGGCAATGTCCCCTGTACATGAGCAACAAGACTGAGAGAAATAAATGGATTGTAGTATAATCCATGTACTCAAATTAAGTTTACTTTTTTCACATTGTTATTCTACTAGAAATAATATAATTTTGTCATTATATGTTTCCTATATCATATGGTTTATTGTTTCGGGCTCTCATACGACAAGGTAGAACCAAATAAATACTGCTTGAACTAATGCCTTCTTTTTTCCTTTCTTCTATAGTGACTCCTATTACAGTTGACTCCAGTTGTAGTGAAACCTTGGTTATAGTCCTGTTTCACTTATATAACAAATAAACACAAGAAGATTCGGTTATGTGAACCTGAACCTTGGCTATAGTGAACATGGGAAATACAAAATGTCCAGGAAATTAATTCCTTCCTGGAAAAGAATACATTGTCTCAGTGCAATAAACTCCTAAATCGGGCATCTTGGTAAAAATTGGCCAAAGGTCATAATCAAAGAAGTCTCCGAGGTGGGGGTAGCAGACCAGGAATGGGAACTTGACAGTGGACAATGCAGAATCAAGTATGGAGAGAGCACGAACTCTGGAGACAGATCTAGAGAAATTGCTAATAATAAAAATGTATGAAGGAAACAACAAAAATAATAATTTTTTTTAAGGACAAATAGATATATTGAAATTTTGAGCTCATGCTGTTAATGCACTTTGCTGTATCACTATATTAATAAAATAATTCATTGTCGAGAAATTCTATTTAATTTTGACATCATCAGATATAGTAAACCCAAAATGTTAGTCCCCAGAAGTTCTCTATAATTGGAGATGATTATAACTGCATTTACAGGTAATGAGAATCAAATGCAAATTTTTCAAATTTCAAAAATTTTTGGTTTTCTAAGGTTTCCCCCCAGCATTTTTGCAATGAAATTGCAAGCTTCATAACTAAATTATGATATACTAATACAGCACATAATACACATATACTAATATGGCACTTAATCAGCTTTTAGGAGCAATTGATACTGAACAACCTGCATTGAAAAGAGAAAACATGACTCCATTAAGCCCTCCTCCTCTGCGTTCTTACTTCTCACACAAGATAAGTCATTCTGGGAATTAAAAAAAACAGCATAATCTGCACAAGATATCCAAGTTGGATCAATTTCTTAAGCTTCTAAGCTATCAATAAGCTTGCCCTTGGTAAGTCTATCACTTAATTAATCCAGAGGGAAAATCTACTTGTTTGCATTAGCCTGAAGAAAAAAGCAAAATTAATGGAGTTTGGATGTGAATAACAACAGACCTGTTCTGATCCAGAGCATAACAAATCAGTTGTCCTGCTAGTCTCCTACAACCAAAGTTTAGAAACTGCGATCCACATTTCCGTGCAAATTGATTATATAGCATTTCTAAGAGCGTCAACTTTGGTCATAAGTAAGTAAATAAGTAAGTAAGTATTGGTTAAAGGCATTTTATATCCTGGAAGGTGGATTGATTGAATGATTTTTTCGTGTTTCCAGGCACGTCAACTGCTTTGGTCATTAGTCCCGTTAGTGTAGTGCATGTTTCCCCCCCCGGAAGATGGCGGTGATCTTCCCTCGCTGGATGGCAAGATCTGGCACCGACCTACCATCGGCTAGTGGGGTTTCCCCCTAACCAGGACTCTCCCACCAACGGGGCTCCGCCCCAGCCGGGACAAGTTCTAAGTTCCCGACCAGTCTCCCGGAATATGTGGTAGTGTGGTGCATGTTAGTGTAAGTGTGTGTGTAAGGGGAGAGATTAGGACAAGGAAGAGGAAGGAAAGATCGTGCGCGGTCCG
This sequence comes from Teleogryllus occipitalis, assembly GCA_011170035.1. Classification (NCBI taxonomy): domain Eukaryota; kingdom Metazoa; phylum Arthropoda; class Insecta; order Orthoptera; family Gryllidae; genus Teleogryllus; species Teleogryllus occipitalis. The sequence continues at coordinate 597,290 of BLKR01000005.1, read as the reverse complement.
TGGCCCGTTTGGTCCGGCATACGCCTGGTGTTAATCGGAGAAACCACGGAAAACTACCGATCAGAGCAGTCGGCCACTAGAATTCTCCTCCAGACAGCGACTGAATGGAAGGTGGAGGAATCTCTTCCCCACTAGAACACAAGATCAGACACTGATCTACAGGTCAGCTTACAGGGATTTCCCCTCTTCAGGTACTATCACTCCAGCTGGGACAAACTTGAAACCAACAACATGTAATGTAGAGTGTGCATGCGTGTGCACGCTTGTGCTCAGAGAGAGAGAGAGAGAGGAGACAAGGATGAGGAAGGTGTGCTTGCGTGTGGTCCAAAGCCTAGGTTGCTAAGGTGCAGCTCCAGCACACACTTAACCTGAAACCACAGATGTGAATTTATGTTACGCAACTACAGACATGGAGTCAAACTGACTGTGCATGCTTCCTTGAGGATTTATGTCTTACTAATTTACTTTTTCAAATTATTTTTTTGTGTACATTGTGAAGTTACTTTTATAATAATAAAAATTGTTTTAAAAACTTTTTTGAGATAATGATAATAAATAATTATTTGCTTTTTAATTGCCTCTCTGTAGTCGAGTAGATTAAATATTTAATGCCAATATAATGATTAAATACATTTAAAATAATTTTATAAACACTTTTCATGTTTTATTGCTTTTAGGATTGGTATATATTGTTGATAAACATTGTCCACACATTGTCCATGCTTTTTTACAAGAGCAACAAATAGAGCAGTATTTTCTTGTTGATAGTTTTCCATCCTCTTTTGCCGTTTCCTTCTCTTCTCTACCTAGTATTTTCTTAATTCAAATTCTGATTTGTTGAAGATGTATGATGGTCAATCTCCTTTCTAATTCTTTGGTAAGTACATACAAATTCCTTAGCTAGACTTTTTATAAAATCCAGCCTTGTTACTGATGCCATTAGCACTTAACGAGAAAAATGTCAAGATAATGTACAGTACAATGCTCGAAAAATAAAAAATATATGTAAAATAAATATAACTCTCATGGCACAAAAAATATTACATACATGCCTGCCTTCCGCAGTGTCAACAAGTAACATTTTTCTTGTCACGTGTTCACAGAAGCGGAGTACAACTGACTCCATAATGCGCAGAGCTACTTTTAACAGAAAATAAATCTGATAAATCAATATGTATGAAATCGACAATCGGCATATGCAATAATGAAGAGTTCGATTAAAGGTACTGCAGTCCTGGTGAAAATAGCATAAGCGTCAAAATAATAAAATTAAAATATAGAAGAGAGTGGAGTCAGTTTGACTCCCGTCTGTGGTTACGGGTAAATATTGATTGGAGAAACAATGAAAAACTACCGCTCAAAGCTGCTACTTAAATTCTCCGCCACTATCAGGACTCAAAAGGTCTCCTCGTCAGCAATGCTGCTTACTGTGCCATTGCAGTCCATATGCACAAAATCCAGAGTTTAACAACAGCACTTTGTAAGCCAGAAACGTGCAATTGTTTAGAAGTAACATTCCACTGTGATATACCTGTGAAAGAATATCAAAATCTCGCAGAACATGCGCACGCACAGCCCCCCCCCACACACAAATTTTTTTGCAAAGTGAATATAATAAAATCAGGACTAATATTTCTTTTAATAATATACAAGAGCTAATGATAAATGCAAACACATCAGAAGTATTATCATGTACCAATAGAATTCAAGTTAATCAAATACAAAGCCCACTCAATTGGAAGTACAACTTACTGCCCAAAAGTTAAAAAAATATTCAAAACTGAAAACAGGTGAACTGTCTTTGGTCAAGATCTTTTAGCTGTCTTGATTAAAGGAATTTAACATCAAAAGAATTTCAGATGCCTATGCTATAAATGGAGGGGAATCCACTAAGAACAAAAAAAGGAATATGAGACACGTTTACATGCTCTCAAACATTTACTTTACCCAAGTTCTGACAGTCTTAACATGTTAGGACTTCCAATGAATGCAGCATCATGCCGAAAAATGCTAACATACAATTTCCTTCACAAATATCAAACAAAAACTTCTTTAACAGAGTTGTTTATGAATGGAACCCTCTATCACCTGTCATTATTAACTGAAGGCACTGTCCAACAATTCAAATCAAAACTAAATGATTACTTACAATCAAATTTACATCCTTTACTGCTTTGTGACCCAGTGGAAAAGACGTACATGGCACACAGCTGTTAATTTTCCTTCTTTGTTATGGTTCCTGCCACTTTGTCTTACGAAAACTCTTTTCTGTAAATAAGTTATTCTCTGGCATGTGCCTCTACTCCATGGGGCAACTCATAAAAATACACATGGTACAGTAATACTGTATTACTAATGAGACAATATTTTGAAACTGATAGTCCATTGTAATTCTGAAATAAATTTCATATGAAGATGTACCATTCAGAACATTTAGAAACTCTTATCTGTGACCCCAAAGTTAAAATATTTGCTTTCAGCTGACTGGTTTCTTATAGCTTCCCCTTTTGCAATCTCTGTCTTGTGGCAGGAACCTAATATTTTAACACCTTCCATAATGTAATCCAATAAAAAGTGAAAACTAGTTTCATTCAAACACCAAAGCTATGAAATTAAATACTTCACCTTGTCTACGATAACTGCTTTCTTTTGAGCATAGGCACCCCACAGAAGGAAAACCAGGCTGTGATTGCGAGCACTCAAGGTACGAATAACAGCATCTGTCAGTTGTTCCCAGCCTTGATCTTTGTGAGAGTTGGCAGCATTGCACTGTACTGTCAGACAAGCATTCAAGAGAAGCACTCCTGCAAAAAAAAAAGTAACAAAAATAAAACATACATCTTGAACAATTGAAAAGGGCCACGATTGATTTTGATTTGATTTAATTTTCAACAAAAACAGTAGAAACTGTAAATGATGTCCGGGGAGATGTTTAATTCGCACATGTTTTCTTAAGGTCCAGAATCCCTACCCCACCCCTTTACTGATAAATAGAAGTACTACCAACAAAGGGAGGTAGGCAACATTTGAAAAATATAAATTTTCACACCTGAGTCATAGAAAACTTTCTTACATTAGTACATCTATTACAGATTTGAATTTACAGTATTGCTAACAAGATAGCAACCCAAAGCCTTGCCTTCAAACTTAACACAACTAGCAAAAGAAAAGCTAAATTAAACTTGTGATTAGTGAAGCTGCTTTGTGTCCAGAAGCAAAACTAGGAATGATCTCAGCATTTGCTCAACTGGATGAAAAACCTGAATGAGATGGGATTCATTGACCCAAAAGATGAAGTACATTACTTGTTACAGGCACATTGTCTTTAAAATTATACAATACAACTGTAAACTAATGAATTATCATTGTTAAAATAAATGTTTTTTTTTTCTTTTTGATGGTCAATAGAGACTCTTAATTGAATAGAAACACTTCTGCAATAGGAAAGATTTTACTAAGCATTAGAATTCTGCTTGAACTTGTGATAAATGAGAACAGCATAGGGCTTTTTGATATTATGCGATTTTGGAATGTCTGCACCACATTTAAATTTCTCTTTCAGAGAATGGATTTTAATATTCTCCCACACTTTTCAGCATGATTTGTAGCCTCATCTAGCTTGCAAAAGAATACAATTCACAAAGTGATGCAGTCTTTGGTGATGTGCACCAAGCTTTAAAATTTGTCACTGGCCTTTACCGATTGTAAATTATGTATACAAGAAAATAAAACATTTAAATAAATAATACCTATAGAAATTTCAGATTTTGAACAAAAATTCTACAATTTTTCTAAATTGTCAAGGTTTGCAGGCCATTCTGAACATGATTTAGACATGGGTGAGCAAGTCCTGCACACTGATTTTTACTCATTCTTCACAGTATCAGTTCATGTCACGAACCACATGACCACAACATGGGAACATCGCTTGAAAAGCCAGACTAAAAGCTTGCCACCATGTTGCATGGAGAGCAAGAGCTGACAAAAAAATTGAAAGTGGCATAAAATGACAATTTTCAAGTGAGATCAGCCAAAAATAACACAATGGAGGTGTGTCATTGAAATAAAAGACGGAGTATTAATTTTTTTATTCACCCTTTGTACTGCAGGAATATCTGCTTAGGGTTACAGGAGGTTAGGACTGCTGTCCATTAACCATTTTGGCATTCAAAGATGGAATATTAATTTTAAAAAAAAAGAAAAGAAAAGAAAAAAGAAGTTTCACATACCTGTTTCAATGGCTTGTAACAAGGTAATAATTTTGGTATCTGCCTAAATTTAAAATTCCCGCTATTATTGTAATGCAAACTGGTGCTCATAAGCATAAGTGCTCAAGCTCATAAGCAGATGTCAGAAACTATGTGCAATAACTTAGCCATCATGATCCTTACAGATCTATGATCTTTACAGATGTCAGAAACTATGTGCAATAACTTTTCATCATGATCCTTACAGATAATTGTGGAGTGAAGGTAATATCACTATTAAACACATTAATATTTCATACCTTGCTCTGCCCATCCATCTAAGCAACCATGATTGGGACGAACAAATCCGGGTATATCAGTTTCTAACTCTTGATACATGTTCACCAAACTAAAACCAAAAACAAGTATTTTGATATTATTCATAAATTCATGATGGACAAAACGAACACTAACATGCACAACTTTAAATATCTTATGCTTTACCTAGGAGGAGGCTGGATTCCTGCAGGTACGCTGAAGCTAAGGCCTGCAACAAAGAATTCTGTAAATAAGTAAAGAAACATACAAACAAACAAAACTTTATGCGACTTCACCTGAGAACATTTGCATGAAGAATTGACAAAAGTGTATAGCCGAGTTGTGCTGAAGATTATAAATTTACATCTGCATGTTTTCTACCAGTAATTCATGTATGGTCCACATAACCCTTTTTACATGCAGACTAAGTACACAATGTTATTTTTGGAGATTATTTAATATTTTACATCAAATAATTTTAGAAAAGGTTATATTGAGTAGGACATGGGAGCACTTACATATTTGAAATTTAATGTTTGAATCAGCAAATCAAACAAAGACTATAAACATTTTACTAATGTTTTGCCAGATTTACATTATTTGCATTACGCAATTTAGCAGATTTTGCAGATTTACATTATATATTACGTTATTTTGCCTCATAAACAAGGCAAAATAATGTAATAATTAAAAAAAGAAAATTTTTAAAAATTAATTTGAAATGAAACCACAAAAAAAGTTAAATGGAAACTGAAATGAACAGCAAAAGCATTCAAAAGGTACCAACACATAAAATGAAACATGACAGAGCAAGTAACTTGAAAACATTATTTAATATATGTTATTTTAAGGTCATCTGTTTGTCATGACAATTTGGAACCATAGCCAGAGTTGCACAATTAATATTAACATATAACAGTTACAGACTTATTACATACATACTAATTAAACAGATATAATTTATTCAGAAAAGTTACATAAATCATTAGGCGTAAATTATAAAATACACACTAAGTTAATAGTTACAATAGAAGTCTCTAATAGTCTCTAATCTCAATTACAATTACACAGTTAATTACTATTACAATCAATTTTCATTTCCTTTATGATATATTTGAATATCAACAGGGAAAACATACCGTTTATAACTCTTCCAAGGAATACAGAGCTTCTTTTTATTAGGTAATTTTGTTATACATAGCAATAGGTAACAGATAAGATTATTTCCTTTTATAGGACAATTTAAAGTACTAAATTATAATATAAATCTATAAGAATTGAACGATATGCGCCTTAGCTTTGATAAAACATTTAAAGAAAGTACTCTTCAAGAATAATTCTTCTGGGAACATGTGGATTAGATTCTCCAACACCGTTCTGTGAGGTGGGAAGTGGCTTTAGTTGGAAAAAACCTCCAACAAGAAGAGTTGCAACCCCACATTTTTCTTTAACTTTTAAATTTTATTGCTTAATAGATTTTGTTAAATACTATGTCCTTGGATGAAAGAACCAGACAACTGTATGTTTAAAGATTCTTTTTACGAAACACAGTAGAAATTTTCAGCATATGAAAATATTTTTAAGAGTTAAAAGCCACAACTATGCCACATTCAGCTAGTATTTGTTTTTTGGTCGGGAATTAGTCATCTTAGGACCATGTGTGAATGAACAACTTAACTTATAATACTTTATTAACTTAATAACACTTGGGGTCCAGCATTTCCATGCTGAATCCATTTTCACACCCAAGGTTGTTAGTCTTGGGTGGGGTGGGGTGTGGAGGGTGGGGGTGAGGTATGATATGATGATTAATGAATGGACAATTACAAACAGATACGCAAAAAGAATCCATGTTCCAGGTGGGAGGTGAACCCGCGACCCTTCTGGCACGAGGCAGCTATGACTCTTCAACCTTAGCAACCTTGGCTATCCAGGCCGGCTTCAGCTATTAATTATTATCATGATTATTACAAGTGACCTGCAGCAGCAGCACCAAAAATGCTGCTTACAAGTTCGTGGAAATCACCATTTTTATTGCTGCAGGCCTCTAAAATTCTCGTCAATATGCTTCTAAGCCAGCATGGAAATCTATGAAAACTTTTTTAGAAATCACAGGAAGAAGAGAAAGTTTCTGAAGGCACCTAACTCAATAATACACTTTAAAGACAAATGTCTTTATATATGGTGGACAAATTGGCTGGAGCAAATACCTTAGAAATGGTTTGAGGGGACGAGATTTGTGCCAAATCATTGTCAATAATAGAGGAAATAACATACATTGTATTCCATACATTTTTAATTTTCCAAGATATTGACCTCATTTTGATTTTTTACATATATATTTCACCACCATTTGTAAGTTTTCGAAAAGATAAACATAATTATATGAGTATTGATAATATTAAAAGAAAACTTAGAAAAAATGTGTTCCAATTATGTATGTAGTAGAGAAGTAGCAGATTAACATAATGAAGTTTTTGCATTTCCGGTCCAAATTGAAAATGTTTAATTATTTTTGTATTTTTCTGAGTATCTAACATTGACTCTTCTCACACGGCCAGAGGCTGCTTAGTTTTCTGTTGTAGGCGAACATTTGATATTAGCAACATAGCTGATGATAATTTATTAGCCAACAAACGTGTAAATGATTCAAGCATCATCCATATGTATGAATTTAAGAAAGCGGAATACAAATTAACGAGCTAATCTTGGCGTCTCTGGTGGGATTTTTACATTTATAAGTTTAATTTGAGCTTTGCAACTCACAGACAATTTTAAAAATATTGAAGTTGACCGTCTCGTCCACTTCGGGAAATATTCCATTTGCCTAAAAAGTTACTGTAAATCCTCATACTGAAACTGCACTCCTTTAAAGGACCCAGGCATCATGCTTATTTCAAAAGAGAAACAATACTATTTCAATTATTATTCTTTCACTTCATGACTAAAAGAGTTAAGAATCGGCTGAAAATAAATCTACTCCAGGTTGCAATCAGCTTCCTAAGGAGCAGATGTAGGGACTGTCGGTGGCTCTACAATACTTTGTGCAAAATGTAGACTCTTCCTAATAAAGCAATGTTTTGTTGTTGTTTTTGTCGTTACTGTTGTTGTTGTTGTTGTTGTTGTTGTTGTTGTTGTTGTTATTGTTATTATTCCTCTACTTCACGACTAATGTTATCAATCGGTTGATTATAAAGTCTACTCCAGATTGCAACCAGCTTCCTCAGGAGCAGATATTGGGACTGCCGGTGCCTTCACAGTTCTCTGCACAAAATGTGAGCTGTTTCAAATAAAGCAATCTCTTGCACCTTCCAATCTTTTGAATAACCAAGGAGTTTAGCCAAATTCTTACACAAATTTTGTGGAACAAATCTCAGCGCTCCGATAACTATCGGGATGACCTGCGCTTTTACGCCCCATATTCGGTAGATCTTGATTTTTAACTTTGAATTTAAGACGTTTCTGTGTCTCCTTGGTTACGACGTTTTGATCGCATTTTGGCATAGCAACATCTACAAGTAGACACAATTTTTTCTCCAAATCCCGGATAACAATATCCAGTTTGTTTGCCGCTATCATGCGATCAGTTTGAATTTGGTCTTACAATATCGTACACAGTTCAACAGACATCACCAGTTTTGGTGAGTGTTCGTACCGCTTGGGGCATACTTCGAGGGCAGCACAGATCTTCCAGGGGAGGTAACTACACACCCTGTTGCGTCTTTTCAAGTATTCGGTCTTTGCTAGAATTGGACAAGCTGAGATGATATGATCAATGGTTTCTACTTGTTCCGGGCAAATGTGGCATTTATCACCTTGGGAAATTATATGAACTGCTTTTCATAACGTGTTCTCAACACCTGGTCTTGGGCAGCTATTACAAGTGCTTCCAATTCTAGCTTCATTCTTCCCCTTTTAAGCTACATAAATGATTGATCTGCACCTTGTCCATTCTTTTTAGACACTGTCCATGAAGTGGGTTTGTCACTTCATGATTTCTGTAACATTTTTTGTCTCATTTCATGTTAAGTAGCATCAGTTAGTTAAGTCTGTCATTCTGCGTGTCTTGCAGAATCTTCTTCGCAGTGCTTCTTGCTATACTTACAATGCCTCTATTTCCCATTTTTTGGTCAGATTTCATGACTTGCCTCATTAGTGGGCCATCTTGATGGCTGACTACATACTATCTCATCCCGACTATTGCACTGTGCCAGAAGGCTTTAAAATTGTCTGAGGCCTCTTCCTCCTTTCTCATGTGACACAAAGTCTATATACATCAGCTCGAGGGTGGGTGGCATGATGCATTGTAAGCAATTTTCTGTTTTTTCGATCCACGATCCGAATTTCTTGCTCAGTCCAGATTAGTAACATCATATCGTGTTACTAATATAGCCAGATGAATTTTCATCACTGATGGATGTTTCACTGGGAATCTTCGAGAGGACCATCGTTTCCAAGGATATTAAATGGTTTTAAATGTTCGTCATATGGACAGTTCGATCGAAGAACATGCTCCGCATTTCTCTGAATGTCTGCGAAAAGTCCGGCTGTGATTTTTCCACTGCTGAGTATGTATTGTCGTTGGCTGGCAAGCTTCTTTGCATGGGACGTAGGTCTCGCATTTTGGTTCCGTCCTCTCCATATCTTAAAAGCTATTTCTGAGCCCCTATTTTTCGCTTTTGCGTGGTAAAATCACATCACCTCCCTTTAATTCATCCCGTGTCCATCTCGGACGATGACTTTGAGCTATTGACGACTCTGGGTCCCTGGTACTAACATCCCTGGGATAGCCAGACGTTGGCAAGGTGACATTAGCTCTGTTTCTGTAAAGTACGGAACATTGGTAGTACAAGGCCCGTTAAGATTCATTACATTTCTTGTTCTATCCATTTTGCTCATTGGGTTTAAGTAAAGTTTCGCCAGAAGCAAGTTCGAGTTAACAGATCACAGTTAATCCATAGGTTATTTCTTGTCATCCGCTACTACGACCCACAGTGGCCTCGGGACATCCCCCGCAGGGCCCAGCAAGGGTCCTCCGATCGCCAGTCAGCATTACTAAACCCTACGGGATTTTCACTGATCGCTGAAGGCAGCCTCCTCCACTGGCTAATGCAAGGTTCGAGCCCCCTCTAATCAGTGGCCTGGAGTTTCTCTCCTGAGCCCTTTATGGACCGATATCAGGAAGTCCAAAGGTTCATGGCCCTTCCCACTCTCCTCTGGAGTACTTCTTCGCCTGATCCTCACCTTCAACCAACTCAACATGAGATGTCCTACCAGTAGCTAGGCTACCGCCGACATAGCTCTCAGGCTCATGGGGGTACTCAAGCTCCACCACCAACTACAAGGTCATGTACTACTTCGATAGAATTATCGTTATTCTTCTGTATCTTTTACAACAGGGCCACACTAGGCCAACCTTGTAGAAAACTAGCACAGAGCAATAAGAATAACTCAACGCTACCAGTGCATCGGCGCTAAGAGATTCGTGTACGAAACTAGTAAGTCACTTCTGCCCGAGGCTTACGACGCATCTATGCCCCGCAAGATTCAACACAACCTCGGAACGGCAGGCGAGCTGGTAGAGTAGTCCGAACAGATAGCGGAGCTGAGGAGAAATTGCCTCAGGCACCGACGAAGGGCGCAGAAAGCGAGACATACGAGAAAGGTTGCTGTCCCCAGCACAAGGAGGCGATCGAGCAGAGCAAATCTCAGTGCTGGAAGGCCCTTATTGGCCAAATATAAAGAGATCTACGGGGACAGGGCTACAAGATAGCGACTCGAAATCTAAGGAAGAGGGAAACCTCGATGCAGATTGCTCGCACCTTATTGTGGGCGCATTTCTTCCCCAGACACCCGGAAAGACTTCCAGGCAAGCAAGCTGAAGATATTGTTGACATCCCGCTCTTCAAAGAACGAGAAATCAGATAAGCAGCCGTCAGCTTGCAAATCAGAAACGCCCCGGAACCTCATGGCATCACAACAGAAGTCCTGAAAACAGCGGCGCGAGAATGCCCAAAACTTGTGTTGAGCAAGTACGCCTGCCTACAAGACGGAATCTTCTAAGCGATGGAAAACACAGCGTTTGGTGTTTCCAGTTCAACTGCTGACATTATTGCCGTGTGTGGTATGTTTTTTACCATGGGACTTGATTCCCCCCCCCCGGTTGGCCAGATTCTGTACCGACCTACATGTCAGTATGCGAAGTTATCCTCAGCCAGGTATCTGCACCGGCAGGGAGCTCCTCTCCAGCCAGGATAACCTCTAAGGGGTAAGAATATGACAAGGACAGAACGATCACGCGTCCGTGGCCCGTTTGTTGGGGTTCTGCTCCGGCATTCGCCTGGTGTTGATCGGAGAAACCATGGAAAACTCACAGCAGTCGGTTGCTAGAATTCTCCTCCAGGCAGCGGCAGAACCCGGCCTATCTATGTAGTGTGTGTCGAAAATCCCGCCACCGTCGGAACTCAAACCCTAACACCTCCAGGTCATAGGCATTGCAGTAATATCAACTGATGCACTGAGAAGGCATTATAAATTTCCTCCCCTTTGTGGATTACAAAAAAGTCTCTGGTAACTATAAAAGCTGTGGGATATTATGTATGCCAACGGCTATTCTAGCCATCTAGTTAAAACTATCCAAATCCTATATAAGAATACAAAAAAATAACGTGTAGAGTATTCATAGTTTGTCAACCACAACATCAAACAGGGTTGCCCCTAGCCACCTGTATTATTTAATATTTACATACATTCAGCTATACAAGAAAGCAAACTTCATTATTACCTGGAATAAACATAGGTAATATGTATAAAGTCTAAGCTACTTGCTGCAGAATCCAAGAATGACTTACAAATAGTGGCTATAAACATTTACAAAAAATAAAGGAGCGATAACATGATGTACATTTCTAATATCTAAATTCATGCTAATATTTATTATATCTATATTGATACTAACAGCAATATTTTATCACTGCATTTACTAAACTTTCCAAGAAATGTTTTGAGTTTGACAATAAAATAATATTACAGCCCAAAGGTCTATTCCAACACTCTCCTTGTTTGGTAGTATTTTAAAACCCTTTGCTTTAAGTAACATTTCTACACTGCTTTCTAAAGCAGTGAATTTCTTCTTGCCATATTGAGCTATTAATCTGTAGTTGGTAAGTTTAATTTGTTAATTTCACTGTTCCCACAGCTCAGTGAAAAGACTATGTGTGGATTGAATGTTTTGAAGGAACATACTAATGGAATTACTTTTGTACCATTTGTACTACCACAGAATGTAGGGCCACCAACCCATTTCTGAATTGCTTAATGCAAACATTTTCATTGTTCATATACATTAACAACTTATTTACACCATATTTAATAATACATAATATAGTATATCAATATATCAGAGAATATAGTATATCACAGTACCGGGTGATCAGTATAAAACACAACCCACAGCAGGCAGAGCGAAATGCACTGGCAACCATGTTTGAGCGGGTCGGATAACGGCTGGTGGTTTCAAGCAGGTAAACTGATGCGAAGTACGCTTAATCCCCTCTCCCAATAACGCCACCCTGAGGAAGAGAGCAGGTGACCACTGTGTCTATGAATTCAAAGAGAAAGGTAGGTGCTTGCTTGTTTGGCGTCAAAAGAAAATTGAATTTATTCCTTTGTATATTATTTAAATGTGAAATAAACTTGCCATGTAAAATATACATTGAGGTCAATTTAATAGTAAACTTTGCTTGTTTTAGTTTCATAACAAGATACATACACTCCAGAAATTTATGTTTTATACTGTTTTAAATAAATATTAACAAATTATAAATTCAGATTCACAGAACAAATGTTTGTTGTTGTTGTTGTTATTGTTATTATTATTATTGAATAAGGTTTCTTTAAAAATAATGAACTAATTAAAATATAGTAATAATTAATTTCTCAATTTATTCTGATATGTATCCGCCTTTAGTGTTTCTTTGAAAAACAACAGACCAATTAATCTGTGCCTATCATACTCCAATCTTTTTTAATGCAATGGATTAAACTCACCTCCAGTCTCATGATAGCACTTGACTAACCGAAATATGGTATTCTTGTTCGGAACAGACTCAGATGAAAATTTGTCTCTGAAAACTGCCCGGCACTCTTTGAAAGATTGCGTTCGGAAATACTCCTCCAACACAAAACTGCGTTGCTCTATACTGAGGCGCATCGTACATTAACAGTGAAAGAAGGAAACTATGAATGAAGATGCGAGCTGTTTTGTTTTAAGCAGGTATGACCCAAACCACAGGAAGGGGGTGGTGGTGAATAGTGTGTTGCTGAAATGCAGTCAAAGCAGCTGTCCCACAAGCAGTGTCGCAAAACTTTCACTTTTCGCTCAGTACCTTGACAGCAGGGTTGCATTTTTTACTGATCACGCGGTATATCTTCTACTATTTAAATACAGACCATGTCTGGTGCATTGATTCTTGTCTTAACTTCCCTTCATTAATTAATAGTAAATTTAATAATAATAAAATTGTCTTTAGAGTAAACTTTTATCAATATTGGACCCTACAATAAGTGTACATTTTGCATTTTGTAAGTGTAAACTTTGTGTTAGTGGAATTTTTAGTGCATAAGTCGGATCGTTTGGGTGGTTTTACTATTGTAAAAATCATGTGAGATTTTTTTAAAAATTAATGTTTGTTTAATTAATTGAAGAATGTATTGATGAAATTAATTGATTTAATCACTATTCGTCCATTTTAGTAATTAACATACAAAATGTTTGTCATAAATGCTATTTTTCATAGTGTATTTAGCGTTGGGAGATTTTCGTCTCATTAAAACGAATTTGACATTTTTTTAGATTTTCGACTTTCACGATTGTACTTTTTGTAAAACATCTCCCGGCCGCAGTAAATACACTATGAAAAAATGAGAGTAACTACAATACCTATTTTTACTCATATCTATTATTTTTGCAAAATTATTTTCATTTTCATTTATTTTCCAAAATGGTTAATTCATGAAAATGAAAGTTGTGGTAGTAAATGAGTAATTGATTTACGCAATTTTCACTTGCATTCATCACATCGGTTCCACTGTGCGTGTGCACTTTGCCGCCAAATTCCATTGCCCGTGACGAACTATGAACCAAGATCACGTAGTGTTTGTTATGTGATTTGGAAGTATGTGTTAATTTATGACAGCAGTGAATTCAGTAGAAAACAGGAGAGGTAGTAATTTTCTTCGAACCCGTAGTGAAAATTGATAAAAGTCAAATTTTTTAACATACTTCCACACCAACTGTATTCATATTCAAAGTCATTGAGTTTATAAAGAAGAAACTGGCTAACAATAACACCTTAAAAATTTAACTCAAGCTTCACTCATAACTTTCAAAGCTAGCATATGACCTTCATCAACCACACAGTGCAAACACATTTTATAAAAAATACACTACAAGAATGTAATTCAACTAAACACCAAAACATTTTCGAGATTTTACTTCATTTGACTTCAAGAATGACCCCAAACACTTCCTTCTACAAAAAGTTTTCTTTATTGTTCAACAACTAAAATGTGTGATCTGATTACAGGAGCTGCATTACTTAATACAGAAGTAGACACCAAGGCCAAAACCCTCAATTTCCTTGGGACTGTTTGCACATGGTCATTACCCACACGACATAGGCAACACTGATATTCTTATTATAGTCATTAATAGACTGCATGATTTTATTTTGTTATATTCCTATTTAGTATTAATTACCAATCTGCCTTGTAATATCATTAAACTGCAAATATCTAATTTTTACAGGCAGTTATATTTTAAACTTTTCTAATAGAAAATATATTTAAAATAAAAATGAAACTGTCTTGGAATACACATTTGTAATTGTATATGTGACTCAATAATTATTACTTTAATTAAAAAATAATTAATGACAAAGCTCAAGCAATTAAACCCACTCTTCAAATCACAAATTTAACATTAGAATATTTAGAGGGCACGTTAAAGAAATTCAGCTTTTGAGATGTTTCATTTCAAAAAAAAATTTAACACAGATTGCTGTATTCAAGTCTGATAGTCACAGAAAACATGTCTCCAAATAGCACAACTTTCTGGGAATAAGTTGAATTTATTTTTATCGAATTATGAAGTTATCGACTTTCCAAACAAATAGGAAAAGGCCACTCAACAGAATGAAGAAAATATATTGGGTACAGAGAATTTATATATCCCATCGGGGAGTTATTTTGATGAATTATGGATGGATGGATTTTATTGGGAAATCAACATGATGAAACTCAGTTCAATAAATCTGAATAAAAAATTGATATTTTAATACAGATTTTTAACTTTAGAAAAAGAATTGTTTTCTTTCTAAAATGTGAAAGTATTCCTTACCATGAGCCTGGCCAGGATTGTGATATGGATCTTGCCCCAGGATAACAACTTTTATGTCTGATATGTCACACCTCTGAGTCCATGTCCAAACATGCTCTTCTGGAGGAAAAATCCTCTTCTGTGAGCGTTCACGAACCAAGAACTGACTTAACTGTAACATTAATTGAAACCCATATTAATTAATAATAAATTTACGATGTTCCAGGGAAATTGCAATATCAACTATGGTGTAAAACTACTTAGTCTTAAAATCAAACCAAATTACTTGGCAATCTTACCTTCATAAAGTAATCTTTCTTAAATTCAGGTTCTAAAGCCCTAAACCAAGAATGACCAATACTCGTGTGCAAAGCTTGGCATCGTCTGGAAGTTAACTTAATTTTTGCAATAATTTCGTTGGGCCATTCCTTTCTGATGGGGGATTTATCCCCTATTACGTTATCAATCGACTTCACTTTTTTTGCTGACGGCTCTTCTGACTTTCCAATATGTACATTATTACCTTCACATAATGGGCGTTTGACAGAGCTAACCGGTTTCAAAAAATTCAAAATACTTTTCTGACCAGACATCCTACAAAATTATAACAGTAGCCGACTGCACAGAAATCTACATACAATAAACCAGAATGATTCACCACGGGTACGAAGAAAATTACTACCTCTCCTGTTTTCTGCTGAATTCACTGCTGTCATAAATTAACGCATACTCCCAAATCTCATAACAAACACTACGAGATCTTGGTTCATAGTTTGTCACGGGCAATGGAATTTGGCGGCAAAGTGCACACGCACAGTGGAACCGATGTGATGAATGCAAGTGAAAATTGCGTAAATCAATTACTCATTTACTACCACAACTTTCATTTTCATGAATTAACCATTTTGGAAAATAAATGAAAATGAAAATAATTTTGCAAAAATAATAGATATAAGTAAAAATAGGTATTGTAGTGACTCTCATTTTTTCATAGTGTATTTACTGCGGCCGGGAGATGTTTTACAAAAAGTACAATCGTGAAGGTCGAAAGTCTAAAAAAAAGTCAAATTCGTTTTAATGAGACGAAAATCTCCCAACGCTAAATACACTATGAAAAATAGCATTTATGACAAACATTTTGTATGTGTTAATTACTAAAATGGACGAATAGTGATTAAATCAATTAATTTCATCAATACATTCTTCAATTAATTAAACAAACATTAATTTTTTAAAAAATCTCACATGATTTTTACAATAATAAAACCACCCAAACGATCCGACTTATGCACTAAAAATTCCACTGACACAAAGTTTACACTTACAAAATGCAAAATGTACACACTTTGTAGGGTCCAATATTGATAAAAGTTTATAAATTACAATTGATAATATAAATCTTCCTTGTGAATATTTTCACATGTTTGTTTTGAAGTAGGCCCACTGTGCACATGCAATCTCTGTGGCAAATTTTGTTGACGCAGTCAAGGAGAAAAGTAATAATGAAACATCGTGTTGCACACTCCATAGATACCGTTTGGAATTCTTTTGGAAAATTGGCGGGAATTCAGGTAAATCGTGATAGGTATTCTTTCGAGTGGTCTGTGTATTCTATACGGAACTAACAGGTAGTGGTTACAATAGGAATTGTGAAGCACTTTCGACTCCAGTTTCGTGTTGCGTATTTCTTCTAACAGTGAATAATGAGTGTTAGAAATGACGCAGTTAAAAAATTCTCTGTATTTTTGGCTGGCAAAGAAATGCGCGACAAAAGGAAAGAACGTGAAACTTTGAAGAAAACATTGGAACTGCAGAATGGAGAAAATAAAATACTCCAGATCTCTGAGCGTATTAGGGATGTTGTAGGAATAAGTGAAGAGCATTATATTCTTGCGGAACTAGAACCCCTCAAGGATATTAATGAAATTGTCACAGAGTAAGATTACTTTTTGTTTTAATTGAATGGCAGGTAAAGATGCTAAATTTCTACAGATTTTAAACAACTTTGTAGATGACAGATTTGTACAAAATCAGACCGACTTTTTTGCTTCAAAAAATTAATGTTAAAGAAGTACATTATTTTAGTATTGTTGCAGAATATTGTAATTAATTATGAAAAAAAGGTAAATGTTCAATGTGTACATGTATTTACTTACATAATTAATTTTTAAAGGAAATATAGAAAATATAGTGTATATTATATGTGATGTGTTTGTTGTCAACATTATAGCAAACAGCGCCACAGTCTTTCTTTCAGAATTGCCTATGGCAACATAATGAGGTTAGAAGACTGGGTTTGTGTGATGTGTCTCTGTGTGTGCAATAATTACAATATTACCATATCAAATGGAGCTCAAGAAAAATCACACTTCTTAAAAATAATCTCATTCGAGTTAAATGAAATATATGTTTTTATTAGTAATAATTTAATATAAATATTTCACAGGACAACTGGTATAAAGAATCAAACAATTTCTTTTCAGCCACGAAATAAATGTCTGAGCTGGTAAAGCTATTTTCCTGCAAAAATGAATTTTTGAGATGTGACACTTCTTGCTCACCAAGGATGTGTATTGTTATTCTTTAAGTCTCTAACTTATTAACTAATGTTTGGTTTTTGGTTTCAACGAGAAATAAATGGTTTTCTATTATTTGGATCAACGTATAAAGTACATGTCTTAAAAATGTTTTTGGAAATTTCTTTGGGAAAAAAATGTGTATAGCTTTGAAATCCACTTAGTATTTTATATTTAATCAGAAAGTGATTGTGGTTTTGTATTTTAGAAAAATAAAAATTATATTTTTTATAATTATTTGTATTTAAAAGATGTGAATAATATTTTTTGTGACAATTTATTTTAATTAAATGCATAAAATATAAAAGATTCATATTGTACACTCTAGATTTTGTTATTTCAGTTCTTCTTCTTGAAATCCTATATTTAACTCTGCAGCCATGGAAACTTAACCTAAAATTTTAATGACAATTTGCCATTTTAAAATTAGCGATTTGCTTATTACCTTATTTTTTTGTTGCAATACAGGTCATATCTCTAGCACTGTCAAATGTTATTAAAAAGCAAACTAGCTCCCATTGTAAAATAATTCACTTGTAACGTGTAAAAATTAACTGGAAGATTTGTATAAAACAATCCTAGCGTTTTAAGATCGACTCAATTTGATAGGAAATATATCTGCGATTGATACTAATATAAAAACCGATACGCTTTGACGAAATGACGTGGCAATCAAATCGCGCGGCTGTGTTGCCGGCTTGAAATGCTTATAAAACTGGCGCCCCTAGCGGAATATTTTGTCCTGCACGTACTAGTGCCGAGTTGTTTGTGTGTGTGTATTTAAATTGTACAGAAGAGTGAAATTTATTTTAGTCTTCGTAAGTGGAAACACGTGAAACTTTTAATGAAGTTAATGTATTTCGCAAACTTGAATTGAATTAGAAATGGAATCAAATGGAGAAAACGTAATCGGATGGAGCAGTGAGGCTAGTTCGTTTCTAAGTAACCATAGGAACCTGGACGCTGCTGCAAACTCAATTATTAATGATTTAGTGGATAGCCTCTCTCTGGGTATTGTGTTTGAAGTTCATAGAGCTGCCAAAATGGGATTTTTCGATCGCGAAGATACCATTACTGAAGAAGCCAATAACTTTTATATAGTGGATGAAGAGAGTGTCGACATTTTCGGTCAGAAACAGTTGAAAAAAATAATGACACCTAAATGTATTTGCCCGAGTTGTAATCGAAACTTAGGTGCTCAAGTATTCGCTCCGCATTTAGCAAAATGTATGGGTATGGGTAGATACAGTGCAAGGCTGGCAAGTCAACGAATATCAAGCATCACTCAGGAAACAATGGAGAAAATGGATTACCACACTTCTAATAAACCACGAAAAAAGAGAGATCTAAATAGCAAAAAGTCTTATAAGAGCCAGAAAACGGGAAAAATTGAAGAAAGCGAAACTGGATCTTGGAATTCAGAAAGCATGGATATGGATGTAGGAGATGGAAATGCAACTCAGGCATTTGCTGCACCCATGGGACGTCAAATATCAAATATGTCATTTTCTGGTGATGTATCCCAAGAATATGGAGAGACTTGTGAAGAAAATCTTCAGATGTATTCATATTCTCCAACAAGTATAAAACAAGATTATTCTATAACATCATCAGGGGATTGGGTGTCTGCTAAAACATCTGTACAAGAAGAAAGATGTTCAGTTCTAAAAATGAAAGATGTACCCCGATACCTTTAAGTTCTGCATTTTTTGTAAACGTGTTAAATTGATCCACAGATCAATAATAGTTCCAATTGCAAATTGTATGTTACTCAAGACACTAGCATCTGACAGCAATATTATAAAGTCGTTAAGGTTATCCAAAATTGTTTTGTAATATAGCAATATCCAAGTACTTTATGCTGCATAATGGAAATGTAATGTTGGGCTTGTTTGACATTGTGTAGAATGCAATTTTGTGAATGTTCTACCAAGTGAAGTAACTACTTGTTTATGCTGGGTCTTAAATAGTGTCTGGTCTTCAATTATAATGATTGAAAATGAACATTTTTGTTTATTTTTCAGTCCTTTAATTATACATTTGTATTTTAAATTGAAGTACAACTTATATTTGGTACCATCTCCCTTCCTTATTTCCTTCTCAATACATGTCACAAGCTATTTTAATAACATACCACAATTATACGGAAATTAATAGGACTGTTCTTAAAATGTACATGTGCTGGTCACTTACACGAAGAATCAAATGTTACCTACCTTGTTTTTATTTTGGTTTATGCCTGAAATATTATTGAACATTTTTTAATAATAAATAATGGAAAGAATTAGAATCTTCATTTGGAAATATTTCAATAAATGTGATTTTATTCAGTTTTTGGTGTTTTAGCATTTCATTAACTGTTTTACTCTAACTCATACTCCTGAAGTTAGTGAAATATTGACTGGCTACAATGTATGTATTTTTAGGATAACAAAGGATCACTTGCTATCTATTTACTACTGAAACTTACTACTATTGAAATTACTATCTTGAAAGATTAAATTTTTCTTTGAAGATAAATATTTTAAATTGCATATAATCCTTGATTAATCATTTTCATTAACCCCCAAGTTTTAACGACTTGGATTGTAATGGACTCCTTAAAAACTATATTTCACATACAATGGCGTAATACCATCACCTACAATTATTATGAAACTATCCAGAATGTTTTGTTGTAAAAAGTGAAATTTTTAAGGAGATGTAAAGAATTTACATGAGAGAAATGGTGTGAGAAGTCATGATCCATTTAATTTTCTAATATGATTGATTTATGTGTAATTTAATTTTGTGTGTACGAGTATTGTGCAATATTGATCCTGCTCTTGAGATTGCTCTTGTATTTTCAACAGCTAATTTTCTCATGTTATTTTCATTTATAATTTTTCATTCTGGTGCGTAATTTCAGTGCTGTTATTTATGCCCCTTTAACTACAACTGTTGACATCTTTTCAACTAGTATGATCTGATCCTTTGAAAAGATCTTTATCTATGGAGATATTTGCCAAGATTTAAACAAAATGTTAGCATTTAAAGTTACTGTGGTAACATTTCTAAAAATAATAAAGAACAATAATGTTTTATTAAATAAATGAAATTTATTCCCATATCCTTAACATTCAGCAATGCTTGTTGACTTTTAGTCAAGCTATACTATCTCATATTCAAATTACAAGTAATATTAAAGCATATTTTCATTCTCTTTTCAAAAACACATCTGCATGTAAATGTTAACCGATGATGTCTGAGTAAAGTCCAGAAGTTCAGGGATTTATTTTGCTGAAATCAACATGCAAAAAGGCAATATTTTGGTTACTTCAGGAAGAAAACGTTAGGATAATCATTCATTCATTCAAAATAATTTTGAAAGGGATCAGGAGACCATACTCATTGGATGGGTGAAGAATGCCTTTTTTGAATCGGTGAAAGTAATCTAAAAGTATATCATCTTGCTCGTGATGCAGGGGCATCATGAGTCCTTGCATAATGGTCTTGTTGCCTTCTAGTGGTTTTTGAGACTGCCTGATCCTAGAACCCAAGTACATTGCTGGGTGATATTGCACATCCTCCTGCAGAGACCAGGGCAAACAAAACATGACATGGCCCACTAGTTACAAGTTGTTCACTTAATTGAGATCAGTCCCAGAAAGAAAAGAGATAAGTAATTACAAAATACGTCAAATTACTTAAAATGGACATTAGGGGCTAAAAGAAGCAAAATAAAAATTTTATAAAACTATTCCAGTAGCATGGTTAATTGATTTTTATTGTTAAAATCATGACGATAAGACCGCATTTTGCAAATCTGGGCTCTATTAATGAAAACCTACACAGACGGAACACTACGAGTAATGAAAAAGCAATGTCATCTAATATTTGTATTTTGTTCAGTTACTTTTTTCTCGTCACATTTTGCAGAATCATCGGAATACTTTGGCAAACCATAAGGAAAACTTATTTCCAAGTGCTTAAATTCCTTTGAAATAAGATATGTTAGAGCAGCAATGTTTTTAATGAGTAATTGTTTAGTGACGTTTCCCCCTAATTTGGTTATTGGTACAATTTTTAGATTACATACTTTAGCATTGGAAATTAAAAATTTTTACTGATTTTGCCTAATTCTATTGCTGCTTGCTTTGCCATTCTGAGATTCTGTGGAGATATTCTCTTTGAATCAATTCACGTTTCATTGGCTGGTTATCTGTATCCTTTAGTTTCCATTAGTGTTGAAGATCTCAATCAGGCAAAGAAAATATCGATAAATTTCTTAAACATCACAATATACTGATTTATGCAATTTTTTGAAACAAAATATCAAGTTAGAACTCACAATATAAGAAAAAATTAAAAGAATGCAATAACACAGTTTCAATTGCTTCTATTAGTTTTAATCATTCAGATACTGGATCAATTGAAAATTGGCAGGGGGCTGAACCGAGTGAAAAGAAGACTTACAGAATTAAAAGAATGTTTTAGTGGTCTTCGTTGATATGGAAGGATAGTATTCTGGTAGTGGAAAATAAATACATGCCATGGAAAAAGATTATTCCATGGTAACCAATTTCCTGCTGGGCACATCAAACACTACGTGGGACGATCCTCTTCCACGACCATTGCACCATGGAAGAATACCAAGCAATTTTGTTCCATGATTGCACCCTTACACGATTCAGAAATGTTGCTTTCGAAATGGATTTTTTTTAAAAAGATTTCCCCCCCCCCAATATGCTTCAAAAGGGATTACATATTGGATATTAAGTCCACACACAGAAATTCAGAATTATTTAAGTACGCTTCTTTGTTTTTAGATGGATGAATCTCCAGGCACCTGGATCACATGGGTGTTACTTTGGGGGAGGGGGCAAGACAAAGTTCACAACCCAAGTATGAAGTGACAGTTGTTTTAAGGTATTATATAACATTATTATTATTATTATTATTATTATTATTATTATTATTATTATTATCAGTATCAGTATCCCCTAAGTTCACGACAAAAATGGTGGTCAATTTTGAGGAATGGCATAATTTTTGCTGTTTTCGCAGGATTTGTCGAATTTTCGCCTGTCTTTCTGAAGGAACTTTTTTAATATGGTTTACGTCTGTAAAATTCACATTACAGTTTTAACTTTCTCGTATACATACGTATATACGTAGTATACTGAGAGTTATGTAATGCTGCGGAAAATCGATTTCAATGGAAGCACGTTTTAGGGTCCCCTGATACCGAAAAAGAGTTTTTTTCTTCAACACGTCCGTCTGTAAACACTACTAGTGCCTGAATCGTGCGCAAGATTTTTTCCAAATTGAAGTTGTCCATCTTGGCTGTAGTTAAGGCGGTGGAAAATTTGGGGGTACTTTACAAAAAGCCCCTCAGAATTTTCAAAATTTTGTCGAAAACGTCTCCAAATTTCTTGTATGAGTAGAGTAAAATACAAAGGTAACATTGGTCCGATTTTCATGGTTAACTCTGAATTGTTGATAATTGCAGAAGTTTGAATTTTTTCGGAGTCTTCCTACAACAAAAATGAAGACCTGAAATGAGATTTTTCCTTCAAATGAAATTTGTTGTCCATTAATAGTTCTTTCAATATGGTCGAATAAGTTGTTTTTTTTTTTAAATTTTGGTAGTTTTCGTGCAATATTTGCAATTTTAAATTATAACTAAAACAAGATTTTTTCAAAAACTGCTACAAATTTTTTTCTTCAAATTTTTGGTAGGGTTAGTGCCAAACGAACCCTATACGATGACATAAACGCCATATTACTGTATTCTTTTGTTTTTTCAAAAATTACAAAAATTTAATTTTTTTGACTTGTCTCTCACGTCGGTAATATTTGCATTAGAGGCGATTTCTTCACGTTATTGTATTTATGAGTACATGTGTTTTAAATAATGTCAAATAAAGTTTCTCGAAAACAACTGTTTTGTGTTAAGATGAGCTCAAAAATCCGAATTTTCAGAAACGCTCAAACGCGATTTTCTCAAAAATGGCTCAATTTTTTTTCTTCAAACTTTTCCAACGGGTAGTGCTAATTGCACTGTTTAATATGACGAAGTTGATTTTGGTGTATTCTCTTGTTTTTCAAAAATTACACAAATGTGATTTTTTTAAACATCTCTCACGTCGTTAATATGCCCATTTCCAGATATTTTTATACATTGTTGCATTTGGGAGTGGAATTGCTTCAAATGACTTTAAATGAAATTTTTCGAAAACTCAACATTCTTGTGAAAAAGAGCGTCGAATTTCGCATTTACAGTAATGCTTAATCGCAAATTTCTGAAAAACGGCTTCAAATTTTTCACTGAAAATTTCTATTTAAAACGAGCTTTTCTTTAATCTTCTTGACGTCATATTTTAGTTCAGAAACCGAAAAAAAAACACCTTTGGGCGGCGATAGATGGCAACTGGCAAGAGGATGGGAGTAGTCTGTCCTCACCAAGGAAATTAGGAAGCTTTACTACGATAATGTTTGTTCCATTCTGCAGCACCTCTAGTTTTAATACATTATTGCATTAGTGAGTGCAAGTTCCTTAAGCGACTTCTGATGAAGTTTCTCGAACATTCATACTTTCTCGTGTATTGTACACTTCAATCCTTCCATCTGTCAAGTAATCTTACTGTGTTCTCTGAAAACTGGAGGAAGTGGATCCCAACGCACTAAACAATGGTTCGAGCAACGTGATGGGACCAAGATATACCACTGTCGTTTATGAAAGGGTACAAGCCCGAGATAGGTTTATGCGGTGTTCAGCGGCGTCTGAAAGTAACTTTTTCCACATTTTCGCCCCCCCCCCCCCGCGCAATAGATTGATTGTTAAGAGTTTACGGGCGCATCGACTAACGAGGCTATTAGTCCCGTAAGTATAGTGCATGTTTTCATCAGGAGTTGGCTGTGATCTTCCCCCCTCTGGATGGCGAGATCCGGCGTTGACTAACGGGGCTTTACCCCTATCAGGCCCACCAGTGGGGCACCGCCCTAGACGGGACGAGCCTCGAGGGCAAGTCTCCCGGCATAAGTGGTAGTGTAGTGCATGCATGTTAGTGTAAATATGTGTACAAGGGTTGAGGATAGAAAGAGGAAGGGATGATCGCGCGCGATCCGTGGCCCGATTGTTAGGGCACTGCTCCAGAATTCTCCTGGAGAAACCACGGTAAACTACCGTTCTGGTCAGCCGTATATACCGCTAGAATTCTCTTCCAGACAGCGACTGAATTCGACCTAGGTGAAAAACGTGTCGAAAATCCTGCCGCCGTCGGGACTCTTAACCTAGAACCTACCGGTCATTGCACTGCAGTGACCGATGCACTGACCCACCTCTCCCGGCCCTAAGAGAATTGTGATGTGACTTAGAATGTTATAAAAGAGTAAAACCGGGTTATTTTCACTGAAAACATGAGAGAACATTTTGAACCAGGCCCGTGTTGACGCATGGGCACGGGTGCCCGATTGTTCTTAAAAATATTTTCTATTTTTTTCTCTCAAAAAATAAAATCAAAACAGTGTATGACTAAATAACACGCAAAAATTTGGCATAACAGTGCTGTGTCATGCATCACTAGATATTATTTATAATATGGAATGTTGCTGGTTCATGCAAGCATGGCACTCAGAGATGAGTTTAGTTTTTCTTTTTAACAAAACATGTCTTTAACTTGTGTGTGTGTGTGGAGATCGGTGAAAGTAAGAGCCCTGATTTGAGCGATTTTGATAAAAGCGTAAATCTGAGCTCATTTTTACAGAATACTTTTAAGATACTTCACAAGAAATAATTTGAAGCACTTGTACATACAAATTTGATAGGAATAAAACGTGCCAATGTAAAGATTAATGATCTGAGAGATCTTTAAAAACAATTTATGTGTAATTCTTGAATAATTAAAAAAACACCTACATAAAACGGTGTGTATATAA
The DNA here is from genome assembly GCA_011170035.1 of Teleogryllus occipitalis. Taxonomy (NCBI): domain Eukaryota; kingdom Metazoa; phylum Arthropoda; class Insecta; order Orthoptera; family Gryllidae; genus Teleogryllus; species Teleogryllus occipitalis. The sequence goes on along the minus strand of BLKR01000005.1, from coordinate 571,911 downwards.
TTCCATTCAGTGCATTTAGCACTATCCATACACAAAGTTTACAGAAACAATTGGGAGTTGTTTTTGAGAAAATGTATTTAATATTGCCGTTATTTCCAACCACACGAAAATTAATTTAACGTCAAAAAAGTTAACAACAGGTACCAACGGGGAGAAGTGCAAGAAAAAACTAGTAATATTTTCAAAAAACTTACATGACTTTAAAGAACTGATTGTGGATAATAAATTATTCATATGAAGAAAAATTGCTATTTTCATATTTGTAGTTGGAAGAAAATGCTGAAAAAATTTTGAACTTTAGCAATTTTAGATAATTGAAAGAAAATAAAACATGCTGTTTTTTTTATTCTCTCTGAGAAAAAAGTAAACAAAACATTTGGAGCCCCTTTTGAGAACATGTGCTTCTTGCAAAATATCCATTTGAACTTATAGGGGCTGCTACACTGGCCAGACATTTTGCCATAAACCGAATTTTTGATCCTTGTCCACAAAACTTGATACAGTCGTCATGTGTTAAAGGAAATAATGTACATGTATGAGGGAAATTTATCCCCTTCTTTGGAACGGGGTCCACAATACACTTCTTAAGTATCAGGACCCCATTCCTCTCTTGAAACCTCAGTTATCTGCTGCAGTATTACAATAATTTCTCTCCCTATGAGGTAATAAAATGGAAAAATATGCAAATATATTTTATGCTAAAAACACTAGCAAAATACATTAGTCCAGTCAGTATATACATTTAACCTGGAGGTCATAAAGCTTTTTCTTTGGGTATGTTGTATGTGAAAACTGGGGATTTTAACTAGAGCTTAGGTACATATGACATACCCAAAGAAAAAGTGTTTATGACTTTTTCCAGGTAACTCCTTTTCAGTACCTACTGGACTACATTACTTGCAAAACGTTTTCATCTCAGGTTCAATACTTTACCATGAAACAGCAAAAGCACTGTACATTTAAGTTTCCTTATGTGGGGTAAGAGTGTTTAGGATAGTGTTAAGTTACTATATTTTAATTTTTTAACATTTTAAGTGATTTTTATTATTCAATCTTATACTAGGGATGTGATATTGATGTCAATGTTTTCAAAACATCGATGTATTGAGACCAATGTTTTGTTCGTGGATGAAAGATGCCCATAATCAGTGTTTTGTAAACGCCAAAATATGAAATAACTGCCTATATTTGAACCAAATGGACGTGGTTTGTTCTATATTCATTGAGAAGACTACACTCCCTTGCTCGAGACACTGATGGCCTAGTATATCCTTCATCTTTCCTGCATTTTGCACATGGAGAGGCATCGTATAACTTTGTTTTCAGCTAAGATTTAATTATAAACTTGTAAGCAAGGCCATGGTCAAATTAAATTTTGTTGTGCAAGAATATAATGTTAGAAGTTACTAAATCAACTTTAAAACATTGATGGTTTTTGGTCGATGCATTACATGTTCTGTTGTCGAGTCACATCACTATCTTATACTATATTAAAAAATTAAATTGAAAATATAAATAAATTAAAATGTAATATATAAATTGTTGTAATCAATGGGAATATTTTTTCATCAATGGTATATTAAAATTTTATCTACACCTAGAATCCAATCAAATTAGTGCTGTAGATTCCTGCCCATGCCTCATCCAGGATGGCTTGTGTCAGGCTCACTCAAAAATTGCACCCCATCTTATTGTTAGGTGCAGTCAGAAGCACCAAGTAATTCCAATTTTAATTATCATAAATTATAACTTAACACAAATAGTAGTGTTATTATTTAGGGCTAGGGTGCAATGTCCCAGTACCGGGGGCAGAGGATTCCTCACCCTTTCACTACACAAGTCAAGTCATGATTAAAAGTACCAACAATATGAGATTAGCAGCATTTGACAACGGGAATCTTGAGTTACAGAAAACTTACTTGCATCAGTAAACAAACGAAGGATGTGTTTTATATAGTGTTGCTAACAAAACAGCAACCAACAGCCATACCACAATTAGCAAAAGCACAGCACAACAAAATGTGATCTTTGTGAAGCTGTACGTATGTCCTTAAAAAACAAAACAAAAAGCAAACAAAGAAGGGGCCATCTCAGTATTTGCTCAATAGACCAGGGATACCTACCCCCCCCTTTTGAATGCCTATATTTAGATTAATTTGCACTGCTTCTGTTCAAGAAAACAGAAGAGAAATTGGAAAGGGAAGGAAGTAGTTTAAAATATTTATATTGATATTCCCACATAGATAAGAACAAGAATAAATGGAGGTAAATTACACTGGGAAGGAAACTGGAAATCAGCACATCTGATAATTCACAAACAAAATAGAATTGCACGGTCTATTCCATCTTTATTTGCCATCCATGGCCTGATTACATATAAAAGAAATGTGCCATATCCCCTTTCTAACTTACTAAAGGGGATAACTATATTCTTAGAAGAACAGCTTGCTTGTAAATGACATCTAGGGCATCACATTTTTTACTAATACAATTGGGGAACATGTCCCTTTATTTGCATCTAGATCTTCGTTCCTTTCAAATTTGGCATTGCCATCAGTTACTCAGTTAAAATGAACTCCTAAGATAAAATTTACTGCTTTTACAACAGTCACTGCCTTTCAACAAAGATATATTTGCAAGTATAGTATTTGTTTCATGCCTCTTCTCTATAAAACTGTAATGTCTCATTTCTTACTTTCCTGACAAAAGCAAACTGCACTTCATAACTTATCCTTACATTCTTCCGTTAATCATTTTTTTCTTCTGAAATATCACAAGACACATTAAGGTACAACACTGATTCTACAATGTCCTGAATGCGTATGTAGAATGCGTTTCAGTTCTAATAATGAACTTTTCAAATGAAAAATGTAGCTGGTGGTGCATGTTCAAATTCCTCTACAGAAAAAGCCATTTTTGCATTTGAACTTTGAATCTGATGTTTCGGGCATAATGAATTACAATTCCAATAAATCTTCTCATGTTTAACAAAACACTTTTGGGCTCTTAATTTTATCTACCCATGTGAGAATACATGGCTGTTTCTGTAAATCCAAAACAGTGACAGTTTTAGTTAAATCAAACTTGGTGCTACTGACACTATTACACACAAAGAAAAGATTTTCATACGCAAATTTAGAAGAGATAGTAACAAAAATCATTATTGTAATGATAAACATATTTAGTTCTTTCTCTATACTTCTTCATAAGTCCTTTGGTATTCAAGTATTCCTTGAGGAGCATAACACAGTCACACACAAGTTCCATTAACATCTAGATCTGAACAGATACAACTTTAAAACACACTACTGTTCTCTGAAAACTAACATCAACTCAATACAATGTTTCAAAATAGTATAAATGAAGCAAGTCAGCATGCACTCTTTTTTATCTCATGGAGTTTCTGTATTGTCATCCTATCCTTGCACTCATGGTGAAACCAACATTGCAACTTGAATTTTCTGTGCAAAAATTCTATTGTCAAATGTGCTTCTGCCCTCAAAATAAAAAAATCTGAACTGCACTAAATTCCTTATACATTACTGCTAATTAATGTAAATTGTGGCATCTTTCATGTCATTCAGAAGCTTCATTTTATGTGCTGTTAAATTTCAGTCCCAGTGTATTCAATACTGCGATTATTTCAATTTCGAAAAATATAGAAATTTACACATCAAAATCCTTCAAAAGATACAAAAAATTTGCGAAATAACCTGCAAGGCAAGATGACAACATATTCCAAAGTGCTTGAATTATTTACACAGTTAAAACTAAAATTGAAATAATGTAAAAGTTGCTTTGCTATACACATGTATTTCCTCTCATTTTTCCATTTTTGTGATAAAAACACACAAAATACATTCATCCAATGACTTTTTGATAGACTTATGTTCATTGACAAAGCAATTTCTCAACTTTAAAAGACTACATTCATAAACTAAATTTTGAACTATCTGTGTGAAAGTCTGTCAATAGATTTAACATTATTCCGAATATTTCATTGCCTCTCCAAAATAAAGTGAAGCAAAGCAATGGAAGAAAAAAATTAAAAAACCAAGGTATGATTATGAATTCACCCAGAGGAAGAAGCATATTACTGTTGCACAAGTTATTTTGTACTCAATTCTTCCATCACGTTCACATAGAGCTTACAAATTTTGTATACTAAAGGGTACCATCTAATTCAACTTTTATGAAAGAAATACAAAACATTAGAATAGCTTTTTGAAAACTTATTCTGATCATACATGTGTGGAGTCAAGCAAAGGGTTTGAAAATTGAAGCTTAAATACTGTGGTGAAATTCAACTCCATAAAAAAACAAAACAAGAATTATTTATTAAACTGAGAACATCGGTTATGTCCTGAAACACATTAGTTAATTTGTGAGAAAAGGAACTTCTTGAACTTAGAAGCCAGAGTTAAATAATGATGCAAGTGCAAAATATTTGTCATTTTGAAGCAAGCATCAATAGAGTGCTTCCTATATTGTAAGTTTACATTTCAAAATGGCTAAATAAGAAAACCGAGTGTAAGCTACAAGATGAATAAGAAAAAATTAGAAATCAAACAAAGTCGCAGCATCCTTCGACTTTCGTACACAATAAACCACATATTACAGATAGAATTTCTTACCCATGAACAATTCCCAGAGCCTTGATTTTAACTAATTGCACAATATACCTCTTCAGGCAGCATCCCTTTTTACTTGGACTATCATTATTAAACACTTCTAAATGTTATTGTTCACGGGTCAGATATAGATAATTATGGCACAGGAAGGTTGGTAAACAACATTCTACGTCTTTCCTTATTCACAGATAGCACTGAGATTGTTTCTTGAACAAAAGTACAAAGCCAACTACTAGTTTTCCAACTAATTTATAGTGTGTTCAAGTCGCCATGAAGCATACATTTCCCATAAACAATTCTCAATTCTATTCAATGAAAAACAAAAACCTTGTTAACCAAATGTTCAAATTAAGTGAGTGGGATACAAACATTGAAAAGGTGAAGACAATTGGTCAAAACGTCAAATCAATATTAAATTTATCTCTTACTGAATATTGAAACAATGATAACATTAACAAGAAACTAGTTAATTACTGAGAAGTCAACAGAACTCAATATTTCCAACTTTGGTAAGTTGTCTGACCACTCTACCAACCTACATAGGTAGCAAACACATACTATTCTGCGCATCTCCTGAACAAGGAAACAAAGTAGAGCACCTGTCCTTCACAAAACTTGCCATTGCAACAAGGAGTGAGAAACCACTGTTATTGCAGTCTGCCCCTTAATGGTGTCTGTGAGAACGTGAGGAGCGAGATGATCTCCCTTCCCCTCGCCCTCCTCCACTTCTCTCCGACCTGTAGCTTGACCTCCTTGTTGGCGGCGACCTGCAATCATAGTCGCAAATCACTATGCACATTCGGATTTTGAATCCAGCCCACCAACAAAGACTTTCATTGAAAATTGCAATGAGGACATTGTGTAGATAAATGTTCCACAGTTGATTCAGAATGATACCATAATCAAGAGATTTAAGAAGTGCCAATGAGGATTCTTGAGTAACAATCATTTTATGCCTGTCTTTTTCAATGAAAGTAAAGTAAATGATACACAATAATGGGAGGATATTGTTTCAAGACTAATATTTAAATGCTTAGTATGAGACACTCCAACTCCGGAAATCCAATTTTCAACAATTGAAGTGAAAGAAATAGTTAAAGGAAAGTTTATTGCTTTTCTACCTTGGTAGGCCTTTCTACAAGTTCTATGGTTAAATGGTTAAATAAGTTGCAGTCTTCTAAATCTGAAAGTAGCCAAATAATTGAGGAAATTTTATGTGCGACACTACTGCGTAGTGGTAATTAAGATTTACTTAAAACTGCAGGCAAAATCACCTTTCAATTCTAATTTCCATTGCATGCAAGATATTATCTAAACAGAAACCCTGTTCTTATTACAAATATTATTCCTCCCTCCAAAAGAATATCACAAAGATCTATAAATATAAATTTTAAAGCAAAGAGCCGTTTTAAATAATTGTGTTCCACATACTTTCACCACGATAGAGCTTTTAAAGGATATTTGAAATCTAGCTCATCATAAAAGGAAAGTTCAATAATTAGTATGTACTGAATGTTACTGCCATACTGTAAGAAGGGTGATAAAATACTTTCAAAATTTAAATTAGAAATTGTAAATTAGGAGTGATCAGTTAAATAGAACTGAGAAGTAACACATGTGAAGAACCTGAAAGAGATGAGAAAACCTGTTCTTAATAAAAATATATAATTGAACCTTTAATTATGACCTACTGCAAGTTATAAATAAATACATGATAAATTCTGTATACTGGAAAAGTGATCCAAAATCACTGAAAACAGAGCTGAATGCAATAATTTTACATACATAATGTAAGATGCCAACAAAATTATTTAATACAGTAACAACAAAGGTTGGGGGAGGTTACATTTTTTTACATTCACGACTTTTGTTAAAATAAGGACCAACAGCTGCATTGAATAGTTAAACATTATGAATTTGGATTCCCACTTTTTCTGTGTATAGAAAAAATTATTCAATAAATTCTCTGATACACAAATAATGATGTCACAGGTGTCACTGCAGAAAAATGGCTGTCACTCAAAATAATCCACTCTTGGCTTTAAATTTATATATAAGTATAGTTCAATATGAACCAACTATAAAACATAACAAAATGGAAGGAACATTGTAAAATCCTCAATGTCTCTGTCAAATCATTCAAAAATCTTATATCTAGAAATTTCTGTGTACTGTGAAGGTTGAAATATGCATTCTGAATCTCCTTACAATATGCTCTATAATGTTATTTCAAAACACTAGAAAATAACTGTGTTAGTGTGTTCAACCCGGAATAATTCATACTGTGATACCTGGAAAGAAGTGCAAGATCAGGTATCAATAGGGACCACTTAATAGTTGACTTCCAAGTTGTGATAATATTCTGCAGATATTTTCGAAAAGCAGATGATATAGATGAACGTATAAATGATACCTCCCCAAAGTAAATTTTTAAAAGAATGTGTGGGCTGAACAATTGAAGACAAGGATACATGAATCTAAGCTTATATGGCCAGAAATTTTCATACTAACTCTTCAGTTAGCATTGAACACCCAGCTGTAAACATTGGAAATCCATTTGAAGGAATTGATGAAGGAATTCATTTTCATGAAGGTTTTGAATACAAACAAGAAATTTATTCACCTAATCAAGCCAAAGAATAAGATGATTTCAATATCTGAAAATATTACTGAGTGTAAAAAAGAGACTATTATGATAAACTTTTCACTATTTACAAGTGAATATACAAATATAAATGACGAAGTTTAAACAGATAATAGCACAATTACATTTTTCCCCTTTTTACAACTAAACTGGCCATCATTCAGAAGAGAACATTTTTTGTTAATCACAAGTCTCCTTAATACAAGCTCTAATTTTAAAAAAGACATTAAATATACTCTTCGGTAAGATCATTAATGAACAAGAATTAAAGGAATGGATCTGATTGTTATGCAACAATCTGCATTATTATCAACATGATAGAAAACATTGTCAGTTCAATATTTATATTGGATGTAATCCTTAAACATTTGCTGCAAGAGACTAAACAAGTTATTTTTGATTTTGTTAGGGTCTTAGGAGAAAGGGAGATGAGTTGAAAGGAAAGAGAAGGGAGAAGAGAGGAGAGAGAACGGGAGAAAAGAAGAGAGAGAACGGGAGAAAAGAAGAGAGAGAACGGGAGAAAAGAAGAGAGAGAACGGGAGAAAAGAAGAGAGAGAACGGGAGAAAAGAAGAGAGAGAACGGGAGAAAAGAAGAGAGAGAACGGGAGAAAAGAAGAGAGAGAACGGGAGAAAAGAAGAGAGAGAACGGGAGAAAAGGAGAGAGAGAACGGGAGAAAAGAAGAGAGAGAACGGGAGAAAAGAAGAGAGAGAACGGGAGAAAAGAAGAGAGAGAAAGGGAGAAAAGAAGAGAGAGAAAGGGAGAAAAGAAGAGAGAGAAGGGGAGAAAAGAAGAGAGAGAAAGGGAGAAAAGAAGAGAGAGAAAGGGAGAGAAGAGGAGAAAGGGAGAGAAGAGGAGAAAGGGAGAGAAGAGGAGAAAGGGAGAGAGAACGGGTATGTTTGTTAATCTTTTTCATTTCATTTTTGTAAACAAATCTCTTCCTAAGGCTAATGGTCGTGATTTACTGAACTTCTCGAAAAATCAATGATGTATTGAAAGGCTGCACTGTAAACAGCTCAGATTCTTAGAATTTTGTACACAAAAAGGAGAAAAACTGATGAAGCAATTGTGTATAAACATGGTGTAATACAATTATGAAGTAAATGGAAACGATATAAGATGGAAAGTGAAAAATAAAAAGATCAAAATGTACTACACATATGAGGCATTCAGATCTTTTTTTTAAATAAACAAATCTCAGGACAATGCTTGAAGCTGAACAACTACTCATTTTTAACCATTTCAACCAATAGAGGAACAACATCATGAAGTCACATGATGTAAAATGAATACAAAATATTAACTAATACTTGTTTCAAGTACTTGCCTTCAAAAATGTAACAAGATATAATTACTCTGGCAATAATCTACAATGAAATGTCTTTTTAATGTCACAGCTGGATACATACCAATGACACTTTGCATCAACCAGGTAGGATCATTACCATTCTCATCAAGCAATCTGCCAAAGCACTGACAAAGTACTGGCCAAGAAACCATCACTCATCACCAAACCTGCCACAGATTCTTCATTTTTCCAAACCATATCATCCACAGGCCGTAATGAGCACCATCCACATCCTTTTTATCACCACTGTCCTCAGGAGAACCAATCATCAGAACAGCGATTGAATTCCCATCAATATAAGTCCATCAACACAACCATCAACCATCTCTGATTACCATTACCACAAACACAAGCCTGGAGTAAATCATGCAATTTTATCAGTTTTTTTTCTTTTGTTCCCTGTCTCCTCATAAGGAGAAGATAATCACAGAATACAATACTTGTTCTCTAAAAAAATAAATAAAAATGAAATTGCTGTTTAAATCATATACTGTGAAACAATTTAAAATAGTTACAGTTTCATTACATCTACTTCACATCCACAAACTATTGAACAGCATGTGGATTAATTAGCAATACAAAAACAAAAGTGCCAGTTAAAATTCACAGCAAAGATGTATGTAAACATCTCATCGCTGTAGACAACATGCAATTCAAACTTGAAACAATTAAGGTTAGTAATAAACCTATTTTCTTTTTCTCTCAACATGAACTATGATGTAGCAAGACAAAACGAATTACTCAAAACATTTTCTTTCCATTATCTAAAGCTGTTTTGTTCTTCAAACAGCCTACCCAAATTGAAATTAACCAACAAAAGTTTTCCCAGAAGATTCATTTTCTTACAGAATTGGTGATGTTTGGAATAATGATCTAATGCTAATTTCATCTCACTACTGTTTACAACAATTTAGTAATAAAAATTAAATAAAACAATTTGTATTCAATGTAAAAACGTATGATTCTTCAACTGCACATCAAAAAATTTTCTGTAAATATTAATTCTTATTTTTATTATTTTGTTTATTTATATAATATTCAAAGCTTAGCTGCAGATAAACATTACAGTGTGAAGTAAAGAAATTACAAGAAAATCAAAACCAAAGTAGAACTCAATGGGAAATATCACCATAGGTTTTAATTTTGAATATGAAAAAATATTAATTCTTTTGATATCTTGAATATTTGACATTCGATGGTTGTATTAATGATGGTACCATGCATGTAATCTCAATTACAAGTGAAATAGAAAATTGAGCTGTGACAAGTGAACAATATCTCATGAAATATTTGGGAGAAAAAAAAAAAATATTAATTCTTTTGATATCTTGAATATTTGACATTCGATGGTTGTATTAATGATGGTACCATGCATGTAATCTCAATTACAAGTGAAATAGAAAATTGAGCTGTGACAAGTGAACAATATCTCATGAAATATTTGGGAGAAAAAAAAAAAAAAAAAAAAAGTGACAGGACCTCCATGACAGGACATTTTTTTTTTTTTTTTTTTTTGTTTCATTGTAAACTATTTTCCTCCATTTTGTAGGAGTGGATTTGATGAAAGACAATATTTTTTATAGTGCAGAATGAATTCCTAACCTTAGAGCCATGATTAACTTTTTAAGGGGCCTTAAGCCCACTATAAGGCTCCCAAATAACAGAAATGTTGAATATATGTATATAAAACTAATATAAAAATAAATTATAACCTTTTCAATTAAAAAAATGTTGTGGCTCCCATCCATGTGTCCCTAAGCACAAGTTTAGTCTGCTTACAAGGTGGCCACTCATTTCCTGGGACAAATTTCTCTGACTATTCATGGTTTCCCAGAGGATTTTTTGAAGTCTTTTTCTGATCAGATTTTTAATTTCCCACTTTTTAAAGAATATATTAAAGACAACCAGAACAAATTGTTCATATCTCTGATTTTGCCGCAAGAAAGTACAAATTAACAATATTTTCTCAACTAATAAAAATCGAGAAAAAAAATATGTTCTCTCATTTTTAAGGAATAATATCTAGTTTTATAAGCCTCTGAAAATTGTCTCTGACTTCCAACTAATTTTCTACAAATACCAAGACTTTTCCGGCAATGAAATTTCCTGATTTTTCCTGGGTTTCCATGTTTTCCAGAAAGTGGCCACCCTAATGTATTAATCCATTCCTGTCTAACTCGATGAAACTTCTCAAAACCAATATTACAATCTACATTTTATGAAGGTAAACAATCTTCATTCAATTCACAAACAAAGAAGAATTATTATTCTAAAAATAACAGGTACCCTGAAATTTCAAAAGCATCCTCCAAGTAAAATTTGAAACAAAAACAACAATGTTTAAATTGCATTTGCAATTTAATAAAGTCAGCAACCTTATAAATTTAATTCGTACAACACTCCATTTGGAAATGTTTGTTAATATGGTATAATCTATCCTTTTTATCAATAACATACTCACAAAACAGTGTACTTTCACATCTTTAAAGCAACAACTTTTCGGTTTTTAAAAGAACAAAATATTATCTTGGAACACTTTATCCAATCTGAAGAAACCAATTTCTAACCATCAAAACATTACTTTATAAGGAACACAATCTTTAAAATAACTAGCTTTTTAAGCAAATGCAAATTCTAAGTGCATGAATTTCATGTGGCATTTTTCCTTCTGTTTATTTATTTTAGAGGTCATATGTAATGCTTTTCATTTTACAGAATATATTTAAGAGTAGTTCAATACACTATATCTTTCTCATATGGGAATAGAATGCAACTCCATGACAGGAACAAGGACATACTGAATTGTGTTGAGTTAATTTTTAGTGACAACCCCAATTAATTACCTACACAGAATATACAATGAAGTTAATAAAATTATAAGTTCCCAAACAAGGAAAGCAATTTCCCACAAGAGAAATCTGTTTGTTATTAACACAATCATTAATGAATACCACAAAATAACTACAAGCTTCAATATTACTTTAATAGGGCACTTTAAGAAGTGCAAATACTGTATATTGTTTATAATGACCTCCAAAGGAATGTGAAATTGTCATCAGTGCTTGCAATTTCACATCCAACAGGTGTAAAATCTGGGATCTGCATGAAATTAAAAGTATGTGCATCTACATCGTGGTTATTCATACAATCGGTCTGTAAAATTTTTGAGAGTTGTCATAAAACAGGGAAGTGGCAAAAAACTAAAAAAAATTGCCACATTCAACCATTTTCAGCAGTTATTATTATGTGTTGGATTAACACATGAAATTTTGAGGCAGCATAAGAATTAAAATTAACTATTTATAGAATGATTATGTTAAGACACATCTGAAACTTATTTGGAAGGATTTATGCATCAAATGACCTTTTTTACCTCCAGATAAAAATTTGAAGTTAAACAATCTATTGTATTTTTATGGTGAGGTAAGATGCTTTCAATTTCTTAGCTTTCAATGCTATTTAAAAAGTAAAAGTTCTGATGTTTTGAAAAGGTCTAAATTATTCTAACATCACACCAACTTAAAAAAAAAAAATTGTCTATTAATGCATAAAGCTGTCCATTTAATCTACCTTATCACACAAGATTTACATATTTCATAAATTTTAGAAAACAGGAGGGAGTACACGTTTTCTGTGTCACAGAATGAATATTATCCTTAAACAAAATAGGGCTAAAATAAACTTTTCCGAGATGGCAACCAAAATGTACAGGAACTGTTTACAACTGAATAACTCTTATGTAAAAAATATTGTTGTTTACTTCTGTTGATACATATCCTTAATAATGCAGGGTGAGTGGAATTAGATAGTCGATTGTTTTTAAGAGATTGATTTGCTTAATGAAAAGTACGAAGTCATACATTTAGCGACCTTCAAATGTTTGTTAACTTAAAGTGAAATACATTTTGCAGGAGGCTGAACTGAAAGGTTTGTAAAGTTTTTATTCAAAGTATTAAGACAAACTAATGGTAAAAGGGATTCCACCTTTCCAAATTCACATACAAAGGCCTAGATTGGCATGTAAGAGTGGTTAGGGCTTCAATGACAAATAAGAGGAATAATAAAATGAAGATAATTCCGTACCTCAACTATTTTCTCCAGTACACTGAGGCCAGTTTTATTTAAATAGTATTAAGAAAAAGAAATGTAAGTGCTAATTGGCATGGAAATTAGCAATTAGAATCAGTAGGGAAATAATTTTGAATAAAGATTCATAACCTACACTTTTGTCATTTCAAGAGCACTAATGAAAAGTATAAGAACAAAAAAAAAAAAAAAATAGTGGATACAATTTTGTTTAATTCAGCCTAACAACAGCCAGTCATTGTTAATAGTATCAATTAACCGTATGACTAGCACTTCAAGCAGCACAGGGTTCCTCTAACCTATAATTAATAAGTTCTCTCTTTGAACTTTATCAAGTAAAAAATATTTCTCCCAAATCTACTGTTAAGAGCCTCCTAAGCTGGTAGCAGAAAAGAAAATGTAATGTCATAGGACAAGCAGGAAAAATCAATTCATTTGCAGAGAGCACATTGTATGACTTGTTATGTGGAACAACGCAATGGAATAATTAATATTACAGATTTTATAACTCCGTTTGGAGTTGTTAAATCAATGCTATAAAGTTTCACATTTTGTTAGTTTCATCTTCTTAGATCATAAAAATGTTAAAAAAGGATATTTTCTTTTGTGTAAAGGTTCATTACTTAATTTTACAGTTTCTTAAAAAGTTTGTTTTGCAAAAAGTAGTATGAAATAAAATTCTGTGTTGACACATTAATGGTTTAATTTAATTGTAAAATAATATACCAAAATTAAAGTGCTCGGAATAATATTCATAATTATAGTTAATGAGAGGCCCATACATATTTTTTCAAACATAGCAACAATTCTAAATGACAGTTCGAAAACGGAAAAGGAATCTATGATATAACTGAAAATAAGTAATTGAAAAATAATAATTAATAATAAAATAATCATTATTGACAAGTACCATAATGATAAATAAAAGTGATCTGAAAAGGTAACTCCACTAAACTCAATGAACAGCGATCTAAAAGAACTATTTAATACAGATTTCAAAATAATTTTTATGACATGAAAGCAATACATCTAAATAAATAAATAATATTAAAAAAGTAAATTACAATAAGCTCTCAACAATTATTTTCAATACTCATAATCTCTGGAAAGGCTACCGATTTTTTTAAGCAAGATGAAAGGATATGCGCAAATTAAATGGAACTTCTGCAACAAGTCTTACAACTTTATTTGTCCTTTAAATGATTTATAAATACTTAACAAGATACAAAATGAATATTACGTAACTGGCCCTTCGCTTTCTATTGCTCAGTAAACCTATGAAAGAGTATGGAACTATTATTGACCAACTATAAGATGTCTACAGGTCACATGCAACAAGATTTCAGATTAAAAAGAAAGCAGAGCTAATTGAAGCAAAAAGTACCATTAACAAAGTTCAAGAACCCCTCTGTTGACAGATTTTCATTACAAGTTTCATTATTTGTAAGTTGGGCAATGAATGCGGTTTCAATATTGGCTAATCTTTGAAACTGGTAACATTAATGTAGCAAGTATACATAGTTACATAATTTGGCGGTGCTTTAAAAACAAGAAAACAGAAGATGGGGAGATTTTGAGCTGTTTGAGATTTATATCAATTTCATTTAGATACTGCAATTAGGGCTTTGCAACTGCTAAAACAATATCAAAATAACCACCATGATAATAAGATTGACAATTCAAATTTATGAAATTTATCAGAAGTATTGAGTAGATAATTAATTCAAGGAAAGAAAAGAGCAGCACCATCCCCATTCAAGGATAAACAACGATTTTACCCCATCACCAGAATTGGAAAGTTATATAACTCGTTAATTGCATGAATTTGAATAAAAATCTTTGTACTAATAAATCACTAAGTGTGAAACATTCTGAAACAAAAGTACACACCTGACATAAGAAGGTTTACTATGCCTTTAAATCTCACATGATTAAATATAAAACCAGAGTGTTTAATATGACAATTACAGATGCAAGACAAGTTTCAATTCCAAGGGTATTTGGAAAATAGGTTTTTAGAAGAAATTTTCAATTTCACTATTCCATTTCATATTTTCCTCCTAATGAAAATTGTAATGGGATATGAAAAAAGAAAAGTGAACAGAAATGTAAATTTAACCTTACTGTTTCGTCATAGTTTCCACACTACATTAAATATGGGTAATAGAGAAAATGTTTAAAAGGTGAATACGAGCATTTTCAATAAGAAGTATACATAAGAAGTAATCTACTTGATTCTACTTCCTCGTTCTTGATAGATTTGTGTACACAAGGCCTTGGCAATGCAAAATATTCAAAATCTCCAAAACATAAGGGTACATTACAAAATTGAAAAAGAACTTTACTAAAAGAATTAAACACAGATTAGCAATTATAATTCTTCATAGACTTTTCTAGTTTCCATGAAAATCAACTACTTAAAGAAGATAATTGTGTGCATATGTAATTTTCAACCAACCTCTGATTTCACTTACTTCACAGTGAATTCATTGAAGCTCAGTAAAACAAAATAAAAAAAAAACTCAAATTAAGAAACAGATTTACCACACATACTAGTGCACACTATTTGCATTGGTTACCTAATACAATAATTATTCTGCCTTTAGTATATTACTTAAACTTCAACTGGCAAAATTATTTTCTTCAACCTGCTTCAATGACAGTTTATCTTGCTCATTTCTTAACCTTTTATAAGATCCACATCAAAGAAAATTTACATTTTGAAATATATGAGCAGTGAGCAATAGTTTATTATTACTGTTACACCAGCACAATGTCCAATAGAATTTGTTTTTATAGTAATAATGCTCTAAAGTCTTCAGCTTTATTTACTTTAGCTCACAGATCCAAAAGAAGAATTTTCTTTAAAATTCAAAAAATCTCAGAGGCATTCAAAAGGGGGATGTGCCACCACCTCCTTGAGAAACCCAAAAAACATAAGCACAAAGAGTTTTAACAAATTTTCTGTTGTAATAAAAGACATTTAATATCTCAACTGAATACACCATAAACATTAAGAAAACACGAGATGTAAAAGAAATCAGTCGTGGAATTTTTGAAAATTAAGTTTTAAAGAAAATGGCAGCATGTGTATCATATGATTCACAGCATTGTTTTCTATCTGCACAAAAAGAAACATTGTTTCAATAATTTTTGAAAAACTATTTCTATTGATTCAGATTTAATGCACAACTACCTCTATTAAAAGAAAATTATGCATGATACTTTTGAAACAGATAAAAGAGTCGTATGAATTAGAAATAATATCTCTAGCTTCAGAAGCTGAACCTTTGCAATTTTAGAACACTGAGATGGATTAATGGTATTTGAATTTTTCACAAAGTTACTAGCACAATTTGCTCCATGGAAATTAAATAAACTTAAGTGTTCAAGAAAATTTAGTATTAGCTTCATACAAAGTATTTTTAAAAGGTTCTTTCCAAATTCGCAGAGCCAAATTCGCAAATTCGCGATCTGCCAGATTGAACACAGAACTTTTGGTCATTTCGCGCAACATTACAAAGCTTGTGTAGATGATTTTGGAAAGAGAAAAAAACAAACTATAACAGGGTCCCCAAAAAACCTACATTTGTCAAAAGGTCAATGTTAACATTTGGTAGCATTATTTATGAAGACAAGACACAAAAAATTTGCACAAAAATTGTACAATTAAAGAGCATAGCTCCTTCAGCATCAAATTAACCTTCCAGAAGAGAAGAACTTAAAATCTATTATCCTATCAAAATTTGCTAAACTATTGGATTTCCTTAATCAAGGCAAGTGGCTTTTTATTGAATTATCGACGAACTTAGCAAATTTTCATGCAGACTTGAACCTTAGAAATCAAATCGCCTTTGCACAAGATCATCACAAATTATAGTTTGCGATAATGCAACTATATCAAAATGATAGCAGAATGGAAATCATGGATGTATTGATCCACTTGTTTTGGAACGTAAGGTAGAACCCTCGAGCAGATGCATCTCTTTCTATTGCACTAATATCAACAAGTTACAGCATTAAAAATATGTTTTTACTTAGTTTTTGTCGTCGATCTAATATTTTAACTCGTATTATTTAATAAGAAATCTTCAAAGACTGCATAACATTTTTATTGAAAACATTTAACAGAGATTTACATGTATTATCCTTGATAATAGTCACCGATATACAACATCAAGTTTGTGTATTATGGTCTTGCTCTTGTGTTGTGCATCTCCAAAGACATACTATTTCTGAACAAATGACTTTTGAAATATTATGAGGTGATGTAGGAATACTGACTTCTTATGAAGTGCAGGCTCCTTGAGAAATGACATCAATTCTTTTATGGGTAACTGTTCTTTTGTGCTGCAAATCCTCTTCATCCAGAGTATGTGACTTCACCACCGATGCCTGCTATACCCATTAAGAAAGACATTGTATAGAATGTCACAATGAAAGAAAAATTATATACTCAATAATGGCTGGCTCAAAACCAAGAAATACAATTTATTTAGTCTAAAAATTAAGCAGCAAATCCAAGAAATGAATTACTGACCACGTGACAATCATATTTGTTTAAAGAGAGACTTCTAGCTTTACTCAATCCTTTCTCGCTTCACACACAAAAAATGCACTACTTTAATTGAAGCCAAACTACGCATAGCTGTGTGGTTGTCATGATTGTAGTTGTCATCTGAAGCTGTTTAATAGTTAAGTTTAAATAGTTTCAAATTTTTACAAGCTCACGTAGTGCACCGATATAACTGCTCGAGGGTTACAGGTGAAACTCAACTGACAGAAGAATTTCTCCTGTGATAACCTGTCTTGCATCAAGAGTTGTCACTTTCAATCAAAAATCACACTTAATTTCAATTCCTGCTACTTTTATTGCACCCCAACAATCTTTGTTTAAAAAAGAATTTACTTCATTCACCAGAGCTCATTTATTTGCACTAAGACACAGCTCTTTTGCAAATATTATAAATTTAACTATATGAAATTTTTTATAGTCATTTTGGAAGATGAAATATTACATTCAATATTTTCGAGCTCAAACATGTGTAAGAGTATATTCATGTAAGAAGTGGTGGAGATGGATCAACACAAAAATGAAGAACTGAATACAACAATATGCCAAGTATGTATTAATAAATTGTGGAATCTCTGTACTACAGCTTTAGCTACTACTGCAATTCACAGATGTGGTGAGTATTTTAGATGTGATATAGTGATTGTGAGGGGAGTGCAATTACTTGGGTACAATTCTGTGGTGTGAAACTGACAGTGATGTGGTAAGCTGCAAGTAGAAATGTAATAGAACAAAATAAATGCATAATACAAAGGTAAAAAAAAAGAAAGAAAGAAATACAAAAATTAAAGAACATTTAAGCACAAGTACTGAGAGGACATTTCACAAAAATTAATAGAATAAAGAACTCCTAGAAGAGATCTCCCTATTTTGTGAATAACATGCATTTTGATCTAAACTTTTGATGTGAATTTTTTTAGAAACTCAAAAGGCATTAGCAATTTGAATTTATAGGCTGGTCCACAAATTTAAAAAAAAATAAGAACACAATAGAATAGTTTGTTAAAAAGCAAAATAAAAAAGCAAACTTGTTTTGAAGATGTCAAAAATTTACTTTGTGTACTTCTCTATGAGAATAATATTAATGCCTGAAACGAAGAAGTTGTAGAATTGCTCAATGAATTTTAAAGCAGAGCTTATTACTCTTCTTATCTTCTTTTTGACCTAGTGTACTTAGAGCAATTAACATTATCTTCTTCAAAAATATTGAAGGTACCATTGCACATAACAAATAGATTGAAAACTGATTCTTTTTCTCTAATAAAACGCAAGCTTTACTTCACAGTTATTAACAAACAAACACTTACTCTGAATGCTGCGCATTCACACCATGCTTGGTCATATTGAATAAAGATAATTAACTATAGAGAGACAATCCTACTACCATTATATATGCAGCATTTCCTTGTCAGGGAATTTAAGTGATTGTGAATATGTGATACCCAGAAATTAACATGAAGTGCGAGGTATGCCATCTTTTATTGTAAATAAGTATACTTTAATCTGTAATATTTCTGAACATTTTAACTTGTATGAAAATGGATTAATTTTGTATTAAACACTTTACTTAAAATGTTCCAAACTATTAAAAAAAATACAATTCACCAATAATTTGAATGTAGGAGATAACCTCATAGATATCAGTATCTCCAAAAAAGGACAACATGTCAAAATATTCTTGCATAAAATCTATTTCAATGTTGAACACTTTAGTTTAATCATGTTGAGTTATGACACTGGATAAAAGCAAGATTCAAACGAAGTTAATCAACACTCAAAAGGCAAGGCATTATGTAAGCAGTCATTTCACAAAAGGCCATGTAAAAATTACCAATACCAAGTTTCCTTTAAGAGCACCCTTTCCCCAGCAAAGAAATGCCATACTGCAAATGGTAATGAAATAGTCTCTCTACCATTCTAAATCATGGGTGCATATGCACTATTTCAAGTAAACCTCAAATCTCGTTTGCTCTTATATTAATGGACCTAGAAAATTAGTACTGTAGTTGAGGTAGCCTGAATGTTATCCCTACCTGAAGTTGGACTGTCTTGGAGATGAGTTTCTGGGATAGCCATCATTGTCTTCATACACGTCACCATACCTTTAATGAAATTCATCTAGAAATTTTCCTGCCAACTTAGCTAAACACTCAGTTCTTATTTTAAATTATGTTGTTTGTGACCTAAGTACAACCATTAGTATGTTTTTCCACTTCAACTATTTGCATCATGTGAAACAAATTATTCATCTGAAAATATTCAAGAATGTAGCAGCATTTGCAACGTGTCGTATTTTGACGAGAAAGAACAGCAAAATAATAGATGAATTCAATTAACATTACAGCATATGCTATAAAAGTATTTCCTTTATATAATAAAAAAATTACTCAGTTTGAAACATCAGAATCCACTTAAAAACTCTCTCAATCAATGACTTGAATCAATGAATTTAATTGAATGAGTAAACTTCGTAAATCCCATATATCACAGACAATGCTTATTTCAATAAGTGTACATTTTCTTAATCTCGACATTAGTTGAAGTGCAAAAACTAGCCATAGTTGGTCAATAAAAGAAGTTATCCTATCTTTTAGGACATTTCAATAAATCATCAATGACATACTTAGTATGTAATTCTATGAAATGAAATTAATAAAGAAAACTATTTTCAAAATGCAACAATATACTACATTTTGCAACTAATAACAATTAAAAAACCCAACTTTTCTGATTTATATGCACTGAAACATGAAAACTAAAGTACCATAAATTCAAAAATAAAAGGTTAAAAAAAAGGTAAGTATTTTGATTTTTTAGCAATAATAAATTCATGGTACACGTTATGGGCAGAATTTAAGCAAAAATCTGATTGAAATTAAAACTTCTTCTATTGTATTAATATATCAAACTTGTGCATTTATTACACAACTGCACAACATTATTTCATTGCAAATATAATTAATATACAATTATGATGATTTTTGTAAATCTCATTTGTACACATACATTTCACAGTCCACCATACTTTTACTCCCCTCTCGCACAATATTTATTTATTAGCTCATTCATTTTAATAACTACATTTCTTCCTTTCTGAAAATAGCTATTTAAATGCGTAATAACACATCTACATAGGAACATATGAATGCTATTTAAATGTGTAATCACACATTTAAAAGTTACATATGGATGTTATTTAGGTGTGACATCCCACATTTATATAGCTACAAACAAATGCACATGTATAAAAACACACTCGCTCACCACATTTCACCACTCTGACACAGGCATTATTAGGGTTTCCAGATTTCTTTCATTGAGCAACTTTGAATTCTAACTATTTGAAATACTGGTGTATACTGTTGTTTCTCCGATTCAATAATATCCTTACAAAACTGAAGTTGTAGGGCTGAAGTGTACAGTCACCAGTCCATTCAAGCTTTACAGACATTTTGATTTGAGTCTACTGTACACAAGTTTAGTGAGGAACACAAAAGACTGGATAGGGTATAATGAAAGTATTATACAACTATATAAAACACTAAAATAATAAGTAAATGATGTGCACCGGCTATATTTCTGTAAATTAATTCTCATAGTTCATTTAATTCTATTGTTTTTATTGCATTACTTTCATTACTTGAGAACACAAACTTGCCATTCTCTAAGAGAGATGTGAAATGCTCAACTGGCAATTTGGCACAACTAGTTGTAACTTTTTAACACTTAAGTTACCCAGTAATATACCAATATGTCATTTTGACAACAAAAATTCACCAAGAAACAAAATCACCATTCATCCACAAATTTCTGTTTCTTCTGCTCAAAAAATGTAATTTACAAAACAGCATGGTTATCTTATCTGAACTTTTATATCACAAAATGTCAACCAAGCTTTTTAATAACAACTCTATAAATGGAAGAATGTTATCTGAATCAAGTTCAATTAAAGAGATATCTGGAAACCCTGCATGTGGCTATCATCCATTCACGTTTCTTCCTTCCTCACATCATCCATGGTGAATGCCAACAAAGCAGCAATACATACCTAGAGGGAGGGCGCTTGTATCCGTACTTGGTGTCGGGACAGTCCCTTGAGAAGTGGCCCTTGTACCCACACTGATAGCATCGCATGTTGGGGTCAAAGCCTCGTCGTCCCCGCCCTCTGGTACGGGGTCGAGCAAATGTCACACGCAGTTGGTTGCCATGCAACATTCTATACAAATGTGTACAAGTAACACACTGAGACACTCTTGACACCTGTGAAAGGTGTTAATACATAGGTGACATGCTCACTTGGTTGAGAAGTAACCATAAACACTTGTAAAATTTGAAGAACTTTATTCATGTGATTGTTCAAGGTATAGCCATGAGACATCCATTCTGAACAGCAGTCATTGAGTAATTTAAATACTTGATTTAATTCTATCCAAACAAATTGAAATTCAAAATATTATAAACAATGAATATTGATTATAATGAATATTATATATGAATTGATTACAATGAATAATATTTTTTTTTTTGAAATTCTGCTCAATTTTCACCTCTCCATGGAGCTGTGTAATGCTTCACCTATATATTTACACCATAACCCTGAAATAATAACTAATTGGGTTTCCAAAGAAGAGAGGATGAAGGAAGGTTTAACTTTAAAAATTCTATGGATAATTGAGACTGAAAGATTTTAAGAGCATAGTTTTAGATAAGCATGTTATGAATAATCAACTTCAATGTGTAACATCAGTACACAAAAGTGCATTAAAGAAATCGATTCAGTGCTTGATTTTGAAATCGAATTATACAAACACATCAATGTTTATCAAAGCACCAACTTAACAAAACAAATCATATTCATATACCAACATGTCATTCTCTTAATTCCTGTACAACGTGGCAAATAAGATAAAGATAAAACTAATAAAGAATAAAAGATTGTATGCCCATAGGTAGTTATATCCATCCGTTTTCGACAACACTGCATTATCCAAAGCCCTTCATTTTTTGACATGCAATTCAATGGAATACAATATTTGCACTTTATGTCAACACATATACAGTGAGGTTAGGTGGGGCATTAGCACTGTTTTAATTATTGGCAACAATTGTTTCCAAACCCCATTGGATTCAATTATTAGACTACAATGTAGGAGTCTTTTCATTTTGTTCATCTTCACCTTTCATACCATTTGTGCCGTTATGTAAGATTACTAGTCACTGTTAGTCATTAAATTGTCATAGACCCTATGTTTGATTTCATAGCTTAGTTAATTTGAGCATCTGCGAAGACAACATAAGATCGTGGGCCTAGATCCAGATGGGATTTAACATTTGCCCCTCAAGAAACTATTTTCAAATTTAGATGTCAATCTATGAAAAGATAGTAAGAAGTGACAGGTATTTACATTTTGTAACTAGTAAAAAGTTGTAATGTAAGTAACATAGTTGTATAATTAAATTTTATAAATTATTAGCGTTTGATTTTGTGCTTTAATATCCTTCCTTTTCTTAAAATCCCCAAATCATTTTTAATTATTGCATGTTATCTGAATGTATATTATGCCAGCCTAAGATCTGTTTGCCGTAACTTTACTCAGCATGTAAACAAATGCACATGGTCATCACTTGTTCTCATTTGCTGACAGACAAGTCTTTTTCCAAGAATTGTGCGCTACACAAATTCTTTCAAACTTGATTCATTTCTTGACTCTCTACACAAAAGAAGCCCAAATAAGGTTCTCTTCTGGCCTTAAGTGGAATCAGACACAGAGTGTGACCCTAACAGCAATCAATGGTATCTTTGGAGATAACATCCGTCCGCCAGACTGGCGTTGACATTGGCATTGCGTCTCCGTGCACATGGGCTGTGGGCTATCAATGTCTTTACGGTTTCTTATGACACCAATTTTGGCAATGAATTGTGGCCAGTTACATAATTGAATGAGAGTTATTGAAGTGTTTGCTGCATTTTTCTCATTAGTGAAACAAGGTGTTTGCTAATTGTTAAGTGTAATGAATTTTAATAACTGTGTCTAACACAAGTGAAGCAGTGACTGGTAGGTCAGGTTTGAAACATTCACACAGAAAAATTCCTCAGAAATGGTGAGAAGAAAGTGGTCTTTGAAACAAAACTACTTAAAAATCTGACAATGGCTCTGCAATAGATGGAAGAAATGATTGCTGAATTGATAGGTGTCAATGTTGGGAGTAGGTAAAACACAGTGCATTACGGGCCACTAGAAAGGTAACAGCTCCATGTAAGAAAAAAATTACAGCAAAACAGGTGCAGGGCGATTGCAGCAAATTTGTTAAATCCGCCATTCACATTCATGTACATCTTTTCTTAGCACGGGATCAATCTGACAACATTAAATAAAATACCGTAAGTGCTTAATGATTCAGGTTTCTCTAATTTTAAAAGAACGTATCTGTATATTCGGTTGAAAATCTTTCATAGCTACTTAGTGAGAGCACATTATAAATGTAAGTATTCTGATAATTAAGCAAATTACCTGCAAGTTCTGGCTGGTATTTTGGGCATTCTTAAAAAATAAAAGTGAAATAGTATGTATGATAGTTCTTGCTGTCACATGTGCTGGCATTTAAGTACGATTGTGGAGTGAAAGGTGCAGTCAATCACAAACTACTGGGCAGGGGGAGTTTACAACTACGAAATTTGTTTACATGCTGAGTAAAGTTAAGGTGAACAGACCTTAGCAGGTGAGCATTAACCTGTAGGGTACACAATGCATTTTACATACATGCATTGTGTACCCTATAAGCTATGCATTACATACCTACATGCATTTTATTTATTTATTATCGATAAAGCCAGCAGGTATACATCCATTTGAAGGACTCTGTAAAACAAGGGACTATTCCTTGATTTTCATGAAACTGAGTTATTGGCATTATTTAAAACTTCACATATTATTCTTTTAGTGTAATATGTTATTTAAATTCAGTATGGACATATGCAAGTGTACTATGTTCAAAAGTTTAAAAATGTATTGTTATATGAGGGAAATTCAGGAAACCCTCATTGTTTCATAACTATGTCTATGTGGGATAGCACCTTGTTCTTCTGAGCCCTTCAATTACAGGCTTACAAATACGAAACTAGTTTGTATGTATTTCTTTGCAGAATGACACATTGAGGAAAGAGGATCTGCAAATAAATCAATCTCATCAGTGATTCATTGAATCTCATTATTGGCACACTCCTGCCTCCAGGTGAAAAAAAGCCAAATGAAATTTTGAACGAAGTGTGATAACCAAACCATATCCCCATTTACCATTTTCTTTCCCATAAAATGATCTACAAGTGATCAAGTTTTCATACACAAAAGCCTTTTGAATGGAATCCTAACAGTAGTGGTTCAGATATTAACATTCATCAAATGCCAAAATTGTGGAAAAATCTTTGAACTACACAATATTTCAAAAACAGCTCTGTTCTTTGTCGCACAAAAACATTCTTTGGCTGAAATGCAGTTAGTGATCCGATTTGTTCACCCTTTCAGAACTGGAAAACAAACTGACAGAATGAATCTCCTTGCGTAGTACACGTGTTTCTTTGTTTCTTCTTTCGGAAGGTTACTTTATGTTGGTGTCAGTGTATGAGCGTATGATGGAAAATTTACAAGGGATTTTTTTCCAACTTCGTGAAAAGAAATTAAAATATAATTATGTGTTGCCATTGTTTTATTATTATTATTATTATTATTATTATTATTAATATTATTATTATTAATATAATAATAATAATAAATAATAATAATAATAATAATGTTTCTTTGCACAGTTCCTTTGTTTCTCCTTTCAGACGGTTTCTTTGGAAAATTTATATGGGATTTTTTTCAGATTTGCAAAAAGAGAGTAAATTAAATATAATTAAATGCTGCCATTGTCGCTTTGCACAGTTTCCGTTTCTTTTTTCGGAAGGTTTCCTGCAACATTAAGTGTTGGTGTTCCTGCAACATTAAGAACAATACTCGCCAAATGATTTTTAACGTTTGTACAAAATGCGTTGGACAGATTCAAGGATGTTATAGGTTAATGCAAGGATCAAAGGCCCAAGCCCCGTTCTCAACTTGGACACACTTAGCAAAGCGTCATAATTCCACGGGAAAGGGCATCAGCCGTGCACACTGTGGCCGGGCCGCGAATTATATTCTCGGAACTGAATCGACAGTGCAAGTGAACAAATCAGATCATCAACTGCATTTCTACCCATTCTTTAATTCGCAATTGTCAACAATCATTACTATAAATACTTTCAAATTATCAATCATGTAGTGAATATTGTGGACTATCCTTCATTAATCTGAACTACAGTACCAGCAGCGTATACCACGAATCTGACAGATCTCTCGTACGTCATGTGACCTACTCTGAAGCAATCAGCTTGTGAGGATTTGTTTACTTTCTCACAGTGAGGGTAGTGTTCCCGTTCATCTGCTTTGCACAAAGTCGCTCCAGAAGCGTGCACATCCCTGTCATTAGGAGTATCAATGTGAATGAAATGCGCTTTTGCCAGTACGTGCCAGGCCAGTTGGTGTGTGCCTTCCGAGCGCTTCAGTGTATTGGTCCAAGGCTGAGAGTTTTGTGATGGCTATGCCCCACACATCGCACAAACATGGAGTAGTGTTAAGGAGCCAGGGTCATGATTTTTTTGTATGTCTTCGCGAATACTTCAAGGCAGGAAAGGTGAACGGTGGAACGTTATTACCTCTTGACAATGTTGTGGGTAGAGTGGCGGCTGCACTGCACAGGCCCAATAACAAAGCCACCTGGAGCTGGCGCATCAAGTTTTCATTGAGGTTTGGGGGTAATAAGGTTCGGTTGTGTCGAAGGTCTCACGTTGGTGGTACCATGTATGTATCAAAGCGTGACAACAACGGATTAAACCATCAGAGTTGCTTACACACTGCTGGTACTATACATTATACAACAAAAAAAAATTCCTTCCTTAATCTTTAAAAACTTACCTTCATTAATCTACAATACATAATACACCACCTTCCCCTGAAACCCATTTAAAAGCACACATGCTTCCATCTTTTCCTTATGAGTAGAAATAACTCACATTCCATCTGTAGCCTTTACTGCATCCTCAGCATCATCCTTCTCTCGATAAACCACGAATGCAAAACATGGAGGAGACCGAGCCATCCAAATTTCTCTTAAATCGCCATATTTCTCAAATATGTGCTGCAACTCACGTCTTCGAATTCCAAAACCTAAAATCAAACAATTTTATTAGTCTTTAGTTTAAAATTCTACATAACTATCACACTCATTACAATTTTGATATTAAGCACAAGTGATACAAAACCTGATTGGTCTATTTAACGGCAGACATTTTCAAAACAAATAATCCATACTAGAAATGCAAATACTGTAGCTATTTTGGTTAGTAAATATAAGAAAACTGTATACTTAATTTTTGCTACCCAATAATTTTTTAATATTAATTTTATAATGTGGGTGGGGGAGGAATACTGAATGTAATAATACTTTATTTGTATACTAAATTAAAAATCATTTCACATGAACTGAAAATAAAAGAAAAATTCAGTGCACAATAGCAAAGTTAATTCAGTTATTACTTCAATTATTAAATTAAAAAAATTACATTTTATTGTTCTTATTGTATCATTATCGCTATTCGCACGATTCATATTTTTCATCAAATCACAAATAGCAAACGATATCCACAACGATTTTCAACCAGTAAGCTCAAAGTATCACTCACAGACTCCCTAAAATTTCCCTAAAGTATAAAATTAATTACTGAATTCATGGAAAATCGGTTTAACGATATCAAAATGTAGTTTACTCATTACTCATACCTAAACCGGCTACATGAAGGCGAATTCCGTCCTCTTCGTCATCTTGGGAGCCGTGAGATTGGCTGCTACGGCTAGAACTTCTCGAACTTGGAGATCTGCTCCTGGATCGTTCCTCTGCACGTCTTTTCCTGGACATATTTTAACCTTAAATGTATGTACAATATGTACGAAACGATGAAGAGGTTCCTTCCGAGTACGAGAAAACCGAAATTGGCAGAATTTGTTCAGATAACACCTCAGTCGTGAACCTCTAGAACGGACAATCACCACCAAGCTTCAATTGTATATCTGTGTCTACGTGATTTCACAGATAATAAAATTAACTATTTGCCAACCAAAAAGGCAATAAATAACACAACTAACAAGGCTTCATTAAGCCAATACTCTAATTGAAGCAATTACTATGCCATTCAACGCCACGACGCCACTCGTCACAAGAGAATGTATGAGATGTACGACCAATGTACGACCACGACCAACCAGCTTCATCCATTTACTTTCCACAAAATCCATGTACACTAGCGCTTCTACTGGTTGAATGAAGAAATTTAGGAATAAACATAAGCCGCCCCATTCAATTAGACGGGTTAAAAAAACAAAACATAATAAATTTTTACGGACACGGAACTAATAGAGTTTGTTACATCAAACACTTCCTTACATTTATACGCTTATTCATTTTCATGCCATTGCAATATTTTTTACACATCACGATTTAAATAAGAAGAAGGAAAAAAAATATTTGCGACGCCCAAGAGCATTCCTTACGTTAAAAGTTTGCGTTCTGACTTTACGATGAGCGCTTGGAGAAAACAGGTTTCTATTTTTACATGAACTTTTTTATTGCTCAATAAATATTTTGCTTGGTACGGCGTTTTGATATTAAGTAAACTAAGAAATTATGTGCTATTATTACAATTCATAATATAAACATCCTGCATGTAATAATAGATACAAATAAAAGTGAATTCAACCACATGCAGCCAACAACGATACTGCAAAAGGAGTGTATGAATAGGAACGAAATTTTTACAGGCTCTTCTTCAGGATTGTCCATGCAAGATTCGGTAAAGATTTATACAACACACATACGCAGAAAATAAATAATTTAAATAATATGTTGACAAATGCCACGATCATTATTTTTCGCCCGTCAGTCGCCACTAAGAGGATTTGTTCCTTATATATTCCGCCAGAGGTCAGCAGTGGTGTCGCAGAACATGGCCGACTTTTCTTTGGAAAGTCGACTGCGGAACCTATGTTCACATAATATAGAAGCGCAGCTCCATGTTATACTTGGTTTTCTCTAAAGTATGCAAATAATGTAATAAAATCGGCATCTGAGGATATTATTTTCAAGATGGAATATGGCACGACTTTTTGCGTCTTTCTCGGCCCTGTCGCTAGAGATCTGCAGCATAGCTTGATACGGTCGCGATCATACATCTTGCAGCAGAACCAAGAAAGACGCAAAACGTCGCGCCGTATTCCATCTTGAAGATAATACCCTTAGAAGCCACGTTAAAAAGAAAACAAGTATAAATGCGCTATGACGATGTTGGCCGGCGACTCTAGCTGTTCCGCGCGACGACAAAGAAACACTACGTCGATTACATTTGACACTACATTCGTAATACAGCTCCGTTCTGCTAAATATGGCCGAAAAGGAAATGTTAATATATTTTAATTTCCTCCCGAGTGTAACTAAATATACAACTGGTAAAGTAGAATTTTTAAACTATTTTTACGAAAACAAAATTAACTCTAATTAAAGTGTTAATGGAGTTTAATTGTCCATTGAAATTCAATGTCATGAGAAAGAACAACTAATTCTTTCTTTTTCATGAAAATGTTGATCTATATCAGTACAAAAGTTAAAGACGAGATTTTGAATGCATACAGATGGGCTTATTGAAAGAAGAAAATTTGTATCTAAAAGGGAAAATAAAAAAAAAACAAGGTGATACTGATTGTTTAAATTGTATTTCACAGTACGACAAATTATTTTCAAAACTACATTTAAAATATTTTCTATTTTTCTTACTAACAAAATATAAACGTCCCAAATGCTGGAATTTAAATATTTTGTCTTGCTTTTCCCTTGCTGAAGTAATTTTCTATTGGTGAACTTCAACAAATATTAAATTCTTACTCTCATAAAAGTTTTTCAGAACTATCTTCTTCACGTCACAATAACCACCCTCAAAATTGATTTCTGAGAGTTTGTGTAAAAGCTCAGTAGCGATATTTTGTTAAGTAATTAATTTTTCAAATTCTGTCATTAAAACCACTTCATGCTGTGACAGATATTCTTTAAACTGACAGAACAAACATAAAAGTTTGTAATTATTTTGAACATTTTCAAAGCAATCAACTTTTTGGTTATGTCTTCATCTAGTCTCCAACTCAACACGTTGTTGCGTTTTTCACAAGGTTGTTACTGCATACATTTCTTTATTACAAAATCAAAAACATACTGGAAAAAGCGTGAGAGGGAAAGGAGGGGGAGGGGGAGAGAGAGAAACAATATTCAGAATAAATATCAATTAATTTAATTAACTAAACAACTTCTGAAGGAGTTGATATTGAAGGTAGTGTTAACACGAGAGATTTTCGTTTTATTCCCCAGATGAACTTGGGAAGAAGTGCAAATTGCACTATAGCAGGTGTGAACATGTGAAATAGGAGAGTGATCACTAGAGACCGGACTTTTGGGTGCAAATATGTGCTAATTTACGTGCTAAAATAGTGCCAAAAATATTAAAAATATGTACATGTTTAGGTGCAAAATAGTTATTTATGTATCTAGCGCGTTAAGTAGATGTTTTTGCCCCGAGGGCCTCTGGCCCGAGTAACGCCTGTGGTGCATAGAAAACTTAATGGTTTACTAGTTCGTTGTTACATCAAACGAGAATTCTAAATATTTTAAAACTTTTCTTTTGTCTGAGTGAAATTATGCGTTGTAATCGTCATTTGTCAATATGACGTCAGATAAACAAAACAATGTGTAACTAATTACTAGTACTGTATACTCGTTGAACTGATTTGTTCGAACAAAATGAAAGAATATTGTCAAGTTCCGGCAGAAATTCTCGCAACAGCGAACAAGGCTACGGACAGTGGTTTCTAGTAAAATCTCGAAAATATATGAAAATGATTATGGTGTATTGGATAGTTATATAACAGTGTGAATTGCGCTGATGAAACAGTACTTTGAAGTTATTTGCCTCCATTGCCAAAAGTTATTTAGAATATTTCATTACATTAAAAAATAACATTTCGAGGATGTTAGCCGATGTGCCTTACACATATTATAACTTCTAGAAGTACTGCTACCATAGAGTAAAGGATTATTTATTAAGTATTATAGAGTAAAGAATTATTTATTTCCTTCAGTTTAGATATTACAATAAATGTACCTACATGGATCACACTAAATTCAATGATTCAATGAATCGTCCAAATTATAATTAACAAAACTACTACTCGATATGAAGTTGAAACAAAAGATTTAGGATACAGTGACCACGATGCACAAATTCTTACAATTGTAAGAAATGCGAACACTGACACAATAAATAATACACGTATGAGTAGATTATTTACTAAAAATAAAATAAAACTATTCATTGATTGCTTGATGCAGGAGTCATGGGACGCGGTGTATAATACAGTTGATACAAACGATAAATATAATTCTTTTTTTCCCAACGCTTTCATTTCATTTTAACACGTGCTTTCCTCTTAAAAAAAAAAACACGGTAAAGAAATTCTTGGATAACACAAGGGATTAGGACATCATGTAAAACAAGTGAATTCTTTCTTTCATTTCTAATCATCATAACGTATTTCAAGATTTCCTCCTCTACTTTAAAAAATACAAATCATTGTTAAGCAAAGTCAAAATCATGAAACACGATCAGGATATTTTGAGCTCAAATAACAAAACAAAAGCAATGTGGAATATAATAAAAATCTAGTAGATACTACAAAATGAACTAGATACGTGAAGGCTGTTTTAAAATATAGCGATAGAAATGTGAACGATCCGGCAACAGTGGCTAGTCTCTAACCAATACTTTTCGAGAATTGCTGCCGATCCCACTAAGCGTCTTCAGTCACAAAATTCAATATTAGACATTTCTCCAAAAATTTTAGACACTATTCGTTTCCGGAATTTCTTCCTATGGAATTCTCAAAATGATAGGTAAAGTCAAAAATAAATATTCGGCCGGTTTAGATGAATTTCCGAATTGTTTGTTAAAGACCTGTGTGCCTACCATTATACACCTGTTAACTCACATATTTAATGTATCCTTATGCACAGGAACTTTTCCAGATATTTCCAAAACAGATAAGGTTAAACCGCTCTTCATTAAAGGCAACAAAAATGAAATTCAAAATTATCGGCCTATTTCTCTTCTGTCAGTTTTTTCAAAAATATTACAGAGACTTTTTTATGTGCGAATGAACCTTTCTCAGTAAACACGACGCGCTTCCAGATTACCAACGGATTTAGAAAATCAAAATCTACGAAAACAGCCATATTTTCTTTTCTTAATGATGTCGCCTCATCATTGAATCAAAATGAAGATTGAAGCATTTGACGCCATTGATCATGACATTTTACATTCAAAATTACCTTTCCTATCTAATAGATGAATCTGATTAATAAATGCTTGAGCAACGCAGAGCACTTCACTACTATCTGATAAATAATTTTGTTTTTACAAACGTTGCAATGAATGAATTTGAGAAGTGCTCTCGCATAATTATAATAAATATGGTCACAGGATTATGTCACTTCGGGGTGCAATTAATTGGTTCAGCGAAGGCGGTAGGTCACGCGTGCTAGGGCAACACCCTATCATGTGTTCCCCAGCTGTAAATGGCAAAGAAAGATCTTGCGGCAGTAACAGTTTCAATAATTTGAAAATGCCGCCACAGGGTACTGGAGGGGTAAAATTCGTAGTGGAGGGAAATGAGCGGAGTACGACCGGTGCGCTCTCTATTTGGACACCACGTTTTGCGGAACTAAAAATACGACGGTGGCGCCAATTCTGAATGGGGCACCATTTGTGGATTCTCCACTCTCCGCAGTGAGCCGTCTATACTTCTTTAGACCATGCTACTACTCGAGAAGCACATGTGTCTAAAACAGGTGATACGTAGGAATAGTGAAATATGAGTGACTGATGGCAATTATAAATTCACGGGAACATTCCCAAATTGCAATTTTCTTATCAATTAAACAAAATATAGGAAATAACGAGTTATTTTATTTATTTGAGCGTTGTTATTTATTTAGTGTATTTTCTTGTATCTTAACTTTCATAAATCGAATTCATAAAAAATTGTTTATGTTGTGTAGGTATTAGAGTGGGCCATAAAGTATTCAAAAGACCTTAGGATATGAAGAATCAGAAAGAACCGCAAGGGTATTATATATATTATATAATACGGAGTTGCTCTACAGCTGTCGCCGTGTCTCCGCTCTAAGTCTCCATGCCTCTCTATTTGACCATAGGTCTTCCTGCATTTCTCTTGCCGCCATAGCCTCTTGCACTCCCTGCTGCCATGCATGTTTGGGTCTTTCTGTCGGTACCCATAGCAGGACTCGTTTTGGCCATCTTTCGTCTGTCATTCGCATAACGTGACCATACCAAACGATTTGTTTTTTCTCTATTTCATCAAGGATAGATTTCTTTACATCCATTTTCTTTCTTATATCTTCGTTCCTGATTCTGTCACGTCTACTATAACAGCAACTTCGACGCCAGTAGTCCATTTCAAGGGCCAACAGCTTCTTTCTTGTTCTTTTATCAACTTCCCAAACTTCTGAACCGTACGTTGTAACACTCTTGACTAGTGTGGAGAAAAGACGTCTTTTAGTAGTGTTAGTGATGGTTTTGTTCCATAACACAGAGTTTATACTTCGTGTCACGTTTCTCGCCAAGCTTATTCGTCTCTCAATTTCTTCTTGACTATTACCCTTTTTGTTAAAGAGTACACCCAAATATTTATATTTGTTTACTCCTTCCATTTTTTCCCCGTTTTACAGAAGATCTTCAATCTCATTGTTACCAACTGCCTGGTATTCAGATTTGTTCATGTTGATAGTAAGTCCTGCTTTTAAAAAATGTTCATTGAGTTTACAGATCATGAAACTCAAATCGTCCGCATCTTCTGCAATTACTACCTGGTCATCGGCAAAATATAATGTATATAATTTATCCTCTCCGATTGTCATTCCCATTATTCTGCATTGTTTCTCCCACTGCTGTAAAATTTGATGCAGATAGATTTTAAAGTGTTGGGGAAAGACAGCAGCCCTGACGAAGACCTTTACTGACCGGGAATGGATCCGAGAGCCTACTGTAGATCTTAATCTGAGAGGTGTTGTTCTTATATAGATTCTGTGTGGCTCCAATTAAATTCTCATTGATTTTAAGTCCTTTCATTTCTTCCCATACTCTAGCGATTGGTACATTGTCATACGCCTTCTGAAGATCAATGAAACCCAGATGAACTTCCTTACCTCTCCTTGTTCTCTTTTCTATAAGCTGTTTTAATGTAAATATATTGTCTATGACCGATCTAAAACCACATTGTTCCTCTCCGATTTTACCTCTTCTTCTATTTTATTTCGGATTATTTTACTATACAGTCTACCTATAGATCCAATAACTGCTATTCCTCTGTGGTTCGTTTCATTGTCTCTAGATCCTTTCTTATGGATCGGTGTTAGGTAAGATGTTCGCCACTCCTGAGGAGGATCTTCTCCATTCATGCCCCTTGAAAATATGTGTTTGAGCAATTGGTGCAGTTTATAGGGACCGTATTTCAGTAGTTCTGCCGGAATATCTCCTGGTCCAGATGACTTATTAGATTTCATGGTCTTAAGTGCTTTTTCTAAATCTTCAATTGTCAGATATACTCTTTTCTCAAATTTCACTTCCTTGTTTGACTGGAAGTTTCTGTTTTCTAGCAGCAGTCTTTCAAAGTACTCTTTCCATTTATTGATGCTGTTGTTTGATATTGGTGTTTTCATTTGTTTTAATAGATTTAATTAATTTCCAGGCTTCTGAACTCTGTGCTCCTCCTATGAATTGTTCTATATAATCGCATTTATCCAGCCACAATTTATTCTTCCTTGATAACACGTCTTGTTTGACTTCTCAACTTATTGTTTTGTACTGTAAACTATTTTCATTTTTCTTGTCACTAAGCCATTTTAAATACAGCTCTCTTTTACTTTTAATCTTTTCTTCTAGACTTGTGTCCCATCAGTAGTGTTTAGATTTTAATTTACAAGTACCTAAAGCCTCCTCTGCGGCTTGGTGAATGCATTCTTTTATGTGTTCATATTCTTTCTCTATTGGCCCTCCCCAAGAGTTCAACTTCAAGTTTTTTCTGTAAAGATACGCTGTACATTCATCGAAGAGACGGCTTAATTTGTATTTGGTAGGTTTCATGACAAATCCATCTTTATCTTCTTTATCCGCACTATTTGAAGTAAATGGTATGTATATTTTAGCAATTACCAAACAATGGCCGCTACATTGGGCTCCCCGTTTCACTCTAACATCTTATATTTTGAGTAAAGTCTTTTGTTTGGTTATACAGAAGTCTATTATTGATTTTAGTTTTTTGTATGTTGGGACCAGGTGTACTTGTGAATATCCTTATGTTGGAAGAAAGTGTTATTAATTTTAATCTCATACTCTTCGCAAATATTAATAAGTCTCTTACCATTGTCATTGCGAGTCTCCCCTCCATATTGACCCACAATGTTGTTGTTCTTTTCCCTTCCAACTCTACCGTTAAAGTCTCCTGCAAATATTATTTCATGGGACTTAGGAATACTGTCTAGAGTTTCTTTGACTATCATTTCAAAATCATCTTTCTTAGCTATTGGGGCATCTTCATTCAAATTATATATTCCTATGACACTTATGTATTTTTCTCTGATTTTTAACACTACTTTAATAAGACGTTCGTTTATACATTCCCAACTTTTTATACATTTACCGAATCTTTCGCTGATGACAATAGAAACACCGGCTTTAGCATTTTCATGTTTGTTTACGTCACTGTAGAAGTGGACAAAGTTGTTCAGTTTTTCGCTTCCTTTGCCTTTCTTTTTTGTTTCAGACCGGACGGCTATATCTATGTTTCTTCTCATAATTTCCTGGATTACTTCTTGTTGTTTGTTTGAGATGCTTTGTACATTCCATATACCAATATTCAGAGTCCATTTTCTTTGCCGATGTCGTTTCCCTTTTGAAATATCCGAGGCATTCACATGACTGAGATTTTTAGCGGTGTGATGTTTTACGTGTGCAGGGTGCTGGCCTACAGCACAACCCCCAATCCTGGAGGACCGGAGCTTTTCTTTCAAGGGTTTCCATCCCTTAGGCTGATTGCTTCCACCATAGCTTAAGGAGTCCAGCCTACTCCTGATCCACTCTTTAGTGACGATTTAATTCCCAAGGTTAGTGAACCCCACCTTCCCCCGTTGAATCATCCACCATTCATAATTGGATGCTTCTGGGGCGTTAATGATTTAGTAGCGCAATGTACATTAGTAATGAGTGGGAAAAAGTTATGAGTAGAAAAGAAAAAACTATAATTGCCTCAGTCTGGACCGGCTTTCAATTGAAATGGAACTTTGAGTGGACGAGGAACGACGTTCAAAAGGGCAGAGGAACACCAAAGGAAAGCAAGCATTGGCTTGAAAAAAAAAGCACGCTCGTGGCTTATAGGGAGGTCGCTAGCCTTTCACCACTGAGGTCCGGGTTCGATTCCCGTCGAATCTCATGTGAAATTTGTTTCAACAAAACGAGTTTGGCTGCTTCACAAGACTAGTCCAACCCCTGTGAAGTGTCATAAACCCTCCCCGTTTCCTAATTCCTTCTCAATTCTGGCCGCTGGGTAGTGACGCAGGAGCGCGTAGCAGGAGGCGCGTACGCGGAGATTCTACCTGGCGGTCCTCTTGACAACCGTCAGACGTGACTAGACGCGACTTATATATACTCTGCTTACATACGAGAGATATTGATGGAGGATTACTCCGCGCTCAACGCTCGTCACGGTGTGAAGAGACGCGTTGCGTTGATAATGATCAAATTAAGGACGCAACAAATTATTAAAAAAAGTTACTAAAAAAGGGGAAGAAAAGTTTTGGATTAAATTATTGATTTTACAAAATAAGATTTAAAGAAGTGTGATGATCATGCATGCAAGGGGAAGGATTCAGGAAAAGAATAGTAAATAACAATAATATGGGTCTTTTTGCAAACATTCTTTGAGTTGTCGTGCTTATAAAATGCCATGTATCAGTGGCGTGTCCTTTATGTAC
Organism: Teleogryllus occipitalis; assembly: GCA_011170035.1. NCBI lineage: Eukaryota > Metazoa > Arthropoda > Insecta > Orthoptera > Gryllidae > Teleogryllus > Teleogryllus occipitalis. Next base: position 535,416 of record BLKR01000005.1, on the reverse strand, counting down.
GCACTGTTTACCCTATAACGTAGATAAAAACACTTTTTTTGCAACAGAAAATAAATCTTACTTTATTTATAACATAAATCTTCTAATTTATCGAAAGCGTGGTGCCGTTTTACACTAACAGTTATGAAATGCCGGCGCCTGCCAAGATCGGTGTGTGCGAGGCGCGCGGGACGTGAGGAAGCTCGGGTACAATCGGGTATGCTCGTTGCATTTCGCGAGGCTTGCAATCGGCTGGGTCGCGGGACTTCGTAGGAATGAAAGCCAAATCTTGGCTTTTAATGATAAATGTGTAGAGGTGTATGTACACTGAAGTGCGTAATTCTAAGTGTAGTATATGTTTATGCTTATACGTGTTAATTCAGACTTTAGTTTATTGTTATAAGTGAAATAATTACGTGAGTTTATACCCTAGGTTTCGCAACTAGTAAAATTGCGTCCACTAGTGTTTCGTCAGGGAGAGCACGAACATGGATCTTTCTACTGCAGCGGCGTAGACGGACACACGTGGGTGATTTTAAATTTATTGATAGTTTTCTTTCGCGGAACTTTGAAAGTTACATTACGGAACAGTATTAAGGCAGGAAGGCCAACGCCGGACATTACTATAGCTACTACTTTGAAATCCTGTGTAAGGACATTTAATAGCCAACGTTTTGAAACTAATAAATGGCTTACCGGCCATATATTTTTTATTGCTTCCCCAAACTAAGCCCTTCACCACACGCCACTGCTATGAATGTATGTGATGTTTGTGTTCACAGCAGAATACAGATTACAATGTTTGTTTAACTTGGAGTAAGTATTGTAATTGCTTAGTAACAGTAAAGAAAATTCCCACGTGAGAAGGAAATAAAAATAGCATACGTAAATCTTCATAACCGAGCCTCTGTAAAGATGGTCTATTTGACTCACAAATAATTTTATCATGATGGATGAACTTTGGTACATCCTTTTGGGGTATTGTCATGTTAAATGCATATAGAAATACTGAATGAAATTCACGTAGAATAATCAAATAAAAAGCCCGCCAGAAATATAAATATATATATACGAAAATATTATGAACATATATTACACATTACATATTATGAACATGTATTACACATTTAATACATGTTCATAATTATTAATATTAATAATAATATGATGTACCAATAATAGGCTTACTGTATGACAATACAACTATACAATATTAATAATATATTAAAATAATTGAAAGTTTTGTGATATTTCTGTGTTATTTATTAATAATTTTATTACTTTAATAGAGAGTTATGAGGAAAAGTATTTAATTTTGTCTTCACGAAAGTTTGATAAACTTAAAATCGAAGTAGCCAAGGGTTTGCTTCTTGCTTTTTGTTTGTGTTAATTATTTTGCTCCGTAGGTACCGGAAGGCAGTTCCGACGCGATCCGCCAGAAATCAAGCCCCCCACACACACACACACACTCGCGCGCGCACGCACGCACACACACGCACACACACACACATAATATCAGGGGAGGAAACATAGAAAAGAAGCTCTTAAGACAATTTTAAGCACATTTTGTTTAATAAACTACTTGGATGTTCCAAATGGCTGAGCCGCCATAAGCACTCAAATGTTGATTTGAAAAAAAATTATCAACTGGATTTATCCACTTTTTTGTTACCAAGGCCCTATAATAAGAGTTTTTCTGCCGAAAATTGGGGGATATTGAAGGATGAAGTCAAAAACAGGAGCATAATGTCTATATATCAAACTTGAAATGCTAATTCTGTAAATCAGGCTGAATATTTTTTGAATTCCTTTGCCAATGAGCAACTCCAGAAAATACAGACTTCAAATTATTGAATATTTTCCTTAGTTCGTGCTATTATGTATTTGTAGTTTACAACACAGAAGTTAATTTTATGTCTTGCGATCCAGACTGTCAGCGCTTTTTCCGCGTTTTGTTGGTAGTTCTTCAACTTCACATTAGTTATTTATCATTATTAATCATATTAGTGTTTTAATCCAAAATTCTTCAAATATATCACGTTTGTTTTCCAAGTCTTTGAAATAACCTGACATTCCTTGTACAATATCCAAAATCAGAAGTTGTAGCTTGTAAGATATGCAATGATGTTTATAACTCGTAAAATATAAGCAAACACTTCCAATAGTCCCCGGAAGTTGAACGGACCCATTGTTCTTAAAATTGTTTGAGCTGTCGTGAAATATTATTGATTACACTTCTCTGAAATTCCTTCGGAATGATAATAACGGCTATATTGTGATCATGGATTGTTAGAACAAGCGTAATAATAACTCAAAACAATCCATTCACGTAACATGGAAATTATTTTACTTCCTTGTTTATTAATATTTTTATAATACTTTCTCGAATCTAGATTTTTCTTTTCTTTCAGTAAATACTTTTTAACATTTTATAAATATGTATATGTGAACTTATTTTGAATTATTTTTCACTGTGTTAACATTCGTGTACACGAGAAAATCTTATATAAAGATTATCTTATAATCTTAATCTTATATTAATTGCGACAATTATCGCTTTACGAAAGGTCGGGTAACACCCTTATCTTACGAGGAATACCTGAGGCGGAGACGAATTTCGTAATCAAATTAAACAAACTATCACCGATTTCAACTTTCCATAAGTTGGCTATTCTGACAGGAAATAGCCGACATATTGAGGATCCTACGGGGACAGTCAGATATTTGCACAAGGCTCACAATTACGGCCCGTGTTTGAAGGTTAAGACATAAGAAAGTGTGAAGAAAAATTAAGAAATGGCTGAAGCAGGTCGTGGAGGATTTCGGGGAGGTTTTGGTACTCGTGGTGCAAGAGGTGGACTTCGTGGTCGGGGACGTGGTCGCGGTCGAGGCAGAGGCCGCGGCAAGGAAGGTGAGAAAGAATGGTTTCCTGTTACAAAATTAGGAAGATTGGTTCGAGATGGCAAGATACGTTCACTTGAAGAAATTTATCTGTTTTCGCTCCCTATCAAGGAATATGAAATAGTGGACTTCTTCCTTGGTTCTGCACTAAAAGACGAAGTCCTGAAGATAATGCCAGTTCAGAAGCAAACCAGAGCTGGTCAGAGAACGAGGTTCAAAGCATTTGTGGCCATTGGCGACTCGAACGGCCATATTGGATTAGGCGTGAAATGTTCTAAAGAGGTGGCTACCGCTATCCGCGGAGCTATTGTTCTAGCAAAGTTGTCTGTCGTACCAGTTCGTCGAGGATACTGGGGAAATAAGATAGGAAAACCACACACCGTTCCTTGCAAAGTGACAGGGAAATGCGGTTCTGTGCGAGTTCGTTTAATACCCGCCCCTCGTGGCACTGGAATAGTATCTGCGCCTGTTCCGAAGAAGTTGTTGCAAATGGCGGGTATTGAGGATTGTTACACATCAGCTCGTGGTTCCACAGGTACGCTTGGAAACTTTGCCAAGGCCACCTATGCAGCAATTGCAAAGACTTACGCTTATCTTACACCAGATTTGTGGAGAACTCAACTGCTGACTCGCTCTCCGTATCAAGAATTCGCGGATTTTCTCGCCAAAAAGTACGTGAGCACAACTGTGCGCGAAGCATAAAAAAGTTGCGTACGAGAGTTCGGAACTCTTGAAGTAGGCTTATGATGCACATTGTGAATATTGGTTACTTTTGAAATGGATACCGTATTAAGTTTTTCTGTTCTATGTTAATCAGATGAATTAGCATTTTGTTTTCATTTCATATGCACAGTTCTTAAAATACGACTGAAAAGAACATTTGAGTGTTAAGGGAAAATTGAGGCAAACGTATTTCGTAAAGAAGGATAACCTATTCATGAACGCTTGAGTAATTGCAATTTTGAGTCAGGTACTAGTATATGTGTCAATTGCATAAAAACATAAGTTATAAATCAAAAATGCAAAAGGGATATAGATTATTACATTTATTCTGATCCAATAAGTTTGTGAAACGAGAACAAGAAATATTGCAAATTACCTAATCATTTGCATGAATGAAAATATAGTTTGTGCTGCAATAATTGTGTGTAAATGACATACTTTTACAAAGGATGTTCGAGTAGCTAATAATGTTAAAATAAATGTTTTTATTTTTATTTCACTGTTCCATAAATATCAACAAAGTTTATGTAGACATGTATTAAAACTAGAATTTATTACACTAGATTTCTTTTCTTTTATAACAATATACCATCTATCCAGAAATTGCAATTTTAAATCAAGTAGAAATATGTATTCTCATTCTCTTGTAATGTGACTTTTATGTCCACATTCATTGTCAATATTTTTATCAATTATTAAACATTCAAGTGTAAATGATGCATATAATATTGATAATAAAATAATATATATATATATATATATATATATATATATATATATATATGTTTATATATAATTCTATTTTATATTTCTAATATAGAAGAAAATATTTTTATTTTTAATTCAGATTAATATCACTTTATTAATTAATTATGATCAATAAAAAAATAATTTGCTTGTTTGCAACATTTATGGTACTAGGAAATCAAATCAGGAATCGATATCAATAATCCGCAAATGATTTCTTAAGACCAACTGCACGTTTTGTAATTGATCGTTTTTTTTTCGATATCTCGTTTGGCTTTGCTTGATGCAACCAGATAGAAATTATAGAAATATTGCTTGGCATTAACTTAAGACGAAATTATCCTGAAGTAGCTTCCGATAATCTTTTGTTTGTTCTAATTTTATTTCAGTTAATATTGTTTTAGACGACGTTTGTTGTTACTTCAGGCCCATTGAGGGGCGCGTCATTCGCTTCAAACCTCTATGACCGCCATCATACGCAATATTTCTATAGTGGCGATGAGCCTGACGCGATACATTTGAAACGTTTTGAGGCGACAGCCATGTTTCCTCTACACACTACAACGTGCGCATAATCGTCAATTTAATTTAGAAGGTATGTAATATATTGAGTTTAGTTCAGATTAATTTGAATAATGAAGATTGCTTGTTTTTATAAATTAACTTCCTTTTTTTAATTCTTAGTTATATTTGATTTTAGAATATGTAAATTTTGAGTTTTTTAATTATAATTAGACCACGGAATTTTAGTTGCAAAAAAGTGACGTTTTAATCACTTAAATTAGATTATAAAATTTAGATTAAAAATAAAAAGTAGACCCTTTTTATTTTTTAGAAAAGTTAAGTATTTTAACATTTAGGAGAGTGACTACAAGCGTATTATTTTTTTCACTTTCATTTCATTCCTTTCACACATTTCATTATCAACCTCTCAATAGCGTAGCTGCACTGGAAATCGGTGCAATCGCCTAAGAAGTGCGTGATGATCGCAGATGAGCGTGAAACACCCTCTTTATATTAACTTGCAGAGCTCCTCGTTTGGTAGGTATGTTGGATGAGAGATACGGTGCGTATACTTGTTTTTTTTTTTTTAACATGGCCGATGACACTTCACCAGCTTTTACGGTGTCATCCAATCGAGAGCTGAAACATCAGTGACGTCACTGGTCTTTCAGCTTCCGATTGGACGAAACCGTAATAGCTGATCAGCTGTCATTGGATATAAGATCGAGTAAGAAAAAATGAGCAATTGAAATATTATTATTCAAAATTACTTGTTTTGATAAAAAAGTAGATATCGGGCTTCTATTTAAATTTAATGATATACTCCTCAGTATTTATTAAAAATAATTCAAAGTTTCCCATTAATCGCCGTTTTGCAGTTAAAATTAATTCTCTTTCCACTTTACGTCAAATTTAATCAGGAATTCCACAAGGTTCAACTCTTTCCCAATACTCTTTAACATTAAATATCTGATATTCCTACTATAGCTCTTTTCGCTGATGACACTGGATTATTTACATCCCATTCTAACAAAAATTGCGTGTAATATACTTCAAAATGCTATTCAAAAGTACATAAAATGGCTTGCTTCAAAGTTGGAGAATCAAAGTTAACACTCTGGTAACACAAACAAAAACTTTTACACTAGGCAGACTTACCTTCTCCCCTAATTATTAATAATTTTGACATTCCTTGGTTAGAGAGCAATATCGCTGTTAACTATTTAGGCTTATCCTTTGATACACGTTAGACTTGAAAATGTCACATCTCAAATATTGTTGACAAAATTTCTCCAAGCTTAAATCATTAACACTTAAAAATTCAAAATTACGAATAAAATGTTATTAATATTAATATATAAAATGATTATTAGGTCATCTCTTACTTACGCTTGTCCTACATGGTGCACTGCACCTTCAACACATGATTAAATTACAAATCCTACAAAATAAATTTTTGAGAAAATTATTACAAGCCGAGTGATTTATATCAAAGTCACCGAGAATTACAAATGGAACCTATTAAAACAGATGACACAGTTCACAAAGTTTCATAACTTATTACGCTCCAGCTTCAAAAAACTGATTTAGGCTAACACTATGAAACTCTCCGTATTTGTTCAAGATTCCCCAACCATCCATAATTTTCTTTTTATAAATTTTTAACACAACCTTTCAATTGCAAATATTTAAAATCTTATACTCTTTTTCCATTACCATTTTTAAACTATGTTTTCATTAAACTATCATTTTAAAAAACGGTAAATAGTTTACCTAAGAACAAATCGCTGGCACTTTGCCTAAGTTATTTGAAATAATTCTTAAACCCTCTGAAAAATTATAACACAATTAAACAGCCAGTAAATAAAAGTTTTAAAACGGCAACAACCACCCTTCTAGGACATTTTAGGTACAATTAGATGCTTTCAATAGAGCTATTTTTTCATGGTTCATATATATATATATATATATATATATATATATATATATATATATATATATATATATATATATATATATGCAGTTATTTTCCATTTCCTCCTAAAGGAACTAAACAGGCATTTGTCCTAAAATCCGAAGTCTAGACGTAATTAATATTATTGTCATTAAGACATTAAATTGATATATCTCTGTAAATGTAGTGGTTAATAATAATTTGAGACCAAATCACAATCTCGGATACACTAATAAGAAAATAAACATACAAATTAAAAAAAAATGCCATAACTGTTTTCGTACGTTTTAATGCAATACACCGTACGCAAGGCTTACCAGTGGTAAACCACTCAATAATAAAATGAAATGAAATATTGAAAATCGCGAATCTATAATTAAATTTAATAGATATGCAAAATTAAATTCTATCCTCTACAGACATGAATTATATGGATTTTATATTCAATATTTTTGTCGCTTCTGTTCTTGCAATTATTTATTTACTGAAAACAAGAGGGGGACAATTTTACCATCCTTTATCCAATCAGAGGATTCAAATTCTGGTGATGTCACTGCAGAACAGTCTATACTTATTAAGGAAACAAACAAACAACACCCTGAAATCTAACAGCGCGAAACAACTGAAAATTGAAGAGCGCCATTACTTATTTGGTTATGCATCGTGCATGGAGCTATGTATATGCATTCAGCGGTTATTTAAGAGGAGCGCGGAGAGTGAAAATGGGAAAGTGTGGAAATTATTTTATCCCTTAAAGTATTCTTCTCATCCGCATAAGAATAGTCGTAACTAATTTTTTAAATATTAAGATAAATCTTATTACAAAAAGTATGTTTTAAATAAATTATTAATTACAATGTTTACAAGCAAAGAAACTAATAATGTATTTCATAGGGTCACTACCTATATAAAAATCTTCAAATACAATTATTTTAATGTAAATTCAAATTTTCCGTTTGGAAAGTTGAATTTTTTTATTAGGCGAATTTACATCTTTCTAACGGCTGATGTTTGTACGAAGGATCTGGCAACCCGTAGTTTTACACCTCCTGCCTTATAAAATAAATCTTTTTAACAGTGTCTGAGGCCACGAGCCCCGTTGAGAAGGATGTTCGCGAATTAATTAAAAAGATTAATTTTAGAAAGTAGGTGTAAAAATGACCTGTCATGCGCCAGGTTAAAAAAACGAAGTTTCTTTATAAATAATTCGCTCACATTTTCTTGAACTTCAGAATTTCTAACCCCATATCATTTACTATGCATAGTTAACTTAAGGATAAAAGATAGCAACGATATTTGTTTGCAATATTCGTTATAAAGAAATATTTCTTCATGGATAGCAGCAAATATTTGTTTCGACAAACGAGCTACAGATTTGATTAGGTAGTACTGCCAACCAAATGCCAATAACTTACGCTTCTCACCGCTACTCTCGTATCTAGAAAACTGAGAGCCTATTAAAATTGCGCAGATTCTACCACTATTACAAAAAAAATACAAATTGAACGCTGTTTTAGTAACAATAAATTATCTTCATTGCGAAGAAATACTAAACAGGTAACTGATCTTTGAGTGTTACTCATTGAAGCTATGAGAAGCCTTCCGCACTGTAAATCATTGTTTTGAAGTGAAAATAGTTTCACACTGCAGGCCGTGAACTAGGGCTTGCATTATACTAAGGTTTTTGTAACGTAGCGTGTTCAAGGGCCTTCACGGTGGCAATATGCAACTGCATATCGCGTCTTTCTCGGCCGTGTTCCTATAGTGCGGATTTTATAACTCTGCCTCTCAAGGCCTGTCTTCACAATGGAATATGGCACGGTTTTTCACGATACACGGAGACATCATGCCACTGTGGAGACGAACCTTGAGAGGCAGAGTTATAAAAACCGCACTATAGATGCCGCATGATCGCGACCGTATCAGGCCAAGACCATCTACAATTGTAGACCATCAAGCCAAGACCATCTACAAGGATTGTAGATGGTCTTGATCAAGCACTGCTTGATCATGCGACATCTAGCGGCACGATCGAGAAAGACGCGAAATGCAGTGATAAGCCGTCGTGCATTATCAGTGATTGAAATGCAGTGACAAGCCCTGACCAGCGCCCTCTGGAATGTATTCTAGAGGGCGCTGCCCTGACGCGCCACGGTATGAAAACCAAAGTATGTTTCACATGAATCCGTGTTGCCATCTGTCCTCCTTTTTAACATTTTCCTCCTATCCCCCCTCCTTTTTTAAATTTACACGGAATCTTTTATTCAGTTGAATTAAACATATGGCATAATTTTAATGTATTTAATGAAAGGGACTTCATGTCTTGAATATCTACATTTTTACTCAAATAATGGCATGCATAATAGATCATTAGGCTTATTGTGATATAAAATTGATTTATGCTTAATGGTGGATAACGAAGGTGGGTGCGGATTTATCCAGTCGGAAGCGTTCATTTTTAATGACGCAAAGTGTAATATGATTTTCAAAGACTATTAATGGTTTGGAATCGTAGAGTGCATTATCTATACATTGTGAACTATAAAAATGTAAAATGTCCTCCACTGGGAAAAAAATTTCTGGTAAACATGCACGAATGGCATTTGCTTATTATTCCAAGTTGTCTAATTTTAATAAAAAAATCTGGAGAAGCGTGACACGATGCGTGCGATGTATTTCCGCAGAATAATGTCATGTAGCTCAATGTTAATGTTATTAACAAAATATTCGCATTGCGTTGTATGAAGGGTGACAATTTAAAAGAACTATAAATGCGTAGCACAATATGCTTAATTTTGAATGACTTGACGGAATTTAAAGACTCAGAAATGTTGCTACTTTAATGTCTAGAACCACGTTTTTAGTAGAATTTCCAATTGCTGATTTGAAATGCAAAATTACATTGAAAGAGTTTTTCAATCTTTATAATAATAATAATAATAATAATAATAATAATAATAATAATAATAATAATAATAATAATGTGAATACCGTTACATTACTCCAGTATCCGTGATAATGCAGTGAATTACGAATATTATTAACACAACCAGTTCCACTTTTTTTGACATTCAAGAGTAATTTATTATCGCGTATATTGTCACATATAGTATTTTTTGATGTTTCGGCTACACCTTATAGCCATCTTCAGACCTGTTTTTTAATTATACATTTTAACAATTTTTAGTTCATAATTTTTAATACATTTTACAATAAAAATCTGTTGACAGAAGCTTACCTTCTAAAATACAGTTGGAATATTAATATACTAGAATATTTACATTGCATATATTATTAATATATAGTAAGCGTGCGTACTTCGGCTCGCTGTTTCTTGATTTCTGTTACCGTCTCCTTCAATACTGGAGACGGTTGCAAGAATCGTCAATCCTTTCGTTACAACCGTCGTCTTATCCTTTGTTATTTCCACCATGGTGCTGTCGAAACGTCATCAAAAATACTATATAACAATATACTCTATAATAAATTACTCTTGAATGTTAAAAATAAAAAGTGGAACTGATTGTGTTAATAATAATTGATAGACGTTCATTGAAGAAAATAAGTTTATGAATTACGAATACTAATTTGAACGCAGTAAATATTACAAGTATTGATAAATTTATAAAATATCGACATTAAAATTCTAGTTAGTAATGTGATCATAATTAATTGTTTCTTTAGAGACACATTCTTACCGAAATTTCGGGATCTGTGTTACTCTTGACATCAGGCCCATGATAAGCATACAGCAGCAGTGTAGAGCAACAGTCAAGTATGGAATCGCGCTCTCCTTCAATTGTTTTAAAACAAAAGAGATACAAACGTTTCTGTTACATGCAAACCAGTCCTCTGTTACTAGATGGGCTGGCGCCCGTTCGTATTTGAATTTGGGCAGAGAGAATTATAGGTAGGTCCACCATATTGCGCACAACTTTTGCGCCAATAGCGTCGAAGGGCGCAAAGGCGCTGTGTGCGAAGGTGCAGTTGCAAAAGTAACGGGCCATGCTATAAAAACCGAAGCATAGACTTTTCCAAGGCAATTAAGTAAATAGTTGTTATTCTTCATGACACTCTTCAATTTCAGTGGACATCAATCATTAGTTTTAATTATTTTTTTTTTAGTTCAAAAATTCTACTTTAACCGTTGTATATTTAGTTATATTCGAGAGAAAATTAAAATTTATAAAAATATGTAAACTTTATGGTCAGTTTCAATAAAACGAAGTTGTATTACGAATGTAGTATTGAATGTAATCGGCGTAATGATCCTTGGTCGCCATGCGGAACGCTATAGTCTCTGATCAAGCACGTCGTCATAGTGCATTTAACTCGGAGCTGCGTTACTATATGATACGTATACTGTGCCCACGGTGGTTATTTCCACCATGACTGCGCTCATACTCGGCCCTAATCCACCGGATTTAGCACGCGATAAATAGTACGTAATGCAAAGACAAAGACAATAAGGTTATATTTTTGGTATCTGAAAACATTTTAAAATTCCCGCTATTCTGATGCAAACTGGTGACTGAAGCTCATTGGCTGAAGTCAGATATAATGCGCAATAGCTTACTCACGTCATTCCTCCCGTGGCCCACGAAAGAGATTTTCTTTTCGTGGGCCACGGTCGCCTCTTATGTTATTTCAGTTGTATACATACATTTTGCGGCTCTCACACGCAACCAATCTTTATATAGAAGGTCTCTAAAGAAAGAGAATTTCGCGGAGACGAGGCGAATTGCACTTTAACTTAAAAAAAAATATGCAGGACTTGTTTCTAAACAATGCATATAAATATTCACGTCAAATGCAACCCGGAACACTCGGCAGGATTTTTAATCGTTAAATCGTTAAATAACTCATAAAAGAAGCTGTTTAGGGCCTTAAAAATTAAAATGTTTTGGCCAAAGGCCTCAAAGAAACGTTCCACTTACCTTGTTCTACAAGATGAGACCTTCTTAAACATTCTATTACATTTTTGCTGGTTCGACGCTTCTCGATTATACCTCGCCTGTTCAGAGCCTGTAGAATCTGCAACTATATGTGAAATTAAACTAATTACTTGATATTCAATGAGATTGAATTACACGGGTGTACCTCTCTGCTCGGTAATAATGTTAAATAAGAATAGTTTGTATTGACAAGGGTGTATTGTGTTGTTATCAATTACAAGGAGACACATTGAACAAGTTACGGAGGATAAGAGGGTCCAGAAGAAAAAGATATACAAGTATTATAGGCTTAATATGGAATTGGAAAATGAGAAGAGGGTGGGGTTTAATACGCGAGAGTTCTCGCACGGGTACGCTAGTCTTACTATACTTCACACGTGCTGATCACGTGGTTACCAACATCGATTTACGCATGGTGGAAATAAATAATAATTATTTCCACCATGGATTTACGATACCCATGTAAATCTCTATTGGTAGCGCTGCTGGTAGTGAAGGAGTGACATCCTATTCTAGGGACAAAATATTTGGGCAGCCGAAGGTCTTTATTTATTGGTGTATGTGTTTTGTTCTTGTTTACAGACTCTGTTAAGAAAAAGCAAAGATAATTTATTTTCAGACACTATGGGACCTTACTTCTGTGGTTGCTGCCCTTTGCGCATGGCAGTACGTAACATTTGTATCTACACGTTGGTAAGCAAATTTGTCAAACTATTTGGTTAAATTGTTTCATAATGGTTGCATTCAATCTGTTGATTAAACAATTTGTTAATTCAATAGATACACAACTGGACTCGTGTGAACATTACGCACTTTGTAAATTATTATTTAAAAATGGAAATAGCTTCAAACTGGATCTCAACTTCAGGCCAGAATCTGAACTTTATACTGAGGTTTTGTAGACCTGTCGTGACTGGCCTATTAACGCGACAATTTAATTTTACATAGATTTATAGTTTCTGACCAACCTAGTACGCAGTAGGGGTCATTAGAAGAGCTGAATCTTTATTCAATTCTTTGCTCCACATGACCCTTGCATGTTATTCCGTAAGTTCTCTGTACGTTCCATCGCATTTTCACCTCGCATTCAGAATTCTTTAAAATTCCTTCAGTTTCATGCAGCCCATTGCGTGTATTTTGCAAATGTAATTCCCGCCTGGGATACCGCATAATATTCTGGGGAAGCTCATCCTGTAATACTCAGGCCTTTAGATTGGAATCTTAACATTGACTTGCTTATTTATTTATGAATCTGTAATTTTTGTCAAAAACTGACTCACTTAACGTTGGCAACATGTTTTCAAGCAATACTGATGTTTATAATTACAACACACGTCGTAAAAATTACGTTCATCAGGTGTGAGTATCGACAGCTCACTACAAGAAATTCACATATAATACATGCACGTTACTTTACAACGCAATACTAGATGACATTAAACAATTAAAATCGATACACAAATTTCAGTTAAAAGTAAAATCGTTTCTGCTACATAACTGTTTCTTTACAATTAGAGACTATACTGATCATCAAAAAGAAAAATAGTGTTGGAGTTCTGGAGCTCAAGAAATCGGGTCGATGATCTTCTCCCCCATTCATCACATACAGTTTTTACTTTTTTTAAAATAAATGAATAAAATCATTATATTTTTGTCTCTTGTTCACCATTTGTACCCTTGCATAATCACGTATTCCCTGGATGTTGAACACGTGATCTCTCGTATGTTCACCACAAGTTTTTGGCATGTATCTCCGCAAGTCCCGTTCAGACGATTTTCTCAAAATTCATATTCCTCGACCGATCTGAACGAACTCAAGACCCTGCAAGTTTGAAAAGGATACTTTGATTTTTTTGGAGGGGAGGGTATTTTACTTGAAGACTCATCAATATTTTTCATATTTTCTCAAAAATGCCTCCAAACTTTTCGACTCAAATTTGTCCTTGGATAACGTAAAGAACTCTGAAGTTACTGAAGTCAGAATTTTTTTCCTTAATGAAATTTGTTCTTCAAAACATCTTCAAGTAGGTTCATGTTCAATTTTTCGAAAATATTCGAATAGTTTTTGTGTAATTGTGCGTAACAGGCAATTTTTAAACGTTTTAATTTTTTTCTCAAAATCGGCTCAAATTTTTTCCTTTCATGTTTTCCTCATATATCGGAAAGAACGTTAAAAATGATGCTGGTTGCATTTTCATTGAACTCACCGAATTCTTGAAATTTGCCAAAACTTACATTTTTTCGGAATCTTTATACAAATATGATATCGAAGATAGAAATTTATTTTAACGAAATCTGTTCATCAAAAGTAGATCTTGAAATAAGGTCATGTTCATTGTTTCGAAAATATCAGTAGTTTGTGCGTGAAAAGTAAGCAACTTTTCAACAATTTTAAATATTTATTTTCTCAGAAATAGTTTCATATTTTTTGATTTTTTCCTTTTAAGAGGTAAAGAATGGCAAAGAAAGTGAAGTTAGTCCAATTTTCGGATAAATCTCTTTACATTTTCGAAAATTGCAAACAAAAAAAATGCAAAAGTACAATATTGATTATAGAGTTTTTTGATCATTGTAGAATTCACGACCATTGATGAAATACGGGATGTGGTTCACGGGAAATGTAACTATATTGACCAATCCCGTGTAGAGTTTTTTGTTAAATGAAATATAATCCATCAAAGCGTGACATCTATCCATCCATCGATTCAAACATCCATCCAGATCTCTCGATTTTGGGGGACCACATTGTATGTGTCGCCTCTCCACCTGCACCAATCTTAATTATCTTAGGAACAGCCCGAACAGACATTATACTTGTTTTGTATTTTTAATCTGGCATCTATAGTATCTCTAAGATGGAATTCGGCATGACTTTTTGCGTCTTTCTTGGTCCTGCCGCAAGATGTCGCATTATCGCGACCGTATCAAGCAGTGCTGCAGATCAAGCGACTCTAGCGGCAGGTCTGAGAATGACGCAAAAAGTCGTACGGAATTCCATCTTGGAGATTTTACCCACAGATTCCACGTTAGAAAAACCCAAGTATAAAGCTGATGTGTGTGGAGAGTTACAGCTCAGAGTATCTAGATTTTACGATCGTAAATTGGCTTTCGTATTGTAGAGATCATTCTAATACTTCGTTCTACACTACAGTATTGGGAGGAAACGTAATAATTAATTTCTTAATAGTTCCGAGAATTCTTGTTAAAAATTCTTGAAATTCTTAAAGAACTTTACGAAGCTAATTTAAAAAATACCGATAATCATTCGTAATAACAAATTTCAAAATAACTTCATTGAAAAATAGCTTTTCAACAATTTAATTTTAAAAATTACACTCGTGAGTAAATGTACTTATTTGTGTGATTTGTTTTATCTGAAATATTATGTAAATTTAATTCTTTGTGATATTTATTTAACCTTTTAACTCGCAACATAAGAAAAAAGTGAAATATTACAATATAAAATTTCTTAGGACTAAATAGGCTAAAACTATTTTGAAAATGTAAATAACTACGATAACGATCAGTGACACAATCCGGATTTCTTTAATAGGGGCTATAGGGGTAAGGTCCAGCAAAGGATTTCTTGTGCAAAATTTTTCATTTATGCGGAATTTAAAATTTATTTGTATCTATTATTTATAGTTATTAACAAAGTTTTCAAATGTGATATTGAAGGAATGTAAGTATTATGGAAAATTAGTAAAAATTATATTTGGGGATGTGTTATTGGTTGCAGGGAGTGGCCTTACACTCCCCTCATGTAATGACATGTTTGTAACGTATTTTTTTTGAAATTTTGTGTTCCAGTATTGTTTGTATTTTAAAATAATATTTAACTTTGCATTATGCCGTTTGTTTCCTACGATTATGTTGCTTTTGAATGTGTCACTCAGTCACTTTCTACGCAAATGTTACGCGTGTTTTATGTAAAAGTTGCAAAAATAACACTAACTTCAAATTATTAAATATTGAAGAAATTTCTACGGCGACAGTACATGATTATGTTTATTTTCAGGATACCCCTCACTAACCTTCCACGTTTGACTTATACTTATAACACAGGGCCCTGTAACTCCCACACAAGATACGGATTCAATCATCATCATTCATTGAAACAGCATTCCTCATAATTTAAATCCATCACTATCAATTTAGTGCCAAAAATTCATTATATTAAAAATTATATCACGGTTCTGTTTGTCGTATTTTAAGCTCAGTTACGTTTATTATGTTACTGATATACGTTTATATCTTATTATTGTTTTCCAGACTGTACACACCTTCGATGTTGTGTACTGTGTAGCTGTACGGAACGAACTTATAATGCCTTCAAAATTCATTTATAAGTATCCATCTAATTACGGTTTGTATATAAATTTTATTATATTGTAGTTATTTATATATCCGGGGTGTTAACGTAAATGTTTTTGTCTCGAGGGCGACGTCGAATGCCCTTGGCCTCTGGGCCGAGGGGTATATTTAAAGAACAGGGAGGAAAAGTGACTTGCAAGTATATCAATAATTACCCTTATGAAGATTGCAATTACATGTATAGCAATGATTTTAAAAAATCTTTCCATTTTAATCAATGTTTAAAATCAAAAGATTTAAATAATCGAAACTTTAAGTCATATTGAATAATAATTTGATTTTTTAAATTAAAAATAATTTTATTATGAAGGCACCATATTGATATGAAACCACATTTAACAATTAGTATGTGATGCGAATGATTGACTTATATTGAATGCGAATGATTGATATATTATTTAGACATGTGGGTACAATTTATTAAAGCTATGTGAAGTGAAAAGGGTATGTGAGTGAAAAGAAAAAAAAAGCCTGTAACCCTGTACAAAAAACTAAGAAACATCTGATGTGAAAAACAATAGAGGCAGTAGTGTACTATATATTTCGGCTTGAGACCGAAATAGGACTAATTCGCAGATTAGCCATACGGTTTACATAAAGCTCTAAGAATAACGATGAACTATTTCAGACATTATCCGGCTAATGTTAGCATCAGCCACAGGGTGCTGGCTAAAGAAGGGTAATTGTGCAAATGTGATGTGAAGATTTTGGGATCAAAATTCACTAGAAATTGTGCGTTGCAACAACTCAAGATTGTTTTATGTAAGTAGCGAAGGGCGATGGGCAGAGCCTCGTCAACCACACGGAAATGCGTAGCAAAGTTTCAAATCAGGTATACAATGAGGCGGTGGTGGATTAACCCATAGGCAGTGCTAGGCAATTACCTAGGCATCCCCGATGGATAATTGTCTTTTTTTAAATAATGAAACGAGTCAGACACTTTATTTTTGTAACCGTGTATTAACTTCGAAACATTTTGAGCTCATTAATGCAACTATCAAATTCAATGACAGCGTATGAGGAAAGCGAAAAGTGAGAACATCTTAAATCGTGAAAACTCTACATTTTTTATTATTGAACACAAAGCCACCTTTTTGTTTACGCGTTTTCCGGGACTTCAAAAATGTAATAAAATAAAATATTGCATTAACATTTTTAAAGATATGTTAATGAATAAATTTAGAATGCATACCCCAATAACACATAATATGATGAAGGGAACGGTCAGCGAAAACGAGGGGAGAGGGCTCTCATTTGCAAACGCCTAGGGTTCCGTTGAGTATTAATCCGCCAGTGAAGTCAGATTAGGTTAGGTTAAGTGGTATCACGTAATCATAAATTTACGTCTGACAGAGTGGACCTCGTCATAACACACGTTAGCTTTAGAAACTTATCACCAGCAGCATGTTTTTTCCACCAGACTTTATCCATCCATGTTGGATAACGTGCACATTAACCGGATAATGCTAGATTTAGCCGGGTTCGGATATTAGGCGTAACATATACTCGTAGAACTTAGTAGTTGTTACCCGATGCTTTCACTGCGTGTTGCTTAGTAGAGGCCAACTAGGAACGCTCAATACTAATATTATCAAATCTCAATTTCCATTAAAAATGTAACAAATACGTGTGGTTTGCCTAAAATGTTTGTGCAAGCCTGATTTGTCTTTAAAATGTCCTTGCTAATGGACATGCTGATGAGCTATCGTCGTTTGAAAGGCACTCTGGGCCTGTAAAAGGTTTCCTCCAATACCACGAACACTTCACACTTCTGATCACAGTCTTTCCACTCCTTGCCAAGGGATCTATCATTTGCACTTTATTAGTTTATTAATTAAGCTTTTTAATTGTATTTGCACAATTTTAATAATTACCGGTACTCAACAATAATTTTGATTAGTACCTAATAAAGTGATGTATATTTGTTGCAGCAAAAATGGAGATCACGTTGTTCCTGATGATTTTGTATGGTTTATTAGCCCTCTCAGTCATCCCACTATTTTTCAGCACCATTCACGTAAGAATTTGATTACATTAGTGCATTTAATCGATTTAAATGTAACAATCATACAAGTTTTCAGACAATATCTTGCTTTTAATCTACAAAATACACAACGAATATAAAGTACAGTTATGTCTATGTTGTGGTCAAAATAAGTACACTTGAATTGTAGGATTAACAAAGTACAATTTAATCGCGAATTCACAGTGTACAATAATTCACAATCGTACCCACAAAATATTAACGTAGCAGGGAGAAATACCATAAGCAAAGCCTAGTTATTATCACTTCCTTACACCTCTAACCATTGGGTTGATTGATTGATTATGTTTTGAGTGCGTCAACTGCTAAGGTTATTAGTACAGTAAGTGTAGTGCGTGTTATTTTATCTCGGGAGGTGGCGGTGATTCTCCCTCGCTGGATAGCGAAATCCCTCGCCATCTACCGTCGGCTAGTGGGACTTTCCACAACCAATTTCCCACTAGCAGGCCACCACCCCAGCCGAGACTTGTTTTAAACTCTCGCTTTCGCCCCGTGTTGATCGTAAAACTACCGATCACAGCAGCCGGCCGCTCGAGTTCTCGTCCACAAAGTGGCTGAACTCGGCCTAGCCATCTAGCTGTACTGCACAGCAGCCTCTGACGGGGCCAAGGCCTTCCAGCGGCGTCCTGGCTTCACGGTCATGGGTTGAGGGGTACGTGTGGATAGCACATAGACATCCGTACGTCGTATTCTGATCTCAACCTGACAAGTGAGCATCCTAATTGTCTCACAACAACTGATACTGGGACATTATAAGGAAAGCGCAAACTATAATCTGCCCCGACCTGGAATCGAACCAGAGGTCGCGTCTTGGAAAGCAAGCACGCTGACAAGTGATGTACTCGTGGGGTCTAGCTATCTACCTAGTATCGGAAATTCTGCTACCGTCGAGACTAGAATCGAAGGACCTCCCAATTGGCGGCGGCGATGGTGTAACGGTTAGCGTATCGGACTGTTATACCCAAGTTTGCGGGATCGAACCCGATCGAAGCCGTGGATTTTTAAGGGCGAAAAAATCCTTCGTACGCCTTCCTTCGGAGGGGAAGTAAAGCCGGCTGTCCCATGTTAGTAGATTTACTGCATGTAAAAGATCCTCAAGCCTAAATGACGCCTCTGAGCTAAATTCAAATCGCCTGTTTCGTCGCCCAAGTAATACCTTCTTTCTCTTGTTGAAAGGAGCGTAACGAAATTTGCGTGGTCAGACAATTGTGCGTGGTCAGACAATTTGCGTGGAAGAGCAGGCCTCGTGGCCTGAGTCTCGCCACGTAAAATAAGGCAAATTCAATTCAATTCAATTGCTGCCAGAGGTACTATGACAGCAATTAATGCGCCAAACTAAAAAAATGCTCGAGTTTGAACTAGATTTGTCAGGGAGGTCTTAATATCACGCAGGGGGCGGGGCTCTTGTGCATCATATCCGACTTGACTTCAGCCAATGAGCTTCAGACACCACTTTGCCTAACAATATTCGCTGGAATTTTAAATCCAGCCACTTACCAAACTTATAACCTCATTACAAGTCATTTAAACATATTTATGAAGCATTTCTTTTAAATATTGCATCTTGAACATCTTCGTCGCGTTATTTTTGGTTGGTTACCGTTGAAAAATGTTACTCTGTACCACTTTCAAAATATTTCTCAATACTTCCCGCTCTCTATGCAACATGGTGGACAGCGTCAGGTCTGGCTTTTCAAATTAAGTGCCCCTGCTGTGGACACGTGGTTCGTGACGCAAACAGGTGTAGAAGGAGCAAAAATCGGTGCGCCGGAGTAACTGACCCATGTATTTCCACGATGATATCGTGCATTAGAGGTTAGGCGTCTTAATTAAATAATAATAATAATAATAATAATAATAATAATAATAATAATAATAATAATAATAAAATGCGAATGCAAAATGTGGCAACGATACTCTATTCCAACAAATAATATATACTTGAGTTTTCGTAACGTGGCGCCTGAGGGTATTATCAAGATGGAATATGGCAGGTTTTTCGCGTCTTTCTCGATCGTGATGCTAGAGTCGCTTGATCTGCAGCACTGCTTGATACGGTCGCGACCGTGCGACATCTAGCGGCAGGACCGAGAAAGATGCGAAAAGCCCTGCCATATTCCATCTTGAAGATCATACCCTCAGGCGCCACGTTACGAAAACCCAAGTATATATTATTTGTTGGAATAGAGTATCGTTGCCACATTTTGCATTCGCATTTTATTATTATTATTATTATTATTATTATTATTATTATTATTATTATTATTATTATTATTATTATTATTATTATTTAATTAAGACGCCTAACCTCTAATGCACGATATCATTGTGGAAATACATGGGTCAGTTACTCCGGCGCACCGATTTTTGCTCCTTCTACACCTGTTTGCGTCACGAACCACGTGACCACAGCAGGGGCACTTAATTAGCAGGGATCCTCATCGTTGCGAGTTTCCGTATATCACCTTCGCCTTCTCCTCCGCAGCGCAACGTGACTCTGACGCTGCCCTACCTGGCGCTGCAGATGGCGAAGCTGCTGAGCGAGGTGGTGCTGACGGCGGTGGGCGTGGCGCTGGCGCCCTGGAACGCCAGGCACGCGCAGATCTGCGCCATCATCATCGCCATCCGGCTCGTCACCTTGGGTGAGAGCGTCATCAATTCCTTGTAGGGTCGTATCGTATGTGGTGTTACGTTTCCATGTGGTGAATTAAAACACAGATATTATTTTAACAAAAACGTTTATTTTGTTTTTTAACACGATCACTAAAAACACTTGATTTACGTACAGATTGTCTTCACTTGATTATTTATTTACACTACACTTCTCTTGATTATTTACAATACACTTCTCTTAATTATATTTTTTCACTATTCACTTCTTTTGCACTGTCGCACAGTCCTAAGCACTGATAACTGTTCAATGCACTGACCACAGTCCACTGCACTGACAACAGTTCATTGCACTGACCACAGTTCGATGCACTGACCACAGTTCACGTCACTGAGCACAACCACTGCACTGCTATTCACCGCGATGCAGATGCACACACTTCACAACTCAGCTTTCACTTCATATTTCAGACTTCAGACTGACTCGCGGTCGCTGGCCGCCGCGTATTTATACTCGGCGGGTGCCGTCTAGAATTTACTGGAATTTGCGATACACATCGTGAACACTTCGGGTCCATCTAGTTCGAGGGCCACCGGCAAATGTCGCAATCCGCGTATACATGCAGTTCGTGGTGGCGCCGGCAGATGACGCAATATTCGTTACAGTATATCACTTCATTGCAGGGTCGTACGTATTTGCATCGGTGTACAATCTTTTTAAGCAACGCGCAAAGCTTAATGGAAATTTTCGTAACAATGCCGCATTGATAGTTGAAAAACTCATTGTTGTTCAATGTCGAGATAGTGGCGGTGATAAGATACAGCTGTTTATTTAGTCGCTCTGCTGTATATTCCAAATAAACCTTTCAGAAATGATTCGAAACCTATTTGATAATCCTTATTTTTTGTCGCGGTTTTCTCTCGTACCTTCAGAGAACCAGTGCTGACAATAACATGATTTGTACAAGGTAATTTCTAGGCCGAGAGCCAGTACTTCCGTTTGCGATGAATTTCGCAGCAGTTGTTACTTTCTCGTACTTGCTGCAAATTACTCCTCAGAAAGCCTGGGAAGGTATGTTATATGCCATTTAATATCATCTGATCCCTAAGAAAATACTGTGAATTGAATAAAATAAAAAGGTACATTAACCGTACAATTTCTTCAATAACTTAAAGAAAACCATGCCCGCGAAAGATTTTTTCATATGAGCCTGTACTAATTTAAACATCTTTTATTAAAAAATTAGGCCAGTAAGGGCCAAATTGTTTCTTACCGTCTTGAATAACGAAGATTTTACTTTCATTTAAAGTATTTTTGGAGAAAATCACTGTGATTGATGTATTAAACATACTACCTTAAAGTTTTATTTTCCTGCGCTTCGTTTGAGGTGGTGTCAGGAGTATATAAAAAGGCGATAAATAATTAACTTAATATTACAAATTGTAAAATATTAGTAATTTAATTAGTTTATTAGTATAGAGTTATTTATTAACTGTGCATGATTTATGACCAACCGATAAACAAGTTAAAATCTGAATACAGATGGAAGTAAGAGTTATTCTAAAGAACTTATTTTATTCGTCAAGCGAATGCACATAATTTTGGTCACTGCTGCGGTGGCAACAGCGGTTCTGTATAATTTGCTGCGAATACTGTATCAGTCAAATATATTCCTGTTTCTTTCATTTGTCAAAGTAATAAATAACTGCTGCACCTGACTATGGAAATGAATACACATATGCATTACAGTTGTTCTGTTTGAATTAGACGTTTTCAAGAAATAGCTGAGGTGTTAGTAGCGCAGAAAATGCAATTCTTTAATATTACGTAGTTGTTTCCAATAATGCGAGAAAGTATTTTCTGTTGTAGCACACTAGTATTGTTAACAAAATAGTTTTATTCTACCACGAATAGCAAAAGGAGAGCTCAACAAAAAATGCGCATAGTGAAGCTACATTAATATCCAGAAACAAAAAGAGGACTATTATTTACTATTACAGAGTAAACACAATGGAACTACGAATAGTTTATGGTAAAGGTACATCATATGTCGTAAAGTAGAATTAATTAAGTGTATTCTTAATAAGTCAACTTTTAATAAAAATAAGCTTACAAACCTATTGTAAGTTCCGTCGTGGCAGGAGAGATATTGTGGTAATGCATGTTTACAAATTTAGGGCTGAGGAGGTGTCACCCTGAAGTAAATTTCAATATACATTTTAATATAAAGATAACAATCATTCACGTGTTTCGGGGCTACAATATTTGTTCGTTCATTTACATCTTTGTAGAACCACTGAAATGGGATAACGTGTGTATGTCTGTGTTTTCTTTACATTAAAATTTGTTTTGTAACATACTTTGCGGTTGATATCTCCCTCAATCCTGAATTTATAACCTATTGTATTTGATTTCTTTGTTTCAGGGTGGGATTTTTACCTTTTGGCAGCTGTTTTCAGTTTCTTGCAACGTTCAAGATATTTATGAATAAACACTTTTATAGTCATATTAAATAATATATCAATTATCATATTAAAGAGTATTTTTAACATTTTGTTGAATACAACTTGTAACACCTAGACACTTTATCTTTAAACAACTCCTCTAATATTGACAGTAGGGCTGGTAGACCAGGACACCGAAGAACGGACGAATGAACGTATACTTGGATTTTTCTAACGTGGCGGCTGAGGGTAGTAACTCCAAAAAGGAATTCGGCACGACGTTTTGCGTCTTTCTTGGTCCTGCATCAAAATGTCACATGATAGCGCGTCTTTCTTGATCCTGCCGCAAAATGTCGCTTGATCGCGGCCGCATCAAGCAATGCAGCAAATCAAGCGACTCTAGCGGCAGGACTGAGAATGACTCAAAAAGTCGTGCCGAATTTCATCTTGCAGATACTACCCTCAGCCGTCACGTTAGAAAAACCCAAGTATAGTGGAGGGATGAATGGCGAAGAGCAATTGTGATTGTCCCCAATGCTCACAATTACAGGCGACCTCTAGCATTTATTATAGTGCGATATTTATGCAGCTGCGTCTCAAGACCTGTCTCCACAGTGGTATTATGTCACTGCATTTCGCGTCTTTCTCGACCGTGCCACTAGATGTCGCATGATCAAGCAGTCATGAAGATACGGTCGCGATCATTAGACATCTAGTGGCACGACAGAGAATGACGCGAAATGCAGTGACGTAATGCCACTATGAAGACAGACCTTGAGAGGCAGATATATAAAAGTCGCATTGTAGTAAGCTTGCTCATGCGTTTCTTCCATAGCAATATTGCAATCGTAAACAACTACTACGTATAATTTTGATACGGTCTCTCAGAATAAATTCTACAAACTTTAAGAGCACGGGTCGATTGATTCTACTTTATTGATGTTTCTGGGCACATTTACTGCTACGGCCATTAGTCCCGTCAGTGAATTAAACGTTTTAATGCCTGAAGGTGGCGGTGTTCCTCCTCCGCTGGGTGTTGAGATTCGACGCCGATCCGCTTGTCGGCTTGCAGGGGATTTTCCCCGCTCTATCGGGCATCGCCCCAGCTGTGAGCTCCCGACATGTGTGGTAGTATGTTACTTGATAAATTGTGTAAACAGGGGAGAGGGCAGGTCGAGGAAAAAAATGGAGAGATCGCGCGCGGTACGTGTCTCGTTTGTTGGGGCATTGCTTTTGCATTCGCCTGGTGTTGGTCGGAGAAATCACGGAAAACTTCCAATCAAAGCAGCTGGCGGCTAGAATTCTCCTCTATATAGTGGCAGAGTTCCACCTGGCTATGAAGATCCGTCACTATCCGGTCTTGAATTCTCTGGCCTGATCAGAAGCTGTAGAGGCAGTGGCCATGTTATTTCTGAGCTAAACCCAAACGGTATAGAGGTCAATGATGATCCCATTTTGCTGAAGGACACTATACTTGGTTTTTTAACGTGGCATCTGAGGGTATTATCTTCAAGATGGAATAAGGCACGACTTTTTGCTTCTTTCTTGGACCAGCCGCAAGATGTCGCATGATCGCGACCGTATCAAGCAGTGCTGCAGATCAAACGAATCTAGCGACAGGATCGAGAAAGACGCAAAAAGTCGGGTCATATTCCATCTTAAAGATAACACTCTGAGGTGCCACGTTGAAAAAACCCAAGTTTATGTCCAACATTTCATATACATTGAGGTTTTCACAGAGCTGAACCTCAAGGTCACTGAAGGCCCGGCCCCCGTTAGGTGTCGCATGCTCGCGACCGTATCAACCAGTGCCGCAGATGAAGCGACTCTAGCGGCTCGGCTGAGAAAGACGCGAAAAACCGTGCCTAAATGCTACCGTGGTGACGGGCCTTCAGTGACTTTAATGTCCAGCTCTGTAAAAACCGAAGTATAATGACATTTCCTCCCTCACGCGCCGGTATTTGGCAGATGTACTTGAAATCTCTTTGACTACATAAGATAAACTATATTAATAATATAATGTACCTGTATTTATAAAAAAGTACAAGTTTTAAATACATTAATAATGTAATTATTTAAAAAATGTTGGTCCAATGTGCAAATTTTCATTACAAAATCAGTAGCCTTTTTTTTAGAAAATCGACTGAGCATTTCTGAAAATGATCGACATCGAGTTCATTTTCACAGAAAATGTTTTGAGTTTTCCATAAGCTATCTGAGAAATCATTTGGAGCACCTCCTCTTTCAAATGCAATAAGCTATAAAATCTAAACATATTATTATTATTATTATTATTATTATTATTATTATTATTATTATTATTATATAAACATTAACCATCTGAAATATATTACAAAAATACTTTTGTGTCTTTTTTGAAAAATAAGAATACACGAAAATGGCATTTGTCATTTTATTCTAAACATTTAAAGAATTACTCATGGCAGAAGTTACACATGGTCGTCCATCAACAACAAAATCTTTTACACTTCTTACTACTTAAACATTTATTTATACGGAAGGGCACAACCCGATGTATTTATTATTCCAACCATAGTGACTAAATGCCCTCATTCACTAGTCATAACCACCTACTTACTTTCTGTGCTTCGAACATGTTACTTTTGTTGACTCATTACTGTCGTAATGCGTGTTACATCCAAACTGATGTTTTGTTCAGGTTAGAAATAATGTCCTATCACGTCTTTTAATTTTGATGGGAAAGTCCATATAGCTTATACTTTCGTTCCCAGAGCACTTTTGGTCGGAATACTTAAGTTTCTCTAGCCTGGAAATCAACGTGGAACCTTTCGGAGAAAACTCCTCTGATGTTTGTCATTCAAGCCAACATTGTTTTAATGGCACACTTCATAGCGTTTTCATCCAAATGTCCATGACAGGTTTTGAGCTTAAAGGTACTCACTATCTGGATTGGAATAAAATAGGCAAGAAATATTTGTATAGCAATATTACGGCGTCTTGAATTCACCTTCATTCAATCACTGCAGAATCACGTGAAGCTCTTTCAACCACATTCGAATGGAGGCACAGTCATCCACTGTCACAATTCTTGTGGCTGAAAGTACTCTTGATATTCCTGTTATTATGAACCATGTGAAAAATCTAACTTATCACGGTCGCCAGCTGAATTAACAGCAAATCAATTTATGAAAAGGAATTATGACCATGTATGGTCCTAATGGAGGAGAGTGGAATTAACACAAAAATTCCTAGGTATCAAACATTCGTGAAGGTGCTATTTTCTAAAGGAAAAGGCACATGGTTCGAAAATATCCAAGTGAGTTTCAACTATGTCTAAGCTGTAGATACACAATCCAACTTCACTCGATAACAACCATTTATTACAATAATAAATTACAAAATAACAATTTAAATTCCTCTTGCTGCACAAAACATAAGCTGGAAGAGGAATAACACAGAATTACTAATATTAAACAATCTTAACGCAAATTTGGAAGAAATAGGATGCCACAATTAGAAACATTTGTTTATGCAGAATTACCACGTTAAACCTGGAATTTGCCAATTAATCCAATTTAGGATTACAAACGGCTGACGTAAATTTACAACATGACAAATGCACCGGTTTCGGAAACCTTTCTTTACAAAATAATACACAAATGAGAATTGTAAGCTGCAATGATATGGAATTATCTGACTTACATTTTAAAACATCGGAAACATTGGAAACATTAAAACAAACTTTAACAGACTCCAACATTGCCACGAACATTAAACGTAAATGATGGAATTGGATTGATTACACAAGAACGCCTTTTACCATAATTACAGTCACAGTGCCACCTTTTGCGAAAGCCGTTTGAACACCTATAGTGCCAACTGCGGCTTGATACCCGCGCGACCTTGTATCGCTGCTCTCGGGGCCAAAATGCGAAGTACTCTAATCAGACCACGGCTTCAACTGCCGTACGGGCCCTTCCTTCGTCTAGTTAATGCTCCAGAGGTCCAATGCGAAGTGTCGTCTTACTCAAGACTTGGAGCCACCAAATCATGCCAATTAAATCACAACAATTTAAACATTAACATACTATACATAAATTAACCAATCCAATTCCATCACAATGTGGCATATTAAGCTACTTCCAAAAATTTAAATCTTACAAGGAGCCCTGTAAAAGAAACACGAAGAGAAAGTTGTCGGCCAAATGCCGAGGCACACCCGTCGCAGGTAAGAAGTTGTGGCTAACGTTCGTGGCTGAGAGGCAGGTGGCAAGAAATGCCGGGCGGAGAGCCCTTATATAGCTTCTCCAGAGAGGTGGGGGGTGCCAACAGACGTCACTGGGGCGTGACGCAGTACCAATCGATTGTAAAGGGGTTGTATGCTAATTTTCTTACAAAGAGTAACCTTTAGCGCTTTGTTACTAGGCAAAATGCCAAACCTGTACACGTGGCAGGTTGCCTATACACAGGCGTTTACAACCAGCGCACCTATTGCTCAGTGCACTTTAGCGGGTGCCAGTAGAAACTTATCATGTACATAGAAAACATTTTATTTTGCCTAAAAAATGGCCTTTTTAAACCTTTTCAAAGGCAAAACAAGGTACCAATCAATCCCAAAAATGATCTTAATTTGGGATTTTGATAGTAGAAGCCATTTCTATGGCTGGTTTCTTTACAATGATCATAAACCTGTTTTTGAATACCAAACTTTTCTGTCATCAATTATGAATTTTGATAATTCACCAAATAATTGCTGTTCACAGCTTACTGTACCATCACATAGCATTTTTAACACTTTTCTATGGCCATAGAATTACATGAGTAGGCTTTTAACCACCAGATTTTGATTTATAAGTACTTAAAAACTAAATTACATGGAGTACTTGATCTTAAATTTAAACACTAAGCCTTACATCTAGATTTTACAATGATTTACTCTTCAAGTGATGGATGAGCTGGCTTCTCGGCTGAATCTTGAGGAGACACAAGTTCAACTCAATTTTTAAATTTAACACCTTTTACACAGCTGCTCTGATAAATAGTTTCCCGTGATTTCTCCGACCAGCATCACGGGAATGCCAGAGCAGTGCTATATCGAATGGACCGTGAACCGTGCGCGGTCATTCCTTCCTCTTCCTTGTCCTATAATCCCTTACTTACTTGGACTACACTAGTACCGCACGTGTGGGACGATCGCTCGGGAGTTTAAAGACTGTTCCGGCTTGGGCGGAGCCCCGCTGATGGGATACACCAAGTTGGGGAAAAAAGCTAATGTGTAGGTCGGCGCCGGATCTCGCAATCTAGGGGGAAGTTCACCGCCACTCCTGCGCTAAAAATACGCACTACTTTACGGGACTAATGATCTTAGCAGTCGACGCGCCCGACAAAACTAATAAATCAATCAACTATTAGCCTACCCGACAATTTCACACCAATTCGAAACAAGGTAGTTTCGTAATCTAATAGAAACAAAATTGGGAGTATTGTACAAAAAATTAAAAATGAAACTGGCACGCAATTTATTTTGTGGTCAAAGCTTTTATCAAACATGGCACGACCTAAAGTCAACTGTCTCCTGGTTAATTACATACTCCTTTCCAAAGTAATGCCTTGTTAATTTAGGTTTGCAGTTTTTCCAATCTCGTGTCCTAGACGTATACATTTTTCTAAATTAATGTCCAGTAACGTAGATTTTTCTAAATTACTGATGTATACTTGCTTTTTTGTCTAACGTGGCGGCTGAGGGTGGTATCTCCAAAATGGAATTCGGCGCGACTGTTTGTCTTTCTTTGTCCTGCCGCAAGATGTCGCCAGTGTTGCCCGATCAGCGGAATTCCCGCCAGATTTAGCGGATTTTGAATGTAGTCAGCGGAGAAAAAATTGGTTTAACGGTGGCGGAAAATTTAGCGGAAATTTCACTTTTCAAGCATGAATTAAATGTATAAAAAAAGTGTGCAAAACTCTAAAATTACGACAAATCAAATGTTAATTTAAAAATCTAAATAAAATAATAAACTAGATTAGTTATGAAATACCTACCTAGATGGCATATGAGATGCTGATACCGGAGATCTGTTAGTGATTCGCCTCAACATTCTTAACCAATCAAAAAATAAGCTCTACTATCCTGAACCATTAACTATTCTGAACGTTACATATCACGAATAAAATTTGTGATATGTAATGTGCATTATATAAATAAAATGTTTATTGCAAATTATTCTGTAGCAAATTTTCTATACAGTATATATATATATATATATATATATATATATATATATATATATATATATATATATATATATTCTATACAGTATACGTATATAATGGAAAACCGGAAAATATAATTTGAATTTATCGGATTTTTAGCGGGAAATCGAGTGACACCTAGCGGGCACATAGCTTAGGCATCTGGCAACGCTGGATCATGGTGTTATTTCCACCATGCGCTGGATGTCGCATGATCGCCACCGGGTCAAGCAGTGCTGCAGATCAAGCGACTCTAGCCCAAAAATCAGGAATGTAAAATTAAGCATCATCGGAACAAACACGACAAAAGTAGATTTCTGCTTTGAAGCTTGAAAAGTTAGATGGTCATTTCAAGTCAATAGTAGGTTTGCTGATTCTGTCCAACTTCGTAATTCGCAATTCACATGTCTAAACTTTTCCTGTCATTCTCAGACGTTTCACATGAAAACGTATGTAGATTATCCACATATTTTCAATAATATAAACAACCCACTAGAGAACGTAGCTCTCAATAAATGTTGTCATGTACTTGCATTGCCTAAACGTGTCGAACAAACAGCATCATAATATGTACGAGCCACAAAAGTTTTGTAGATCTTCTAGACTTCATTTGTGTAAAAACTAAGCCATCTTCTTCAAGACATTATTTGTATAAAAGCTAAGCCCAAATAGTGCGTAGATCACCAAATCAACCGTTTTCTTCTGCCACCGGGGCTATCAAGGCTGTCCCAATTGTGTTGCAAGAAATGGCATCAAATGTTCATTGAACTTGATAAGAAAATATTTTGAAAATACGTTTCACAAAAAATGATAATATTAAACAACACAGGCGATAACAAGTAATGTTTTAAGCGCGTGACTTGATTATTGAAATTCTACTATCAAAAATTGAATTCAGCACAGTAACAATTATAATATTATTACAAATATACTTTACTTATTACTTTATATTTGATAAATTTATTAAATATTAATTATGAAATTTTATTTAATTAATAGAAAATATTAATTAATAATTTAAATCAAATTTAACAATATAAAAATTTCCAGAAAAGCTCAAATGCCATTTTCTCAAAAACGACTCCAAATTATTTTCTTCAAATTTTTCCAATGGATAGTGCTAATTGCACTCTTTGATATGACGTTAAGTTAATTTTGATGTATTAAAAAAAAAAATTACACAAATGTAACTTTATAAAAATATCTCTCACACTATTAATATGCACATTTGCAGCAATTTGTATACATTATTTCATTTGTGAGTGAATGTTTTTCAAGATTTCAAATGAAGTTTTTTGAAAACTCAATAGATTCCTGTGAGAAGAGCTCCAAATTTTGCATTTACAGCAACGCTTAAACGTCATTTTCTTAAAAACGGCTCCGAAATTCTATCTTTGGGTCTGGTGTGTAAATCATAACCTCTACAAGATACCTTATTTATTTTTAAATATTATTGAAAACGCATATCAATTATTTGTTTACCATTGTAAACATTCCTAGAAACATCACATGCTAATCTGCTTGAATTAGCTTCTATTTTCAGTATTTTGCATGCATATCTGCTAACTTTGCATGAATTTGGTGCAAAATGTTCATTTATATTCTTTGGTCACAATTTAACTCCTGGATTTTTTTCTGAATTGATGTATTGAATACTACTTTGATGAATAATACTACTTTGGTTGTTTAGATTTCACAATAGTGATTGTATATGATTTCACTCTGCTCGTGTATTTATTTTATAATTAACTGACAGTGCAAGGTGAATTAGAATATATACTTACCATGCATAACGTTTTCATTGTTGAAATGCTTGACACAAATATAATCATTGTCATTTAATTTTCTCTTTTTCTGGGGAAAACTTAAACCTTTAATATCTCTTTGCTTCGATATGGAAAATAAAGCTATTTGATGTGACATCAATCACTACTACTATCACATGGTTTAACAAAGCATTTTCTACCCACTTTGAAAACATCTAAATTTACTTCACACACTGGAATAAAGTTTTTACAGCGAAGTTATAAGCCAGAACAGCTGTCAATAGAGGCACGTTACAAAAACCCAAGTGTAGCCTCACACAAGCTTCAAATTTAGGAGTCTGGGAGTGAACACACCTACATTACTTACAACTTTCTGGTTAATGGAAAAGTTTAAACTCAAGGAAAAAAAATATATTTTTATTTTCTGTATTTTTTTTACTTTAAAAATAATTATAACTCTCATAAATATGCAAGGAGATGGTACTGTGTGATTACATTTTTGTTCAACTATTATTTTAAAAATTTATTTTATTTTACGTCAAAAATAGTTAAAAACTGTGTGTGATGTGTTATGAAGAGAAATGAATTCTGTGCACATTTTCAAAAATTCTGTGATCCCTAGCCTAAAGCCATACACTACTTGAATTTTGAATACAGAAAGAAAATGAGCATTTTTTGCAAGGATTGTTAACAAAAGTATTTGTTCCAATGTAATTAAATCTATTTTCAAGGGTAAAATAGCAATTCATTTGGGCTCTTATCCCTCTTCATGTCCTTCGTGAAGGAATAATACTTCCTGCCACGACATTATGGAGATCGATAATTTGAATAACTATGTATCCCACTGAATTCTAGAAGAAGTGCACAGATAATGAAGTAACATTTGTGTCCAGAAGCAAAACAAGGGGCCATCTCAGCATTTGCTCAAAGGATCAGGGAAACTGGACGAAGAACCTGATCGAGATGGGGGTCATTGATAAGGGAGCTGCAGTACTAGTTAGTTAGACTGCTAAACACAAGAAAAAAAATCAATTTTAAATAAGGGATATTTTTAGAGATATGACACTAATTTCCTTAATTTCAAGAAAATCCCTTTATTTTGCACAAATGTAAATGATTTTACAGTAACATGTTTTTAATGCAATAATAGAATAACTATATAACTTACAATTGTACTGAGGAAATGTGGGTGAATGTGTGAAAGTATGATAAATTTCACAATATATATGAACAGTGTGTTAAAATACAAAATGTCATGAAAATAATATTCAAATGTATCTATCTTCTACTCTTCCTCCTGTACATAATCAACCTCTTTGAGCAAGTCATAATCAAATCACCAAACATCTGCTCATTGTCATACCTAATATTTTTCCAACGAGTTGCCAGACTTGACGGAATCTTTTGTCTTTCTCTAAGTACCATATTTATTACACAACTTGAAAAATCTAGTAGAAGCAAGAGGAGATTTAACCAGTACCACACGGCATTTAAATTAGCTTAGACAAATTGTTTGATATATCTAATTCTTTTAGAAAGAAAATTATTTTTCCACTCTAATATGACTAGCTAATATTACTTAGACTAATAATTTTGATAACTAATTGCTAAAGAAGGAGAAGTAATTACATTAAGCTAAGAGAACTTAATATATTTTCCTTGTGATCTAATTGCTGAAGAGAGAGCAACAATTACATTAAGCTACAAGTACCTAATATATTTTCTTTGCGATCTAATTTATTCAATTGACGCATACAGTTTTCTTTATTAGAAGGCTAATTTCTTTTTCTCTGTATAATTCAAAATTATATTTGTTTATTTATGATAAGTTTGCTTATATATAGAATGGCAGAACTACGGGGAGATATGGGGGGCTGTACTCCTTATCTCAAGCCAACATTCTTTGATAATTTAATTCAATTTACTGCTACCGTATTAACTGCATTTCATCTAAAGAAGTATTTCATTCTATCATACCTTTTTAACTTCATGCTAATAATTTTTAATTATTATCTCAAATGATTTCATTATATCAAATTATCTCAATAATTATGTCAAAAATAATAATCGAGGGGGACAAAATACTTTATGGATTTGCCCTACTAGTCCAACATTTAGTGAACTTAAATATACTGAGTTTTTAATGGGAATTTAAGGGGAATATTTTTTGAAATGAATTCAAGAACCAAGGGTAGAGTGACAGTAAATGAGTTGAAATATGTGATAAAGATCACAATTCACTAAATATTGGCAGCCCCTCTAGTAAATATGTAGGTTTCTTAACATGGGCAATTCAAATTTCGCAGAGAAGTAACTTCTTCAGTGTAAGCTAATTTCCCTGCGTAAACAAGACAAATGCCATTGCATGGCTACAAAACTTCCTCCCCCTTTCTTTCTTTTTTTCCTTGTTAACATAAATGTTTTTCTCTAGCTGAAATTAGTTACCTTTTTCACCAAACCAAACCAAAACCTATTTCAAACCATGTAGAGGTAGACCTTGCATGGATTTGTGCTTTTCAGACCCTCAAAACATCCACAAGACACCTCTGTACCCAAAATGAAATTTGACCAGTATCCCTTTGAACCCAGGCTTAGAGATGAGCATGTAGAGCAGCATAGAGATATGCAGTATAAGCATGTAGAGGCAAGGGAGTATGGGATCCTCCCTCACATTGACTGTCAGAGGTCCTCCATAGTCTCATCTCTGCCAGGGTTGGGCAAAATACTTTACATTTAGTATTTAAATTCTTTGCAAAAATACTTTATAAATAAGAATTTAAATACATACACAAAATACATTAGGATTTGATGTGCTTTAGCACATCCATTTTTAAAATACTTCAAATACTCAAAATACTGTAAATATATAATAATTTTGTATTATGTATTTTTCATTCCAATGATTTACTGTTATTGTCAATTACAGTAAATTAGTAATTGACAGTCATACAAATTTCTGAACAATAACTATTGTAATGTATTGTAACAACATATATAAACATTTTCAAATATAAAATAAGTCTAACACAACAAAATAGAATTTCCTTTTAAAATGACTAATTTTTCAAACAAATCATCAAACAATAAACTCCTAGTTGCCGAATGTATAAAATCTGCAGAGAAAAACAGTCATTCAACTGGCCTGGATGAACATAAACTAGAGTTATAATGAATAAATCCTTTTTTTATTGACGAATAATTGTCCAGCATTTTTAATGATTTAGATTTATCATTTAAAAATGAAGAGAATCCAAATTCAACGGCTGAAAGGTGATTTTATTTTTGTTTCAATAAGGTGCATTCACTAACAGAGTCAAACAAAAAGAAACAATTCTTGTTCTAAACTAACTTGTTTGTCTGTATTTGAAGTGTTTTAAGTATTTCTTTTTTTAAATAGACCTACTTTATGTATTTAAATAATCTCTAAAATACATGCCCAAAAAACTCAAAAATACAGTTATTCAAATACATAATATAGTACTTAAAATACCATTTCATATATAAGTATTTAAATACTACTCAACCCTGATCTCAGCTGTTCATAGATTGATTACTGGGGAGAGTAAAATCTCTGGGAATAGAAGGAAAATGGTTGAAATATTATACAAGGGGGTTTGGAAGAACCCTACCATTGACACATCAAATGAACAAATACCCATGTCTAAAAATGGGTTGCAACCCATAACCCATTTTACTGAGAAAGTTATGAAGCAACATCAGACCTTGCTAACCAGGTCAGCTTCACTTTGTTAAATTGAGAAATTGACCTGATTATCCAATGAAAATTAAAAGTTATCGGCTCAATGAATCTGAAAACATTTCAAAAGTACATGAAAAGGGAGGTTACAGAAATGTTAATGAACAATCTACAAAACAAAATATAAAATAACCTGACCAGCTATTTCTAAATTTAAATCCTCTTTCAACCCTCACCACAATGTTTTGAGGCAAGAGCAATCTTTTTTAATTTTTTAAATTTTTTAATTTTTTTTTTATGAAAGAAAAAAAATTACTTTTTTAGTTACACACAACAATTTATTGCTTATCCAGGGAACAATGACATAAAATATTATAGTCTCGATTAAAACAAATGAACTGAGACAAATTGATATTGTTTAGATGAAGAAGGCACAACATTCTATACAAGATCTATATCAATAAAGTATTTTGATGTTGGAATCTATCACATAGATACACAAATAAATAGGATATTTGATTTAAAATAAATAAAATATATAAATTGTTATAAATAACTTCAACTTTTCCTTCATGGATGGCAAATTCAGTATTACATAGCAACGTATTTCATTTAGCACCACAGGTAAATGCCCTCTAAGGGGGCTACCCTGATTTATACTTACCAACGTCTATTAAAAAATAAAAATTTATTTTATTTAATTGGAACTATTTTTTCCACAAAATGAAAAAGAAATCCAAGAAAATATAGCTTATTATGTTATTCTTATATGGATATTAGTTGAAAATTACTGAAAATAATTTCATCTAATTTTAGTCATCTGTCAATATCAACAAATTTCTTTGGTCAATATGGAATTAAAATTTAAATGACACAACAAGAAACAATTTAGTGTCGTCATGCTTCAACGTAATATATTCTATTGCAGACACTAAACATGTCTATCCTAACATAAATCCTTTAAATATTTTCAAGTTATGCGTAAACTGGATTTCCACAATCTGTATATGTCAATCTGTACATTGCCATTTCAGAAATTCCATGGTAGTGAACAATTGCACCTGCAATGACAAACACATGAAATATCTGGTGACTTTGAAACCATATATCACACATTCCAGGAAAAAATCGTTCAGGTACACGCCATGCATAAATCAGAGCCCCGGCAATGTACAACATTCCCATGATGAATAGCCAATGCAAAGAGGCCTGTGAAATTGCTTTTATCCACCCTTCCTTTATGGCATAATGCACTGCTGGTATCAATCCACTTAAGCCAAAAGCTAAAAACAATCCAGCTCGTAAGGGTCTGAATCTTGGCTCACTGAATTTTTCCCACAGGGATACTACAATTGATGTAATTCCAAAAATTACCACAATACTCAAGTAGATCACTGTGAGATGAAATTGACAGTAAAAACTATAGTACAACCATGGAACAAATGATCCTATAATCAGCAAAGCTATTCCACAGTAATCTAGTTTGCTGAATAGCCTCCCAATAAATTCAGAATGGCAATGGAGGATGTGGTATGCAGAAGACAAACCAAAGCAAAGAATTGCACCCAGGAAAAAGGTGGTAAAAACCACCTTTTCCGGAAACTCCAATACGTCTGACGTTTGAGTCAAAAAATGTATTGCTATAGCAATAAAGGCAATACATGCTAATAAATGAGTCCAGATGTTGGCTGTCTCAGTGTGCAACTTAAATATGCTTTTGAAACAAGCATAAAAACTTGGCGTAGGAGGTCTATATCCACCAATCACAAAATCATTGTCTTGCATCCATGCGGGCAAGGTATTGTAGCAACACAATCTCCATGAATCACAGACTTTCAGAACAAACTTTTCGGTTTCTTGTGTTGGATTCTGGGCTAGAGAAGTTAAATCTATTTCATCTGCCAACACCCCTGCTTTAAGAGTTTCTGTGATTTCTGAAACAAAGGCACTTTCGTCTTCTGGAGTACTTGGCAAAGGGCATCCAATAGCCTCATCATCACTCACTGACAAGGCATCAAATAAATCTTTCACTTCACCAAGACAAGGTACTTCAGAATCTGAGGATTCAGATGAAGCATATGGATGCACCACAGAACCACACTGTAGGGGATCACCTTTTTTTAATTTTAGTGTGTTTTCTTTAGCAGACACATTTCGATCCAGATGCATCACTTCAAGACTCCCAGAAGGGAGAGGCATATCTTGCAGTTGCCCATATACTTTTAAATTTTCTTTTTTTGTATCACCAGAATCCTGATGATCATCCATGTTATAGCTCTGGGAGGTCTTAGGAGAGCTCTCTGTCAAATATTCCAGCCAGTTTGTCTCAACTGAAAAAGAAATATACAACCATTGAATTATTCTTTTTAAACAAGCACTAAACACAATCACAAAATTATTCTAAGCAAGAAATAGCTTCAGTTTTTCACAGGATGATGATATTTATTTTCTTTTGAAGGTGGAGGTTTTAAAATGTGTATTTATTGCTGAATTGTTCTTATTGTTTCGATGTTAGAGAAATCTGAAAGTTGCAATCCGGTTATTTAAAGAATAACTTCCTCCATTAAAAATAAGAAAAAATAATTTTCACAACATTACATTAGACATCTTTACTCTATAGGAAATGGCTTTGGATTCAATAAAATCTGTGATACATTTCTGACTTCCAGCATAAATGGATCCACAATA
This sequence comes from Teleogryllus occipitalis, assembly GCA_011170035.1. Classification (NCBI taxonomy): domain Eukaryota; kingdom Metazoa; phylum Arthropoda; class Insecta; order Orthoptera; family Gryllidae; genus Teleogryllus; species Teleogryllus occipitalis. Next base: position 497,798 of record BLKR01000005.1, on the reverse strand, counting down.
GTCACAGCAGAGAAGGAACAAAAGTTATAAAGAACTAACAAAATCACATACCAAATATTACAAGTTAAGTTGTTTCTATGATACACAATTGATACTTGTACAAAATGGTTAGAATTATTTTAAAAAAATGTAAGATGTAATAATTAAAAAGTCATAGCCAACACTACAGACAAGATTTCTGATAGAGTACACAATTATTTAATACTGTTTTAACCTCATTTCCTTTACAATTGTAATAAGATTATTCTGTGAACTGATTTCACAAGTAGATTATTTTTGATTCCATTGTCAATATTTTCTTATTATGCAATATTAAAAATGATTTCAAGTATTTGAACTACTTCAGTTTCTATTATTGATTTGTTTATTTGTTTTTATTAAAAAATATTTAAGTATCAGCAAATCTTTTCTAAATAAGGCTCTATAACAGTGTTTAGATGCTCTTTCGGTTATGATAGTTTCAATTCAAGTATTGAGCATATCATTTATCATAAGGACATCACTATTTAATAGTGAGGTTTTTCAGTTTCAAGTCAAGTTTTGAAGAGTAAAATTGGACTTAGTTATGAAATTAATTAAAGTTTTTGAAAAAAAAATATGCATTTCACTATAAAACTTGAAATAATTTTGATTTTTATTACCTACAAAAAACCCTTGTTTCAGAATATATGTTAACATGAACTATTGGTAATGGTAAAAACATTCCAGTGCGAGTTAATAATAAAAAAGAGGAATACATGAAAAAACAACACTTATTATAACAATAATTCTTCCTATATGATGGTTACAAATTTAGAGTCTTATTGGTGGTAAACATTTGTTAAGTACTGACCTCATTTCTGAAGAACTGACTTGCACTATTCTACAACTTCTATTTACACACATCTGAAAATTATGATAAAACATTACTTTATTAATTCTTCTGACATCACACAATACTATTGACATATTAGTCATGAAAATTAGTTTTATGACAAAATGTATTCACTTTTAGCAAAAGTACTTACAACATTCATATGCTTATGAATTCTTGTAGGAAATTAGAATAAGTTCCTTTTCAGTTGACCTTACAAACCCACACATGGTTTACAAATAAGAACATATTAATGAACAAAATGCTTTCCAGTGGGTCATATAGGTTACATTTCCACTTCATGATAAAAAGAAAATACAGAGAGTTTTGCTCTACATCCGTAACAACACCGATAAGCTACAATCAGAATATAACAATTAAATGACGTTTTCACTAATTTTATTATAAAAAGGAGGTATATTTGCAATTTAGCAATAGTTACCTTTTGATACTAAGTATGATACTTATATCTTGATAAAATGGATTCTTCACGATACTTGGAATTAGATTAGTTAGACGAGAAGTGCTGTCACATTTATAACTAGAAATCTGCAAGGAAAATATCTATGCCAAGGAGTGTCACTTTTCACTCACATTGATTTTCTTGATACGTCATACGTGCAGAAAGTTCGCGGCTATCTTCGATTATATAAGAAACGGTTAGTAATGAAAGATGTTTAGAAATACAATTATTTACAAGTATGGATTCTGTAATACACAAATTATAATTTAATTCTACGAATATGTTCCCTGGAAATAAAAACAAGTTTCGAATTATCCACTAGATTTACTTTCAAATCTGACCGATAGAGTGCATAGGAATTTCATCAGACAATGCCAACAACATATAAATGATGAAATATCAAATCGCGGTGAACATAGACGAAATATATATTTCCTCTGCCTTGTAAACTTATTCTTAATGTATTCACATACTGAAAACTACTACTTAAAGAGAGAAAGTATGCCCATAAGAATGAATTTAAATAAGGTTTTCAGAGGAGCAGTGACAGAATCAGTTCTATGGAATGCTTTTGGGCAATATTTTGTAGCTTTGGCAATCTTTTATCTATCATTAAGTACTTTCTGATTAAAAGATTTTTAAGTGAAACTAACACAACTTTTACTCAAAAAACAATATTACGACTTTGCGATGACGATATAATGAATATTAGAGAAGCAAGGTTGGCCACTCAAATAGTACATTGAATGTATACTTGTTTTTTCATTGTGGCATTGTGGGTAGTATCTCCAAGAAGGAATTAGGCACGACTTTTTGCGTCTTTCTTGGTCCTGCCGCAAGATGTCGCATGATCGCGACCTTATCAAGCAGTGCTGCAGATCAAGCGACTCGAGCGGCGGGACTGAGAATGACGCAAAAAGTCGTGCCGTATTCCATTATGGAGATACTACCCACAGCTGCCACGTTAGAAAAACCCAAGTATAATCCACTGGAAATTCATACTATATACATAATAGACACTGTCCTTAACATCCGATGTCTAAAAATACACTTGGGTTTTTCTAACGAGACATCTTTGGATAGTATCTCCAAGATGGGATATGGCACGGCTTTCGCGTCTTTCTCGACGTGCCGCTAGATTCGCTTGATCTGCAGCACTGCTTGATGCGGTCGCCCTCATGCGACATTTTGCGGTCGGACCGCGAAAGACGCAAAAAGTCGTGCCGTATTCCATCTTGGAGATACTACACTCATATGCCACGTTAGATAAACCCAAGTATAATAGTTTTTCGTAAAAAATTAAAGATTCCTCAGTTAAGCCTTCACGGAACCAATAGTGGTCGCACGATTACGAGATTGCACTCGCACGATTCTCAGTACTCATATTTTGGGAAAAAGGTCCTCATTTAAAGATGTAATTTTGATAAACAGTTTTCATTAATAACTATCTCTATTTTCAATATTATAGTTGTAGGAAGACGCCAAAAATATTTTAAACTTTTGAAATTTTCGAAAATTCAAAGTTCAACGAAAATCGAACCTGCGCCATTTTTAAAAACGTAATTAGTTTCGATGATAAAAAATTGAAACAACAACAAAACAAAACAAACAAAAAAAATTGCAGTTATTTTTGAAAAAATCTTCAAAATGTTCTTGAGACTTTACGTAAAATATCTCCCCAAATCCATATAACCGTTTCAAATTCAAGGAAGCGTGACATCAGCCAGATCAATCGGGGAATATCAACTATGGTAAAAATATGGTAATAATATGGTATATATGGTAATAATATGTTGACGAAGATGACCTGTTTTATTTCTTCTCATAAGATCGTCAATAGCACCAAATCAGAATTCCCACAATTCATGGACGCAAATTTAGCGCATCTGATGAACTCCCTCTTCTCTATGGTAAAAACCCTGCTTAAGGTTTCGTCGCTAGCGATGTTCAAGACAGACCGGCTATCGTTAGCCGAACATATTAGCTTAGAGTGACTCTCGTGGGTATTTTCATGTTCAGTTCATTAAAAGTTTCATTTGTGCTTTGCAAGTTCATAAGAAAGATAAGTTTTAAACATATTTCGATAGAGTAAAGAGGTAATTCTTTACTCTATGATATTTCTCTTGCCACGATTATACATTTTCGAGCTTAGAAAGTTGCGTGATAATGTATAGCAGAAACACGTGTTTAAATTTAAATTTGTTAGGAAGTTAGCAGTGGCGCATCCAAAGGGGGGCGGATTCATGAGGTTTCAGCTTTTCCACCAAAAAGCGAATAACACATACTCAACTTTTAGTAATTTTATACAGTAAAACCTCATTAATGCGGAATCCAGGGTCCGAAATAATTGGAGTTCCTGTTGTAAAAATCCGTATTATCCGATTATCTATCTATATAAAAGAAAGTCGTGTTAGTTACACTATTTATAACTCAAGAACGGCTGTACCGATTTGGCTGAAAATTGGTGAGCAGGAAGCTTAGAGCCAGGAGACGGACATAGGATACTGTTTATCCCGTTCGACAGCGTTCCTGTGTGAGAACGCACGTTTTTTCACGTTTTCGCGTGATTTTGCACGTTTTCGCGTGATTTCGCGGGTTTTCACACCTTTTCGAGGGTTTTCGCACGTTTTCATTCGTTTTCGCACGTTTTCACGCGTTTTCGTATGTTTTCGCGCCTTTTCGCCTAAGTTTTCTGTGCAGAAGCGTTCTGCAGCGGAGAACAAGCAAGCAATCAAGCAAAGATGCAAATGAAGCTAATAAAAGCGTGTTAAAAAGTGAAGTGAAGTATAATTAGATAGATTTTTTTAATTATCTATTTAATATCAGAGCGTTTTTCTTTAAATTCTTCTTTGTTTGTGAGAAAAACACAAATCTGCAATTGCTTTATTATCACGAGTGCAACAATAATAGTAGAGTTTCTCACAGTGAGTGCGACGCGAGAAAAAGATGGGACCGGCTGTTAAGGCAGAACAGAGTTCGCCGGGTCAGCTAGTTATAAATAAATGTATTACTGTAATTCCTTGCCGGAACCCCAGTTTTGTTCGTGAGATGGTGCTAACGAGGGTTTACTGTATTGCAACGAAAGTAATTCAATATATCAATTGTTAACATAAGAAATATTAACTCTAAATCAACAAATAAAACAACATTATATATTCAGCATAAATGAAAAAAATTACAAGAAAACATCGAGTTGGCCGAGTCCTATATGGAAAGTGCACCAAAGTAGGCCTAGAAATCGGTTTTCTACTGCATCTTTATTATCGATATAGCTACAATCATTTTGGTAATGTCAATAAAATTGTGAACTTGTCATTCAAGAGTTTGTGTTAATATCAGTGATCTGTGTTGTGGCATATCAACCGAAGTTCGGCTGATCGCTCATTAAGCGCGGTTAGGGAGTCCATATTTGCGACATCTTAGTGACAAACGCATAGGGGCTTCCCTGCCGGTGACATTGATAAACACAGGGGGACTCCCCGTACATGACGTTGATAGACGGAACAGTGAATCCCCTGCGTAACATGACGAACGAGGGGGGAATCCCAGGAAGAGACGTGTACGACGCAAGGCATTCCAGGGAGCCCACCGACCAATTTCCGGGATTCACCTTTTACGTGTCTAAATCGACAATTCACACCGACTACAGAAGACAAGGACCAATCGGACTGACGAGACACGGCACGTGACGAGGGGGGGGAGTAGAGTACAGATGAACATCGGAGAGACGGACAGACAGAAGATTTCGAGGAGGAGCTAGATGTGTGGCAGGTGCTAGAGGTTTTCAGACTCTCGGAGGAGTAGGACGCCCAAGAAAGAGTTTGAGAATCGGAGGAATCGAACGCATTTTTTAAAGAACGTTTTTGAGACTAGGGGCCATGTACGCGAGACGAAATAGTTCCGTATTCAGCCGATCATTTTGGAGGGAAGGGATCATAAATTTTCGTTAAATAATAAACATATTTATCATAATGTATATTGTTTTTGAAGCGTATATATGGTACTATACAATAGTATTGTTTAAATAATTACATAATTATAAATAAATATATAAATGAATTTTGTCAAATATAGAAAGGTAAAAAAGGAAACCTCTAGGACGTTTGAGGGGTGGGGGACTGCGGCACGAGCTGCTAAGTGCACGAACTGACATGTCATAAGTGTAGTATCGAATGAGGACTATATAAATTGCTTATTTTTCAGTCACAAAATACACGTGCCATGCTAGCGTCAGCCGGGCTGGATGAGGGTCAGAAGCACCTGGGCGTCGCCCCTATCCTCCTTCCCTCACCTTGACATCGCTTTTACTTTAATCTACGTATCTTTGTGGGAACTAATATGAGGTGTTTGCGTTTTTCTCTCTCTCCGATGGAGGGCGGGATCATGTGTCTGTATTTCCTGAGTGTACATTTTATTTTGCTTTGCGAATAAGTTTTAACATGAAGCATGAAACAGCAAGAAAAGTGCATAAATGAATATTTGAAAAGTATAAACTAACCTTCTGTGTACAAAGTTAAGATAATGTGAGGATAAGGTATTGCCGAGAGGCAATACTAGCCGAAAGGCATATTTACATTTAACTAACATGAATATTTTGGTAAGCAATATTGGCCTTCCGGCAGATTTACGTTGAACTAATTTTTATTCTACTATTTACAAGTTGTCGTACATGAGTGAAAATAACATAAAATGAAAAGTTATGAAATGAATAAAACGATTAAGGTGACGTTGGAATGCCCTGTGGTTCCAAGGTCTAAGTTGGGTTCTGAGTCTGGATCGGAGGCTTCTCTGTATAGGGCTACGACTGCAGAAGAAGGGCCAACGGAAGGGCCCGAGAGGGGCGAGTTGATCAGCCGACAAAGCGTTGGCCTGGTTGATTGCAAAGCAGCAACGCAGGACCAATTAAGGGGTTGGACGGCACCCACCAGTTTCAGATGACGGCCCCAGAGCGAGCTAATACTACTCCGCCGACTCGACTGCGCTCCTTCTCTCCAGCCCCCCCCCCCAGACGTTTGCCGATAAAGAATAAGTATAACTTGGTAAGTGCCTAACTTCGGGCTGTGCAGGGACGACGCTGGAACACAGCGCGAGGGTCATCGACAGGGAGAACCAGCTAACTAATGAATGTGTCGACAAAGCCTTGGCCTGGAACTTAGCATGGCGGGGGACCAGAATCAATTAGGGGGTGACCGGGATCGGTAGCTCAGTGCATCAACTGACCGGGAGGTCCTAGGTCCTAGGTTCGAGTCCTGACGGCGGCAGGATTTTCGACACTAGCTTTTCAGCTAGGTCGAATTCAGTCGCTGTCTGGTGGAGAATTCTAGCGGCCGGCTGCTCTGATCCGTAGTTTTCCGTGGTTTCTCCGATCAACAGGCGAATGCTGGAGCAGTACCCTACCAAACGGGCCACGAACCGCGCGCGATCTTTCCTTGTCCTATCCTCACCCCCCTACACACACACTTACACTACCATGCACTACACCATCACATATTCCGGGAGATCGGTCGGTAGCTTAGCGCTTGTCCCGGCTGGGGCGGTGCCCCGCTGGTGGGAGAGTCCTGGTCAGGGGGAAACCCCACTAGCCGACGGTAGGTCGGCGCCGGATCTCGCCATCCAGCGGGAGAAGATCACCGCCAACTCCCGCGAAAAAATGCACTTCACTAACGGAACTATTGACCAAAGCAGTTGAAACACGAAAAAATCAATCAATCAATTAGGGGGTGAGGCAGCATTCGGCAGTTTCAGATGACGGAAGGCCGCCGCCCCCGGGCGAGCCGACTCGTCCACTCATCGGCGTTCGCTGCTGCCCCCCGTCAGACCCCCCCCACCGCCGTGCACCCCGCGCTCATCCCGGAGGAGTCTAGCTAGATGGGGAAGTCAGTGATATAGGGACAAACTGATCTAGCCCACCTCTTAGCCGGTCCGCTGGGAGTGATCCCCGCGGTTCGTTACCATCCCTTGCGCTATGGACCCGGGTAGGATCTACTTTCTGACGAAATATACATCCGTGTCATCCAATGTACTACGTGTAAAATGTTTCTGTGGTTAACTTTAGAGCAGGTTAAATTTTCAAGAAGCGTGAAGGAGTGTTTATGTTGTATTGAACGAGAAAGAGTGTCAGTGTCTGCGTGTAGATGTCGACCAATGTACGATTCGATTAGCCTCCGCCGCGAGGCCCATTGCGGGCATTCACAGATGAGGTGAATCGAGGTTTCTTCCTCACCACAAATTCAGCGGGAGGTATCCACCAAGCCCAGCTGAAAGAGCTTCGCTCTGAACTGTCCATGCCCCGTCATCACCTGCGTGAGTTGTGGCCCAGGACGAAAATGTGTATGTGTGTGACAGGACTTTACATTTGGGAGAAAAGGCTTTACAGTCGCCGCCTGAGACGAAGAGTCCCAACATGCCTGGCACCTGCAGAGCAATTCGGCTGTGAGTCCAGCCCGGCCCTCTTCAACTCGCCTTCAATTTTTAATTCTGTGTCACCTTTTCTCGGTTTATATCTGCCTTCAGCTCTGGCCGCCATGATATCAAGGGGCATGTGCCCCGAGATAACTTGGAGGCCAACTGTAGCTACTGTTCGGTACGCCCTGGTAAGGCATATCAGCGCGGCCTTTGAGTCTTTTGTGTCGTGAGGGGGGTGGGGACAATGGATAGATGGATGGATGGATGGATGGGTCTGGCACCACGTGCGGGGAAGTGGTTGGACGGTAGGGGCAGAAGGTGCTCTCTGGGCCGTTCCCTATTCTCCTAATGGCTTAAGGCGGATGAGAGGGAGCAATTATGAACAGGGATGACCCCAGTCCTGGCAAACAGCAGTTTATTGAGGTGGTATACTTACATACACCTGACAGGCACGTGACGTAGCCCAGCCTCGCCGAGGGCTGTTCTCCGGAAGAGACACCTTGCAGCGGCCATCAGACGACACACGAGTGCACAACGGACAGGGGAGAGGGCGGGAAGCTGCTAGCAGGACCCCGGAAGGTCGATCTGAACCAGCGTGGTGGAGGAGGTCGGCAGGGCCAGTTAGGGCCGATCTGAACCGACGGAGGGGTGAAGGGATGCCGGCAGGGCCAGTTTGGGCCGATCTGAACCGACTAGGGGTGAAGGGAGGTCGGCAGGGCCAGTTTGGGCCGATCTGAACCGACTAGGGGTGTGAGAGGTAGGCAGGGCCAGTTTGGGCCGATCTGAACCGACAGAGGAGTGGAAGGTCCGTGCACACGGGCGACGAGCTCACGAGTAGCATTCGTCCCCCCGCTAAGCGGAGGTCAAGCTGTTATATAGGCCTTTACTGCTGAGACGCTCTTTCCGAGGCGGAGCTAGGAAACATTCTTACGCGGGTGCCAGCTGTCTGCGACCACGCGACAAGGGATGATGTCCCCACTGGGTTCCTCAATGGGAAATCAGGGTGGGACTCTTGGGAGTTTTAGTTGGTGATTTGTGAAATGAGTGGAATGATGAGACTGATGATGTGGAGATGGAATAGGAGTTACGGGGGAACGGAATTTTAATTTTTGAGAAATCTGGACGGGATGCGGTTTAGATGAGGGTGAGTGGTTGTGGTAAAAGCGACATATGACAAAGTGACAAAAAACGTCATATCATTACTTTTACCACGTGTGTGATACCAACTGTGCCATAAAGTGGCATAGAAGTTCATGACATTACTTTTACCACGCGTGTCCTATACTATTTTTAGATAGCCTTACTGGCTTTCATTTTATTTTAATTCAAATACACATCACTTAATGATACATTAAGATATGTACTAGCTTATGCGGATAGACGAGATATTTTGATTTCTTTGTTGCAATAACAGTTTTATCTGAACATTTGAGCGTCTCATTTTTAGTACTAGTACTAAAAAATGAAATTTTAGCATGCACACATGTCCTATAGTAACAGCTTTTACAGGAGGCTGTCTAAAAAACGTACGTTTACATACATGTTAAAATTAAAGATTAATAAAGAACTAGAGTGAAGAATTTTAAGTAATCTAGTCTTCGCGGAAAACTTGTATTTTTAATTGTTAATTATTAAATTTTATTCTGACGAAGGATTCCAAAAGTAATAAAAGTTTGATTCAGGGTCCTCTTCGAGTTACTTAACCGTATTCTCAAAGAATCACCATTACATTGCGAGTTATAATGCTTCTTTCAAGGAACTTAGTGATGATTGTGTAGTATCGCTTTTCACAAAACTTCAGCACGAAATGCAACACTGACCTGGGACCAAGAAAAACCTTTGAACTAGTAGTAGATGGGAGAAGCTTAGAACACAGAGGAATACACGTTCTTTGCTTCTTTGTGCACGCACAATCTGCTCGGTGAAGAAACGTACGGTCAAGACGCACGACATTCCCGTCTCGTTTGGTACTATGACGTGCGTAGTAATTTCAGCAATGGTTTCAAATTTACAAATAAGTTAGCGAATCAAGTAGTGGCCAGTCGACGTATCTGAGGAGTTTCAAAGTACTTGTGGAATTCCGTTAGACTATTCCACGAAAAAAGTCATAATTCGATTAAATACTATAAACATAACGTTAATAATAGCAAAATAGTATTGTATATCATAAGGCAGAAACTGTGCCTTTTCATGACGAGACAGGAGAGTTTACTGGCCGAGACAGGCAGGCTAAGGCAGGGAATCCTGTCGAGACATGAAAAGATTCTTTTGAACTGTGATGTACATTTTATTCGAGATCCTTTTTAATGCATGTTTTCCTGTAATTAAATAATATCACTGACATGAAATGTTGTGTGGTTATCGCTCGATTTGTTCTGTTAACGAGGCCACATACTTTTTGACCGTTGTTCTTGTGTTTTCTTTGATGGTGACGAGAATGTGAAGGTCTATCGATGTAATGCATCTTGAAATGGCAGATAATTTGCAAATAATGGGAACTCCGCCCGATATATTAGAAAAAGGAGAGCCGCAATTATTGACATGTTTCCATCAAAATCAAAAGATAGATGCGAAATAATGTAGGGAATTTTGTACCTGGCGAGATGAGTAAGAACATGTGATTATACCATTCTTTTCCGAAATGATTAAAATGTACCGTCACACTGCTCGTTAATAGAATGTTCAGTTACAATTAATATAAATAGTTCCAAATAAAATATCAATTGATATGTGCATGTTCTGAATATGTATTGGAAGCTAACTCAATGTATCTTGACATGGAATCTTTGCTACGTCGCTTGTTGATAGTATTTTGTTTCTTAGCTAGACGAAAACGTAGCTTGTGCTACAAGCACAAGCGGTGCGTGTATTGACAAACGAGATCTATAACAGGTTAACTAACACTAAGCCTCGAAATTATAATATAATGCAAGACTCATTGGTTCCTTGAGAACAGCAATTACATGGCGAAAATATGGTGACGATGGAGTCATGAAAAATTCATTACATAACATCCTGTAATAAACAACTTTCTTGCCGCAAAACAGTATAAGAATGAGCTACATTCCAGACAGCCTGGAATAAAATACACCAGGAAAGTATCTCCGCACCATTCCAAATCAGGGCTTCTTTAAAATTTGCATTTTTATTGGTAGCCAACAGATCGCCGGGAAGCCAGTGAATGGGACAACATCTTTTATGATTGTGATGTGGACGGAATTTACGTTTTCATGCTGCAGGTTGTGCTACCAACATAATTTCTGTTGCAAGCTCTCTCACCAGCAGGGAGCCACTGCGAAGGGACTTTCCTGACGCGCTCTATGTCTTGGCGCCTCTATGCCGATGCGTGAAAGGCGTGTGTGTGTGTACTCGCCTCGGGGTAGGCGGCCTGCATGGCGCCGCACACCTCCGGGCAGATGCAGAAGGCATGTGTGTGTGTGTGTGTGTGTGTGTGTGTGTGTGTGTGTGTGTGTGAACTCGCCTCTGGGTAGGCGGCCTGCATGGCGCCGCACACCTCCGGGCAGATGCAGAAGGCGGCGGCGGCGCAGGGCAGCGGCCCGTCGGGGTCATTGAGCAAGCGCCGGCACTCGTCCACCTGCGCACACCGCACCGCACCACACCCCCTCGCCCTCTTGCCCGGCCTAGGGGACGCGGGACATCAACTGGTGGCATTGCTGGGAGTCAGACCGGGAGCTCCTAGGTGCCAGTCCCGACGGTGGCAGCATTTCGAGTAAAAATGCGCGCAATAAAAGCTCGTCCTCTCGGAAGGCGGTGGGCAGGGAAGGAACTGACGGAGACGAATGAGTGTGGTTGCGCGCACTTCGGCCGAGCGCAGAGTGGGACGAAACGGGCTAGAGCGTGGCGGGGCGGGGCAGAGCGTGGCGTGGCGGGGCAGAGCGTGGTGTGGCGGGGCAGAGCGTGGCGGGACGGGGAAGAGCGGGGCGGGGCGGGGCAGAGCGTGGCGGGGCGGGGCAGAGCGGGGCAGAGCGGGGCGGGGCGGGGAGGTGCGGGGCGGGGCGGGGAGGAGCTGGGTGGGCGGGGCGGGGCGGGGAGAGCTGGGCGCGGCGGGGCGGTGCTGGGCGGAGCGGGGCGGGGCATTTCCGACGCTAGCTAGATACTAGTTCGGTTGCTCTCTGGAGGAGAATTATAGCGGCCGGCTGATTTGATCGGTAGTTTTCCGTGGTTTCTCCGATCAACACCAGGCGAATGCCGGAGTAGTACCCTAACAAACGGGCCATGGACCGCGGGCGTTGTTGCCTTCATTTTCCTTGTCTCATTCTCATCCCTTACTACATATAAGCTAAATACTATCACTCATGTCGGGAGAGCAGTGGGGGGCTTAGAGCTTGTGTCGCTGGTGAGCGATTCCTCATTGGGGAATACTCCGCAATCCGACGTGTACGTCAGTGCCAGATCTCACCATCCAGCTGGGGAAGATCGCCACCATCGCCTGCAATAAAACGTGTACTGCACTTACGGGACTAATGATTTCAGCCGTTGACGCGCCCGCAAGCACTAATCTATCGATAAGCTAGAAATTCACACATCGATTGATTGAATGTTTGATGTTTCCGGACACGACAACTCCTCCAGTCATTACTCCGGTTAGCACACATTCTTCTCCCAGAAGGCAAGAAGATCTTCTACTGCTGGATGGTGAGATCAGGCGCAGACGTAGATAGGAAGAGTAGACAATCCGCCGTCTGGACTCGAAATCTAGGGCCTTCCGGTCAGAGAACCTGCACACGTAGCGACAATGCTGGCTCGGAGATAATCTCAGCCGGTGTGTATTTGTCCGCGTTGGTGTGAGAATCGCTTCTATGTAAGTTGAGAATATTTCCAGTATGTCTTGTGTAGTGTGTGAGGTATGTGTTTAATGTAGTGTAGGCATGTGTACTGTACTGGGCATGTGTAATGTGCGTGATGTGTGGTAAGCAATGTGTGTGGATTGGAGTGCACTACGTGTAGAGTGACGTGTGTAATGTGCATCTGCTGAGTGGTGAGTGCGACGTGTGAGGTGTATATGTATATATTGTGAGTGCGCGTGTTTTGTGTTGTGTATGGTCTGGTGCGTATTGTGCATGGGGTGGAGTGTGTATGCGTGTGTGAGCTTCTAGTGTGAATGAGTGTGTTGTGTCTGGAGTGTGGTATGTAGTGTCTACATGGTGCTGTGGTGTGAGCACGTGTGTTGTGTGGAATGGTGTAATGTGTACGAGTGGAATGTGAAGTGGTGTGTGGACTGTTGTGAGGGATATGCTTTTAGAATGCTGCGTCTGATGCGTGTGTTGGGAGGAGTGTGCAGTGTTGTGTGTTGTGAGGAGTCGTGTGTGTTTGTGATGTGTATTTGGTCTGATGAGTGTGTTGTGAGGAGTGGGTGGAGTGGTATGTGTTGTGTGGAGTGGTTGGGGGGTGGACATACGCTGTATGAATGGTGTAAGTTGTGTGGAGTGGTGTGTGGTGTGCTTATGGTGTGGTGTGAGGGGATATGCATTTGATGTGATGTATGTGATGCGGGTGCGGAGTGGTGATGTGGTGTGAGTGTTGTGTTGTGTCGAGTGGTGTGTGGGATGTTCATTTGGTGCGATGTATGTGATGCGTGAGCGGAGTGGTGATATGGTCTGAGTGTTGTGTTGTGTGGAGTGGTGTGTGCGGTGTGGGGCGGTGTGGGCGTGGCCGACCGTCTGCTGCAGCTGCTCGATGCGCAGTTTGGTGAAGTCGAGGTCGCGCTGCGCCTCCTCCAGCTGCTGCTCCGCCCTCTCCAGCGTGGCCGCGGGGTCGCAGGGGCACGTGGGGAACGGACCCCCGCCCGCGCCCCCCGGCGACGCGCCTGCGCACGCCCTTTTAATCAGCAGCAGCATTGTTCGTTTCATCCTTTATTACGAGTACTTTATTCATTTACTCGTTGACTTGTTTACTAAGTTCGTTCGTTTACTCGCTTTCTCGTTTATTCGAGTGTTCGTATACTCGTTTATTCGGTTATTCGTTTACTCGTTTATTCATGTACTCGTTTATTCGTTATTCGGTTATTCGTTTATTCGGTTATTCGTTTACTCGGTTATTCGTTTACTCAGTTATTCGTTTACTCGGTTATTCGTTTACTCGGTTATTCGTTTACTCGGTTATTCGTTTACTCGGTTATTCATGAACTCGTTTATTCATTATTCGGTTACTTGTTTATTCGTTATTCGGTTACTCGTTTATTCGTTTATTTGTTTACTCGTTTATTCGTTTACTCGTTAATTCGTTTACTCGTGTATTCGTTTACTCGTATTCGTTTACTCGTTTATTCGTTTACTTGTTTATTCGTTTACTCGTTTATTCGTACACTCGTTTATTCGTTTACTCGTTTATCCGTTTACTCGTTTATTCGTTTACTCGTTTATTCGTTTACTCGTTTATTCGTTTACTCGTTTATTCGTTTACTCGTTTATTTGGTTTCTCGTTTATTCGTTTAATCGTTTATTCGTTTCCTTGTTCACTCGTTTATTCGTTATTCAGTTATTCGTTTACTCGTTTATTCCTTTACTCGTTTATTCCTTTACTCTTTTATTAGTTTACTCGTTTATTCGGTTATTCGTTTAAGTTAATTCTTGAAAGTAGTATCAATGCAATTGTAGGCCCCTATTTACTACAGAAAAAAAAGTGGTTTAACTCGATCACGTTACTAACTAAAAATATATATTTCCAGTGTTAACCATATTTAAATTTGTAGTTTATAATACATCCTATTTAAATCATGTTTAAATCCTGGGAGAGTTTGATTTTATTTTACGTCAAAAACAGGTAAAATCTGTGTGTAACGTGCTACGGGGAGAAGTGTATTCAGTGCACCCTAACCTAAATCATATACAAATTGAATTTTGAATAGGGAAAGAAATGAACAGTTTTGCAAAAATTGATAAGAAAATTTAAGTAATGGATAACTGAAGAATATTTGTGATTGATATGTAAATAATTGAGAAGAAAATTAAGTGACTTAATGTAGACAACCCTACACGCTAAAGTGCTTCACCCTGCGCAAAACCTATTCGTGTTGGAATAGCGTTGTCCGCTCTCGCTTTAGCGTAACGTGTGCGTTCGCGAGGAGGCTGCGCAAAGCCAACGCACCGGTGGCGGCGTCGGGGCCGGGGGCGGGGCCGGGGGTGGGGGCGGGGGCGGGGGCCTCGGTGTAGTAGTAGACGCGCTGCACGTGCTCGGAGGGAGCCTGCGGCCCCGCGCCCAGCAGCTCCTGCAGGTCCTTCGTCTGCCACACACACACACACGACGCACTTCATTCCTCTGGCCATTGATTTATTAGTGTTGGAATAATGTAAACATTTGATTGATTAGTTATTATGGTCGTGTTAACGGCTAAGGTCATTGTCCCGTAAGTGTGGTGCGTGTTTTTATCTCGGGAGATGGCGGTGATCATCCCCCGCTGGATGGCGAGTTCCGGCGGCGACCAAGACGGTTTGCGGGTTTTACCAGGTACCTCCCACCAGCAGAGCACCGCCCCAGCCGAGACAAGCTCTAAGCTCCCGACTCGTTTCCTGACATGTGTGGTAGTGTAGTGCGTGTTAGTGTAAGTGTGCGTGTGTAAGGAGTGCGGATAGGACAAGGAAGAGGAAGGAAAGATAGCGCGCGGTCCGTGGCCCGTTTGTTAAGGTGCCTTTGTCTGATGTTCAGAGAAGCCACACCTACCAGGGCAGCTGGTTGCTAGAATTCTTATCCAGACTGCGGCTGAATTCGATCTATCTAGCTAGTGTCAATCCTGCCAGCATCGGGACTCAAACCTAGGGCGTGCCGGCCAGAGGCATTACAGAGGCCACCTTGGACTGGGGATTAATAATTATTGAAATAAATAATCATTTGTTTAACAGAAAGATTTGACTTTAACAGAAATGATTAAGAAATTAAGTTGTTAAGAATAAAAAACAATTCTTATGAGCATATTTCGAGAGAGCCTCGGAGGCCCTGCATTTGCATTCATGTGGTGTGCCGAGTACGCGCGTCTTGGGATTAAGAGGTGGAAGGGGAGGTTGGGGAAGGCAAGAATGCGCACAGGGTGGCGCGGACTCAGACGCTGTACAAAAGTCGCAGGGCTGAGTTTTGTTAAAATATGTCAATTTTGGAAAATTGCAACACTTCTAATTTGTTTCGGCGCCTTCCCACTTTTACAGAATTAAAGATAAAGATTTTTTCTCCGAGTAAAATCTGTTTTTCAAATTAAGAAATTTGAGAGGACTCGCGGCAGTTTAGTGGTTAGGACACACGTTTGTTACCCTGGGGACCGGGTTCAAATCCCAGGAGAGCTGAGAATTATTTATCCGGTCACGACCTATTCAGGGTAGTCCTACGGTTTAGTCAACCTTCTTTCGAAATGAGTACTGGCCATATTTACTGGCTTTTTTACGAATGGAAATCATTTTCAGTAAACATGAAACATCTTCCGATTGCCAACATGGATTTAGAAACTCAAAATCTTCGGAAACAGCCATTTGTCTTCTCTTAAAGATGTCGCTTCATCCATGGATGAAAATGAAGCACCTATTGAAATACTTTTAGATCTTTTAAACGCTTTTGACGTCATTGACCATAACATTTTAATTTCACAATAACCTTCGTATGGAATTCGTGGTTATTCCTCTAGATTGGTTATCTTCGTATCTTCAACAACGTTCTCGGAGAGTAAAAGTACTATACAGGAATGATGGGACGTATACACATCTTTCCGATTCACTGCTGGTTGCACACGAGGTCCCGCAGGGTTCTATTTTGGGCACTATTCTCTTTCTACTGTACATAAACAATATACCCTCGACGATTCGAAACGGAAGAATAGTTCTCTTGGCGGGTAATACGAAAAATCCTGGTAATAAAGAAACCTTTAAAAGTACAGTATCAGAAGTTTCAAGCAGGTTCCGTAATAACAAATTAATAGTAAACAGAGGAAAAACAGTTTCAATTTTCAGTTTTCCTTTTCAAATAATCTATTGAGGGGCTCAGTAGAACAAGGGACTAACCCACATTTGTGAAATTGAGTTACTAGCATTATACAGAACTTTAAATATTATTATTTTAGTGTAATATATTATTTAAATCCAGTACGGAATAAACGCATGTATACTTGGTTTAAAAGTTTAGAAATATATTGACTTTTGTGAGGAAAGTTCAGGTAAATCTCTCACATGAGAGCCATGTCCTTGTTCTAGTGAGCCTCTCCATTGTGTACAAAAGAGCGCGCACCTGCGGCTGCATGGCGGCGATGGCGTCCATGATGGAGCGCAGGCGCCAGAGGGCGTCGCTGCGCGCGCGGGCGAGCGGCAGGGCCGGGTGCGGGCGCGGGGGCGTGGCCAGCAGCTGCGCGCAGCTGGCGTGCGCCTGCGCCGCCTGCACGTCCGCCAGGCGCCGCTCCCACGCCGCCAGCAGGCTCAGCTTGTCCAGCACCTGCCAACACGCACCGCGTTAAATTTCAAAACTGACTTCTACAAAGTGCACCCTCTCATCAACACCCGAGAAGTCATCTTCGCATCCTAGAAGAATATCTTATTTGTATCTTAGTTAGTTTTGTAATTTAAGTTAATTAGTTTACTGGTACATATCATATTTACATGATAAAATGGGAAAAAATCCCTCTAAAGGTGTACATTTTTGTAGTCTATGGCCATAGACAAATTCAGGGTGATGTATTTTTCAATACTGGTTACATCTAAGACAGGTTATTTGGGTCCAAAGCAAAATTGGAAAATTATGATACAAAGTTTTCATGATATAAAACAGGTTTTTATTTATTGTAGGAAATGCAGAGGTGCTAGCCCTTCAGGCTAACAAAATATGGAATTTACATAAAATTTGGGATATTACAGACACCTTGTTTGGCCTCATAGCGCCAGAAATAAAATGTTATTAACAAAATAAAAATTTAATTGTATGCAGGCATGTAGTTCGCCTGCCGCCCGCTAGATAGGCCTAGTGCGCATCATGAGTGCCTCACAAGTTGCCTATTCAAGGAGTTTCTATATTCTTTGCTCTTTGTACTAATATCGATTTGTGACTTGTCACATCTCGATGCGTGTAGTTCCCTCTCCCCTCAGGGAGAAGCTATTTAAGCGCCTGCGAGCGCTGACTCTAGGGCACTCTCATCTTTTAGGCTCCGATAGGTCCATTTTGCTTGGGCGCGTCAGCCCGACCGCGCGTCGTTTTTATCGGCTTCGGCCGGCAGGTAACATGGTAACGGGTGTCATTTAGTTATAAGCTAATGTAATGAATTTTTGGAACGGCATTTATGCCGTATTAGTGATGGAATTGGATTGGTACATAATGTATTTAAGTATGAATATTTTGTAAGTCTTTGTTATGATGTTGCGCATGTGCTGATTTTTATCTTTTGTTTTGGTAATAACTGTTTCGCGTCGAGCCACTTCTTGTTTGTTGGCGGCGACTCAGTTTTTGAATGTTTGTGTCTCTGTACTTGCCAAATTGCGGCAGACAGATAAAATATACGCATGCCGTGTCGTGTCTATAGGAAAAGGCGGCGGTATTGCGTGTGATTGCGTGTCATGGCCTATTCCGGCGCAATCTCATGTTGGTAATAGTGAGTGCACATTACTAAATTGTGTGTTTATATGTTGCAGCTTCACTAATAGCTTCAAGTCTTGAGTAAGACGCAGGACGCCTGGGACCTCTGAAGCACTTGTTCTACGGCGGAGCTAGTGCCCGTGCGGTTCGTCCGTGGCACATTTTGTACGCTCCGGCCTTGGCCCCGTGAGCTCGCCTATTGTTCGCAGCTCGGGCAACAAGCTGCTGTCGGCAGTGGTCGGCGGTTTGTAAAGCAGCTTTTTGGTAGTAAAAATCAGCACAACACACAGATGTGTGAGGTATTAAGTGTAAGCGCACTAGAAAATCCAATCCAATTTCATCGAGGTATTAAGTGAGACACCTTGAAGGTTACCATGTATGTTTCATTTTATGAATTGTTGGTATCGGGCATTTATTATAGTTGGTATTTTTCATTGTTGTTCCCAGCTCAATCGAGCCTTTAAACTCTGTAATTCTGTTTGATGCCTTCTTTGTGTTCTGAAGGTATAGTTTCAGATTGTTACAGCATGCAACTCAATTTGTTTATCTTTTTTTAATTGAAAGGTTCCTGTGTGAAGGCCTTTGTCAATTTTGCTAATGTAATTAAGGCGTCGGAATTCCTAAAGTGGATGTTTGTTTCGACGCTACTTGTAATTCTGTGTAATTGAACTTTTTGTAGGTATTTCGTGAACTGGCCTCGCTCCGTTCACTACATTTTGTGATAAAATTCTATGTTGGTAATTCAGTGTGATTCCTCGATTGTAGAAGTGTATTTTTCCTACTCGAGGAATAATGTGTATAACTTGTTATTGATTGTAATAAATTGGTTAATGTACTTTGATTGTTTCCTCTTAGTGTTCATTAACCTTTCTTTCCCGCCAATGTGAAGTTTATTCGATAAGCTTGAATCTGTAAGCGTACTCCCTATTGGAATATACGCACTTCATTTCGAAGTCAACGCCCTAGGAGGTTTTCTGTGTTAGCTCTGCTGAACCTTAGGTTTAAAAATACATGGTCAGCCGGCATATTTGTAAAGTAAGTTATTTGTTCCTGATTAGTTCAGGTGGCGACCGTGAGTAAGTTTGTATTCGCAGATTTTGCGATTTTGTTGTATTTGACATGCCGGCTCTGATAAAGTGAGTAACAGGCACTTATTTTGTCATTAAATGTAACAGTTAGGTGGAAACCCCACTAGCCGACGGTAGGTCACCGCCGGATCTCGCCATTCAGCGGGGAAGATCACCGCCATCTCAGAGAAAAACATGCACTACACTAACGGGACGAATGACCAAATCAGTTGACGCGCCTGCAAGTAAACACGAAAAAATCAATCAGTTTATATATGTTTATTTTTAGTTATAAAGTGAATGTTTAGAAGCTGGAACTTCAAATAAGAAAAACTGTCATTATTTGTGGAAAAGTGAGCGAGGTAATCCGAAATTTCCAAATGGGGGTCAAGAGAAGACAGCTACATCGTGGCGTGGCCGGGCAGAGCATGTCAGGGAGTAGGGCGGAGGAGGGATACAATGGAAGATATAGAGATAGGTCCCGCCGCAGGGCATGAAAATATTGAATTTCTCTTCCTGTATAATAATTTACTGTAATAAATGCCCTAGCAACGCCGGGTACTTCAGCTAGTGATATAAATATTATTATTATTATTATTATTATTATTATTATTATTATTATGTACACTCAAATCCAGCGCACTTACTGTTCGAAGGCTTCATATCAGGAAATTTAAAGTAATAAGAATTTTTTAAAAATTAGTACAAACATTTATAAAAGATTCAGTCGTAAATTAATAATTATTGAAATTAACACAAATTAATGTGAATATTGTGGTTCCATGTAATGACAATTCTGGAGATTCTTCTTGCCTAAACGTAAATTCTTACTACGTATTAATGAAACGAGAAGGAAAGTCTGCCTAAAGAGGGAATAAGTGCGGTCTCCTTCATCCAACTAAAATAGCCCCACCCTAAAACTCGCAGGCACACGACCACCTTGGAGTCGCCAAAAGTGAAAGGGGTGCCAACGGAGTTCACGAGGATGCCAACTTGTCACAATAAGAGCAGCTGCTCTCGGTCATGGGTTGTTCATACAATAAAGAGCCTGTGTTCACTACGCGGAAAATAGAAAACCAAACAAAAGAAGCAAACGCTCTTTCATGTCGAACTGTATTGTCTCAAAGGCTAACGAAAAGAAGGTTGACCGGTTCTGAAATAATACAATCCTTATTAACTGCAAACACAGGGTTGAACATGTTGCTGAAAATATAATTGAAACGTTTGATATTTTCGGAGATCTGTATATGTATCGTGAAGAGAACTACGGCAATAAAAGCTTGCTGTTCTCCCTAACTTAAAAACATAATGCACCACGTATAATTATAATCACTATTTTTTTGTGAAAAGCCACATCAGACGATTGCTGGAAATTGCATTGGGACATCACTAATCTGCATTTGAAATCATTTAATATTCGAACTTAAAATATTCGGTATCTACGATTCGCCAACTCTAACCTTGTCACGCTTGCTGGCGATATAGCAAGGCCTTCTCGAAAAAGTTCTTGTCACAACACGATGCTTTCAATGAATCAATTGACTGCAAATAAGCGTTCATTGGATTAATTTTACGATTTTCTTGATTTTTCCGTTTAGTAACTAAATATGCTTGTTAATTCTATGAAAAATCGTTGATTATCTCTACGTTAATAACACGCATGCAATTAAAATTCCACCGTGCAATTAAAATAACACACCTACCAATCAGATTTCAGAAAAGGAGCCAAATCGTATAATTAAGAAACTATACCACAGACATAGCCAAGGTATTTACAGTCGCCCATGAAAGCTAAACAAAAATTTACATCACATATTGCGTACCTACAATACTACATATAAACAACGAATAAATTAGGGACGAAAACGTTAAGTCAGCTGACTTATGAAACAACTTAAAATATCTAAGGTGAATAAATTGTTTTACGTGTAAACATTCGGTTTTAGGATTACAAATGAAAGATTGTAAATGTCGGTTGTGTTTACCAGTTCTAAAAATTACGCTGTAGCAAAACTGTGTCAGAAGTGATTAGTTTTTTCCCAAGTATTTATACATGTATTCACTCTCTCTTATCTGTATTTACGTGGGAGGTAATGTTTTCATGACTTTGTCAGCTTCCAGTATTTTCTCCGCAATATGTTCAGTATTATACCTTTCATTTGCCAATATTCCGTGGAAACAAAAACAATGCCCACTAAAATAGATATTTTTTAGAAGCAATACTGCATCATGAAATGCATGTCCCCGGTCGAAAAGATGTCCTTGAATTTCTTAAAATTTGAATTATTCGTAAGTGGAAACGAAAAAATATTGCAGGTAACATCTGTATAAAGGCGAATAATTGCCAGTGGACTTGCGTAAAATAATTTTTATTAAAATTATTTTTGCTACTTAATCAATTGTGGACATACTCATTAAACCTTTTCCTTTTTTTGCTAATTATGGGTAGTTTTTGTCAATCATTATATAAATTTCAAAAATATAATTGGCTTTGTAAATATGCAAATATCTCAATTCTTTAAATGTAAATTTTAACGCTCTGCAGGTCGGAGCAGTAAAAACATAGATTCGATGATTCTTTATTGATTCATGATGTTATTTAATAATTATTGGATGTTGTCCTAGCTACTTATTTGATTGTCAGCTCTAAACATTATTTATTATTTTTTCAGCACATTATTTGCCATTGCTTTGAGCTCTGCATCGCATTCACCTGCCTATTTCTAATTGATCTTTTTTTAAATCGTTGCAGCATATTCATTTTCCAGATTTTTCTGGCACATGATTTTGCGCCAAATGGATCGCTTAGCAGAACTTGGCGTGGAAAACGTCGCGGAAGCCCGTGTGGTATTTCCAGAGGTTCTTAAACACGTCATTGCGGGCCTCTGATTGTCAAGTCCGCTGGATCGTGCTGTATGTAAGGCAGTGTGGCCGTGACATTGGAAGAGCAGGGTTATTGCCCACCTCGAAATGTAGCTGGTTGTAATATTTATAGCAAGTGAACAAGTATATTTCATGTTATAATTAAAACTGGCATTGTCCAGGATTTTTCTGGTTTATGAGCAAAAACCATGTGTAATTTTGGAGCTATTTACATTCGAGTTATTATTCAATTTATTATGAGGTACTGAAAACTGGCATTAATACATTATTCCAATTAATTGTTTTGTGAGTTTCTTATGATAACTCCAACAATATTGTTCATTATTAGCCCCGCCACGAAGACACGGCAGCTGGTGTTACATTCAAAAGGTAAGTACTACCCCAATTTCATTACACGGTCGCCAGCTGCAAAAATAAAATGCAACAATAATAATTAATTCTTTATTTTTACCTAATTCCGGACATCCTCGTCCTATCTGGGAAAAGGGAAAAGGAATTCTGATCGTTGCCTAATAGAAAAGGTCGGGCCTAACATAAAAAACCCTAGGCATCGGAATTCATTTGGAAGAAAGGTGCACCTCTCAGAAAAGGAAAGTGCACTCAGGAACGGGTAAATCACGGAACACAGTTTAAAGGTACAATCTAAGCTGACGATATACACAATCCAAAATATCAGCTTAGAAATACATTTATTTCAACAAATGTGGTTACATTTACATTTTGCGGCTGCTGCCTCCATAAGCATTTACGATATTTTCCTATGCTGTGAAAGAAATGAATCAGAATTACAATAATACATATACTAAATCGACAGGCAAAAACGTGTGCCTCTTTACATAAAACGAAAATATCTTTCATTACGTTACGCAGAATTATTGTTGCGTATAATTTCTGCTGAATTCTCTACTTTAGAAGCACAGAAATGCAAAAAATACGTACAAAAATAACAAAGACCTCTTGATGGTGTTCTTGTAACTCAAGAGAGTTGTTACGAAGTTGTTACGAAGCAACCGAGGTTATGTTGATTGTCGAGGTACAATTGTTTTTTATGATGATCGAAGAAGTAATATGTGTCGAGGTCGTTATCTATAACTTACAATGTATTAAATGTTCAAGTAATAAATGAATAATATATTGAATGATATTTTATCTACAACACCTCTCTTGAGCCTCTTTCATTAAACAATGTTACGTCGGAATTACTGCTTCGGTTTTCTACGACATTCATATCATTACATAAATTAACAAGACTGGATTCTTTGTACAGATATACACTCTCTTTAAACCTAGTCTCCACAGAGCACCTATTGCACCTGCAGCATTGTTTCAAAAGCTGCTTGTGGCCGAACTCGCGACCTTAACTGCG
Organism: Teleogryllus occipitalis; assembly: GCA_011170035.1. Taxonomy (NCBI): domain Eukaryota; kingdom Metazoa; phylum Arthropoda; class Insecta; order Orthoptera; family Gryllidae; genus Teleogryllus; species Teleogryllus occipitalis. The sequence goes on along the minus strand of BLKR01000005.1, from coordinate 474,204 downwards.
GCGTCACCCGAACGACTAACGACGTTCATGGGGCCAAATGACGGGCTCCAACACATAGGTCACTGCTCCAGCGGCAGTACGGGCTCACTCGTCCCGTCTTCAAATGTTTCTGCACTAGGAAACAAGAAACTGCAACATTTACAACCTACATAAGTTTAATGAGCAGAATTGGCAACCGACAATACTCGGATGCATTACGTAGTATGCAGGGCTCCGTATCATACAACCTCACGGGCCTGCGACAACATACCCAAGCGCATCAAAAGCGACTTCTCTGGGATTTCATTTCAAAAACATTCATAAACACTGCTGCAAATAAAAGACCAACCTGTTAGTAAATCACATAAACTGATACATCTATACATTTCAACACAAAAGAATCCAAAGTCATGTTTCACCTGTGCATGGCCCTTAGCCACCATCACAGGCCACTATGGGTATTAATGCAAGAGAACCTTGTACATAAAACTTTTAAAACCAGTCTAACGGCACTGAGCCGGGCTCACTCTCAATTTGGAATTACTAATTAACTAGACATAAAACATCATAAATGGGTTAATGTCGAGTGGCAATTCTAGTGGGGCGCGCAGGCCCTTTCATAAGCTCCTGTAGAGCAAAATATCACACCGCACGGCACTAATTCGCAGCGGTCTAGTGCGACGAAGCGTAACTGATAATTAGCAGCACTCCTGGTGGAAGGGAGTGCAAACATACAGGAGTAATACTCGTTTGATCTGAAGTTGTATATAGACTAAATGCTCGTTAGAGCTGAAATGGAGTAGAAGCTAAGAGCTACTGTGGCTCCACCTAGGAGCCAATGGTTGAAATAGACTGATGAATATTATGACACAAAATAATATAATATTTTGTCAAATGGAAGCTTATAGCACATTACAGTGAGCTAAGATTCCAAAGTCCATATTACCCAGAAATACATGTAATTTGAATATATGACATAAAAATCAATGTTGAACCAGTAGTTTTAAAATAATAAAAAAAGGTGTTTTTATAATATTAATTTTTGTCTTAACAGATTTATATTCATTTCATACTCATAATATACATAAAGAAAAGAAGTTTACTATAAACTTCTATGTAAATCAGACGTCCTCATGGCTATGGGATCACAATATCCACATAAATTTATACCTTTTTAAGAAGTAGAAGCACAAAAGATGCATTAATATGCAGAGCCTTATGCTAATTTTACATGGTTGAAACTTAAGAATAAGGGATACATAAGTATTTTCTTCTCCTTGATGGATGCGATTGCTTCTCCGATGACGTAGCTCATACTAGCTCATAATGTGGTATATGGAGCATGTGTGAAACATGACAACTGGGCTCCCACGCGGACAGTCATACAACCACGCAAATGCTTGCAACTTATTTACGCTCGTAAGCATCGGCCTACCTCTACAAGTATACGCTTCGCAGAGCTCCATTATTGACGCATGTGTCAATACTACAAATGTAAGGAATGAATGAAGTAATGAAACGTTACACTTCCTGAGCAAAGAGTGGGAATGAAGATCATTAATTAGTGCTGGATGAACCAATAGGCAGCACTAAGCATTTGCCTAGGCAAGTGATGGGCAGGGGCTTCATTTATTTATAGTATTTGGGGATAATGTGAAATAAATTTACAAGTTTCTATACCTTCACAATTCTCGCTTACGGGCGGACAGCGCTTTTAACTGACAAAAATAGTTGTCTGATAAACACGACTGCAAAATCAAATACTTTTGATATAATTTTTTAAATTTTACTCTCAATTGAGAATTTGAAATTGGATCGTTCTATTATTTCATTATAAATTCTCTGGTCACAGTGCCCGCGAGCTCTGGTAAGCGTGGGACCTTGCCCGTGACTTTGGCATGCCTGATGCAAACTCTCAAGAGAAGTATGGTGTTTTGACTGCCTATAAAAATATGGAACCTTAAATGTCAAACAGAATTGTCATGACATCTCAAAATGTAGTGATTGCATGAGTTTCAATATCTAAAACATTCTACTATTAATCTCATTCCTGTTGAGTTCCACCGTCAAAATACAAAAGTGATCAAAATTAATTGTATGCAAATGTTAATTTTATTCTAGGATATTAAAGTTTGCCAATTTGTAATTTCTTTGATATTATTCCTAGGGACTGAAGGAAAGGAAGGGAATAAATGTATTTTAAAAAATACAATTTTAATAAGGCACAACAATAACAAAACTTGTATTTTTTTAAAACTTTTATTACGCTTTCCGAATGTTCAATTTTCCTGTTAAGGATTCAAAAAATTAAGAAAGTGTGTAACAAATGTCTTTTTGACGTCAATATATTGATTGATTTGATTTATTTAGCCTTATCGGCTATTTGTTATACAAAATACATATTTACATATATCTATACTATACTCTATTAACTATTTACAAAATTAGGTTCCTACTTTGATATATTGGATTATTTTTCTTTTAAATTCTTTAATTTGTTCACAATGTTTTATTTCTAATGGTAAATTATTATTATATAATTCAAATCCTTTGTCAAATCGTCTATTTTTTGCCTGTGCAGTTTTACTGAAATTAATTACTAAATGTTGTGCTTGTCTTGTATCCCTTGTTGTTTTATCATTCACTATTTGGAGATAATGTTCAAAAAATTCAAGATAAAATGTTTTTTCAACCTCTCACGCTTTGTTTTGTGGTTAGGAGTTTTTGAAGTGAAACCTTCGTTGTTAGTACGGTAGAAGCTGCAATATTGTAATTTTGCGTAAACATTACCAATAATACGAGAAAATATGTGCTGTTGTAGCAGCAATAGTGTGATCTTGGCTCTTTTGTACCATCTCTCTAAATAAGGGTGTCATTCAGAAAGCGCAATTCTCGTGGTTAAAAATATCATCACTCTCCGACTCAACGCCGCATCGTTTATAACGTTTTACAGCCCCGACACATTGGCACTGCACTTATAAATGTTTAGGCAGAGCCATAAACTGTCTACTTTCTCTCTCAAGATTAAGTCGACTGCGTCTCTAACGTGAGAAGCGACCTGCCTTCAGAGAAAGAGATGCGCGCATTTACCCCCAAAAATATAGCTCTTTTTATGAAAAACTAAAACCTAAAAGAAAATTACTCGTGTAACTTAATAACTAATTATTTAAAAATATTGGAGTTACAAGAAATTCACAAATTATAATACATAGCAAGCTGACTTCTTGCAATGTTAAATTGTTATTATTCAAAATCTTTCCCACACGATCTTTATTGTAGAAGTTATTCTAAATAAAGAATTAGTACAGTTGTAACAACTTTGCAAGGATATATATATATATATATATATATATATATATATATATATATATATATATATATATATATATATGTATATATATATATATTTATTTATTTTACGTCAAAAAAAACAGTTAAAAACTGCGTATGACGTGCTATGGGGAAAAGTGAATTGTGTGCACATTTTCAAAATTCTGTGATCCCTACACTAAGTCATATACTACTTAAAAAAAAAACTTCATTGATATGTTTTCATTGATGCATTGCAGTTAGTTTTATGTCGGTCAAAAAAAAGTGTTTGTTACCCTTTATTCGGAGATATTCAATTGTGAAAATAATTGGTGAAGTATTGATATCACGTAAATAATATCATCTGTTTTATTTATACAAAATATTCGATAGTAGATTATGTAGCATGTAGAGACTGTAACTGAGGAACAGTGATAGAAACTTCCATGAAATGTTCCTGCCAACGTAAGGTCATCGACATCGCTAATGTCATCCGATATTAATTCAGTGGCAACTTTTTAAAGAAACAAACTTAATGTTTAGTAAATAATGAAATAAGATAATTTTTATTTCAAAACGTAGATTGTAAAGTAATAGAATGAAATGGATAAACAAAGAAATACATCTATTTATTCATCATCACTACGTTAAATATCTATTTAAATATTATTGACATAACGATTTTATTTTGTAATGAAATAAAAAATAGGATTATTCGATTCTCCTATTTTATTTCCGTAGTTTGTCATTATAGACGTGAGCAGTAAATTTATTCTTATGAAAGTGAAGTTCTGGCTCTTCAAGAACATTTAGTCTCACTTGCAGTGTTCGTGTGTCATGACTGTAAAATGTTATTTTCTGGTGTTATTGGTAACGGTTACTCAATATTACATAGTATTGCAACTTCTATTCTTCTGTCCTTCGAAATGTCGGTTTACGTTTCGAATAATAACACAAAATATTTATATATTTTATTCAACTTTTCTTGCTTTCTTCTGCATAGTCTTAGTGATAAAAACAATGTTTTGAACGTGAGAGTAAATGAATTTTATTTTGTTATGAAACAGCACCATTAGTATCTAACTTCACCTTGTCCACTAAATTTATTCTCCCTTAAATAAACAAAAATAGTATCTGATATCACAAAATACGATTTTATTCTGAAAGGGGGCAACTCCGTTTGAAAGATGGCGTGGATGTCACGATTCCTTGGCCACCGCCTTGGCTAATTAGTGAGCCGCCAAAAACATTCTATTGCGTCGTAGACCATACTACATACTTCTCCTTGCCTCTCTTGGAATTTCTCGTCAGCTGCAACATAAAAAAACCTTCGTAAAAAAATTAAAATAGATAAAAAAGAAATAAAACAAAAATAATTGTAATAAAGTATTGATCGATATTTTTTAATTAATAAGTATAATAATAAACATAATAATAAATTAATTAAAAAATAGATTCACATCTACTGGCAGCGAGGGCAAAATGCATGAAGTGATTACTGTCTCTTCGTATTACTTTGGGAGATATGCTCCCACAACCGCACAACCCACGGGAACTAGAGTTCTAAAAAGACCCCCTATAGAGCCTTACAGGAACGTATCGTCTGTACTGCAAAGTGGAAAATAAGTTTCTCTTTGTTTTGGTGACCGGGAGAGGTGGCTCGGGGCATCGACTAATGTCACTATAGTGCCTCAGTCGATGGACACTCCTAGGTTCGAGTCCTGACGGCGGCACTAGGTCGATTTCTGTCGCTGTCTGGAGGAGAATTCTAGCAGTCAGCTGCTCTTTTCGGTAGTTTTGCGGGGTTTCTCCGATTAATACTAGGCGAATGCCGGAGCAGTACCCTAACAAACGGGCCACAGACCGCGCGAGATACTTCCTTGCTAGTACTTGTCCTATCCTACCCCTTACTTCCACTACCACATGTGCTGGCACACCGGTCGAGAGTTTAGAGCTTGTTCCGGCTGAGGCGGAGGAGATGCCTGGTTGGAGATAAGCCCCTTAGCCGATGGTAGGTAGGCGCCGGATCTCGCCATTCGTACCCTACACTCACGTGACTAATGACCTTAGCAGTAGACGTGGCCGGAATCACCAATCAATCAATCATTAATGTGCAGGTGCAGCTAAGAGCGACGTCGACATAGATATTAAAAATTTAATTGTAAAAAGAATATTGCGTTACCTCTTATCCATAAGAAAACTATCTCGGAAGTTACCTGCCAAATAAAAGGTGCTCTGATATGAAAAATACCATCTCCCTCGCACAAACTCCCAATTATCTTTTAATTAATTGATATATTTTTCTACAAAACAAATACAATTTATTAATAATTGTATTGCAATAATAAAAATGTGAAAACCCAGAAACAAGTATTGGTAAATAAGTTTTATTGCATTATAGCACGAAAAGAGAACGTCTGCTTTGTTCGATTATAATGCAAATAACATAGGCATGACATATGGCAATAATTAAAATTGATTGTTTATTTAGTGCAACGGGCGTGACAACTGTTGTATGCGTTGTGCCTGTGCTTATCACAGTTGTTGTTGTTGTTGTTGTTGGTGGTGGTGGTGGTGGTGGTGTTGGGGTTGGTGGTGATGGTGATGGCGGTGATCTTCCACCGCTGGTTGGTGACATTCGGCGACAACCTCTGCTCATCGGCTTACGGTGTTTCCCTCATCCAGGTATCTCCCGGTCAGAGCCTCTGCAGTGACATCAGTTGATGCCCTGAGCCACCTATGCCGGTCATATCGTAATGAATAATGGGACGAGGAGGTCCGTTGGCAACGCAACTGACCTTGCACGTGACAACAGTTGATGCCCTGAGCCACCTATGCCGGTCATATCGTAAGAATAATGGGACGAGGAGGTCCGTTGGCAACGCAACTGACCTTGCACGTGACAACAGTTGATGCCCTGAGCCACCTATGCCGGTCATATCGTAAGAATAATGGGATGAGGAGGTCCTTTGGCAACGCAACTGACCTTGCACGTGACAACAGTTGATGCCCTGAGCCACCTATGCCGGTCATATCGTAAGAATAATGGGATGAGGAGGTCCGTTGGCAACGCAACTGACCTGCACGTGACAACAGTTGATGCCCTGAGCCACCTATGCCGGTCATATCGTAATGAATAATGGGGACGAGGAGGTCCGTTGGCAACGCAACTGACCTTGCACGTGACAATAGTTGATGCCCTGAGCCACCTATGCCGATCATATCGTAAGAATAATGGGAGGAGGTCCGTTGGTGGCAACGGACCTGCACGCGTGACAACAGTTGATGCCCTGAGCCACCTATGCCGGTCATATCGTAATGAATAATGGGACGAGGAGGTCCGTTGGCAACGCAACCGACTGTTAAATTTCAAACTAACAGTGACTTCCCATCACCATCTGGAAGACATCCGAGAAGCCTTCTCTACCATCTGAGAAGATATTTTCTTCTAAATTTAGTGTTAGTTAGAAATTTAAGTTTACATCTCCATATGTTACTTATAATTATGCACTATATTTGGTAATTTGAACACCTCAAAAGGTACCTAATTGTAATCTATGGCCATAGAAATTTAGGTAATTAGCTGTATTTCATTGCTAAGTATAGTCTATAAGCAATATTGGGTTTCAAAGGAAAAATAAAAAATAATGACATGTTTATGATGCATACAAAAACAGGTTTTCATTAATTAAAAATCATACATCAATGTAATCTGGTGTAGCTAACAAATTCTTAAGTTTAGAGTAATTTTGGAGTCTTTTGGGCACTTCAATTAATTTTTTGGTGCTATAAATAAATTTTTATTAGACAAATAAAAATTTATTTATTCACAGGTATATAGTTCCAACGCCGACCGCTAGGCGGTGTTGTTCTTGACCGGCGCTTGGATTATTGATTTTCTTCTTGCTTCTCTGCTGCCTACTCCGTTGCTCTAGCTTATAGATTCCATGTATACAATCGATATGTATTATTCCACGCCTCAGTGGCGGTGAATTCATCCCCTCCACTTGTTGGAGAAGTTATAAAAACGGCCTGCGCGCCGTTATTAACCCCCATATCTCCTTGCAGTGTTTGTCGTCTAACTCGTCGCAGCTCTTGCTCCTCGGGTTTCGCCGGCATTTAGGCCGGCCATAGGTGATGGTAACGCGGGTATTAGGTTTTTTGAAGCACACAGATCCACAAAAGGTGGATTTCTAATTTTTGTATGCAGTATTTATACTGCCACGATGGAATTGGATTGATCTCAAATGGGTGTTAATGTTGTATGTTAAGGTTCTGATTATCTGGTAAATGTGCTGATACTGTTTCATGTATGTTAATGAGGCTTTGTGCCTATTTTTTCAGGAAGTTGGAAATTGTATGTGTTGTGTGTTGCTCACGTCGTGCTCCTGTTGTGGGCGGTGACTCCACACAGGCGGATTTCTGTGTCGAGCTCTGATAGCGGCAGAACCGTCAAATCTATTTGTACTCTGTACTCATTGTTGTATTTTTTGTGTTGCAGAGCTTATAGTTACTTCATGCCTTGAGTAAGACGTGAATCGCATTGGGCCTCTGAAGTGTGTTTCCTGTTTGGATCGTGGCCCATACGGGCAAATTCCCGTGGTCATCGGTTGGTCCAGTTTCGGCCCCGTGAGCTCGCTACTTTGTGCGGCTCGGGTAACAGGTCGTCCGTCGACGTATGTGTCGGCACGTGAGAGGCGGCCTTGCATGTGACAGCATCAGCACAAAATTGTTGGTTGGTAAAAGTGGTAAAAGTGTAAAAATCAGAACTATCAATCCAATTCCATCAAATGTGTGTTGCCCGTGATTTCCATCACTAGGTGTAATTATGTTTGACGAAAACACTGATATGTGGCATATTTCACTAGGTTTTTGGTATTGTTGCTCCATAGTGGGCTTTAAATTGGTAACATTTTCTTAGGTAAAATTTTTATGTGTGATGCCTCCGTTTATTGTTGTTTGAGGTATAGTTCAATTTTCCGTGTATCACTCAATTTGTTCATTTTTTTGTATAGAAGGGTTGCTTATTGATATGCGCCCTTGTCAAATTTGGAATTAATAATTCGTAAGCCGCTCGCGGCCTTAAAGTAGGTTCTACGTCGAGCGCCTTGAGTAATTCTGTATAATATTTTGACAATTGTGATGTTGAATGTTGTATTTTCAGGTGTTGAATTTTCAGGTGTTGTTCTTGTGATGCGACTAGTGTTCGATCACTTCATTTTTGCATTTATAGAAGTTGTAATTCTGCATAGTTCTCTGTCAGATGTGTTGTAATCCCTGCACAGGGAACATTTTTCATTGTGAAATAAATTGTTATATTGTGTTCGTAACTAATGTGTGGTTAATGTCTAAAATAGACACGATTACTATCAATGCTCCTACGGTTCACGAACCTCATGTGTGTCCTTCCCATTGGAATGTTCACCTTCCTGCGAAGTTAGCCCCAGGAGTTAAATGTTGCTCCGCCCCTCCTTAGGTATCTTACCGGTCAATTATTTGCAACTCTCTTTCCTGAGTATTCAGGTGGCGACCGTAAATTTTGTATTTGTTATTAATTGATATTTTGATAGTTGCAAATATTAATAAAGAATTTATATTTGCCTTTGGCGCCAATTTTCCTGAGCTTCTCTCTTGGTGCCTTCTTTAAATTCTTTAATTGTTCATTAGTTTCCTGCCCCCATATTTAACACTGACCTTGCACGTGAAATCAGTTGATGCCCTGAGCCACCTATGCCGGTCATATCGTAAGAATAATGGGATGAGGAGGTCCGTTGGCAACGCAACTGACCTTGCACGTGACATCAGTTGATGCCTTGAGCCACCTATGCCGGTCATATCGTAAGAATAATGGGATGACGAGGTCTGTTGGCAACGCAACTGACCTTGCACGTGACAGACGTTGACAACGGCATCGGCCGCTTCGAGGCGCATGACGTCATCGGCGAACACGTCCTTGTAGACGTGCAGCCTCTTGTGGGCCGGCACAGCGGTCCAGCGCCCGCCCTTGGTCAAGCCCAGCTCCTCCACCACGCATGCCGCCAAGCACTGCAACACACGCCGGCGCTCCCTCCACCACTGCACTCGCAAACACTTCAAGCGGTTATAGATAACTAGCGCTTTGCTGCCGCAGAGGATATCATTGGGGAAATATAGTGTGAAATTTTAGAGTTGTCTTGTTCTTTATTCTTAATAACAGTTACGTAATCTCATTTTCTCTCCCCTTCTGTCTCTCTTTTTCCCTTTCTTCTCACCCTCTCTCTCTCTCTTTCTCGTTCACTCTTTTCTCCTCTTTCCCCCCACTCTCTTCGTTCTATATTCCTCTCCCTTCTCCCTCTTTGCCCTCTCTCTCTTGTTCTCTGTCTTTTCTTTCTTTCCTTTTTTCTGTTTCTCTCCTTGCTTTTTCCCTCTTGCTCCTTTTCCCCCCTCTTCCTTTCTCTTCCTCTCTTCTTTTCCATCTCTTTCCCTTTCTCCCTCTCTTTCACAGTCTTTCCTTCTCTCGTACTCCCACTCCCCCTTCTTTTTTCTCTCTTCTCTCTCTCTCTCTCTCCCTCTCTCCATCGTGTGCCGCTCGCTCCCCCTGTCCTTCTCGACCTTGCCCCACGTCACACGACAACGTTCAGCAACAATCAAGTTCAGGTGTTTTGGAAATTGCATTTAAATGAAGCGTCATCTTGCGCTGAAGTGCCGTCTAGCGGAGGTACAATAATTATGCTATTCCTATATCCTTCCTAGAAGAGCAAGCAATAAGTTGACCAAATTTTATGGCCATAGGTGAACGGTACGGCTGTTCACCGAATACTGCGGTTTTACCGCACCGCTGCTGGCCTCTGGCAGAATATATTAGGAACATGTCTCTTAGTGACATGCCAAAAATAATGATCGTGGTGCATATACCAGGATATTATTTAAATTATTTATCAACAAGTATCTACATCCCATATTATTCTGGAGTGCCCTGAACTAGCCAGTATAAAACAGTCCTTCAACTACATTTCGGACTACTCCTACCAAAAATGTATAGAAGAAATGTGGAGCCATTTTTGAGAAAATCTGTTATCTTTTAAAAGTGCTAATATTGCATGCACTATTGCGCCAAAACTACTAAAATTTTCAAAAAAATCTACATGACTTTAATGAAAGAACTATTAATGTACAACAAATTTCATTTGAAGGAAAATTCTGTGTTTTTAATTTTATAGTTGTAGTAAGACGCCGAAAAAATTCAAACTTTTGCAATTTTCGAAAATTTAGTTAACCGTGTAAATCGAACCTATGCCACATTTAAAAGTGTATTTTACTCCATTTGTACAAGAAATTTTAAAAAATGGGGCCGTTTTTCAGAAAGTTTCGAAAATGGGAGGCTTCATGTAAAGTTCCCCCAAATTCTAAAGAATGTTTTTCAAAATTTCAAAGCTTCAACTAGATCCAGATAAATAGGGCTTTCTTCAATTTAGAAAAGATCGTACGTGTGGTTTAAGAGCTAGATTTGTTCATGTACGACGGACGGACGTTTTGCTTCCAATTGGGTTTTCGCCACCAAGGACCCACAAAACAGGGATTCTAGGTACACCACATGTTATAAGATTTTTTTTTAAAATTTAGCAACTGCTTTTATGCACTTTTCCGTCACCAGAGCCCTGCAAATGAATTTTTTTCCGTCAAAAAACTGCCGTTTTTTCGCGCAGCATTACATAACTTTATCTATACTGCGTATATTACTCCGTATATACGTACGTATACGAGAAAGTAAAAACGAACGTAATTCTAAAACTAAGTACTCAGGGTATGGGAGCTCATGAAGCGCCTTACTTATTCTCCAACTCGGTCTGCACGTTCAAGAAACCTTGAATTGGGAACCTGTTTTTACTTAGTAGAAGCCGCCTTTGCCCGTAATGCACAAGCGTACGTACCCATGCAACACCATTCGTTCCTGAGCGTGTCTCTCCCTCTCTATCTTTCCGTCATTGAGTTTGAGCTTCAAATTTTCTGCCACTCCCGATCTTTCTCTCTCACGCGCATGAGAAAAGAATTACTCATGAAACACTTTTGTGTTCCGTAGCGGAAAAAGTAAATTTTAACCACGGCAGAATACGATTTTAATCACACTGTCATTTATAAATAGTATACAGACCTAACAATTTTATCAATATATATGAAAATGTGAAATGTAAATATCTGCAGCTTGCCCGAGGTAAAATAGAACCTACACAAAACAAAGACAAGAAAACGTTATTTTGACACTTCGTAAATACAATTTTTAATTGTTCATTATCTATCCATTTTAAAACAAGACTCAAAAGATTTCCGAAAATGATTAACGCTGTGATGACGGAAGAATGATTAAGTTGGCACATCACAAAATTTAATTATTTTTAACTATCCCAGCAACAATTTACTTTTACATTGTGTTCTTACCTTGGTCTTTTCCGACCATGATCCACCCTTTTCCAGTTTCATCAATGCCTTCATGTCATCTGCGAACAAAACATATTCGATTTAAGAAAAGAAAGTTTATTATTGCCTTTTAAAAATTGAGGTCGTTATATCTGTATGGCAGTAATATATCAGTGATTTATTGGATTTTTTAGTATTGTCATTAGTCCCGTTAGTGTAGTTGATTGGTTGATTAGTCATTCCGAGCGCGTTAACTGATGTCACTAGTTCCGTAAGTGTAGGGAATGCGATTCACTCGGGAGGAATCAGTGATCTCTCCCCGCTAGATAGTGAGGTCCGGCGCAGACAGACGAGGTTCCCTCCCCCAAAGGTATCTTCTACCTCCTAGCCGGGGGCTCTGTGCTCCCGGCATGCGCGGAAGAGTAGTGCATGTTAGTGTGAGTGTAAGTAAGGAGTGTGGTGGGAAGAGGAAAAGGAAGGAAAGGTCGCGCAAGGTCCGTGGCTTCTTTCTTAGGCTATTGCTCCTGCATTGCTCCGGTGTTGATGAGATAAACCCTCACCAAATGGGCCACGGATCGCGCGCGATCTTTCCTTCCTCTTCCTTGTCCTATCCTCACACTTACACTAACATGCACTACACTACCACACATGCCGGGAGACCGATCGGGGACTTTGAATTGTCCCGGCTGAGTCGGTACCCCGCTGGTGGGTGATACTTGGTTAGGGAAAACCCCGCTAGTCGACGGTAGGTCGGCGCCGGATCTCGCAATCCAATGGGGAAGATCACCGCCATTCCTGATGAAAAACATGCATTAAACATACGGGACTAATGACCTGAGTAGTTGACGCCCCAGGAATCACTAACAATCAATCAATCATGAGAGAAACCACGGAAAACTAACGATCGGAGCAACCGGCTGCTAAAATTCTCTTCCAGACAGTGAGCCGTAAATGTAGTGAATGTTATGTTTTGGGAGGTGACGGTCCACATCCACCGTGGGAGTTCCGCAGCCGATGTACGCGTTCCCGTGAGGAGTTCATCCCCTCCCCCCTCGTGATGCAAATGCCGGCCACAGACCATCCGCCCCAAATAACACAAAAAAGTAATAGCAGCAAGGGAGCAACATCCAATAAGCGATCAATGAAATAATGTCTGCCCGTCTCATCTTCCCCGCAGGGGGAAACCACGGTGACGAAAGTTGTCGTCATTTCTGATGGAAGGTTGTAGACGACCACCCGGACCCAGAGTTTCGCTGTGGCACTCACGTCGTTAGTTTCAAGGTGGAGCCAGTGAGTAGGCGATGATAACCTTCTGGTTGTCACCAGTCAGGCTCCTGTCGCGTCAACCTTTGGGCAGGTTTGGGTGAAGGAGCTTTCTCGGAATGTTCTGGAACCCTCCTAGAAAAGACCGGCGGGAAACTGATACATACCCTCAGGTTGCCCAGGTTCTGGCGATACTCAGGTCGTTAGCCTAAAGATGTGGGCAGTGGGAAGGGGGCTCCGAGACGCTCGAACCTTAGTTCGGGTGGCCCCCGCCGTGGCAGTGGCTCGATACTCTGGGCAAAGAGAAGGGAACTCGTTCCCGGCGCATGTGAGTAGCGCATTGTTATGACTCCGGCACTAGCCTGGATAGCTAGGAGCTCTGAGCTGGCAGGGCGGCCCTTCCCCAGGCATTGTATGGGGTGGTTACCGAAAGGGTCAACTGCGTTCTGGTGGAAACCCAGATACCAGCCCGAAGGCGTGTGTGGATGGGGGCTAACGCCCAGGTGCCCTCCCCAGGGTGAATTCCCCCTGGTAAAGCACAAGTGCCTGAAAGGCGCATGGCAGACACTCCACTGTCCGTCTCATCGTATTGGAAAGCGGAGGGAGGGGAGGGGGAGGGGGAAGAGGCGAAAAGGCAGGCGCCTGGCCCGGCCAGGGCAGTCGGTAGAGCACGAGATTGTTCTTGTGTGATATTTATAAGATATGACTGGGAGCAGTAGCTCAGTGCATCAACTGATGGCACTGCAGCGCCTCTCACCGGGAGCTCCAAGGTTCGAGTCCTGACGGCGGCGGCAGGATTTTCGGCATTAGCTTTTCAGCTAGGTTGAATTCAGTCGCTGTCTGGAGGAGAATTCTAGCGGCCGGCTGCTCTGATCGGCATTTTCCGTGGTTTCTCCGATCAACACCAGGCGAATGCCGGAGCAGTACCCTATCAAACGGGCCACGGACCGCGCACGATCTGTCCTTCCGCTTCCTTGTCCTATCCTCTCCCCTTACACACACACACTTACACCAACATGCACTACACTACCACATACTCCGGGAGACCGGTCGGGAGCTTAGAGCTTGTCCCGACTGGAGCGGTGCCCCGCTGGTGGGAGAGTCCTGGTTAGGAGGAAACCCCGCTAGTCCACGGTAGGTCGGCGCCGGATCTCGCCATGCAGATGAGGGCGATCACTGCCATCTCCCAAGAAAAACATGCAATACACTTACGGGAATATTGACGCGTCCGGAAACACGAAAAAATCAATCAATCAATCTTTAAGATATGAGATTAGTGAGCGGTGATTTTGTTTTAATATTTATTTAGCATGAGGCGCAGAAAAAGAAATAAAGAGAATGTATTGCAGTCGAGGAGTGGAAATGGGCGGTTTTTTCGAGAGAAAAACTTGTGCCCTGGAGACGAAAAAGTGGACAAATCTTATCCCTTTCTGCTGGAAATAACATCCACTATCTCGTGCTGTGATACGTTTGATATTTCACTTCCCACCCAAAGCGAGATGGGAACCGACTAGCACAGTGACTGACATCACAGCCTCCACGATATCTCGATCGTCCTAGACCGCCGCCTGAGCGATTAACAAGTGTTGAGCGGTCTCATTATGTGAGGGTCCACGAGGAGAACGAGACGCATTCGCTAGCAGCGCGGAATCAATTCCCATCTATTGTAAAAGGCTCATTCTATGTGGTAAATATTGTCTACAACTATTTCATTTGATAAGTAATTCGTGGAATCGTGAGAAAGAGATACATGAAATTTGTCATGTGGAAGGTGCAAGGACGTGCAGTGCCCTACGCTCATGCTGCGTTTTCTTTCACAGACATTTTTCTTTGTTCCTTATATGGTATTCTGAATTAAATGCCATAATCTCCACTACCTTAGTTCAATGGTAAAGGAAATGGTGTTTCCTTAAAACTCAGTTGGAGCAGCTTCATGACCCGAGTTCTGAAACATACGTGTTCGGGTCTGCATATTCTTCCTCATCTGCATTTTCCGGTGAGAGCCACGAAGATGAATGTTGCTCCACGAAGACGAAAGTGGAAGCAACAACGCCCGGAAGACGTGAAATTCAAAACGAGGAGCGGCCCACGACTTCCAAGAATTCTTCACATAAGTATTCATCGCGCACATTAAGTAAGGCCCTACGTTCTTCCTAACTTTTGTAACGTGCGGAGGTATTTTCTACTTGCCTCCTGCAAGTGCGAGGCCCTCAGGACAGGTAGCGTCGCAATTTGTTTGCTGTGTAGTCAGATCGCTTCAAAATTTCTTTGGGAATGTTCAGAGGGGAAAACCCAGTCTCGGCCCAGCAGTGGTAGTGTACGCACGTCCCGCTGCACGGCAGCGCTTGCCTTCGCCTCAGTAGTGGCAATCAAGATAAGCGTTAGGAGGTGATCGTTGGATACGGAGCCCGTAACGGGCTAAGTTTATTTAAAACATTGTTTTTTGTGACTTTCTTGCATCAGTTAAGTGCCGAGCTATTGTGAATGTCAGTAAACTTAGGCCCCTCAACGGGGTAACTTATCAGAAGTGCCATGGACACTTTGAACAAAGTGGATAGTGA
The DNA here is from genome assembly GCA_011170035.1 of Teleogryllus occipitalis. Classification (NCBI taxonomy): domain Eukaryota; kingdom Metazoa; phylum Arthropoda; class Insecta; order Orthoptera; family Gryllidae; genus Teleogryllus; species Teleogryllus occipitalis. Next base: position 458,698 of record BLKR01000005.1, on the reverse strand, counting down.
ATGTGATCATGTGAACTCCCAGTCAGATATTAACATGATAGCGCATCTACAACATCAACTTCAACAACACCAGCAGATGTATCAACAGCAGCTTCATCAGTTGCAAACACAGCTGCAGCTAGCGCAACAAGGACAAACTCAGTCGCAGCTAATGGGAGTGCCTCAACAGCCTCATGGTCAGCCTCCGCTAATATCTCAACCAGGACCAAAAGCTACAGCAGAAGGAGACCAACAAAGTGGCGTGTGTACTGCTGGTTCTACTACCTTGCAAAGTTCACAAGTAAGTGACAACGCCGATAGCAGATCGGACAGTAAGAAGCGCAAATTCTCCCAGCGTAGTGAAAGTAACAATCAGCTTAGTGAAGAGTGCAGTGAAATCAGTTATAGTATTCCAGTCTCATCTAGATATAAGTTGTTAGAAAATACTGTGATTCCATGACTTAAAAAATATAGCCAAAGCAGACTTTACTACTAAACCTAACAAAAATTCAGTCAAAATAATGCTCACTTCTATTGAAGACTACCGCAGTTTTAGAAAATTTTGTGATGAACAAAACGTTCAGTACTACTCGTTCAGAGATCCAACACAAAAGCCCCTCTCAGTGATAATGAAGGACATACCTACAAGCTACTCAGAAAAAGACATTAAAGATGAACTTATTAGTTTGAATCTTCCAGTGTTAAAAGTTTGCAGACTCTATAATAAGGAAAGAAAGCCCATTCCAGTATGTGCAGTAGATTTAGAAAACAATAACGAAGCTCGAAAGACATATTCTTTAAACAGGTTTATTCATAGTGTAATCAAAGTGCAACAAAGGTTAAATTCCAGAGTAATAATGTGTAAAAAATGCCAGAGATATGGTCATTCACAAGCAAACTGTGGCTATCATCCCAGGTGCGTAAAATCCGTGGGAATCCATCATTATTCGGAATGCAAAAAGTCTAAAGACGCCGCACCACAGTGTGCGAACTGTTTTGAATTTCACGCAGCAAATTATAGAGGTTGTAGCTATTATAAAAAATACATTGAGTCCTTTGTCAAAACTTCCCAAAAAGCAAATGACAGTAAATAGAACAACCAACGTACTTTACAATCCACATTTTCTCCTAACCCGCCCCCACAATCCAGTAAACATTTCCCACCCGTCCTCGCACGGCAGCCAAGTTCAAGCAGCCAAACAATATTTACTGCCCAGCCTACTAACTGGCCAAATATTATTCCAACAATAGTTTCCCAAGTTGTATCTGCTATCGTCCCTTAAATCCAAAGTGTGGTAGAGAAAATAGTTACATCAGTATTAAATATGGAAACTATTGTAGAGGTAAATAAGATATTAAACTGGAACGCCAACGGTCTAAAAAGACAGGAAAATAGTTTCCTATATTTACTGAAACACCACGGTATTAATATCGCCTGTATCACGGAAACCCATTTAATTCCGAGTGAAAGATTCAATATTCCGGGTTTCATCTCGTATCGTAATGACAGAGAAACGTCACATATAGCGTCAGGCGGTGTAGCTATTTTTATATCGAAGAACTCTAAACACACACAAGTTCCGACACCTACGTCAAGAAACCTGGAAACTGTCAGAGTGCGAATTGAAAGTAATGGCAAAACTTTAACTATTATAGCAGGATATAAACCCCCTAACAAAACCTTTCCGGAAAACTCATACAGACGTATATTCAGTGATAACAATCCGACACTATTACTAGGCGACTTCAATAGTAAAAATATAGCGTGGGGCTGTAACACGACATCGTGGCAAGGACAGAAGCTATCAGATTTTGCAACGGCATATAACATCAGCATATTAGCTCCAAATGAACCAACAAGATACGCGTCCAACCCAAACATCATTCCAGATGTCTTAGATATTGTACTCGCCAAAAACGTTAATTTTCCCATTCATCAAAAAGTATTACCGGAACTCGACTCTGACCACTGCCCGATACTAATATCCTTATCGGCACAAATCGATAGAATACAGCTCGATCAGGAAGTAAGAGGAATCGTAAATTGGAATAAGTTTACTAATCGTAAATTGGAATAAGTTTACTATCCTTTTACTCATATCCGAAAAGTATAAGTAATACGCGCGACATCGACGATGAAGTTGATAAATTCTCCAAAGCAATTATTAATGCCATCAAACAGTTGACACGACCTCGCCGTACGCCAAAAGCTAAACCGATCCCAGTAAACATTCGAAATTTAATTAAATCAAAAAATAATATGAGACGGTACTGGCAAATTCCTCGAAGACCAGACGTTAAAACGAAAGTAAATAAGTTAACAATTCTGGTGAAAACCAAACTTGATAAACTACGTTTTTCAAGTTTCAATAAGTATACAGGCAAAATTCATCCAAATTTGAGTCATCTCTGGTCATCGGTCAAGCGCCTGACCAAAGAAAAATCAAACATTCCACCCTTGAAAATAGGAAGTAACGGAGTATACTCAGACGAGGATAAGTCATCGGTAATGGCGGAACACCTCGAAACTACCTTCAAACCGCACCCCGTGACCAACGCATCATTTAACTCCAGAATCGAAAACTTCGTCAACTCTACTTTTTCAACTGCCGCACCACCCATTGAATTCATTACTCCTTCTGAGACAGCCTTTGAAATCAAGCGTTTGAAAATTAAGAAAGCACCTGGAATTGACGGCATAAATACCGTGTGCATGAAAATGCTGAACAGGCGATCTATTGCAGCCCTGACGGCAATATTCAACGCGGCTTTAAGGTTTCACTATTTTCCTGCAGCGTGGAAGAAAGCAGTAATAATTCCTTTCAGTAAAGTTGGAAGCTTAAGTAAGCTTAAGGAAGCTAAAGTTGGAACCCGAGATACGTTGAAAGCTACAGTCCTATTAGTCTATTGCCAACTATACCTAAAATATTTGAAAGACTAATACTATCTAGACTTATTAAATTCCTCAATTCCACCAACGCTATTCCATCGATTCAATTCGGGTTCAGGACCAATCACTCAACAACGCACCAACTACTACGACTCACTGAAGAAATAGCTCAAGGCTATCACCTAAAGGAACATACAGCATCAGTATTTCTGAATATAAGTCAGGCGTACGACAGAGTCTGGCACTCGGGCCTAATTTATAAAATGCAACAACTAGGAGTCCCGGAGTATTTACCAAAGGTTATCGAAAGTTTCCTCTCTAAAAGATCGTTTATTGTAAAAATCAACTCTTCAACCTCTTACCCGCGCACCATTGATGCAGGAGTGCCACAAGGATCGGCATCTCTCCCATTCTGTTTAACATTTTTAACTACGATATCCCCACTGAGGGTGACTCCAGTTAGCGCAGTACGCAGATGATGTCGCTCTCTTCGCAACGCACAGAGACATTGCCGTAGCCAAGGACTATATTCAAAACACATTAAACGAGTATGTTAACTGGACTCAAAAATGGAGAATCAAAATAAACCCGTTAAAATGTCAAGCAAAAATCTTCACGTTGCGCCGCCAAAAAAATCCTACTGAATTAAACCTTCACAATACATATATTCCGTGGACCTCCTCACCGATAAAATACTTAGGAGTGTTGCTGGACAAAAGATTAACATGGAAACCACACATAAATGCAATAGCTAACAAAGCATCTGCAAATATATCTTAACTCTTCCCTCTAATCAATGCATATTCTTCACTGAAAGTCGAGTGTCGATTGCTACTATTTAAGTCATTAATTCTACCAACCATGACTTATGCATGTCCAGTTTGGGGTTGTGCAGCGACTAGCAATCTCCAAAAATTAACAGCCATTCAGAATGTATTTCTAAGAAGAACTCTAAATGCCCTCTGGTTCATTCCGAACACCCAGATTCGCAGAGAATTGAAAGTGCCTTCATTAAGCGATCACATAACTCAAATAGCCCAAAATTTTTACCAAAACCTTCACACTTCCCCATGCTCCTTAATTTTCAGCCTAGGCCGCAATGCTGTACACTCACGTATTAAATCCAGGTATCCCAAAGACCGATTCAAACCACCGTAATCCCCCGTAACTGTCAATAGATCAAACTGAAACAGTCTTCAACCTCGCTTCATTTACCTTAGCACAATGTTTACGTTATTCCGAGTAATAAAAACCACTGCTTATGGATGGCCATTCCCAAAAAGTTAAAAACTGTATTTCGTAATTTAACCTCCTCAAAAGACAAGTTTGTCGAACGAGAAGAAATAAATTATAAAAAATAAATAAAAATAAAAAAGAGGGGAAAACCACGCACGCCACCAGCGCCCGACGCCAGGCCAAGGCCACGCGCGCTGTGCATCTCTAGCAGACTCGGAGGGGAGAAAAGCAGTCAAACGAAGGCCAGTTGAGCTTGCAGACAAAATTTAGTTCATTTCCGAAGGGGAAACTTTGCATACTAGATTGGGAGAATCACTTTGAATTAATTTTTCATATCATTAATTTAGATTCATGCTAAAACCATTGTCTAAATAATTTCCTTCTTAAAAGAAAAACTTGTACAATATTTTTGTAAATTCATGTCAGTGAACATTAGAACGTGTAAACTTACTTTGTATATATTTTTTCTTTTTATTCCAGCTTTATAGTAGCAACGCGTTGCGACATACCAGATTGTCACCAATATGACACGTTATTAGCAAAAAGACGCTGGTTGCATGGTACCAGAGTGCAACAAATACACAATGCCCATTAGTTCAAAAGCGGACGATAACTATCATCGGGGAGTTATTGGTAAAAATAATGACGTAGATGACGCCGCGAGGTAGATCGCATAATTTTGTTTTAAACAAGAAAGTAAAAGGTGAAAAAAGTTGACATGTTGAAGAAGGGTACAAGAATATTGATTCGAGCTCTTTGGCACGATAGCGATCGGATCAGGGTGCTAGAGATATAGAAGTTTACTTGAACATAGAAAATTTACGCGAGTTCGGACGTAGTTATTTGTCGTTGTTAGTGTTCAAAAGAGAGAACTCAGAAATTGTTTTGTACGAGGTGAACGGTGAATGACAAAAGTGGGACTTATGAATTTTATTAAGCGGACATTGATAATCTAACTTAGTCTCCGATGATAACTTGGTGAACTTATATGCTAATATTTTAACAGCACTTAAAATACGACAAGATACGGATTTGGTCGGTAACAAGAAAGGTTGGACGAGGCCCATTGCTGAACCACACTCGTCATCATTCATTTAGAACTCAGCTGCGCGAGTAAACGAGAGGGGATAGGTCGAGCTCAAGGACAGTGCGTGGAAGGAACTACTTACTCACTGAAATTGCATCTACTGTTGAAAACTCGATTGATTGATTGTTATTGATCCCGGGCGCATCAACTGCTAAGGTCATTAGTCCCGTAAGTGTAGTGTACTTTGTATCTCGGGAAGTGGCAGAGACCACTGGATGGCGAAATCCGGCGGCGACCTACCGTCGGCTAGCGGAGTTTTCTCCAACCAGCTATCTCACACCAACGGGACACCGCCCTAGCCGGGACAAGCTCTAAGTCTCCGACCGGTCTCCCGGCATGTGTAGTGCATGTTAGTGTGTGTGTCTGAGGGAGAGGTTAGGGCTAAGGAGGGGTAGATAAGATCGCGCGCGGTCCGTGGCCCGTTTGTTAGGGCACTGCTTCGGCATTCGCCTGATGTTGATCAGAGAAACCAAGGAAAAATGTCGATCAGAGCAGCCGGCAGCTAGAATTCTCTTGCTGACAGCGACTGAATTTGACCTAGCTAGTCCCGAAAATCCTGCCACCGTCGGGACTCGAACCTAGTACGTCTCTGTCAGAGGCACTACTGTGACATCAATTGATGCCCTGAACCACCTCTTCCTGTTTGAAAATTCGAAATATCTTCCAAACTGTGACAGAAATTGTTATATATTGTAATGATCCATAATCCCTCGGAAAAGGGGGTTTAAAGTGTATAAACTTGGCAGAAAAATATCAAGATTTAGATTTGAGAAGACAAAAGACGGCGACATCGCGCATAAATATTTTTATTAAATTAAACAAATGCGTGATAGAAAATGGAAATAGACATTAACACTCAATTATACATAACTTTTTGAGCTAGTAGAAGGTGGAATCATGAAAATCGAGTCAGAGGTTCAGGAGATTTGGACAGAATTGGAGTTGTATTTTTGATGATTAAACTAGTATACGAAAACCATTGTTGCTATTGCAAAGCTTAAGGCAAAAGAGTAATTTTATTAAATATCAAGAAAACGCGTGAAGGCATCAAGACGAGACTTTCGGAAATGATAGGGCAAAATGTATGGAAAATTATGGGAATACTCCCAGTTTCGAGAAGTACTGAGGAAGCGCGTCAAAATTAAAATTAATATTGTATAATTGAAATAAACACGGAACAAATGACGCATCGCGCTGACATCACAGTTTACGTCACGATGCAAGAGGATGGAAATTAATAAAATTTAATGAAATGAGACTAAGAAAAAAATGGAAATAGTATAATAATTAGCGAAGAAACAAGAAATAATAGTGGGAAGCGATTACGAAGCATAATAACGCTGACGAGCACGAATTAAAGAAAATTTTTATAATGTCATTTGTGGCTACGGGCGAGCGATCGGCGGAAGTTCGCCAGAAGTAAATAAAAGATCCGGACAACAATGGGCAGGAGAAGAGGAGTAGAAGCGCTGGGGCTCGGATGTGCAGTGTTGTGATCGGTCGGAGGCGAAGTTCGCGTAATGAATTTTTTAAAATAGAATTGCGCAACGAGCACATAACAGTTTATTGGTGTTTCAACCGGACAAAGAAGTGATTTAACACTAATTTCGTGTGTCGCGGACGGTAGCTGGAGATGCAATCACGATATTATTCGCGTAACTAATAACGTTCGTTCGTCGCGGGAGTTGACGCAATAAGACTAAATAATTTCCGCTAAGCCATTGGTGGAATTTCTCGGCAGTGCAACGCGGTGGAAAGGTGCGATTTTATAAAAATTGGGAGAAGCCGCGCTGTGTGCAGAGATAGCCAACGGACGACGGTGATGTACGCCGCGTGTCGCAGCATGAAGTCGGCGAAAGGGAAGTGACAGATAATTGTTTGTTTGTTTGTTTCGTTTGTTTTGAAAACAAAAAAAATCCATGAAGAGCATTCGTCAAAGATCAAGTTCTGTAGTAGCATAAGTAATTCAATAATTGAGTTCGACAGAATGTGCATTCGGTGTGAATGAGTTTTTTTGTATATATTGTAAATTTATCAGAGTGAATGAGTAGTATTTTTCTTGTTTTGGTGTCATATTTGTTTGCTTATGTTATTGCATTGTTTATCTGCCATGGGGTGTTTTTGTGTGTGTCGCTAGAGGGCAGCAACCCCGTTTGTGTGCATAATGTTTGGGATTAGCAAAAATAGGAATTACTGAAAAAAAGTAATAAATGATGATGAACATCTTCAGGTTCATCAGTAAAGCCGCAAAATGTGTTGTGTTTTAAGTAGCTAGATGCCGACCTACGCCCGCGTGCCTAAGTACTTTGTTTCAAGCCCTGTACAGGGCAATCACAGCCTCACGCCCATCAAAGTAAGTAAGAAAAAATTAGGAAGTTTTGTAAATTTAGCTAGCGGACGGGCATGAATAAAAGTTGAAGCCGGTTTAAAAGGAACACGTGAGTTAAAAAACGACACGCCCAAGTGTATTCGAAAGTTTCTTAAATTGGCAGCCCAAGTCGAGTATAGGAAGAAGAGTAAATAGGAGATAGTAGTGGTAGTAGAAGAGCGAGATCGTTACAGTTGGCGCCACCAGGTGGGCCATTAAAGGAGTGTCATAATATTAAAATATTAGTAGATAAGTAGTAGAATTCGCGATCAATTACAATATTTTATATAAAACATTTTTTCCACAGTTTTACCATTCCAAAGAGATATTTGTGAATGTCTAGGGACCAATACATTACGAAATATGAATCGGAGAAAGTACATTTCCTCCGTAAATGGAAGACATTAGTAATGTGCCTTAAATTCGATCTGAAAAGAGTATTTTAAAACCTATATATTTATAAATTGCAGTACTTGTAAACTTTGATCTAATCAGAAGATTCGTTTTGTAATTTCAGTGCCAAGTATGTATAAGTAATATTACTTTTTAATTTACCAGAAAAACACAATCAAAAGCCTAAATAAAAATGGGTATGAACATTAAGAACGAATTGTTAAATTCGTACTATATCACATTATTTTTTCTAGAATATATTGGTATTGATATTAGACTCCAAGTGATTATGTAGATGGTTTAGAAATTTAAATAAATGGGAAATAAATGATATGACCTGATAAGATTCAAATAGTTCTTCTAAACTAAAACCCATGTAGCACATTCGGCGTTACTTACCGTCAGATGCGCCAATTTTTTTCTTGCAAATTTCAGCTTTTGGCAAAACGATTCCTTTATACATGTCCATAGTTTCGGCCTGTAACAAGTGTCAATTTCACATCATAATATTCAAACACATTTCTCGTAGTTTCTTCCCGCTGGAAAACGACTACAAGAACGGTTTTCAGTAAAGTATTTTAGCCAATACACAAGTATTCGTACGTCAACCATTAGAAGAAATACAGTCGACTCCGTCTATAGTCATCTCGGATATAGTGAACTCTCGGTTATAGTGAACTTAGGTCACTGGTCCCGATTCACTTACATTACAAACAAGCTTAATTCCTTCCTGGAAAATAATATGTCGTCTTAGTGCCACAAATTCCAACACTGGGTTCTTGGAAAGACTATGATCGGCCAAAGGTCTCATCGGCAAAGTCTCCCCTGAGGAGATGTATCGGTCGTGCAATAAGGACCTCAATGGTGGCCTTATGCCATTAAATTGCACTGCGGAAGCAAAGGTAAAAGGAAAAGATCCTTCGGAGAGCGGGGCGGTCAGTGCACACAGGTGTATCCTTAGAGATAATAGGCAATGTAGAAACAAGTATGGAGAGAGAGCTAGAACTCTAGAACTCTAGTAGGATCTAAAGGAATTAGTAATGAAAAAAGTACGCGCCAAACAATTGAAAATAATTGATTTATTAATCTCAGAGTTTCATTGAAATTTTTACTTCGTGCTCTTAATGTATTTTGCTTTATCTTTATATTAATAAAAGAAATCACTGTCGTGAACTATATTTGGTCTTATATTATGGATAGCAGTTTTATATGTTCGCGAAATACAGAAATGTGTAATTCATAAATAGCAACGTTTCGAAAATTATTATTTTCATCTTCAGGCTGCTGTTAAAACGTTAAAACAAATAAATTCAATAAAATGAAAACCAAAAAAGTCTGACAAAGTTGTGAATCTAATAATACTCCGTATTTGTGCGCTGAGAACCACTATTCTTCATGAAAATGTGACGTCTGGAAATCAAAACGTTAATATTATGTTTGGATATCTCTTTCTATAACATCCGTGCTGCGTACTCGGTGGAGTGTCAAGGTCGCGGCCAATTTGGCAGGTGATCAATGACCTTGGGGTAGGTCCTTCCTACCGGTGACGCAAAGAGCTGTCCTTGATCTTGCTGAACCACATGCCCAGAATGACAGCGGAAGAACAGCACTTTCGGCCACAGGAATTCAAGCGCATTAAGAGACTACATTAAAGAATAATTTGCAAGAGAACACAACATTACAAATTGTAAACAACAATATTTTCACAACTACAAAGACAAGCCGTACGTAACAAACATTGCGTACGTAACAAGCATGCGTACGTAACAAGCATGCGTACGTAACAAACAAGCCGTACGTAACAAACAAGCCGTACGTAACAAACATGCGGATAAGAACAGTCTGGAAACAACAGAATGAAATGCAGGAATAGAGTACATTCTGGAATAAAACATTAGAACACGCATGTAACAAAACTAAATTAATTTAGTTTGAAGAATACAAATTGCGTAAGAAAATGTGTGACGTAATTTGCATTTCAACCCCTTCCCCCACACCGACCGAGACGTACGAGAGGTCATTCGACGCGAATCGGTCTCCTGATGGGAACTGAGAATTGGTTTTCATGCTCGGCCAGAACCTTCAAAGAAATTTTCACGAACATGCTTTTGCATGTTTTATCGCTGCCATCTTAGTGAGTATGCCGGGAATCAAACCAACGTCACCCAAATAGATCTATGTGGGTGACGTTGAATGAGGCAAGTGGATCGCCACACGGCAGATTTCATTTGATTAGCATACGTATTAACGTATTTAAAAAAATAAATTTGCGAAAACCTACGAACAGTATTGCCTACGAACTTATTGAATTTCAAGAAAAGACGAAGAAAACTAAACTGTGAGTAATGTTACAGAAGCACACAAGCTCTTACGTTCAACGTCTCACATTTGCTATTTTAAGCATTGAAATGAATAGCTTATTCTTATTAAAACGTAACTAAGACATTATTCACTTAAACGTACAAATCAGCCGCCTTATAATGACATATATATATATATATATATATATATATATATATATATATATATATATATATATATATATTGAGATATACAAATTTTCTCTCTACTTTAATATCTTGCAAAGATCTTAGCGTCCGGCTTGCTGGGTCAATGGGTCACGATATATTATAATCCTTATTACCTTTATAAGGATTATAGGATCCGCAGACTATACAGCGCTGCTGGGAATCTGAAATAGAATGATTCTAATTCCTAGTTCATTACTGTTTGGATTGACTAAATGAAAGATCACTTTCTTTTCTAAAGAACAAAATTTAACAAAGTTTATTGTTACCTTTTTGCAAACAATATAGTGAATTTAATAAATGATTTTGATGTTAGGCCTTTTATTAAGATATCTTTGAATTTAGAGTTTTATACCGCGGTTAACTTATCTATTCTTCGTTGATGTCCCTCGAAGACTTCTCAGTCGAAATATCTTGCGAGCTTGCCGTAGTCCAAAGTTCCAAGAAATCCTCTTCTGCTCCTATCCAAGATGGTGTCAAACTATCAAAATTATCAGTCCCGATTACGTCCTATGACATAGTCCCGAAACCTATAACTCAATCACCACTCCCGACAAAGTTCCAATTTATGCATCAATATTACTTCCACATGCAATATCTGCAATATTATTTACTGTCCTTAAACTTTCACGATCTGAAAACCCGACTCTGACTATCTGCACTCCACTCGCTCTCTCTCACGACCTACGATCCGTTCAGACACGCGATGCCGGTCAGAATGAAATCTTCCTGCATGATTCACCCCTCGAAGCTTCGTATTAAACTACCTTCTTTTTTTTCATAACATTTGACCGTCCTTCTCTCACCCAGCCAATCCATGCGTTCGTTATATTTTGATGTAGCTGACCTTTCGATCGTCTAAACTTCTTAATGCATATTCCACCATATTGTCTTCAAATAAATGTTAGTTTATATTCATGTGACATATCGGTATGTCACTATATATATATATATATATATATATATATATATATATATATATATATATATATATATATATAATATACTAATATATAAAGACAGAAGTGCGTTGTCTTCCAACGCGGTAATCTCTGAATCTACTGAACCAATGCCGATGAAACTTTTGTGCTAACTTCCTTGAAAGGTCTGGAGTGCTATAGGCTATGATTTACTACCATAAACCGTAGTATATTTACAAAATAATTACTTTTCTCGACATTTTTGGCATAGCTTTACATCACAGATTCAAGAGCGCATCAATGTCAATAGTTTAGCTGTGCGCCACCAGAGGATGACGTCTGAGATCTACTACTGGTTTCATCAATGTCCAGAATTATTACGAGATTCATTGGACTTGGAATAAGGTTATGTAATGTCCCTGTATGAACGGTGGTGATTTGTTAGTTCTGAACATTGGTGGAATATTTGGAAGAAATCGGTAACTAAAGTGGTAAAGATGACAAGGCACATGCATTATCCTTAATCCGTGGTATATACAAAGTGGCTATAAAACATTGGAGTTTGAATTTGTACAGAAATTGAGGTAGGTTGAGACAGTGCAATGTACAATAATATATAGTACAGCATATACAGTAATCTACAATTTATTATATATAGATATCGTATACATTCTAAATAACCTCTTCTTTTACAGAAAGTTGTAAACATTGAATTTCTTGAAACAATGCGAGTGTCAAGTTGTCAAAACAGATTAAACAAGTGCGAATAGATTGGCAGTCTATAAACGTTTTGAAACGGCTATTAAGAGAAGTGCGACTTGCTGAAGTACTCACTCGCACTATTGAAAATAATACTGCAAGGAGGGATGCAAATGTAAATAATTCTCTACGTAGTAGGGTTGCTTTTCAATAGCACTCACAATTTGAATATTTACACAGTTTTCAGATTCAAATTGGTAAAATGTAAAATGTTTGTATGTTTTGGTTTCATCCAGTTGACTTTTTTCTTCATTATGTGCAGAAGATCAGGGCAGTAGAACTATGTAATTAAGCAATGATCACTTACATATTGAGAATAAACTGTGCTATTATTGTACATTGCAATTGCTCCCAATGCATGAATTGGTTTTTGTTATTCACATTTCAAGATCCATAATACAGATTACATTTACAGATACACTTCAGATCAAATAATGAAGCTAATATGGTTTTGTTCAGAAGATTGTCAATTTAGTGTGTACCATAATGTACATGTTGATGGATCAGTATTGTTCTCATGCTTCAATGTTTAATTGATTTACATAAAAAAATAAGTTTTATTCTACACGTAGTTTAAACTTATATATATTTTACGTCTTCCAAATAATTATAAATACTGGCAATTACGTTCAATATTGATACTTTCATTTACTTTTATGATTATGATTCGTCAATTACGTTTTTACATACTATACATTCATATTCCATATCTATCTTCTAGCGTCTCCGTGCGAGAAATCTGGCATATTAAACTTCGCTTAAAACAGCCAGTCCCTTCAAGGTCACGATTTGACAGATCAATTTCAAGTATTTGTTTATGAATACAAGAGAAGACAAAATATAAAAAAGAGTAAGTTTTACAATGTGACAATTTATTGACAGTATTGGAAGTAATATGTGAAACTCCACAAAAAACAACACAAAATATACGTGAGTCTACAAGTATTTTATTCTGTAGTTTAGGATTGTTTTTAGTAATAAAGTGAAGAAAGTTTAGGAGATGGAAGCCCAAATTAGAAAAATATAACTTTTTGTGAAAAAGTGAGCGAGGTAGACCGGAAATTTCCCAATGGGGGTGAAGAGAAGACAGGGCTATCGAAGCGTGGCCGTGCAGAGCATGGCAGGGAGGAGCAGGGGGAGAAGGGATAGAACATAAGAAGATAGTAGGCCCCACCACAGGGTATGAAAAAATGGAATTTCTCTCCCTGACTAATAATTTACTATAAACCCGAGCAACACCGGGTACACCAGCTAGTATATATATAAAGACAGAAGTGCGTTGTCTTCCAGCGCGGTAATCTCTGAATCTACTGAACCAATGCCAATGAAACTTTTGTGCTAGCATCCTTTAAAAGCCTGGAGTACTATAGGCTATGATTTACAAACATAAACGGTAATATATTTTCAAAATAATTACTTTTCTGGCCATTTTTCACCTAGCCTTACATCACAGATTCAAGAGTGCATCAATGTCAATAGTTTGGCTGCGCGCCACCAGAGGATGACGTCTGAGATCTACTACTGATTTCATCAATGTCCAGAATTATTGCGAAATTCATTAGAGTTTGAATAAGGTTATGTAATGTCCCTGTGTGAATATTTGAAAGAAAGCCGTAACTCAGGTGGTAAATAATGTCAATGTTCATGTATTGCTCTTTGTCCGTGTTATATACTAAGTGGCAAGAAATCATTGTGAGTTTGAGAGTGATTAATAATTGAGGTAGATTGAGAGAATAAAAAGTACAATAATATACAGTACAGAATATACAGTAATGTACAATGTACAATATACACATATCGTGTACAATCTAAACGTCTTCTTTTACAGAAGTTTGTGACAACTGAATTGTTTGACTAAACGACTGTGACAATTGTCAAAATATATTACAAATGCCGAGAGATGGGCAGTCTACTAAAATTTTTAATCAGTTAATAAGAGGGAAGATCGACTTGCTGAAGTACTTACTCACCCCATTGAAAACAATACTGCAAGAAGGGAGAATTGTAAATAATTCTCTAAGTAGTAGGGCAGCTGTTCATTAGGACTCTCAATTTGACTATTTACACAGTTTTTAGGTTCAAAATGGTAAAATGGAAAATGTGTATATATTTTTAGTCCATTCAGTATTTTTTTTTCTTCAATAAGCGCAGGCAGTTTGAACAGTGGTGTGTAATTTAGGAATGATCATTTACATATTAATACTAATCTGTACAGTTGCTTGTCATATTAATTGCAGTTGTACTTTTTTCTTCTACAAGCGAAGAAATTTAGTGCAGTGGTTGGTAATTAAGCAATGGTCATTACAATATTAAGACTTAATATGTGCAGTTGTTTTGCATGTCACTGGCTCCGTATGAATAAATGAATGAATGAATTCATATATATTTTTCAATGAATAATTGTAAAATATAATTTATCTAAAAATATCTAAGCAAATCTGGGAGTCCTTTCTTTCTATTTTTCAGTATTCATGTTCATATTGGTAAAATGGAAAATGTTAGTATGTTTTCAGCCCACACAGTATAAGTTTTTCTTCAATAACTTCATTTACATATTAAGACTAATGCGCGCTATTGTTTTGCATATCAATGGCTGACAATGAATGATTTCATCCATATTGTTCCATAAAATATAAGAAAAACTTAATTTATCTAAAAAGTTTGTCTGAGCAAATATATAAATCTGGGAGCTCTTGGTTTCTATTATTCAGCTCTCACGTTAAAATTGGTAAATGGAAAATGTTTATTTGTCTTCAGTCCATCCAGTAAAAGTTTTTCTTCAACATTTGAAGGAGTTTTGTGCAGTGGTATGTATTTTCGGAATGACCATTTACATATTAAGACTAATCTGTAGAGTTGTTTGCATATCAATTGCTTTTTTCTTCTATATGTGAAGAAGTTTAGTGCAGTGAATGATAATTATAGAATGATCATTTATTTATTAAGACTAATATGTGCTTTAGTTTTGCATATCAATTCCTCCCAATAATTGAATTCATCCACACTTTTCTATAAAAAATAGGCAGAAATTAATTTATCAAATCAAAAAATTTGTCTGAGCAAATAAATAAATCTGGGTCTTCTTGGTTTCTATTATTTAGCTCTCCTGCATAAATTGGAAAAATTGAAAGTAATTTATGATTTTGTAAACCCAGTAAAAGTTTTTCTTCAATATGGGATGAATTTCTGTGCAGTGGTATGTAATTTAGGAATGATCATTTACATATTAAGACTAATCCGTAGAGTAGTTGGCATATAAATTGCTCCCAATGAATGAGTTCATTCATATATTTCTAAAAAAACAAGCAAAAATATAATTGGTCAAAAAATATTTTTGTCTAAGCAAATAATATCTGGGAGTCTTTGGTTTTTATTATTCATATTTCAGGATCCATAATCTCTATCACTTGAGATAAAATAATGATGCTAATATTGTTTTGTTATGTGGCTCAGTGCATTGTCAATTTATTATTTACACATAATGTAATGTTGGTGGATCATTAGTTTTCTATTGTATCAGTCGTATGATGAATTGATTTACCTGAACAAATAAGTTTTATACTACGTGTTACTATCACACAGGACATTAAACATATATATTTTTGTCATCTTTAGAATTATAAAAACTGGTAATAATGTTTCAGAATAGATACAAGTATTTTCATTTATTTTTATGATTATGAATCATCAATTACGTTATGACATCTATAACTATTACTCCGGATCTACCTACTACCGTACCCGTGCATGAACTTCCGCATGTTATACTCAGCTTAAAACAGTAAGTGCCTTCAAGGTCACGAGTTGACAGATCAATTTCAAAACCTTCTTTATGAATACAATAGAAGAAAAAATATAAAAATAGGATAAGTTTTACAACGTGACAGTTTTGATAGTGTTGGAATATATAAAACTCCACAAAAATTTTATGTGAGTACAAGTATTTTATTTTGTAGTTTAGATTTGTTTATTGCTTTTAGTTATAAAGTGAATGTTTAGAAGCTGGAACTTCAAATAAGAAAAATGTCATTACTTGTGGAAAAGTGAGCGAGATAATCTGGCAATTTCCAAATGGGGGTCAAGAGAAGACAGCTATCGTGGCGTGGCCGGGCAGAGTATGGCAGGGAGTAGGGCGGAGAAGGGATACAATGGAAGATATAGAGATAGGTGCCGCCGTAGGGTATGAAAAGATTGAATTCCTCTTCCTGTATAATAATTTAGTGTAATAAATACCCGAGCAACGCCAGGTACTTCAGCTTATATATATATATATATATATATATATATATATATATATATATATATATATATATATATATATATATATATATACATACATATAGTTTTATATTCGCATATGAAACTATAAATAGAGCATGCAGAAATAGAAATGAACGCAATTAGACTGACTTATTTTGACTAAATTTGTGTTTTCTCAAATTAGGGGACAAAAATATCGAAGCGTTTAACCAATCCGGGGAAGAATAAATTGTAGTTGTAGAATATTTTGTGACAGAATCTTCGTAACTAATGGTGAATGATTTTCTTAGAGAATAATGCTGAAGACCAGCTTACAAATGATTTTTATATGGATTTTTGTGCGTATTAGCAAAAAACCGTTAAAAATATGGCTGTACTAAATTCAAACTATTTAGCCTCATTCATACGTGGAAGTATTTTTTACGGCGTTTAAAACTTTGAAATTGCAATACATATTCCACATGAAGGTATCATACAAGACCATTGGGTATTGGGAATTTTTGATCAGGAGTAAAAAATTATTAGCTGCTAAGATTTACTGGTATGTGCAGTGCTTGAGAGTGTAAGAAATTATTTGCACAAAGCTATGCATGACATACATTTTCATCTCATGAAAATACTTTTAAAACAGTTTCCAGCGTGTGCGACGCCCCATTCAACTAGTAAAAAATAATTTGCAAGAGAAAAGTGACTGGCGTGCACTATCAAATTTTTAGTAATTAGTATTGCGTAATTATTAGTATTACGAAGAACTTCGTAAGGCGAGAAAGTAAAAATAATTTCTTATTGTAAAACAATATATTATTATTTCTAATATTATTGAAATAAATGTTGATAAATTATTGAAATTAATTCGTAATCGACACAATGTATACTAATGAAGTATTAAAAAAGTAATCGTTTTTACTTTCATGATCTTTGTTTAACTAAATTGGTGTCAGGTCCTTTACAGGTCTAGACAGACAAATTTTAACTCTATTTAAATTTTCATTGAATGGACGATTAACAGAACGTAAAAGTAGCGTTAGAGGTAAGAGTGCAAACGATAGTGATCGATGAGGGAACTCACCGAAATGGCGCTCACGATAAACAGCAGAGCAACGAACACACGCATGTCGGCGTCCGTTGATGTCTCCCAGGAGAAACTGCATTAGGCACTCGACATTCACTTATTTATAGGTGCTGGGCAGGGGCAGGTCTTGGCAACAAGTACTCCTGAAAATTTGGGCGTCAGGACACATTTAGCCAGGGACGAATTTCTATTGTTGGAGGGAAGTTTGGTGAAAGCACTTTACCATACTGAACGAATTAACATTTATCCACATTGATTGTATCAAGGCAAACTTTACGAAACTAAAATCAGCCGTAAAAGAGTTATTTACCCAATAATCTATAACCCACCATAGTGTGGCGTGGCCAGATTTTTCACTATCAAGGGGGAGGTAATCGAGAGTAAAGAATTATTAATTATTATTAATTGAATAGAAGTGAAATAAAGTTATAAATAATCTATTATTAAAATTAATGAATATAAAATACAAGTTTATATTAAAGCAATAATATTATTAAACATTAATATTTATAAGTTACAAATAAAGGTTTATGAAATAAAATGTGCGAATTTTATTGCATTAATTCAATATGTTATAAACGAAATACACATTTTGTAACATAATACAAGATCAACACTACTAAAACATTGTTAAGAGGATACGGAATGCCCTATCCTGGCAATGGTAAATGTTTGAGTAAGGTACTCAGAATCAGAATTGAAGTTAGGTTTTGAAATTTTTACAGAAAACACATACATCACTCATAATGACACTGAAATAACGAGTTTGAAAAAATTTCAATGCTTTTGTAGATATAAATATTTTCTCATAGGGCGTTTTTTTTACGTTTTCAGTGAAGCAGTACTTTTCAAACTTTTCCCCTTCACCCCCTCCATGTCGAGGGAGTATATCATTACGCCTCCCCCTCCCCAGCCTATTTCTTCAATTAAATATATTAGATGCATTTTTTCTTTTTTAAAAAATCGTTACATTATTCAGATGCACAGAATTTTTCATGACCAAAAAACTTGTGTTATATTACATATTAAAAATACATGAAAATTATTCTTTGCATTTTCGTTTATTCAAAAATTATGATATAAGACAATGTTCACAAAGCAGATAACAAGAATTTAAAGAAAATTAAAAATATAAATGACAAAATCACACCGTGATGGATGAGCTTGCTTTTGACAAGAAAGTTTATGAAGACGTGGCGTTAGAGTAGAAATGGCTACTCGAAGTTCTTCATTTACATTTACCTTTGAACGGTACTTAGACTTCATAATTACCAAAGCTGAGGAACCTGTCTCGCACACGTAAGTTGTTGCAAAGGGAATCAAGGTCTTTACTGCACTTTGGCTCAGATTTGGGTATTCCTCGTTAATATGTATTCAGAATTCAAAGGAAGGCACTTCATTAAATTTACTCTTCAATGACGTATCACAAGCGAGATCAATGAGTTGTTCTTGCTCTTTTATACATAAAGATGATGATGGTCCCGGAGCATTTTTGAATAGCTTTCTAATCCAGTTAAATTTCTCTAAGTCATCGTAGAAATATTTTTCCAAGTGACATTCTAAGTGAGTATAAGATGATGAAGAAGGCAGCATTTTATCTCCATTGGAAGTGTTGGTTTATCGGTGTCCTGAAACAGCGACAATAGAGTAGGAAACATATCTAGCGCGTTATTTTCCATCCGATTTCGCCACAGCTCTAATTTATTCATGGAAGCCTTACCTTTTTCATTCTAAGGTGGTACAGTTGCCTGATTCCCTTCAAGTAAAGTATTCAGAATATTTAGTTTCTCAAAAATATCAGTGAGGTGACCCATTTTCAAGAGAAAATCTTCGTTGCTGAACCAACCTGCCAAAGTGGCCTTTCTCCTGCAAAAGAAAAACAACAACAAATACTTCCTTCCGTTGTTCAATCATTTTCTATAACGCCTTACCTCTTGAAAGCCATTGAGTATTACTAAAAAGAGCAGTTGAGTGTGTTCAGCACCCATCTCCTCATTCAACACATTGAAATGCCTACTTTACATGAAGCCTCTTGCACATTTTCAAAATTTTCTCAAAAATGGGGGTCCTACACTTCCTCGTTCAGTATGTATACACGGAGTAATATTCGTAATATAAAGAAAGTTATGTAATGCTGTGAAAAATTGATTTCGAGATTTCAACGGATATACACGTTTTGGGGTCCCCGATACCAAAAAAAAATTGTTTTCAAAACGTCCATCCGTCCGAGAACAGTACTAGCGCCTAAACCATACGTACGATTTCTTCTAGATGGAAGAACCCATTGTCCATCTGGTTCTAGTGAGATTTTTCCGTAAAATAAATTGTTGTGCATAATAGTTGTTTCAAATAAGATCATGTAGATTTTTCTGGAAATTTTAGTAGTTTTCGTGCAATAATGCGTGCAATATTTGCAAATTTAAAAAAATTACAAAAACAAGAATTTTTCAAAAACGGCTCCAAATTTTTTCTTTAAATTTTTGGTAGGGTTAGTGCCAAACAAACCCTATACCCTGACATAAGCGCCATATTTCTCTATTATTTTGCTTTTTTCAAAAATTACAAAAATGAGATTTTGTTGAATTGTCTCTCACGTCGGTAATATTTACATGAAAGGCGATTTTATCCCATAATAATAATAATAATAATAATAATAATAATAATAATAATAATAATAATAATAATAATAATAATAAAATTGTCTTTATTTGTGGCGAGGCTCAGGCCTTAAGGCCTGCACTTCCGCCTAACCACTTTAATTAATTTACAATTTTAAAAATTACAGTTGAGGCGTTCGGATGTAATTAATATAACCTGACGTGTCGCAGAAGAAGGGAAAAAATCAATTAGTGACTACCAACTACATCAATTTATCAGTATGAGCCAAATGAATTTATTGTGACTTTTTGTTTATTCTTGAAATTTTGCAAAATGGAAAGAAATGATGTAAGGATCATTCTTAAAAAATGTATAATAAGATAGCTCCCACTTATTCCACTTAGAATCAATAATTCAAAATTCGCCAGAAATGTCATTTGTCATTACCCGACAGCCTCAACTGTGAACAATAAACAAAAACAAAAAAAGGGGGTTATTTTACATTTACGTCTGGGATACAATACTAGGGACCATCCCGACATACGCCTTAAGCGATTGAGTAAACCCAGAAAAAAACTCAATCAGGATGGCGGCTTAAGGCCGAAATATTGAGAGGAAGAAATATCAGGGCTGAGAGTGAAAAACAAAAGAAAAGGGGAAGATAAGAAAATGGAGGTGGACAAGAGGAGATAATAAAGAAATGATAATGAAA
Organism: Teleogryllus occipitalis; assembly: GCA_011170035.1. Classification (NCBI taxonomy): domain Eukaryota; kingdom Metazoa; phylum Arthropoda; class Insecta; order Orthoptera; family Gryllidae; genus Teleogryllus; species Teleogryllus occipitalis. The sequence goes on along the minus strand of BLKR01000005.1, from coordinate 437,896 downwards.
AGGATACGGGGGGATCAGAAGGGAAAATATAGAACATATAATTTTACAATTACATAACAATAGGTAGTTCTTGATGACATATACAATGCATAATCTCAATCAACAATAAGGGAAATTACCACATTAATCATTAGGTAAAGACACTTACAAAAGGATATCTTACAGTATAAAATACAGAAAGTGTCAATAAAATAATAGTGTGACTACTGATTTTCTTTGTAACAATTATAGTAATAAAATATATAAATAACAATAAAAGTGACAAACATAATTTCAGAAACATTTGTAAGCTGTAGTTTTACATAATATTTTCTTATTTTACATTTAGAAATCTATTACATTATAGTAACAAAGTTGTATTTTAGATATAGCTATGTAATTTCTCTTATTTCAAACACTGTATCAGCAGTAATAGGATTAGCTTTTACTGTATCCTGAAGTAGGAAAGGAGGAAGATGGCCAGGAGGAAGGGAGTGGGAAGAAATACTTTCGAAAATATGACTTAAAAAAAACAACAACAGAAGAAACGATCTAGCATGGAGGATGATATGTAATAAAGGGATCATGGTCATTGTTTCAGAAAGTAATTAAGATAAAATTGCGGATAGAACAGAGAGCGTGTGTTAACTACATTTCATTGTTTTTTATCCAGACACCAAGTTGAGTTTTGAATTTTCTAAAGTTGCTAATTCTCTTGTGTAGGTAGTGAGTTCCAGTTTCGAATTACTGTGACAGTGTAAGATTTACTGTATGACACAGTGTTGTGTCGAGGTACGCACAGCAATAATGCCGAACGCGATCGCTCTAGTGTTAGCATTTTGAAGTTCTTAGACATGTGTGTTTGAAGGCCGTTGTACAAGATTTTATGGAGAAGCAAGAGGCTATGCAATGTTCTTCTTTTTTCAATGGAGCTAATTTTTGTCTGTCTGTAGTACGCAGATACGTGATCGTACTTACGAAGATCGAATATGAAACGAATGCATGCGTTTTGTGCTGTTTGCAACTTCCGTTGTTGCTTGGTTTTTAAGTCAGTGAGCAAGAAATCACAGTAATCGAAATGGGGCATAATTAGTGAAGTAATCAGGTTCATACGTGTGTTTATAGGAAGTAGTTCTCGTACGCGTTTTAAGGAGTGGAGGTCTTTGAAGACTTTTTGACAAATCTTACTTACATGCGTAGTCCAGCTGAGAGTGCTGTCTAAATGCATTCCTAGGTTCTTTACGTCGTTACACCAGGGTAGAGGGGAGCCATTTATACTAATGGACGGAAGGGTTTTCTCTAATTTGTTAATGGCTTTGCGGGAGCCTATCAGTAAGGTTTGGGACTTATTTGGGTTTAATAAAAGTCCTAGGGTTGCGGTCCATTTATTGAGGGCATTTAGGTCCTCATTTATTTTCTGAACTAAAGAGTTAAGCTCCGACGGATGTCCGCTGACATATAGTTGAAGGTCATCTGCGTACATTTTATAGTGACGGTATTTAAGACATTGTCCTACGTCGTTTACGTAAATTAAGAATGCTAAGGGTCCTAGAACTGTTCCCTGTGCAATACCCCGGGCGGTTCTAATGGCACTGGATCGGTTTTCACCTGATACTACGACTTGTTGACGACCTGAAAGATATTGTGAGAACCACCGTATCGTGGATTTAGCGAAGCCCAATGCTTTCATTGTCTCTAGCAGGATATCATGATCGACCGAGTCAAATGCTCTACTGAAATCTAAGAGAATAAGTATTGTTAATTTACCGTTGTCAATGGTGATTCTGGCCTCTTCAATTAAGCTTAAAAGCACAATTCCTGTACTTCTGCCTGATCGGAAACAATGTTGATGTTCACTTAAGAGGTTTTTGCTGTCTAAATAGTTCGTTATTTGATGTCGTGCAATTTTTTCTAATACTTTAGAAATTGTAGGTAGAATACTAATAGGTCTGTACTCAGGAGGATTTGTTGATTTAGGAAGAGGATGGACAAGTGCAGTTTTCCAAGAGGTCGGATAAGTTCCACTTATGAGAAAAAAATTTAATATATTTGTTACAATGGGATATATTATTTCGGCACAAAGTTTCAGTAATTTGGCATTAATATTGTCTACTCCAGAGGTGTTTGATTTTAGACACTGAATAGTTTTAAGGACGTCAATATGACTTGTACACGCGAAGAAAAATTCTTCTGGAGTATTTCTAGAATGGAACTGTAAGTTTGATAGAGTCATGCTTTTTAATGAACTTTCGAAATGGGGAGCCATATCAGCGAAACGTTGGTTTAGGGAGTCTAGAGGTATATCAATTTGAAGCGGTGCTCGTGATCTGCCTATGCCAAGAGTGCGTAGAGATTTCCATACTTGTTTCGAGTCGCCATTTGTGCCCAAAACTTTGTGGTAATATTTACATTTCGCGTTTCTCAATTTTTGTGTAACAACATTTCTTAATTTTTTTGTATTTAATTCTGTCGTTTTCGCATTTTGAATTTCGAAAAATTTTGAAGGCAGCGTCCCTTTGTTTCATTAAGCAACGTATTTCCTCTGTTATCCAAGGTGCCGGCGGACGTGTTGCACGAGCTTTCCTTACGGGTATGTGTCGATTAATCAGTTCCGTCAATTGATGAGTAAAAGTATTTACTTTTCTATCTAACGAACTTTCTTGAGAGACAAGATGCCAGGGCATAGACATACCGTCAGAGAGAAATAATTCAAGATTGAATCTTTTGAAGTCGCGGTATTTGAAAACTGTTGGCGTATATCTAGGGCATTTCATATTGTATGAGACGTATATGAGATCGTGTTTAGATATTCCAGGAACTGGTGATTGGCCATGAAATTTCACTTTGTCAAGATTCGATACAACGATATGATCTATCCAAGTACTGATTGTATGGTGAGTTGCATTTAGTGGTAAGATAGAAAGATTCATTTCGCCAAAAATACGTTTGAATTTGTCGGCATGCGACGTAGATTTCAGAAGATTACAATTGAAATCGCCCATCAGTATTACGTTATCGTATTTACTTGAGCAAAGCGCAATTTCTTTGTCGATAGCTTCGATATTCCCTGTTTTCGGAGGACAGTACACTACGCCTAGGGCACATTTTTTGTTAAATATGGAAATTTCAATAAAGAGATATTCGTTATTCTGATTAACGTTATCTGCTGATGAAGTTATGTATTTATAAGTGAGATCATCGCGAAGGTAAATACCGACACCACCTCCCTGAGACGCGATATGTGGGTTCCGGTCACTTCTAAGAAAACGGTATCCAGGAATTGTGACAAGTGTTGTAGCAAGTGACATCTTTAGCCACGTTTCGCTAATAAGGAGAGCATGAAAACGGTGGGTTGAAATTAGTTCTCGCCCTTCATCAAGATGACAATATAGCGATTGAGCATTTACCTGACCTATAAATAAAGTTCGCGATGAAGATTTTGATATGGAGGCGTAAGTATTATGAGGAAGTGTTATTGGTTGATTGCTTTGTCCATGTAATGAGGAAAGGTGTAGGGGCGGATTCATGCTGGTGGCCATGCTTTCAGAAAGGTTGTAGAGAAAAGATGAGGGAAGAAAAGATGCTTAGAGGGGTGGGGAGGAAAGAGAGAATCCTTGGAAATCCCAAGCTAAGGGAGTGTTAAGCTGTGGGGTAGGGGTGGGGAGCGCTCTTACTTAGGTGGAAATGGCCTGCAAGTCGGCAATTGTCTGCGCGCGGGCTTTCCTGCTACCTGCTTTGATGACTATTGTGCCATCTTCCGTCCAGACGTTCCGCAGGCCAAATTTATCTATGGCCGCTCTCAGAACCTCCAGACGGGATCTTGTGAGGTCTTCTCGTATTGTGACACCGGTATTTTTCAATTGTCTTTTCTCCCGAAAGACTTCACGACGCTTCCTGTAACTTACAAATTTTACAATGAGCGGTCGCGTTTTTCCTGGGATCTTGGGTCCTACTCTATGACATCTATCAATGTTCAGGCTCAAATCGACACTTATCTGTTTTGCCACATCAAGCGCAAGTTAATCTGGTTTTTCATTATCTTTTTCCTTGACTCCGAAGATCCGCAAGGAATTCCGCCGCGTATACATCTGAAGTTGGTCTATTCTCGCGTCAAGCTCTGCTTTCAGATTTTTAATTTCTCTGTCTCTGTATTCAATTTCCCTGTGCAAATTATTTATTAATTCGGTGTTAAAATTCATGCTCTCCAATAACTGCTTGGCGACCATTCCAGTGAGGACCGCCGTCAAGGAGTCGAGGAAGGCAGGGCATTTAACAACTTCCTGAACAATTGAATTTATTTCTACTTGCAGATTGTTTTGGTTACTCTTAGTAGTTCCTCTGGTATTCAATGCCATGCTGACAAGTGAAGAATAAAGAGAGAAAAAAACTACTCAAATTGAATTAAATAAGTATAAGTAGAGTTTAAAAGGAGAGATTCACAAAATATTAGAGGAAAATTCTAAGTCACGTTTAAGGAAGTAAATTTGAAAGAATTACTAAATTTATTAAACTACGGAATAGGTTTTAAAGTTTTACGTGCAGCGAGGATCAGATTCCGACGGAGTTGCTATATGAAATGGAGAGTAAAGAGAGTATAGTGGAAAGAAAACTAGGGATTTGAAAGTACGAGTTACTATTAAGAAAACGATCGAAAAGAGAATACCAGGAAAGCGATAGTATAAAACACAATACTTATCTTTAAGCTTTTACGTTGCGACGACTGGGCCCTTCCTGTACGCTGTGCCGTTGACCACCTGCGGAAAACTACCTGCGCCTAAGCTCGGAGCGCTCCGGGACGATGTTCACTGGACGAGGGACATCCGCAGACTTATTATATTTATGAGTACATGTGTTTTAAATAATATTAAATATTTTTCTCAAAAACTCAACAGTTTTCTGTAAAAATGAGCACAAAATTCGGCATTTTCAGAAACGCTCAAATTCCATTTTCTCAAAAATGGCTCCAATTTTTTTTCACATTTTCCCAGTAGATAGTGTTAATTGCACTGTTTAATATGATGTAAAGTTCGTTTTGGTGTATTCATATGTTTTTTAAAAAAATACACAAATGTAATTTTTTTGAAATATCTCTCACGCCGTTCATATGGACATTTCCATCGTTTTGTATGCATTATTACATTTGTGACTAGAATTGCTTCAAATGACTTCAAATGACATTTTTCAGAAACTCAATAGATTCCTCTTAAAAATGAGCTTCAAATTTTGCATTTATAGTAATGCTTAATCGCTATTTTCTTCAAAATCGCTTGAAATTTTTCAATGAAAATTTCTATTTAGGACGAGTTTTTACTCTTATTTAATATTCTTGAAGTAATAAATTGAATGTACTCCTAGGAAAGAAAACAGTTGAAAAAAGGTCAAAAAAATGTACTTCGGGCGACGATAGATGGCAGCTGGCCAGAGAATGGAGCAAGGCCTTAAAGTCAGACCACACAAACGAAATTGGAAAACTTTACTACGAGAAAACCTGTGCCATTCTGTAGCATCTCTACTTTCTTTCTGCGTTTAGTAGGGATAGTGCCAAATGTACTTTATTAGATGACATAAACATCATTTTGCTCTACCGTTTTGTTTTTTCAAAGATGACAAAAATGTAATTTTTTATTAGCCTCTCACGTAGTTAATATTTACATTTGCGGGGATTTGTTCACATTATTACATTTAGGTATACTTGTAAGAATAGCCATGTAATAAAACTTCCCGTACGAGGATAAATTTTGGAACGAAGTTCTAATGATCTTCAAATTAATTTGACTATTCTACACGTGAAATTACAACACACAGTGTTTAACTAAACATACAAATTGCTCCAATCTGGGCGGTGTACCTCAAAAAAATTATCTTTTTTTTCTATCCTACTTTTCTTACCGCTCCTCCCTACTGGCCAATCATAAACTGTGACTCATCTATCTTAGGAGGTTTGGTTTGGTTTGGTTTTTCGTGTTTCCGGGCGCGTCAACTGCTTTGGTCATTAGTCCCGTTAGTGTAGTGCATGTTTTTCTCTCGGGAGATGGCGGTGGTCTTCCCCCGCTGGATGGCGAGATCCGACACCGACCTACCGTCGGCTAGCGGGGTTTCCCCCTATATCTTTGTTAAATTTCAAACTAACAATGACTTGCCATCACCATCTGGAAGACATCCGAGAAGCCTTCTCTACCATCTGAGAAGATATTTTATTGTAAATTTAGTGTTAGTTAGAAATTTAAGTTTACATGTCTATATGTCATTTATAATTATACACTATATTTGGTAATTTGAACACCTCAAAAGGTACCTAATTGTAATCTATGGCCATAGAAATTTAGGTAATTATCTGTATTTTATTACTAAGTATAGTCTATAAGCAATATTTGGTTTCAAAGGAAAAATAAAAAAATAATGACATGTTCATGATGTATACAAAAACAGGTTTTTATTAATTAAAATTCATACATCAATGTAATCTGGTGTAGCTAACAAATTCTTAAGTTTAGAGTAATTTTGGAGTCTTTTGGGCACTTCACTTAATTTTTTGGTGCTATAAATAAATTTTTATTAGACAAATAAAAATTTATTTATTCACAGTTATATAGTTCCAACGCCGACCGCTAGATGGTGTCGTTCTTGACCGGCGCTCGGATTATTGATTTTTTCTTGCTTCTCTGCTGCCTACTCCGTTGCTCTAGCTTATAGATTCCATGTATACAATCGATATGTATTATTCCACGCCTCAGTGGCGGTGAATTCAGCCCCTCCACTTGCTGGAGAAGTTATAAAAACGGCCTGCGCGCCGTTACTCCCCCCTTACAGTGTTTGTCGTCTTGCTCGTTGCAGCTCCTGCTCCTCGGGTTTCGCCGGCATTTAGGCCGGCCATAGGTGATGGTAACGCGGGTAATAGGTTCTGAAGCACACTGATTCACAACAAAAGTGGATTTCTAATTTTTGTATGCAGTATTTATACTGCTAAGATGGAATTGGATTGGTCTGAAATAGGTGTAATGTTATAATGTTGTATGTTAATGTTCTGATTATTTGGTAAATGTGCTGATACTGTTTCATGTGTTGTTAATGAGGCTTTGTGCCTACTTTTTCAGGAAATTGTAATTTGTATGTGTTGTGTGTTGTTCACGTCGTGCTCCTGTTGTGGGCGGTGACTCCACACAGGCGGATTTCTGTGTCGAGCTCTGATAGCGGCAGAACCGCCAATTCTATTTGTTCTCTGTACTCATTGTTGTATTTTTTGTGTTGCAGAGCTTATAGGTACTTCATGCCTTGAGTAAGACGTAAATCGCATTGGGCCTCTGAAGTGTGTGTTTCCTGTCTGGATCGTGGCCCATACGGGCAAATTCCCGTGGTCATCGGTTGGTCCAGTTTCGGCCCCGTGAGCTCGCTACTTTGGGCGGCTCGGGTAACAGGTCGTCCGTCGACGTATGTGTCGGCACGTGAGAGGCGGCCTTACATGCAACAGCATCAGCACAAAATTGTTGGTCGGTAAAGTGGTAAAAAGTGTAAAATCAGAACAGAGTCAATCCAATTCCATCAAGTGTGTTTTGCCCGTGATTTCCATCACAATTGTTAGGTGTAATTATGTTTACGCAAACACTGATATGTGGCATTTTTTTATTAGGTTTTTGGTATTGTTGCTCCATAGTGGGCTCTAAATTAGTAATATTTTTATAGGTAAAGTTTTTGTGTAATGCCTCTGTTTATTGTTGTTCGAGGCATAGTTTTCAATATTCCGTGTACCACTCAATTTGTTTATTTTTTGTATAGAAAGGTTGCTTATTGGTACGCGCCTTTGTCAAATTTGGAATTAAAAATTCGTAAGCCGCTCGCGGCCTTAAAATAGGTTCTACGTCGAGCGCCTTGAGTAATTCTGTGTGATATTTTGACAATTGTAATATTGAATTTTGTATTTTCAGCTATTGTATTTTCAGGTACTGTTCTTGTGATGCGACTAATGTTCGATCACTTCATTTTTGTATTTGTTAAAGTTGTAATTCTGCATAGTTCTCTGTCAGATGTATTGTAATCCCTGCACAGGGAACATTTTTCTATATTATTGTGAAATAAATTGTTATATTGTGTTCGTAACTAATGTGTGGTTAATGTCTAAAATAGACACGATTACTATCAATGCTCCTACGGTTCACGAACCTCATGTGTGTCCTTCCCATTGGAATGGTCACCTTCCTGCGAAGTTAGCCCCAGGAGTTAAATGTTGCTCCGCCCCTCCTTAGGTATCTTACCGGTCATTTATTTGCAACTCTCTTTCCTGAGTATTCAGGTGGCGACCGTGAATTTTGTAATTGTTATTAGCTTATTAAATATTGATATTGTGATTGTTGCAAATATTAATAAAGAATTTATACTTACCTTTGGCGCCAATTTTCCTGAGCTTCTCTCTTGGTGCCTTCTTTAAATTCTTTAATTGTTTATTAGTCCCCCACCCCCATATTTAACAATCTTAGGAGGCGGTACACATCGTTCGCTATGTTGATGTTGAACAAACCGTGTATGCACAATAACATACCCTCTTTGATTTTAACATAGCTTTGAGTTATTTTCAATATTTGGCGCATATTGGAACTCTATTGGACATCATTTCATTCGTGTAAAGGATCTATCATATGCCACTCGCGCGTTGAAAATTCTGAGATAAATTCCCTCTTCGCTTCGCGAGTTGAGGATTTATCGCCAATTTCAAAGCACTCTGGTGTTGGCTCCTATGCTTGGCGCGGCATGGTCTACCAGCAGCGTCCTGCCTCGCGGCTATGGAGGTACGTGCGCTTAGCAGGAAGACATCCCCACGCCGTCTTCTGGTCTTCTCATCGTCACACAGCAACGTATACGCGGATATTGCAAGGTAAAACGCATTTTCTAATCTTGCCCGACCGGGAATCGAATCCAGGGTCGCATCATGGAAAGCGAGCACGCTGACCAACGAGGTAAACCGCGAGGGCCCTCGTCGCATGATGTTTTTTGTATGATACAAATGTGTTCATTTATTTAAAGCTGGAGAAGAGCAATATGCGCACGTTTTCTTAATCTCTGGATTCCCTACACCAACTTGTGAACTGTAACTGGCAGAACCCGGCGGACGTTGTCCTGTCCTCTCTCTCTTTTTCATGTTTCTCTCTCCCTCTGTCTTTCCACTCTAACTTTCCCGCTTTTTTCCTTATCTTTTTTCCCTCTCTGATAACCCTTTCCCTCTTCCCCTCTAATTTCCCACTTCTCTCTTTTTCTCTCTTTTTCCCGTTCCCTTTCCCCCTCTCTTTTCATCTCACTTTTACCTCTCTATTTTCCTTTTTTGCCTCTATCCTTTCTTCGTATATTTTCCTTTCTCTTTTCTCTCCTCCTTCTTTCCCTCTCTCCTTCGCTCCCTCTTTTACACTTTCTTTTTCTCCCTCTCCCCTTTCCACCGATTTCCCCATCTCTCTCTCTCTCTTCCTTTCTTTTTTCACCTCTCTCTTCATTTCCTTCTATTTCTATTTCTCTCTTTCCTTCTCTATTTTCTTTTCTCACTTCTCCCTCATTCCTTCTAACATTTCCTTCTTTTTTCCTCTCTCTTTTCTCTCCTCTCACTTTTACTGCCATTACCACTTTCTCTTTTTTATTTCTCTCCAACTCTCTCTCTCCCTTCACTCTTATTCACCTGTCTCACTTTTCCCTCTTTCCTTTTCCCTCTCTCTTTTCTCTCTTTTATTCTCTTTTCTTCTGTCTCTTTTCTAATCTCCCTTTTCCTCTTTTAATAATTTGTTAATATATTGAAGATCTCTTAGTCCTCTGTCTCATTCACTCACTCACTTTTCACATTATGAGATTTTTAAAAATTTTCTGTTAGATTTTTTAAAAATTTTCCGACTATTCTGAAAAACTTAACCTGACAGTAACGAACACACAAAAAAATTATCCAATTTGGTGCAGTCGATCGAAAGTTATGCGCTAACATAGATTTCAGCGATTCATTTTTACTTTCTCGTATACGTATGTATATATGGAGTAATATACGTAGTATAGACAAAGTATGTAATGCTGCAGAAAATCGATTTCGAGAATAGAACTGAAATACATGTTTTGGGGTCCCCTGATACCGAAAAAGCAGTTTTTTAAACGACCGTCTGTCCGTCTGTCTGTCCGTCCGTCCGTCTGTCCGTCCGTCTGTCCGTCCGTCTGTCCGTCCGTCTGTCCGTCCGTCTGTCCGTCCGTCTGTCCGTCCGTCCATCTGTCCGTCCGTGTGTCCGTCCGTCCGAGTGTCTGTCTTTCTGTCTGGAACGAAGAAGAAGAGGAAGAAGAAGAGAAAGAGGAGGAAGAGGAAGAAGAGGAAGAAGAAGAGGTAGAAGAAAAGGAAGAAGAGGAAGAGGAAAAAGAGGAAGAAGAGGAAGGGGAAGAAGAAGAGGAAGAAGAAGAGGAAGACGATGAGTAAGAAGAAGAGGAGGAATAGAAAGAAGAAGAAGAAAAAGAAAAAGAAGAAGAAGAGAAAGAGAAAGAAGAAGAAGAGGAAGAGAAAGAGGACGAGGAAGAAGAGGAAGAGGAGGAAGAAAAAGATAGCCGCCGTCTTCCCGCTCCGGCAGCGCTGCTGCGCCCTGGCGTCCTCGAGGCGCAACCCGCTCGCTGTCCTCTCGTAGCTCAGCATCGGTTTCGTCCTGTCCTGCTCGCCCCCGCCCCGCGCCTTATGGCAACGCGCGCCGACAGTGAAGCCGAGGTGGATGGCGAATTGCATTTTACTTCAGCGTCACCTAATTGGAGAATTACAACAAAGTGAACTGCATAGAAGCCTTCTCTACGAACAAAAAAACACTTTCGTGGAGATGGGTAAATCGGTGTCTGAGGTTATCGATCTCTAATGAACTAAAGAAGCTTTGTTATATGCTGTCAGCGGAGCGGGAGCCCGGCGGCCCGGCGCGGCGGTAGCTCAGTCGGCAGATGATTCCAGCTCCTTTCTGACCTATCGATGGTGGAAGGAAGTTGGCAGTGGCTATTTCATAAAATCATACAACAATTGAATTGATAAGCACTGGGTTTCGTTTATTCCTGACAAGTGTCAGGGAAGTTACATTCAAAAAAAGAAAAGAATTGACTGGTTGATCCCTACCTAATGAGCTCGTTAAAAAAAGAGATTTTAAAATTTAAAATTAAAAGAAACTATTGCTAGGAAAATAAATCGTAAGTACAAATAAAGTTGGTTCTTATAACTAATTACATTTATGCCTGAGCGCGGCAACGCTAGTGAAATCATAAAAAAAGGAAAAAGTGCTCGTTGCGCTTGAAGAGCGAATACCTGAACTCATGAGCGTGAGTTTCGCCAGTAAGGCGACTGGAGTCTCGGGGTCGTCGAGCCCTGCCAGCTGGGCGGCGTTCCGGTGGCTTAAGGGGCGCCGAGGGTGGCGGGCGTAGGTCAACCACCCTCACGATTTTTCTCAATCCATCAGGTGGTAACCGAAGCGTCGGAACACGGAGTGGCTCAGAGAGCTCTCAGAATTTGTCAACAATAAAGGCGAATATGCGCACGTTGATCGTTTCGCGGGTCTACTGGCACAGTGACCGAAAGCGGCTTGCTTTGACACTGATTTCTACTTCCCGTGTATTGTCAGTGATAAAACGAGGAAGAATTTTACAATAGCGAGACTTCTCTCAAATCTGCCAGCGACCCCCCTTTACGCGCACTGCTCCGCACGAACGTCCTCTACCGGGCTTCTCTTTTTCCGAAGTATCTTTCCGAGGAACGCTCAGTCCTAAGCTCACTTTTTCTTCGGGTACGTATCGTCTCTTTGGCCTAGAGCTATTGCGTCTTATTTAATTTTCTACCAATCAGCTTCACGAAATCTCTGAAATTTTCCACTGACCAGGCGCATTTAGTATACACACGCGCGCACTAGCCATTTGCACTGTGTCAGTAAACGCTCGCTCTAATAAACAGATTCTTGTTAACGGCTTTGGACTTCCCCTCGCCAGACGGGCGGGCTCTTTATTGTTGAGCAAAACAATATTATCGGTTATCGGAAGGACCGGGGGAGCACCAAAAAAGGGGGCGCGGGCCGGGCAAGTTGGGACACGCGCAGCTGCGGGTCGTAAATTCCTTTGGAAACCGCGCTGGCGGCGTTGGGTCAGTGGTCGCGTTGAAAACACTGCTCCTATTCTCTATAATTATATTTTACTAATCTCCAGTTATGAACGTGCCGCCACAATACCCAGGAAATTTTGAAAGATTTTTTTATATTGTGTGCTTTAATTGAGTTATATGTGAAAACCAGTAAATGATTTCGCTTTGCTTAGTAATATGTGGGAATGAAGATGCATGCAAAAACCGTGTAACTTTGATGAATATAAAATATTATATTTAGTTATTATATTTTTCTATTCATTTTCATTTTCTTGCTTTCGAGATCAACAATGTTAATTGGCAAAATGTGTATCCTATACGAATAGCGGTTATTGTTGCAATCCATTGTTGTACCGCCACACTGATAACAGAATGCAATAAAGAAGGCTGCCTTTCGTTCACGTTAATATAAACTAAACATTTTATTCACTTCTAAAATACACTTAGTGCATCGTTGATACATTTATGTAAAATGTGAATACATAGAATTCATGGGCAGAAAGCTTTTTTAGTTTAAACATTTGAATTAATATGTAAAAATATGTATAATATTGTATATGTAAAATATGTATAATTTATGTAAAAATATTTGACTTAAAAATATATTTTTCACGCTTCGTTTGTTTAAGAGTTTTTTAAATCATAGTTAAAGTGTAAAATATAAATTGTCAATATCACAAAGTCATTAACAATATCGCGAGAAAGTTCGTGCTGTGGTCGTGCTACTACTTTCATCAATAAACTGTAATTGATGTGAACTAAAGTTTACATTCTGTGCATTTAATCTTTTATAAATTGACGGCCATTAAACAAAAGGTCCAGAACCTAAAGAAAATTGTTAGAATTTTTAAAAAAATGGAAAAATTATGAATTAATTTGTATTAGAAGTTAAATGACTCCCAGTGGTGCATTTTAAACAAAAATGTATGACATTAAAAAGCAAAAATGTACGCCCGGTTTGTAGAATTGGAAGTGCATGGGGCGACAGCAATAAATGACAGCATGAAGCAAGTGGCATGTGAAGACAAATGAACTCGCTCGGAAAAATAGAATACTAAAAGGTTGTTTTTTTGTTGTTTCCCCTCCACAGTAACCCTGAGGAGGCGGGAATTTATTTATTTAAATACTGGCGTACAAATTACGCTGCTGCCTTGCGGCTTAAGCAGCTAAGGGAGAGGCAAAAAAGCTTAATTCTAACTTAAATCTAATTTAATAATTATGATGTAGCACTTTGGCATACTTAATTTACAGGGAAATGTTATTGTTTTTTTCTTAATTCTAAATGTTTTATTGTGGTTTTCTGTGTGGTTCTTTTTTTTAAATTTATTTTTCATTCACGCATCATTCATTCGTTATATACATAACCATTCATTCCCACAGCACTGCACTGACTTTTGTTCTTCTGTTCGCCACGGCACTGACTTGGCTCAAAGTGTCCGTGGCGCTCAGGCCCATGTGGCAGGAGGGACGCGTCGTCGCGTTGCCCACGCGTGCCTCGGCCGATGGCGAATCTTCCCCTCCGCGTTCGGCTGCCTCCGCTTGCTCGCACAAGGTAGCAAGGCGTGTCGTGAGGCAGCGCACGGAAGGTGAAGGCGACGTGTTTCGGTCCTTTCCGTAGATAGGACCGATGTGTGTCGCTGTTCGCCTCTCGGCCGGTGTCCCGCAGGATGCGCGGCGCCTTCGGCCTCAGCGCCTTTGCAAGCGCCGTAGCCGAGCGCCTTTGAAGCTCCGGCAAGAATTGGTTTTTTACACCCAGGACTCCGAACACGTCGGTGTTTCTAGGGTATCTGTTTGGTGGGGGTGGAGGGAGGTGCGGTAGCGCCGCGAGACGCGCTGCACGGTTTATCTAAAAGGTTGTTCAATTGAAATACAACACTCTTAATAGTCGTTATGTCGGTTACTCGAACTTGTTAGCAATAAATGAATTCGAAGATTGATTGATTGATAATTTTGTTTTCAGGCGCGTCACTCTTAGGTTTATTAGTCCCATAGGTGTAGTGCATGTTTTTCTTGGGGAAGAGGTGGTGTACCTCCTCGATTCGGCGCCCACATACACGTCGTAGGATTCGGTCTCAAAGTGGGAACCGTCGCAAACCGGATGAACTGTAAGTTGGCGACTCGACTCCCGACGTGTGATAGTGCAGTGCTCGCAAAGGTGTGATGAGGGCGCTTGCAGTGTACGGGGGGGGGGGGGAAAGGAGTTGTGAAGGATGTGGAAGAAATTATCGTGTGCGTTCCGTTGCCCGTCTGTAAAGGTACTTCTCTACATTCGCCTGGAATGGAAGGAGAGAACCACCAATCAGAGCAGCCATCCGCTACAATTCTCCTCCACTCGGCGGCTGATTTCGACCTAGTTCGGTAGCTATTGACAAAAATTTGGCCTACTGAGATGGCATGAATTGATGTCACCGCAGTGCCTCTGACCGGCAGGTCCTAGGTTCGAATCCCGACAGCATTTTCGATACTTGCTAGATAGCTAGGTCGAATTCAGCCGCTGTCTGGATGAGAATTCTAGGGACCGGCTGCTCTGATCGGTAGTTTTCCGTGGTTTCTCCGATCAACACCAGGCGAATGCCGGAACAGTACCCTACGAAACGGGCCACGGACCGCGCGCGATCTGTTCTTCCTCTTCCTTGAATCCTCACCTCTTACTTACACAGTCAGTTACACTTACATGCTTTACTCTACCACACATGTGTGGAGGCCAGTCGGGGGCTTAGAGCTTGTCCCGGCTGGGGAGGTGCCCCGCTGGTGGGAGATACTTTGCTGGGGAAAGCCCGCCAACCTGACGTGAAGGTCGTCGCCGTATCTCGCCATTCAGCAGGGGTGGAACACCGCCACCTCCCGAGGAAAATAACATGCCCTGCACTCACGGGAGTAATGACTCTAGTAGTTGACGCGCCCGGAAACACGAAATAATAAATCAATGCTCCAGACAGCATCTGATTTCGACGCAGTTATTCAGCTCGTCTCAAAAATTCTCCTCCGTCGGGACTCCCTGACCGGAGGCGCTGGATCTATAGTCGTCCCTTCGCTGCACAACTGACCTTTCACGTGGCAGATGCTGATGATGGCATTGGCGGCCTCGAGTCGCATGACGTCATCCGCAAACACGCTCTTGTACACGCTCAGCCTCTTCTCCGCTGGCACTGTGGTCCACCGGCCGTCCCTCATGGCGCCCATCCTCTCCAGCACGCAGGCGGCCACGCACTGAGGAGCAGCACACATTTCATTTCATTTTATTTATTTTTGCGCCAAAAACAGTCAAAAACTGTGTGTGACGTGCGTCGCGGAGACGTAAATTCTGTCCGCGTTTTCTTAATTCGGTGATCTCTAGCCTAAGCCATAGCTGATTTAATTCTGTATTCAAAATCCAAGTAGTATATGCATATGCTACTTGGATTTTGAATACAGAATGAAATCAGCGTTTTTGGCAAGGATTGTTAACAAAAAATATTCGCTCCGATGTGGTAAAATCTGTTTTCAAGCGTAAATCAGCAATAAACTTGGGCTCATATCCTTCATCATGTCTTTCGTGAAGGCATAATATTTCCTGCAGCTATAACAAGGAGAACGATAATTTGAATAACTATATTTCCCACTGAGTTCTAGATGAAGTATTATAATTTTTGTTAAAAATTATTATCATGGGCATTGTTACTTTAAGAAGCTAACCGCAACTCATTTTCACAGCAACTATTAATTTACAACTAATTAGTGCTAAACTAAGCAAAATTCAAATTTTAATTCCAATGAAATTCCGGACTTACGTCAAGGAAGTCTAAATGGAATTTCAAAAATTAATTCTATCTTTGGAGTTCCATTTTTCTTAATTATGTAGTGTAAGTTACTGGATAGAACATCTTGGTCTCACTTTAGATACGCTAAACGGGTTCATACTGAAATTCTTTAATGGTAATATAAAATATTCCAAAAACAACGCTCTCAACTGTGTAGATAAAGCGTATTTTATTGTTACTTCGACCCATTTCATGAGCAAGTACATAACTGGATGTACGAGGATTCAAGTTCCAAACACTTAATCCAAAAAAACACGGTATTATAAAATATTACAAGATTTACGTTGGCAACTAATACGAGTAAACTAGTTTTCCATTCTTACCTTGGCCTTTTCAGAAAAAAAATCTTTTTGCAGGTGTATTATGGCATTCAAATCATCTGTGAACAAAATAGATTTCATTGAATTAAATAAATTTTTAATAACAGTTTTTATAAACTGGTAGATTATATCTATTCGTATTCTTTTTTAGTGGCAGTATTTGCTTCCTCCCTTATACATGTAATTTTCAAGTGTCTATTGCATGATACACGGGGAGTCTTGCCAACTATGCCTGCCCCGAAACCAGTGGCGGCTCCTAAACTTCAGACCAGGTAGGGCACAGAAAATCGTGAAAAAAATAAAAATGCAACATGCAAAGCATTGGAAAACATACCTCTAATTTTTATACAGCAGTTCAATCCTCCTCTCCTTGGCTCTGGCAAACACTTCAATAACTTGACAATTAAAATCCCGAATGCCATGAATCATCCGTTTCTCAATAGAAAGCATGGCTAAGGCATTCAATCTGTCTGCACCCAGAGTGTTTCTAAGAAAATTTTTTATTCTCTTTAGAGTGGAGAAACAACGTTCATTTTCCACAGTGGTCATTAGAATGGTGACAATTATTTTCAAAACACGGATACACTCTGAAAAAGTACGCGACATGTTGTTTTCTAAAAAAAACTGGAGTAATGCGGCAGCGCCTGATGCACAAAGAAAATCTTCACGGGAGTATAACACTTCTAATTCCGTTCTAAATTTTGGACCTCTAAAGGATACGCCTCTAAAGGTCGTTGCATTCTCCAAATGACTTTGAAAAATATTGTCCAAAGCGTCTGTGTAATTAATCAGTCCCCTGAAAATACCTGGGTTATCGAAGTCCTCAGATTCATCATGACCGCGTAACGCTAATTCGAATTCTCCACAAAATTTAATAGCATCAACAATGCGACCCAGAATGTATCTATTTTTATCTACAAGTTCATTATGTTTATGCACAGAGATTCTATATGCGTCATCCAATTGTTGCCTGATACTAATTCTCCCAAGAACAGCTAAATTCATTTCATTGTTGACATGATTTTTTGAAATGGCGTGTTTTTTGCATTTATCCGGGAGATGCTTCAAATCTTTAATACCGTTCTTGGTCCACGTTTCGTCACCCCCAAATAGAATGCATGGGAAGCAAAACAATGCATTACTCACTGGACATCCACAAATCCAATCCCATTTATCATACACTGACTTATTAAATGTTCTGTTGTACGATCTATTTTTATCACTAAAAGCTTGCTTGATGACCAGATCAGGCCTCGGTGGCCCTAATTCTTTCGCCAACATCCTGTCTTCATAACCTACATTTTTACTTCCTAAATACTTTACTTCATTCATTTTAAAGTTTTAGCGCTTTAAATTGAAAATCACGCGTTGGTTTCTCACGTCAGCTGAACGAGAAGAGAAAACAATTCGATTGTAAACACGCACACGCTCAAGAAAAACTTATTCACATCTCACAGCTGCTGATATTATCAAGGTTACAAGCGCCCTGAGCTGATTAGCATTTCGTTTCTCAGACACTATGAGCGTTGTTTGTGCATCTGATAAGTGGCGCTTGCAGTGGCAGTCACAAAAAGCTTGTGACCCTGAAGGGCCTTAAGGGAGCATTACCCCCTCCCTTTTTTCCGCGCACTATGAGGGAAAGCTTTGCTGAACGGGAGGGAGCTGGTCACAAGAAGCTTGCGGACTTCGCCCTGTTGCCACAACTACCTCGTAGTCAGCGCTGTGAAATAGTATCGATATCGCCCATGAAAACCTTAACGTCAATTCTCTAGAAGTATTTACTCGATAACATGACAAGCATTTTAGTCCACAATTAATACTTTTCTTTACAAGAGGGAGGGCACGTGACCATGTGACCTTATGGTAGAGCCGCCACTGGTCTCAATCATACTTGAATGATTTTTATGAAAGCGGCTTATTCCTTCTAGAAAAAAGGCTTGAAAAGAAGTTATAGTTTGACAACATAGAAAAAAACATCATGGCGTCGCTAACCTCAGGGAGCTTGGCGAAACCATCCCCCACTGCTCCCGAAGGGGAGTTCTGTTGAACTCAAGGACCGCCTGCAACGATAGCTTGTTCGCTCTTGTAACTTCGTTCTTCCTCTTCGTTCTCACGCTACGGTTTTAACGGCGACACCGCTGTCATTCTCGCGTACAAAAGAGTCATCGGTGTCGGTGACATTGAGCTCGCTGCGACCTCCAGGTGACGATGATCTGGTCCCTTTGCTCATCCATAACATTCTCTGACGGTCGACATTGTCTTTCTATATTTTTCACGTGATCACAACAGTTTTTCCATTGTTCAGCGGAATAATCACTGAATATTTTTGGCATAATTCAGCTTTAACTGAAAGAGCCAACTATACTTTCAGCTGCTACATGTCCTTTAATGTGCCCCCAGACAATTCAATATATGCACTACACTACCACACATGCCGGGAGACCATTCGGGAGTTTAGAGCTTGTCCCGGCTAGGGCGGCGTCCCGCTGGTGGGAGATTCCTGGTTGGGGGAAACTCCGCTAACCGATAGTAGGTCGGCACCGGATCTCACCATCCATCGGAAGATCACCGCTAACTCCTGATGAAAAAACACGCACTACACGTACAGGACTAATGACTTCAGTAGTTGACGTGCCCAGAATCACTAACCAACCAACAATTCAATAGGATTTAGATGAGGATGATAAGGGGGAGCTGAAGGGTTACATGACCTTTTTCCATGATAACACCGTCAACAATAAACCTTCCAGTGAGTGGCACACTATTCACAGTGTTCAATAGTTAAGCCTCAGTGAGAGAGGCGTCAGTAGTTACATTGGATGTACCTGCTACCATTCTAGGATGCGGTGGCGAATCCTGAACATTATTTTAAGTATATCGCACTTTTTGGAAGCTACCTCTACCATTGCCTTTTTATTTTGAGCTTTTATGAAATCTCAATACTATGAAATTCTGTCCTTAACAATTGTTCTATAAGACAATTAAACAAATTACTAACTTCTGGATAATTAACACACTCCATTTTCACAAAAGCCTTGAGAGAAACTTAACTTAGGGACGACCAGAGAAGGACTGTTCATCGCAAAATATTGCGGTGCCTACCGACCGTCCAGAGGCGCACCCTCCCCTCTCCCCGCCCTTGAAACATGTAGAGCTGTAGGTTATCGCGACTGGCAGGGGGTAACTTCGCCTGCCCTAGCGAATTCTCTGGACAACATTAAGAACTGTTTGAAACTTCTCACTTTAACGCACTTCATAGCGCTTACGAATGTGGAAGACTGACTGACTCTCGGTAGCAAAACAGAGTTATTTTTTCGCATCTGTTTAAAAGCTTTCAAAATCTCAATAGCTTTTTAGAGGATTACCAAACTTATGAAATATTTACTATAGTCTTCGAATTACTAGGTATACCGGCGGTATACAGGGTGTATCGGAGAATTCGCCACTGCTATGATGGCTCTTTTCAAGAAAGTGGAGTTTGATATGTCCCGCTTTACACCGGCCTCTCCTTTCGACTTAACCACAGACATATAACCACATTCATACAACCACAGACAGCACGGCTTTAGATGAGGATTTGAACTGAACCATGTCATAGGTACATCCTGGTCAGGAGTATACCATACCGCGATCACGGCTAAATCGACATCTGGCATTCAATGAAAATTTCGTTCTTGTTCGAACAGTTCGTTTACCGTGGCAAATAAGTTTTCTATAACTCGGAAACGAAAATATCTAGTTTTTGAAATGTTAATCTCTCGCTTCTTTAAATTTATTATTATTATTATTATTATTATTATTATTATTATTATTATTATTATTATCTATATATTTAAAAAAATAAGGTATTCTGCCATGTCTTCGTTTAGAGCTTCTACTGAACCGATTGTTGTATTTTTTCTTTTAAATGAAAGAATATGATCCCTAGATGTGTTATCAGATATTGTTTGTGTTGATTCACCAACATTTACGGTGTAAATGAATTAATTAAATCATTCTTTAAAAGTACGCTTATCAATCGTCAATTGTTTTCTTTCAAAGGGTAGCAGTTTCAAAATAGATACACATGAGTCCATAGATGCTTGATGCTTTGTTTTGATTGTTGAGATTTGTTTACAATTCGTCAAGGTTTTGTTTCAGTGTAATAATTGCATTGTGGTGTTGACAGTTTGCATGTATTTGCTTCTGTGGTGTATTTTGTAGAGAACATTCGCACAGTGGGTTTTGCTCGGTTGTACTTTAGTGAAGTTGTTTACAGGTTATGTCGAATTCCGAATCGTTGTCCACGCGCTCCAAAAGACGCAAACGTACATTAACTGGACGCAGGGAAAGAGAAAGTCAGCGTATGTGTCGTGATAGTGAGGTCATTTCGTTTTCTATTGAGTCATTGTCTATGAAATGTCAGTTTTGTTCTGCTTTGTACTTTCCATGTGAGAGAAATTCTGCAAACGATTTACTCTGGGTTGCTTAAATGGGAAAATAAGTATACCTTCGAGCAATGTGCCAGAAGAAATCAAACAGTTGTTTATATGAGATGACACATCAAAAAACTTTAGAAATAATATCCTTCAGTATAATAGTGCTATATCTTTTGTGCCGATATTGCATTGTCACCTGGTCATGGGCCATACGTGTTTAAAATTTTGGGAACTCCTCGCCACAGAATAGCTTCGTTATACTCTGAAGATCCAAACAATGCAATACATTGTGAACATTAGTCTGGGCACAGTATTTTACATTTATCTCAGATCTCGCCGTCAAATTTTGACGGGTTCTCACTAGTTATTATTATTATTATTATTATTATTATTATTATTATTATTATTATTATTATTATTATTATTATTATTATTATTATTTTTTTTATCTTTCAACTGTTAATATTTAAATTGTTGGGAAACTTAAGAAAGCGCGCGTAGATGATTTTTTCCCCCATACGTCACGTACAGTTTTTTATTGTTTTGACTAAATAAATATCTAAAAAAATACTTGCTTATATGTTTCGTTTAGGATGCTTACATCTATTGAAATAAAATTCGCAAATTATATTACATAATGTCAAGTAACAATGAATCAAATTTGAGGGATTTGAAACAATTGGGGATCATGACAGTTAATGGGTTAATAACGGCTCGTAACTTCAACAATGCAAATAAACAATTGAAAATAGTCATAATTTTAATGGGAGGAATGTACTTGATAGATTGACAGCAAATTATCAATATTTGGCTTCAGTTTTTAAAGAATAACCGCAAATCTCCCCGTTCTGTTGTGCTCAATCTGCTCCTTTTTTTGTTAATAGTTTGTAAAGACACACACTTTTTCGACAAGGTATGACGAGGGAAACGCTATCAAAAGTTTCCTCGCAATTTCTCACAGCCCAGGATATTTTTCGGATATTTCTGCGTGCAGCCCAAATGTTTGATAGCCTTTTTTTTTTCACCTTTAGCCCCTCATTGGTGCTAAGCGCAAGTAGCTGCTCTTGTAATACCACATTCGCCACTTCCGTTTCATCAAATGGATTTATAATCCATTTCATTGTCAGAATATCTTCAAATCTTTTGAAGTCATCATGCAGGACATTTAAATGTTGAACGTATATCTGAATATACTTATAAAGACATTCTGCCTGTGACAAATTAGGAAACTGGAAAAATTCGCGCCGACTAATATTTTCCTTCATAAATTCCAATTTTCGAAAACAGCCGAAATTATACCTTTTGTTTTTATTAAATATAGGCTGTCCCCTTGTATTGTGGGAATTCTGTTTTTGATGTTATTACCTTTCGACAATCAGCGTACTTCAGTATGTAAAAGCAATCGTTGGAAGCCTTCGTCATTTCCGTCGCGCAATTGTGCAAACAAATGAGTATTAAACGCATTGATTCTTTTTTTAACTGCTTTAAACACAAATTGAAGTCAATGGTGCAATCTATTACTAAAATTTTTCTTGGTATAATTCTTTTAAGATGGCTTATAAACCCACGATATCGCCCGAACATGGTAGAAGCTCCATCTGCTACCACCGAAATAATGTTTGTGAATGGAATCGATTTTTCCTTAAAAAATCACTCAGGACATTAAATATTTATTCACCTTTAGTGTCTGTCTCCAAAGTTTTCGCGAAGAGCAGCTCTTCATGGATTTCTTCATCCATAACAAATCGTGCCAACGAAACTCAAACCTAGAACCTCCCGGTCATAGGCACTGCAATGCTCCGATGTCGACATCTTGACGAAAATACGCAACCGAACTCCTTCTGAGTCTAATTTGATGATTTGATGTGGATAAAATCATTTTTGGGAGTACTTCATATAATGCCGTAGGACAACTTTAATATTTATGCGGAATTGCGTGTGATTGTATTCTAGTGTAAAATTAAAATATACAGAATGTCCAAGGAGGGGACGACGAAACTTCGAAAATAAGCCCTTAAGACAATTTTAAACATATTTTGTCTAATAAACTCCTCGGATATTCCAAACGACTGAGCTGCAATAAGCATTCAAAAGTAGGTTTGAAAAAATACTTTTTATGTAAAAATTTGCATTTCAGGAACATATAAACACTCCAGAAACATGTCAATAGTTTATTATTTACTTTTTACAAAACTAATGAATAAATTTGTTCGGATAGAAAAAATAACATAGAAATAAAAAAGCCGTCGAATTGTGTAAATCGGGTAAGGTGGCTCTTCGAGCAAACACCCACCACCTGAGTTAAAAGATGGCTCTTCTGAAAGTCACTTATGCATTGTTTTGCATATTACAATGTTGTTGATACTAGAATATTCTCTCTAAAAATCACGAAAGCTACTCATATTTTGAAACAATCTTGTAAATTAAATTTATTTTAATTTATGTCTTTCCGCCATGGTTAATAACATTACAAGAAAAGCAGCAGAGAAAAATAAAAAGATCAGAAAAAATAAAATGCTTGCACATGGTCTTAAAATAAAAAAAGACATTTGCAGGGAAAATGAATCATCTCTTTAATAGTATTCAAACCCCAAATAAATGTTTTCTGCCATAAAGATTTTCAAATTTCTCCACAAATAACAAGACATTGTTTAATAAGTTTGCAAAATTCATTATATTATTGTGTATTGTAATTAAGGAATGAGATATTATGTAAGTTTTGTTCCTTTTTCCATTTCATTTTGAACAATTTGTGAGTATTAGAACATACTCGAACAATTTGAGTTGAGATGAATTTTAGATGAATTTCTAGATTTTTTATTAAAAACGTGTGCACCTGCCATTATACACCCATTAACTCACATTTTCAATGCTTCCTTGTGCACAGGAATATTTCCAACATTTTAAAAACAGCAAAACTTAAGCCACTTTTTAAAAAAGGGAACAAAAAAGAAATTCAAAATTACATTTTCATTTCTCTTTTGTCAGTTTTCTCAAAAATATTAGAGAGGCTTTTCTACACGCGAATGGAAACTTTCATCAGGAAAAACGAAGCGTTTTCAGACTCACAACACAGTTTTAGAAAATCAAAATCTACGGAAACTGCCATTTTTTTCTTTCCTTGAAGATGTTGCTTCATCAATGGACCAAAATGAAGAACCCATTGGGATATTTTTAGATCTTTTGAAAGATTTTGACGTTATTAACCATAACATCATGCTCTCAAAATTACCTTCTTATGGAATTCGTGGTATTGCCCTAGATTGGATAACTTCGTACCTTAAACATCGATCTCAAAGAGGTAGAAATACCGTACTGGCACGAAAGGACATTATTTACTTATCTTTCTAATTCTTTGCCAATGGAACATGGGGTCCCACAAGGTTCGATCTTAAGACCTATCCTCTTTCTGTTGGACGTAAACGATATGCCCTCATCTATTAAAAATGTAAGAACAGTTCTGTTTGCCGATGATACGAATGTTCTTTGCAAAAAAGAAACAATAAATAGTACAATTTCAGAAGTTTCAAATTGGTTTTGTTATAACAAATTAATAGTTAACGGAGGAAAACCTGTCTCAATGCAATTTTGCGTTTCAAATCGGTAATCATACGGTCCATTGAAAATGAACAATATGCAATTAGCTGATGTTAAGGTAACAAAACTTCTAGGTCCCTCAATTCAATCAAACCTCAAATGGAATGTACATATAACAGAATTAAACACTAAATTAAGCTCATTATGTTATGCATTCAGAATTCTTTCAAATTCTGTCAGCCTTCATGCAGCTCGTTGCGTATATTTTTCAAATGTACATTCCCGCCTAAGATATGGTATAATATTCTGGGGAAGCACATCCTTTAGTGCCCAGACATTTAGATTGCAAAATAAAATTATCCGAATAATGAAAAATCTCATCCACGTGATCCCTGCAAGCCTCTTTTCATTGAGCTTGGAATCTTACCATTGCCTTGCCTATTTACTTACGAATGTGTAGTATTTGTCAAAACTGACTTAACGGTGGGAACATATCTTCATTTAATACTGATATTTATAGTTACAACCCACGACGTAGATATCATGTTCATCAAGTGTCAGTATCAACAGCTCACTACAAAAAATCCACATACAATACATGTACGTTACTTTACAACGCATTGCAAGATGAAATTAAACAATTAAAATTGGTACACAAATTTAAGTTAAAAGTAAAATCTTTTCTGCTGCAAAACTGTTTCTATACAATTAGAGACTATACTGATCGTCAAAGTGAAAAATAATGTTTTCTTTAACAAAACCAAGATATAGTATAATGAATTAGTTTACATTTGCATTGTATAATTTTTAAAAAAGACTTAAATGCCTGTAACAAGTAATGTACTTCAGTTTCCGGGTCAATGACCCCCATCTCGATCGGGTTCTTGTCCAGTTTCCCTGATCCATTGAGCAAATGCTGAGATGGCCCCTTGATTTGCTTCTGGACGTAAATGTAGCTTCGCTATGTGCACGTTTTGTTGAGCTTTCCTTTTGCTTGTAGTGGTAGTAGAGCTTAGGGTGAGTTTCTATTTTGTTAGCAATACAGAAAAATCAAATCTCTTCGTTCGTTTACCGCTACAAATAAGTTTTCTATAATTCGGCAACGAAAATATCTAGTTTTTGAAATGTTAATCTCTCGCTCTTTTAAATGTATTATTATTATTATTATTATTATTATTATTATTATTATTATTATTACTATTTTTTATCTTTCAACTATTAATAGTTAAATTGTTAGCATGGCATTCTGAAACTCAAGAAAGCGTGCGCAGATGATTTTCTCCCCCATACGTCACATACAGTTTTTGACTGTTTTTGATAAAATAAATAAATAGATGTAAGATGAGTGAATCATTCTAAAATGAGATGCACTTCTGTTCCATTTTTAACAGAATGAAATAAAAAATAAGATAGGTAATGAAGAAATTATTTTGTTTATTTTTATTTTTTTACAAAAGATAAGGTCTTTAAAACAAATTTATAAAATATTTTTATGTTTATAATTTATCAAAACCACTTTAAAGTGTATGGGCGGTAACCACTTTTAAAAACGGCGGGATTTTGTATTCGATTATGGGGAAATGCATCATATACCATTAACGTCAACAGAAAGACTTACAATGAAAACTGTGAAAAAAAAACAATTGTTTTTGTGTTTTATCCATTTTGAAATTCAATAGTAATTTACATATCGTATATATTTTAAATACTTGCTCTATTGTCTGTAATTTGCTAATAGTTAAAAAGTCAGTTTTGACTTCATTTTATTTAGCCCGGTCCTGTGGCCATTTGCGATTTATCTGCCTTTGCTGTTGGTCATTTGTGGATGGTTTCGGTGAGTATGGGCAGGTTTGTGTTTAATTTTGTGGAGTTACTGAAATTGGGAAGAAAATATGTTTTTCGTGTTCTGTCGCTGTCTTGTTTGAGAAATGCATACAAGTGGTATACATTTTAATCTATTTACAAACACAAGTTTCGTGATACCGACCACGTGTCCAGATTTTAGGCAGCTTTCGTTCAGTAATGGAAAGTAATTGTGAAGTTAGCATGTTCGTTTGTGAAAGTTGTATTCTGTTCCTGATTAAAGTTGGAGGAATCCAGTAAATCTTACAAAAGAACGTTAGATGGGACGGGCTTCCTACGAACATGCCTTGTGGCACTTAATAAACGTATAACGTACCGGTAGCTAGGGCAAGGCTAAATTTCAGTCCTATATTCATTACCTATGGTTTACTTATGGTAACTTGTAAATGAATGAGGGAATGATAATTTTCTGTTTCATGTCAGAAAAACCAACAATTTTTTCTCTAGTGTACGAAAATATTATTCTGGTTCACGACCGGAGTAGGTTCAATATGTAACTACTAATGAGTAATTTTTTTAAGAGGAATCTATAAAGAAAAGCTTTTCCCGGCACTCAGCTTACGAATCCATTATTCTGCTGGGCAAGTTATTTGTGCATTTGTATAAGGCTACAGTAATTTTCTTTTTAATCCCAGGAGGACAAACTTTTATTCTTCTGGTTCATGCCAAGAGTACATTCAATATGCAATACCTAAGTAATTTTTTTTACTAGGAAATATAAGGAAATGTTTAGGATAATATTTCCTGCATAAAGCTTTTTTTTGAGAACGCCTTATTCCTCAGGGCAAGGACTTGCGTAGATTCAGCAGAGTCCAAATCGAGTAAGGCTACAGTAATTTTCTTTTTAATCCCAGGAGGACAAACTTTTATTCTTCTGGTTCATGCCAAGAGTACATTCAATATGCAATACCTTAGTAATTTTTTACTAGGATATATAAGGAAATGTTTTGGGTAATTTTTCCTGGTAAAGCTTTTTATGAGAACGCCTTATTCCACTGGGCAAGGACATGCGTAGATTCAGCAGAGTCCAAATCGAGTAAGGCTACAGTAATTTTCTTTTTAATCCCAGGAGGACAAACTTTTATTCTTCTGGTTCATGCCAAGAGTACATTCAATATGCAATACCTTAGTAATTTTTTACTAGGATATATAAGGAAATGTTTTGGGTAATTTTTCCTGGTAAAGCTTTTTATGAGAACGCCTTATTCCACTGGGCAAAGACTTGCGTAGATTCAGCAGAGTCCAAATCGAGTAAGGCTACAGTAATTTTCTTTTTAATCCCAGGAGGACAAACTTTTATTCTTCTGGTTCATGCCAAGAGTACATTCAATATGCAATACCTAAGTAATTTTTTTTACTAGGAAATATAAGGAAATGTTTAGGATAATATTTCCTGCATAAAGCTTTTTTTTGAGAACGCCTTATTCCTCAGGGCAAGGACTTGCGTAGATTCAGCAGAGTCCAAATCGAGTAAGGCTACTGTAATTTTCTTTTTAATCCCAGGAGGACAAACTTTTATTCTTCTTTTTCATACCAAGAGTACATTCAATATGCAATACCTTAGTAATTTTTTTCTAGGATATATAAGGAAATGTTTTGGGTAATTTTTCCTGGTAAAGCTTTTTATGAGAACGCCTTATTCCACTGGGCTAAGACTTGCGTAGATTCAGCAGAGTCCAAATCGAGTAAGGCTACAGTAATTTTCTTTTTAATCCCAGGAGCACAAACTTTTATTCTTCTGTTTCATACCAAGAGTACATTCAATATGCAATACTTTAGTAATTTTTTACTAGGATATATAAGGAAATGTTTTGGGTAATTTTTCCTGGTAAAGCTTTTTATGAGAACGCCTTATTCCACTGGGCAAGGACATGCGTAGATTCAGCAGAGTCCAAATCGAGTAAGGCTACAGTAATTTTCTTTTTAATCCCAGGAGGACAAACTTTTATTCTTCTGGTTCATGCCAAGAGTACATTCAATATGCAATACCTTAGTAATTTTTTACTAGGATATATAAGGAAATGTTTTGGGAAATTTTTCCTGGTAAAGCTTTTTATGAGAACGCCTTATTCCACTGGGCAAAGACTTGCGTAGATTCAGCAGAGTCCAAATCGAGTGAGGCTACAGTAATTTTCTTATTAATCCCAGGAGGACAAACTTTTATTCTTCTGTTTCATACCAAGAGAACATTCAATATGCAATAACTAAGTAATTTTTTTACTAGGAAATATAAAGAAATGTTTGGATAGTTTTACCTGCATTAAACTTTTAATGGAAACGCCTTATTCTGCTGGGCAAGGTACATTTGTAGATGAAATGAGACCCCTAATCAAATGAGGCTACAGTAATTTTCTTTTAAATCCCAGGAGAACAAACTTTTATGCTTCTGGTTCATGCCAAGAGTACATTCAATATGCAATACCTAAGTAATTTTTTTACTAGGAAATATAAGGAAATATTTGGGTAATTTTTCCTGCATAAAGTTTTTTTCAGAACGCCTTATTCGTCAGGGTAAGGACTTGCGTAGATTCATGAGACTCCAAATCGAGTGAAGCTACAGTAATTTTCTTTTTAATCCCAAGAGAACAAACTTTTATGCTTCTGGTTCATGCCAAGAGTACATTCAATATGCAATACCTTAGTAATTTTTTACTAGGATATATAAGGAAATGTTTTGGGTAATTTTTCCTGGTAAAGCTTTTTATGAGTACGCATTATTCCACTGGGCAAAGACTTGCGTAGATTCAGCAGAGTCCAAATCGAGTAAGGCTACAGTAATTTTCTTTTTAATCCCAGGAGGACAAACTTTTATTCTTCTGTTTCATACCAAGAGTACATTCAATATGCAATACCTTAGTAATTTTTTACTAGGATATATAAGGAAATGTTTTGGGTAATTTTTCCTGGTAAAGCTTTTTATGAGAACGCCTTATTCCACTGGGCAAAGACTTGCGTAGATTCAGCAGAGTCCAAATCGAGTAAGGCTACAGTAATTTTCTTTTTAATCCCAGGAGGACAAACTTTTATTCTTCTGTTTCATACCAAGAGTACATTCAATATGCAATACCTTAGTAATTTTTTACTAGGATATATAAGGAAATGTTTTGGGTAATTTTTCCTGGTAAAGCTTTTTATGAGAACGCCTTATTCCACTGGGCAAAGACTTGCGTAGATTCAGCAGAGTCCAAATCGAGTAAGGCTACAGTAATTTTCTTTTTAATCCCAGGAGGACAAACTTTTATTCTTCTGTTTCATACCAAGAGTACATTCAATATGCAATACCTTAGTAATTTTTTACTAGGATATATAAGGAAATGTTTTGGGTAATTTTTCCTGGTAAAGCTTTTTATGAGAACGCCTTATTCCACTGGGCAAGGACTTGCGTAGATTCAGCAGAGTCCAAATCGAGTAAGGCTACAGTAATTTTCTTTTTAATCCCAGGAGGACAAACTTTTATTCTTCTGGTTCATGCCAAGAGTACATTCAATATGCAATACCTTAGTAATTTTTTACTAGGATATATAAGGAAATGTTTTGGGTAATTTTTCCTGGTAAAGCTTTTTATGAGAACGCCTTATTCCACTGGGCAAAGACTTGCGTAGATTCAGCAGAGTCCAAATCGAGTAAGGCTACAGTAATTTTCTTTTTAATCCCAGGAGGACAAACTTTTATTCTTCTGTTTCATGCCAAGAGTACATTCAATATGCAATACCTTAGTAATTTTTTACTAGGATATATAAGGAAATGTTTTGGGTAATTTTTCCTGGTAAAGCTTTTTATGAGAACGCCTTATTCCACTGGGCAAAGACTTGCGTAGATTCAGCAGAGTCCAAATCGAGTAAGGCTACAGTAATTTTCTTTTTAATCCCAGGAGGACAAACTTTTATTCTTCTGTTTCATACCAAGAGTACATTCAATATGCAATACCTTAGTAATTTTTTACTAGGATATATAAGGAAATGTTTTGGGTAATTTTTCCTGGTAAAGCTTTTTATGAGAACGCCTTATTCCACTGGGCAAGGACATGCGTAGATTCAGCAGAGTCCAAATCGAGTAAGGCTACAGTAATTTTCTTTTTAATCCCAGGAGGACAAACTTTTATTCTTCTGGTTCATGCCAAGAGTACATTCAATATGCAATACCTTAGTAATTTTTTACTAGGATATATAAGGAAATGTTTTGGGTAATTTTTCCTGGTAAAGCTTTTTATGAGAACGCCTTATTCCACTGGGCAAAGACTTGCGTAGATTCAGCAGAGTCCAAATCGAGTGAGGCTACAGTAATTTTCTTATTAATCCCAGGAGGACAAACTTTTATTCTTCTGTTTCATACCAAGAGAACATTCAATATGCAATAACTAAGTAATTTTTTTACTAGGAAATATAAAGAAATGTTTTGGATAGTTTTACCTGCATTAAACTTTTAATGGAAACGCCTTATTCTGCTGGGCAAGGTACATTTGTAGATGAAATGAGACCCCTAATCAAATGAGGCTACAGTAATTTTCTTTTAAATCCCAGGAGAACAAACTTTTATGCTTCTGGTTCATGCCAAGAGTACATTCAATATGCAATACCTAAGTAATTTTTTTACTAGGAAATATAAGGAAATGTTTAGGATAATATTTCCTGCATAAAGCTTTTTTTGAGAACGCCTTATTCCTCAGGGCAAGGACTTGTGTAAATTCAGCAGAGTCCAAATCGAGTGAGGCTTCAGTAATTTTCTTTTTAATCCCAGGAGAACAAACTTTAATGCTTCTGGTTCATGCGAAGAGCACATTCTGGTTATGCAACAACTAAGAATTACATTGAATATGCAACACCACAGTAATTTTTTTTAATAGGAATAGTAAAGAAAAGTTTTGTATATTTTTTCTTGTATTAAGCTTTTTATTGGAATGCCTTATTCTGCGGGCAAGGTCGTTGTGCAGATTCACGAGTCTCCTAAGCAAATGAGGCTACAGGAATTTTGTTATATCATGGTTAGTGTACACAAAACGAACTCCTGATTGTTCTGAATTTTGTTTCACACCCAAATAAGATTTGGAATAGTTGTGAGCAATATTTCCTTTTTGGAACTTTAGTGAGATGAAAATATGTTCCATAGCTTGTGCAGAGTGAGACTCCTAATCCTTTATTCAGCAATATGTAAAGAGTGTAGGCATAAGTAAACTTGTATGGATAGTACCTGGCACTTAGTATATTTCAGTCAAATTACTGCTCAGTCAGATTTTTTAACAAACGTGAATAACGGAAGTTGATGTTTAATCGGACTTGGTGCTGTGTTCTTTGGATGTCCTAAATGTTATATTTATGTGCGGTTTTTCATGTATTAAGTTGGTTTAATAAAGCTGTTCTCGGATATGAAGTACATGAATATAATTTAAATGAAGCTTATGAACTGTTCAAGGAGTAATAGTTTTTAGCTCTTCAAGCTAGGGTGAAATAAAATGCTGAAATTCTATTGATGTAGTCTTCATGATTTGTGCCTTGTGGTTTTAAATGTAAGGAAACACTTTTATGAAATCTATTAAGGAATTCTATTTGTTTCTTTATAATTAGAATGAAAAATGTAATTAAATATGGCAAAACGTCTGTCTCTGAACATTAGCGACTAAATTCTAGCAACGAATATTGATAATTCTGCAGTGTGGCTGTTTCGGCACCTTGAATTTGGAACCCACATTTTGGTTTTGGGAGATTCTTAAAGCCCAATTCGCAAGAGTATAAAATTTTATCATTTTCTTTGTACAACTGCAATACTGAAGTTTCTGTTCTTGAAAATCAGATCTTTAAATAATGTCAAACTTTCTCTCTCCCCCTCTCTTCCCTTCTCCCTCCCCCCTCTCCCCCTCTCTGTCCCCTCTCTCTCTCTCCCTCCTCTCTTCCTCTCCCCTCCCCCATCTCCCCTTCCCCCTCACCCCCTCTCCACTCTCCCTCCCTCCCTGTCTCCCTCTCTCTTTCCCTGATTTTTATTAAAACCCCTAAATTTTTGAAAATTTAAATGTTCAAGATTCTTCTAAAACTTCTGGAAAGTTATGCTGACTCAAGCAGTTGATGGAGATTATGCTTACTGCTAAAGTGAAGTGTCAAGAGTTTGAATTCCAGCATTGTTAAATGTTTTTGTGTAGAAAACATGTTGGCAGGTTGAAGTGGTATTATAATATTACATAAAAATGCCGTAATGTGAAGGTCATCCTGCTGAAGTACCTAGCTTTTGTTCTGGTAACTGTTACGAGAAACATTCTTTGGTAATTAGTAGATATCGGATGTTTAGGAAAATGCCTATTTTTTTTTCTAAAGAACTTATTTAAAGACTGACAATATATGTCCTTGAATCATGACAAATGACATATGGTGAAGTTTTATAATTCTTATTTTAGCCTAAATGCCTATTTTTTGCATAAATACCTTTTTTAGGACTTCTTTTGCCTTTTATTTATTATATTTTTATGTAATGCTAAAATATCGGAAAATCGGCGATGGTCCAACGTGACCATTCATTACGAAATCTTCAATTCACGTCTTGAAATTTAAAATTACGAGAGAATCTCTGAAAGTATACCAACTGATTTTTCTCCATTTCCCTATTTCATAAATACTAGTCGTGATCTGAGAACATGGACGATTGACGATACACCGAGGGAACAGAAATTTTAAGTGGAAATATAAATTCCCAGAAGGTTTCAGTGTTGCTAGGTGTTGGACTGCTAAAATATATGCCAGTCACATTGTGCAGATATCCTTCTCCGCATTCAAACTGATTTTTTTCTCCCAGTCGTTGCAAATTTGAAATTGTGATCCTTGAAAAGTTGCCGGTAATATGTAAATATTACTGGTAACTTGACATATGACGGTGCCTTTTTTTTTCTCCTTATTCTTGACTTTGTGCCTTTTTAGGCGCCTAAAAGACTATTTTTTAGTGCCTAGACATCCGATGTCTAGTAATTAGGTAGTCGGAATTCATGTTAATTTAGAAATAGGATGGGATTTACTGTTGTTGAAGTAAATAAATAAAGTAATGTGATGGTAATCCCAAATTATTTTTTTCAGTTTTGAAAGTGAATTGTTCTAATAATGTATAATTTTGTTTCAGAAATAACTTGCCAACATGGTCAACGGCAGGGTACCTTCTGTTTTTAGTAAAACCTACGTTACTCCACGTAGGCCTTATGAAAAGGCTCGTTTGGATCAGGAATTGAAGGTCATTGGTGAATATGGCCTTAGAAACAAGCGTGAAGTATGGCGTG
The DNA here is from genome assembly GCA_011170035.1 of Teleogryllus occipitalis. Classification (NCBI taxonomy): domain Eukaryota; kingdom Metazoa; phylum Arthropoda; class Insecta; order Orthoptera; family Gryllidae; genus Teleogryllus; species Teleogryllus occipitalis. Next base: position 404,627 of record BLKR01000005.1, on the reverse strand, counting down.
TGAAGTACACATTGGCCAAAATCCGAAAGGCTGCACGAGAACTGCTAACCCTGGAGGACAAGGATCCCAAACGTCTCTTTGAAGGTAATTAGATGTATATTGAGAAATTGTTCGAATACATGAAACCTTAGAAGTGGAAATTTCTTCAACCCTCGGGATTGATCCCCTGACTGCTGGGAACCCCTAGTCTAAGACAAATCAGTTTTGTAAGAATTAAATTTGTTAACAGAATGGTCACTGACTGGGAATAGAACCTAAAAAATGAGGTCAATTCCCACTCAGGATGACAATTTGAATAAATTTATTTATTGAGATAAATTTGTTATCCAGAAATAATGTCGCATCATGGAAGCCTTTGCTGTGCAGGACATATTTCCTACATAAGTGCCTGTAAAGTGAGTGTGGTGACAAATACGAGGGTAGTTTGTAAAGTTCAATTTCAATTTTTCTCTGCCACACCACTAGCATTGCAGTTCCACTCATGCACAGTAGTTACTCTGGGTCAAGCAGAATGAAATGACACCATTTTCAGCTTCCTGTGTTGTCTCGTTCATAGTGATTGTTTATAATGGCATTGTTGATCAATAATCCTGCAGCTTGTGAAATTAAGATCTGTGATTCATTTTATGAATGCAGAGAACATGAAACCTATAGTCATTCATTGACAAATCTGTGAGGTTTATGGAGAAAATGTAATGAGTGATTCGGTGGTAAGAAGATGGATCTGACACTTTTAAGGAAGTGTAAACGAGGGCATGATGAAAAACAAAATGGATGTACATGTGTGGATTCTGATGAACTGGTTCGTGCAGTCGAAGAAATAAGAAAAGCCATAGGTTTATGATTTATGCTTTTACTCTTGAATTTCCACAACTTTCTCGAACAGTAATTTACGAGATTGTTGGTGAAAAACTGGGTTTTCATAAACTTTGCGCACATTGTGAGCCTGAACTTCTTATTGTGCCACAAAAAAAAGCAACAGATGGGCTGTGCACTTGACATTTTGACACGTTATAATGATAGTAAGAAATTTAGTCCTGGGGAATGAAACTTGGGTTGCTTATGACATTCCTGAAACGAAACTGCAATTCATGGAATGGAGGCACTCTTTGTTCCCAATGAAGGATAATCTCAAGCAATTCTTGACACCCTGAAAAGTCATGTGCATAGTGTTTTGGAACAGACAAGGCATTTTACTGACAGGTTTTACCATGAGGTGAAACAATCAATAAAGTGTTTATTGTGAGACGCTTAAGAACAGCACCGCGCAATACAGAACAAGCACGGAGGAATGCTCTCAAAAGGTGGTTTTCATTCACAACAACACCCGACCACACTGAAAGTGATAAAATAAACTCCTTGAAAGCTTTGGGTGGGATGTTTTTGGTCATCCTCCATTCAGTCCTGACCTTGCTCTAGCGATTTCTATCTTTCTGCATCTGAAGTCTTTCCTTGGTGGTAGGTGCTTCAACAAAGATGAAGAGGTAAAAGAACATATTATGACATGGTTGACAACACAGGCGGCAACATTCTATGATGGAATACATAGACTTACATCATGCTATGAAAAATGCCAGGAAAATTCCGGGAGCTATATCAGAAAGTAGTGCCAAGTGTTCATGATGTTTGTGAAATAAATTGCTTTCTTGATCTATGGTCTTAATTTTTTATTACCAAATGGTACTTACTTTCTGAACTACCTTTGTATAATCCATTTTTGAGCTGGTTTTCGCCAGTCTTACCGACTAAAAAAAATTAAAATATGAACATCTTTTTCATTTGACATGAAGCGGGGTGGGATGCGAGTCACATCTTAGTAGGAAAAGTAGTTTTATTAGTAGGATTATTTGGTAGCAGACCTGGACTAAACTGCACTTTCTTTGGACGGGTGACATTCAATCATTTAAGGTAGTTAGAGCGAGATACGTGTCAGGTTTGACATGCATGTTTTATTGTACTAATAGGGAGAAAGTTCTATGTTCTGGTGGAGTTTGAAGTGATTTATCAGTCTAGTTTTTGAGTAATGAGATCGTAAATTTTATCATTTTAACACTTGGCTCTTATGGTCACCTGATAGAGCTGATCTGAAATTTTATAATTGTGAGAAAACTAACTGTTGAAGGTTTTTAAAAACCCTTCCTTATATAGCCAGTATCTCAAAGAATCAATATACATAATTTGAAGGACGTTACCGTATCAAATATTCAGCAAAGCTACCAGATATTCAGCAAAGCTAAAATATATTGGATGTAATGAATTGAGATTTGAACGAAAAACTCAATTCAATTAATATTCCAAAAGAATCACGTACTGCTCTCTATGTGCAAATGGGTGATCTTGAGAGTTTGTAGAACGTTTTTATACATTCAGTTCAGCATCAAATGTGTTAAAATGATAACATAAGTTTTTGTGTTAATATCAACCATTCAAGGAATACCAGGTAAATGCAGAGCTGGATTTCTCTACTTGCAACAGAAGTTGGCTTCCATTCCCGTGCCCAGATTTTAAAAAAATTACTTTTCTTTAAAACTTCATAAGATGTTTTTATCTGAAAACTAATCATTAATCACATAGATTACTGAATTACAAAGTGAGAATTTAAAAATAAATTGAATCGAACAATCAGAAACTAAATGTATATGAGAAATTGAAGGTGTTATTTCTACTGCAAGCAATTTACAAATTTACATGTGTATTTGCATAAGGATTTATTCCATCTGATGGTTTTTGTTTTAGTTAATCAAAGACTTCTCCAATACAGTTCTGTGCTTGGCCCACGATTTTAATCCAGCCATGGGCAAATGTAATTGAAATTGATGAATTATAAATTGAATCTTTGGTGGTATTAGTACAGTTGATGCTGGTTGTAGTGAACTTGGATATAGTGAACTGTCCATTATAGAGAACTCAAGTTCTTGGTCCCAATTCACTTAGTAACAAATAGCATAAGATGATTTGGTTATAGTGAATCTCAACCTTGGCTATATACTGTGGTTTTACAGAGCTGCCTTTGAAGGAAATCAGCTGTTATGGGGTTATCCAATCGGAAGACTGAACCATCATTTTAACATCACCGGTGACAGAAGGTCCCGATTGGATGGTACCATAACAGCTGATCAAATGTCAATCTCAGCTCTGAAAAAAACGCAGTATAGTGGTTGTAGGAAATACGTCTTGGAAATCAATTTCCTTCTGTAAAATAATATATAGCCTCAGTGCCATAAATTTCAACACTAGACAGATTGAAAAAAATCAATGGCCAAAGGCCATAACAGAAGGTAAGTCTCCCCTGAGGTGAAGGTAGCAGATCCGGAATGGGCACCTTACTGATGACTTTATGCCTGTTTCACTGCGGAAACTAAAGCCATGTACTGCGTAATGGCTTTTTTTGGTTTTAATCTGGGTGCTACTTGATATTATGCGGGATGAAGCGTGTCAAGTTCTATGTAGGTGACAGGAAGCACGTGTCTGCTACAGACTGACAATAATCCAACGTACCGTGCGGGAAAGTGATGTTATCCGGTTGCACCAACCCAATACCGAAGCATCTCGTACGTTATTATGCGAGTAAAAGGGCGTTGGGAGATTGGGACAGTGTTCAACAGTGCAAGAGGCAATGAAGGTTGTAAAGACTGCATTACGATACTTAGGACTCAGTGGACAACGCAGAATTAATTACGGAGAGAGCATGAACTTTCAAAGGATCTAGAGAAATTACTAATGAAAAACTAGGAAGCAAAGAATTAAAAATAATTGAAAGGACAAATAAAAATATTGTAATTTTTAGTTTGTGCTGTTAATGTATTTTGCTGGATCTCTACATTAATAAAATCTATCATTAGGGAGAAATTCTATTCATTTTTGACATCAGATATAGTGAACCAAATATGTTGGTCTCTGAAAGTTTACTATAACCGGAGTTGACTGTATTTTAATAGAAACCCCTTTTCTCTATAGCACTGTATATTTTGTCTAACCAATTCCAGTTTTGTGTTCCTTGAGCAGTTGGCATGGGTCTCTTGTGCAAAACGTTTAAACCTCCTTTCATGCATCAAGACAAATGAGTACGAAAGATGTCACTTCAAAATTTCTTTTGAAGAATTAATCTCCAACAAAGTTATAAATTTATTATAAAGGTCTAAATAATACAGCTCTAAGAATTACATGATGCAGTAATATGATTTTACCAGCTTTGGTTCGGTATGTACATAAAGGGACCCATACACGCTCAATATTATTGCGCAATGTGGGTTGCACAATATTTTGATGGAGGCCCATACACGCTCAATATTATTGAGCAATATTTTGATTTGTGCAATAAATTGTATCGTATGTAGGCAATATTGATGGTTGTGCAATATATTGCGCAATCATGAGCATAGACGTACAACCTTCAAGGCAATATATTGTGCAAGCAATATATTTTTCGCGGTATTTTTCTAACAGAAGTTCATACTGCTCCCCCTTTTTCGCACGATTAGTATAATCTTTACTCATTACATCCCACAGAGCCGGAAGGCCACGATAAACTTCAATAAATTCGAGAATGAATTGTCTATCTGCTTCCTTGGCAGCCGTGACGACGCGTACTCAACCACTGACTGATGGGATATTGCACAATATTGCCCACACACGGCACAACCTTTTCCCGTTTGCACAATATATTTTCAAGGATTTGAATTTAACACAATATATTGCACAACCTTTCAATTCCGACTACACACGATCAACTATATTGCACTAACCTAAATATTGCGCAATAATATTGAGCGTTTATGGGGCGCATAACACAATAATTTAGATCTAAATCAATTTCATAAGTGTTATAAAACTATATTGACCATTGCAACCAGCAATTAACTTCCTAAGTATAGAACCACTACTAGAAATAATATCACCACTAAAATATACCACTACTAGAAATAATATTGTTCTTTGCAATTGCAAAAATAGTTCTAAAATTTCAAACAATCAAAAGCTATTTAAACAAAATTTGATCTTGCAGTTCGATTACCTACGCAAATATAAAGGGCAGTAGTAGTCGAGGATTTGTGTTGATAAGGATTTCTGTTAACTTACAATATAAAGCTATGTTCAATAAGAGAACCAATGTATTGATCTTTTTGTTAAGCAATTGAATAATCTGTTTATTCTACCTTTGGCTGGGGTAATGAAAATAATAAAAATTAGAGAGAAACAAACATCGAAAAATATTTGGAAACTGGAAGTTGGTGTTGGATGTAATTTGGAGGAGTTTACTATCTTCTCTCAAATTCTACTTCGGGAACAAATCTGCAAATTCGCTCAGACGTAGTGATATTTATAGTGTGTCGGCCAGGCAAGACGTAGTGATATTTACAGTGTGTCGGCCAGGCAGCGAACAGTATTCGAAGTGATTCAAAATAACAAACTTTGACGAAGTGTGAGCTCTGAGCAGGCATGCCAATCTCAAGGACATTATGGTTGCCCAATTAGCCAAAACCTTTTTGCCCTATCCAGACAAGGAAATTTTACCAAATTTTGACAATCAGTGTGCAAAAATATATAATGTCTCTTAACGTTAATTATAATTTTCCCCTTGCTAATTATGTAATAGTGCTTTTTTATATTCAATCTTATTCCTCCATTTTTCATTCTTTGGTCATGCAATTTGTTAGTACTAGTTAAGAAACTAGTCAATGATGGTCTTTATGTGGTATTGAAATATTATTTTCATCGATGACACAAAATTCATTTGTGTAGTTGAATAAAAATTCATCATAATAGTCCCGATTTTGTTTATGTAGGTCGTGCAATACCCACTTGTCAGGCAAATAAAGATTTTTGAATGTAATATGGACTGTATCTACAAGAGAATATTTCGCTCTTACCACCTCAAGACAGAAAAAGGGGGAAATGAATTAGATAGTGCAGCATTCAACTAGTGTGCTTGCAATTCATTTTAACCTATTAAATTTTTGTTAATTGATCAACATTCTCAGCTGTATACATGTCATCCTTCTACTTGTTTTATATAAATTTGTATGGACGATTATGCCCTTGGCAGCTGGATGCCAAGTGCAGATTTGAGTGGAGGGACCTGATCAATCGTGTGCTTACTATCACAGTGATGGACACAGCCTCTTTCCCTTCATCTGTATTAGTATTCCACTGATGTTAAGGGTGCAGTTAATAATGTTCTTTAAAAGGCGTTGCAGTGGAAAATTTCTAAAGTTCTTAGCGAAGACCTATCTACTTAAGAACCCTGTGACTTTAGTTTTAATTTTTGAACTTCTTATATGTGAATATATTGTAGTATTCTAAAATTTATTTTGTTGTGGTGCTTGAGTAACATGCAAATACTATGCTCTTCATATTTTTTGTTGGCTGTTCTACTTGCACCGTACTTTGTTTCTGGAACGAGGTCACTATGCCAAACATTGTAATTTTCATTTTTAGGAAATGCATTGCTGCGGCGTCTAGTACGAATTGGTGTGTTGGATGAAAGCCGAATGAAGCTTGATTATGTGTTGGGTCTTAAAATTGAAGATTTCTTGGAGCGTCGTTTGCAGACTCAAGTGTTCAAGTTGGGTCTTGCCAAATCTATCCATCATGCTCGTGTCTTAATTCGCCAAAGGCATATCAGGTTTGTGTGATAATTTTGCTTATTTCAATTATGGCTACAATACTATTCCATGAAATCTTAAATTTTGTATTTATTATTTATGAATTGCTAGAAGCTTGCTGTGGCTTACTTTGTTCCTTTAAGCCCTTCATACAATTAACTACACAAAGCTTCAATAATGACCGTGTATACAGATGCTGCAACAGTGGACAAAGGTTTTTTTATTTTTTACATTAGCTGCTAATTCTGTGCAAAGAAAAAAAAACAGACTTAAATAGTGAACAAAGAATGGATACGACTCTATTATTTACTAAATGGTTTTGGTTTTCTTTTGCCTTCAACAAATGATTTGGCTTGAGATAAACACTAAAAATTCAAATTTGGTCCCTGACAAATGCCCAAGGTTTTAAAATCTTTAATTTGTAAACAAAGGGAGGTTATGTGATAATTTAAAGTGATGTTATATTCTGTCATTTTCTGCTCTGGTGGTAACTGACAATAGTTGATTTTGCCAGGTTGCTGCCCGGTTAAAATTTCTAACAGGCCACTTGAGATGAGGCTCATAGCCAATTCTCAATGTCTGCTAAGTCGTGATGTATGTTAAATGGAATTGTGAAATGAAATTCATGCAGACCACTTGAGAATCTTAAGGGTTCTTAACGTCTGTTGCTAACAAGTTATTTACTGGACTGTTCAAGGTAGTGAAACACGTTTAGTTGGTATTGAAGGTCTTAATCTTTTTGGTGATTTTATGTTAATTGTAGATAGTATTTCCTTAATCTGTCTCTATAACTGCAAATTCAAAAGGAATTTCAAATTGGGCTCCATATGATGTTATATTCTGACACCTCTTGGCTGAACATTTATGAGGATTATGCTTCTTGCATTGACTGATGGCCCAATAAATTAAACAGTTACTTTTTATCCTTAATCCATCAATGTTCGGAATCTTTTTGCTAATAAAATTTATTTTGGATAAGCCTGTTCAAACACAAATTGGTCTTTTGTTTTTGTCTCACAAAGTATGTAAATGGTGGTACCCAAATGCACCGTTGTGCACATGGAACATATTTTCTCCCCCAATGTTATTCACACAAAGCAATGTTACGTATTGTGCTCCATTTTTTTGTGATTCTCAAATAGTATCCAAAATACTCAAAATGATGTAAAATAATAAGGTACATTACAACCGTATTTCAGGGAAAATTATGCCTTATAATCTGCAAAATCCCTACTTAATTTCATTGGCATTTACAAGTAGTGTAATAACATCTTTGATTTGAAAAGACTTGTTTCTTATATTTTTAAACATTTTCATTAGCATAATTTTTTGCATTCATGCCAAATTCATGTAAATTTTATCCCATTAAAGTGGCATTATTTGTGGTTGCCGAGTAGTTTTGTTAGAGATAAGCAACACAGTGTCGGGCACGTTAAACTGTGTGTGATTATTCAGTGTTGAAACCACAATATGTAGTTGGCAGAGGTCATATTTACTTTTTACAATTAATCTTTTATTTTTAGTCAGGAACATTATATTGAATGCGGTGATAACTATAAATTGGACTTAAATATCAAATTGGGTTCCATATGATGTTACCTATATCTGACACCTCTTGTCTGAGCACTATGAGGATATATACATTGTGACTGATGACCCTACCACTCAATGATTTGAATGATTTTTTCCCTCTCTTTCATATCACTGAAATTTTAAAAAAATCAAGTTGAGTAGCTTCAATTAAATTCTGAGAATGAGTTAAATTGTAGAAAATTTCATTGAAGCTGGATTTCTTGAAAATTGTAGGCACCAGTGCCCTTTAAAAATTTTCTTTGAGAATGTGTGTATCAGCTGCATTAATTCTAATTAAACCTTTCTCCCACACAGGGTTCGTAAACAAGTTGTGAACATCCCTAGTTTCATTGTGCGGTTGGATTCACAAAAACACATAGACTTCTCTCTGAAATCACCATTTGGTGGTGGCCGCCCTGGTCGTGTGAAGAGGAGGAACATGCGCAAAGCAACATCTGGTGGTGGTGCTGCAGATGAGGAAGAAGATTAAATAATAATGTAATTGCTTTGGCAATAAATTGGTTTCTGAAGTTTCCTTCAATGTTTCATCAATCCTTAATTAGCTCTGAGACCTCACCACTGAAGACTTGCTAGTAAAGTGTAATTTCTTTCCCTTAATAGGATATAATCGGTTAGTTGTATCATAAATTAGTCATCTGTAATGGGGTTTGGGTTTTTCATGAATACGTTTGTTTCTCATACTTTCAGCTCAAACTTCCTCTCATTTAAGATAGCTGCTTCATTTGGATAGCTGTCGTCATATCCTTGATCTATTCTTCACACAGGATTCCTGCACTAATACCGAATTCATTTTTCTCCTTGCTCTGTTGATTCTGATCTCATGCTAATCCACCCCTCAATTTATCAATAAGCAATAAGATGGAATATAGCAAGTTTTCATGATGTTAGAAAGTCAATTCCCAAAATAGTTGAATATAATAGATTCTCCACCAACCCAACAACTTAATATTTGTGATTCTGATGCAAACTTTCAGCATTATTTGCTTAGTAACAGGACTTGACCTCTTTTGAGACTCAATTTGGTAGGATTGAGTCATTAGCAAGGTCCCAATATTCTTGCTCTGGACACTTTTGACAAATTTTCTTACTGCTCTTTCTCTTGAACCATGGCTCATCTTAATTATTAATTCCATGATACGAATTGATTGGGACTATTACTTGACTTGCACACTTTCGTATTGGGGTCGCCCTTGAATTCCTCCCATTTAAGCTCCGCTAGTGTCTTGACGACTTGGTTCACTATTGGCCAATCCTTCTGTCATTGCTGCTGCCCAATCTGCATAATTGTGTTCTTCCCTTGGTCTCCTGCTTCTTGCTGCCTGATTCCAATATTTTTAAAAACTGGAGTTAGTAATTCTGTATGTACTATTACAGGAAATGGTGCGTCTGGCAAAGTTCTCATGTTATCTTGCAACATCTTATAAATGACTTGGTTTGCTTTTATCTGAAATACTTAACTGCTGAATACAGCTTGCATGAATGAAAATGGATTGCTCTTTTAAAATTTTGTTTAATCTGCTCATTTGTTCTGGCAAGCATAATTTATCAACAATCGTTTCAGTCTATGTGGTTAAAATTTGCAATACATGATAAACAATTCCTTCCTCTTATTGCCCTTTGCTAGTCCAGAAATTGGCGTTGACGTGTGCCTCATCTAACTCCATTCTTATTCTGGATAGTCCTCTAATTGTGACACATCTGACTAATTTCCTATCTCCTCATTACTACCCTGATCACTACACTTCCTACCCTTTTATTCTGAACTTCAGAGGCTTTGCCCTCCATTATTTTGATACTTAACAATAATCTTACCACACTTGAAATACCCTTTGAAATATCAAAATACACACAACCCTTCAAATACCCTTCCTAATATTTGCACTGTGATACCAATTCTATACACGATTCTCCAAGAATTTACACTGATAAGGGTAGGAAATTTTCTTTAAATTAATTGACATATTCACAATCCAACCTAGACCTGCTAGGGTGCCTATTATGAAATAGTTCCAACTCATTAATTCACTTTTGGATTGAACCCAAAATACACAATAACTTTTAAAGAAATAAAGAGACTCATTTCTTTGAAGGGGAAAAATCCTAGTAGGTGATGCATCAGAGAATTAGTACAGTTTTCTTCATATTTTAACACCAAGTGGAATAACTAATGCTACAGAATCACAGACTTTCTTGTATTAATTTTCATTTTCTCAATTTTTTTTAAAATTTGTTGCGTCTCCAAGCCCCGTTAAGTGGTGTTGAGCGCTTTAGCACTGGGGAGTAATCCTCCTTTAAAGTGCTTTTTTACTTTTAATCTTTTGTCAAGTCTCGTCTCGTCACGTCGCAGTCAGTCATTGCCTTTTATCCCTTCGGCCAGGGGCTCGACGACGTTAGGTCCCGGGGTTCCTGACCGGTCACCCAACCACGAACCCGCGAGTCTCGAATGTGCTTAACCTTCGCGACTTCACGGAGCGTAGTAAACGCATTCGGCTAGCGCCGCCGCCTTTTCAATTAACTGATATTAATTTACGAATATCAAAGGAGAGTAAACTCATCCTAAATTTTAATTGAAAAATTTGGAGCAGTTTTTAAGAAAATGGTGTGTAAGCGTTATTATAATTTCGAAATTTGAAGCTGTTACGAGTGTGTGTTTTGAGTTTTCGAAAAACTTTAATAGAAGTCATTTGAAGCACTTTCAATTACAAATGCAATAGTGTTTACAAATCGCTGGAAATGCCCATCTTAGGTGTGAAAGATATTTAAAAAACATTTGTGTAAATTTGGAATAAAGAAAAGGATTCCCTAAAATTAACTTTGTTATAGGCGAATCAAATATGAACGAGACTTTCTAAACTGCGTGCGTAATTTCGAATGGTGCGGACGGCCATCTATAGAGGGCAGTGGTGATGTGGAGAGCAGGCGGCAACCTGTTCAGACTTGTTCGGCAGTAGCCGTGACCATGTCAGAACAACTGGTGCATCATTCTACTGCGCAACGCATTATAATTAAATTTCTTACTCATAAAGGCATAAAACCAACGGAAATTTTGGAAAGATTGACTGCACAGTTTGGGGTTAAAACTGTCAAGGGTTCGCGTGGCATAAGAAGTTCAAGGAGGACGTGAACGTGTTGAAAACGAATATGATCGCCGACCTCGAACCAGCATTACGGAGGAGAACATTCGCTTGATTCGTGCACTTGTTGAAAAGGATCGACGTCGGACAGTTCCAGACATTGCATTAGAGGTTGGAATAAGTTATGGGAGCTGTCAAGAAATCATTACAAAAGACCTAGGGTTCCGTAAAATGGTTACCAGGTGGGTCCCCCGCCTCTTGACAGCAGAACACAAGTTGAGACGTTTGCAGGTCTGTCAGGAGCTTTCAGCACGGTATGCAGAAGACGGAAGCATTTGTTCCGTCCACGCCACAAACGCCCTGGCGGCAGGTCATTGTTTCCCCCATCAGACGCTGGCCGCACCTACCGCGGGCATCCGGCACTCCCACCGCTGGCCACCCTCACCGCCCTCTCCCCCACCCCGGCTGCCGCCAACGCGTCCCCCGAAGGACCGTTAGCCTCTACCCTCAAAACGGCACTCGCCGTCTCTGCCGGAACAAAATCTCTCCGGGACAGACAACTCAAGCCCGGCCCGGCGCCATCTGCTTTCTCGCGAGTGCATTGTAACCCCACTGCCTTCGGCAGGGGTGCAGACAGCGTCCAACGCAGACGGACTTTCAGTCCGTACGTGTTCCGGCTGACCTACGCGAGCCAGATTCTGTGCTGTGCTCCCATATAGCAGGGAACCCATTTGGAGCGGCCCGCCCGGCACGGAGCAGCCCCGCGCGGTACAGCCCAGCCCAGACCGAAGTGTTTCGCATGCTATTCAGTTAGACGCCACCCAATGCGACCGCCCGGCCCGGCCCCGACCCGCCCAGACCCGCCCGGCCCCGCCCAGAATGCTTCCCCGAGAATAAAATCCGGAGGAGGCGGCCGGCCAGCGCGGCGCGGCGAGTAGCCTTGGGAGGGGTTGACGAGCCCTTCCAGGAACTCGGTTGTATGGGTCTTGCAAGCTATTGTGTCTCTCACCATCTTCCTTCCTCACTATTCCCAATGCAGTTACAAATTCTTTGAGATGGAAGATTTTAGCAATTGATAAAAATGCGAAATGTTACCAAATACTACTAGATATGAAATAATAACGAATAATCTAGGTTACAGTGACCACGATGCACAAATTCTTACAATTACTAATAACATGAATACTGACACAATAAATAAAACACGCATGTGCAGAGCATTTACTACAGTTAACATAAAGTTATTTACGGACTACTTGCTGAAAGAATCATGGGAGGCAGTCTATAACGCTATTGACACAAATGAAAAATATAATTTATTTTTCTCAAAGCTTTCATTTCTCTTTAACGCATGCTTTCCTCTTAAAAAGAGAAAATTAAACATTTCACGAAAAAGTAATACTTGGATCACAAAAGGAATTAGAACATCGTGTAAAAATAAACGTACTCTCTACTTTATTTCTAAACGTCATGACGTATCTCAAGATTTCCTTATCTACTTTAAAAAATACAAAACATTGTTGCGAAAAGTCATAAGGCAGGCTAAAATCATGAAAAACGATCAGGATATTTTGAACTCAAATAATAAAACAAAAGCAATGTGGAATATAATAAAAAATACTACCAAATCAACTAGAAACCCCGTAGAGAATGTTGTTTTAAAATATAACGATATAAATGTGAACGATCCGGCAACAGTGGCTAATCTCTTTAACCAATACTTTTCGAGAATTGCTGCCGATCTCACTAAGGGTCTTCAGCCACAAAATTCAAAAACAGACAGTTCACCCAAAATTTTAGACACAATGTTGTTTCCGAAACTTCTTCCTATGAAATTCTCAAAATAATCGGTAAACTAAAAAATAAATATTCGTCCGGTTTAGATGAATTCCCGGATTCTTTGTTAAAGACTTGTGCGTATGCCATTATACACCCGTTAACTCACATATTTAATGCATCTTTATGCACTGGAACGTTTCCAAATATTTTCAAAACAGCTAAAATTAAGCCGCTTTTCAAAAAAGGCAACAAAAATGAAATTCAAAATTATCGGCCCATTTCTCTCCTATCAGTTTTTTCAAAAATATTAGAGAGACTTTTTTACGTACGAATGGAAAACTTTCTCACTAAACACGACGCGCTTTCAGATTGCCAACATGGATTTAGAAAATCAAAATCAACGGAAACAGCTATATTTTCTTTTCTTAAAAATGTCACCTCATCATTGGATCAAAACGAGGCACCTATTGGATTATTTTTAGATCTCTCAAAAGCTTTTGACGTAATTGATCATGACATTTTACTTTCCAAATTACCTTCATATGGAATTCGTGGTATTGCTCTAGATTGGTTATGTTCGTACCTTAAACAACGATCTCAGAGAGTTGAAATACCTTACTAGAATGATGGAACATTACGTACGCACCTTTCCGACTCTTTGCCCATTGCATGTGGAGTTCCTCAAGGATCGATTTTAGGCCCTATTCTGTTCCTACTTTACATAAACGATATGCCCTCGACGATTCGAAACGGAAGAACGGTTCTCTTTGCGGATGATACGAACATCCTTTGCAATAAAGAAACCGTAAATAGTACAATATCAGATGTTTCAAATTGGTTCGGAAATAACAAATTAATAGTAAACGAAAAGAAAACGGTTTTAATGCAGTTTTCCATATCAAATAAACAATTCTGTGCTCCTTTGAAAATGAACAGTGTACCATTGACTGATGTTAAGGCAACAAAATTTTTAGGTCTCTCAATTCAGTCAAACCTTAAATGGAACGTCCATTTAAATGAATTGAACACAAAATTAAGTTCATTATGCTACGCGTTCAGAATTCTTACAAATTCAGTCAGCCTTCATACTGCTCGTTGTGTATACTTCGCGAATGTTCATTCCCGCCTGAGATATGGCATAATATTCTGGGAAATACATCTTATAGCTCCCAGACTTTTAGATTACAAAAACGAATTGTACGAATAATAACCAAATCCCACCCACGTGATTCTTGTAAGCCTCTCTTCATTAATCTAGGAATTCTACCATTACCGTGTCTTTTTATTTACGAATCAGTGGTTTTTGTAAAAAATGACTTGCTTACGGGCGGGAATATATTTTCAGAAAATGCCGAAGTCTATTACTATAACACTCGACGTAGAAATCATATTCATCAGGTGACAGTATCAACAGCTCATTACAAAAAAATCACATACAATACATGTACATTATTTTACAACACTTTGCCAGATGACATTAAACGATTAAATTCAATAGAAAAGTTTAAATCCCAAGTGAAATCGTTTCTGCTGCATAGCTGTTTCTATACAATTAGAGACTATACTGAGCATCACAAGAAAAGTAACATTAATTTTTAACAATGATACATAATGCATTATTTACCATTTGGACTGTATAAATGAGTATAAACAACCTGTAACAACTATTGTACTACAGCTTCCGGGTCAATGACCCCCATCTCGATCAGGTTTTTCGTCCAGTTTCCCTGATCCATTGAGCAAATGCTGAGATGGCCCTTGTTTTGCTTCTGGACATAAATGTAACTTCATTTTCTGTGCCCGTCTTCTAGAATTCAGTGGGGAAATACAATTATTCAAATTATCGTTTCCATGTTGTCGCGGCGGGAAGTAATAAGAGCCAAAATGTATTGCTTATTTATCTTTGAAAATAGATTTTATTATATGGGAGTTTTTTTTGTTGTTTTTTTCTCCCTTTCAAAATTCAAAATTTATTGCTTATTTACCCTTGAAAATAGATTTTTTTACATGGGAGTTTTTTTTGTTTTTTTTCTCCCTTTCAAAATTCAAAATTTATTGCTTGTTTATCCTTGAAAATAGATTTTATTACATGGGAGTTTTTTTCTCCCTTTCAAAAATTCAAAATTTAAGTAGTATATGACTTAGTGTAGGGATCACAGAATTTTGAAAATGTGCACACAATTCACTTTTCCCCATAGCACGTTATACGCAGTTTTTAACTGTTTTTTGACGTAAAATAAATAAATAAATAAATACTGAAATAACTAGTAATTGTATGTTTGGCGATCGGTGGAATACATTTCTGAAGGTTTTCAATCTGCGATAAATGCAAAATTATCCGCAAAATCCGAAATGGACGTGAATCTGCGACACTAAATTGCATTTCATTATTTTCTTCGTGGTCTCTCTCTAACTAGGGATACGACTTCGACAACACATCGATGTTTGAAAACATTTAATTTTGACAATTTTGACATAACATTTAATTACGGCCAACAGTACAGAAGCTGAACGATTTTTTAGTCAATAGTTTCATTGTTACTGATAGAAGAAATAGGTTATATCGAGCCAACAATGAAATATGCTCTCAGTTCATTTTTCATTGTTTGTGTTACATATTAATAGTTATTTACATAAATTGATTTCATTTAACAAAATACACAACCTTTTAAAATAATGTGTTGTTTTAATATGTATTTTCAAATTGCGAGACATTTATTTTCCTCTCCTTTGAATAATGTTACATAGAAGCGTATATTTCTGTACAAGACAGGAATTATTCTTTAAATTTAAAATTTCGTCCTTAAATATTTGTTCACTAATAGTGAAATGTTAAATTATTTTCGTTTATTTCCTAATTTAAACAGAAAAATCTAAAAAATACCAGAATATTTTTTATTTCGAAGAGATCTCCCGTTATAATAATTTTCTCAAAAACTGCTACAAAATGCTAAATCTTAATTTTTATAATGCAATAAAATGCTATAGTCGTATTTTCTAAATGAGATGTTTTTAAATTTAAAGATCTAAATTCTACCATCACTACAAATACTTAATGATTCATAATGAATATCAAGAGGGATTTTTTTTAAGGTGACACGCATTTTTTCTTCCAATATTCAACCGCGGAAATTTTTAATACGAGTACACAGGCATACAAAAATTGATGTGTACAAGCAGATGTCTTACGTTAAATGTGATGTAATTAATAGTTTGGTATGAGCTTTTTATAAAGTACCCTTAAAATATAAAAAAATCCTTTAAAACCGTGGGGCCTGAAGTTGAGCAATATCAAATAGATTTTATACTGGTTTTGAAAAAGATCCTGACGATTTCGGACTGATATTTTTTACAGCATGTTTCCGCTGAGTACATTGTCCTCCTTGCTCCCGCCCTTCTTTCTCAGCAGCTAATATCAATTCCTCCATCGAAAGTATTAAACTCTTCATCGCTACTGGAACAAGTGGCGTCCCGTGCAGTTCCGATCCGTGCCGGGCCGTCCGTAAGGCCTCATTCACAATGCAAATTTAAACGTAGCCGCAAAACCTAGAAATGGGTTATAAAGCGAGATCATTCACAATGCCTTGACGTAAACGTAGACGTGAGACGTAAACTTAAAGAGCTCCCAAGCTCCAAGCTTCTACGTTTAAGTTTACGTCGAAATTCTACCGAAGACCAATCAGAGAGCAGCATGAAAAGAACTAATGCCCAACAAAATCCGCGAGAAGGAAGGTCGACTCCAGATCGATTTTTGTTTATGCGTGTGTATTGGTGCGTATAGTCGAAAGGTAGAGCAGAGAAGTTTGTGGAGTTTGCGGTACACAATTTAAAGCTCACTGCTCGCATATAACCTCAATAGGCGCAACAGCTGCTCGCAAATGCAAAAGGCGAAATCGATAGAGTCGAAAAAAATGCTAGAAACGAATCGATCAATATGTTGAATTCTGATTGGTTCAGGCAAAACCTACGTTCCAGCTTACGTTTGCCATTGTGAATGCTCGTTTTTACGTGAAAAGTTTACGGCTTACGTTACGTGTAAGTTTGCATTGTGAATGAGGCATAATGGGTGACAGGCAGGCCGAGCGGAGCGGCACGGCGCCTCGCCGGGCTGAGCCGAACCGGGAACTCCTAGTGGATTTCTCGCTTTACGCACCCCGTCTCTGGCACACCGCCTTACGTCATTGCAAGTGTAAATAATGTACATTTAATATTAAATAGCATGTGCAATGTGAGTGAGTTGAATTCTGACAACCCCTGCTTCCCTCAACCAGCGCCCTCACTCTCTCCCCCTCCGGGCAGCTCACGGCAGTCAGGTGAAGACTGCTTATCGTTCCAAAAGGCGTGACCAACCAATTCGAGACATCCTTTTGCTTCACGACAACGCTCAGCCCCATACTGCAACTCTGACTTGCGCCAAATTAGAGGAAATGAGATAGACTTCACTTGAACATCTTTCCTATAGCCCTGACCTATCACCTTGTGATTTTCATCTGTTTGGACCGCTTAAAGAAGCACTGGGAGGACAACGATTCCAAGACAATGCAAGAGTGGTCTTCGTGCACAAATGGCTCATGGCACAATCCAGTTCCTTTTACGATGCTGGGATTACAAAACTCCCAATCCGCTGGTCAAAATGCATTTCCAGAGCAGAAGATTATGTGGAAAAATGATATGTACTTAGCTGCTATATTACACAAAATAATTTTTTAAAAAAAATATTATCTCGTTTATATTTGATTCACCTTCGTATAAAACGGTGCAATTAGTACTATCCATGGGAAAGTTAGAAGAAAATATCGGAGTCATTTGTCAGAAAATGGCGTTAGTGAGTTTCTGAAAATGCGGAATTTTGAGCTCAATTTAACAGAAAAGTGTTGACTGAGGAGTTTTTGAGAAACTTTATGACCTTAATTAATGCACATGAACTCATAAGTACAATGACAACTGATGTAAATATTGACGCGAGGCAATTAAAAAAAATTCGTAATTTTTGTTGAAAAAAAAAGGTCCAGAAAAATGACGTATGCCATCTCAAAGTACATTTAGCAATGACCCTACCAAAAGTTTGAAGGAAGAAAAAGTTTGAAGCTACTTTTGAGAAAACGTTTTTGTTATTTTTACTCGTATATGCACATATAGAGTAATACACATAGTATAAAGTTAGGTAATACGCGAAAAGATGGTTGATTTTCACCAAAAAAAATTCATTGCCGGATTCTGATAACGAAAAGGTGGATAAATCCAGTTGCTAAATTTAAAAAAAGCCCACCTCAAACAGGTGCGGTAGCCAGAATCCCTGTTTTGAGGGTCCATGATACTGAAACGACAATTGTCGCCAAAACGTCTGTCCATCTGTGAACACTTCTAGCATCTAAACCATGCATAGCGGTTTGTCCAAATTGATGAGACCCCTGTCCATCTGGCTATATTTGAAGCTTTGAAACTTTAAAATCCATTCTTTAAAATTTTGGGGTACTTTACATGAAGCCCCTTGGGCATTTTCAAAATTTTCTCAAAATCTGCTTCAAATCTTTTTTTTTTTTAAATTTCTTGTAAGAATAGAATAAAATACGCGTATAAAGGTGGCGTATGTCTGATTTTCAGGGTCAACTCTGAATTTATTGGAATTTGGATAATTGGAAAAGGGTATTTTTTCCGGTGTCTTACAACTTACAAAATTGAAGATTTTAACAGTGATATTCAATGTATTATTTACCATTTGGACTGTATAATTCTAAACAACCTGTAACAAGTGTACTGCAGCCTCTGGGTCAATGACTCCCATCTCGATCAGGTTTTTCATCCAGTTTCCCCGATACTTTGAGTGAATGCTGAGATGGCACCTTGTTTTGCTTCGGGACATAAATGTAATTTCATTATCTGTGCACACAGCAGAATTCAGTAGGAAATATAGTTATTTAAATTATCGTTCTCCGTGTTGTGGCGGCAGGAAGTATTATTCCTTGACGAAGGACATGAGGGATAAGAGCTCAAATTTATTGCTGATTTACCAATGGAAATAGATTTTATTACATTGAAGCGAATATTTGGTTAACAATCCTTGCAAAAAGCTCTCATTTTCCTTCTGTATTCAAAATTCAAGTAGTATATGGTTTAGGGTAGGGATCACAGAATTTTGAAAATGTGCACAGAATTTACTTCTCCCTATAGTATGTCACACTGTTTTAAACTGTTTTGACGTAAAAATAAATAAAATAGTGAAAATCAGACCTATGTCACCTTTACAAGAAATTTGAAGAAAAAATTGAAAATACCCCAGGGGCTTCATGTAAAGTACCTGTAAATTTTAAAGAATGTTTTTCAAAGCTTCAGCTAGAGCCAGATGGGCAGGGGTTTCTTCATTTTGGAAAAAAAAAGTATGTATCGTTTAGGCCAGAGGGTGGCAACCTTTTTGGAGTTACGAGCCAAGTTTTTCCCGATATGCAAAAATATTTTTTTAAGAGCCAAATATAAGTACATACATGGGTAATGCATGTTAGAAAAAATTATATAATAGTTATCTGCTTTGAAACATGTATTTATTGTAAAATCCAAACGTTCTATTTTGCGTAGTAACACTTGTCAATGTACAAATGTTGTATTAAAGAAACAAACACTTTATAACAAACTAGTGGTGCTACCAAAGCACATACTTTCTCGCATCGGTTAATGCTCCGCAATTATAGTACTATATAAACCAGCAAAAGTGGTTTCAACCAGCACTTTTTTTCCGCCCCAAGACCCGATCTCGGGTCCATAGTTAACTGTCAGCACTCATACCACTTCTCCACCCATGAGTCCTGTGGTTGGCCTCATAAGTCAATCCCATAGGTGGTGTATATATTGTATTTAAATTGCATGTCGATAGATTGATTAGTTTATTTAAATCAGTTCATACACATGCACAGAAAAACAAAAATTGTCTTGATGTGACATACGTTTTACAAATCGAACAAGAGAATTGAAAACTGTTCCGTCCACGCCACAAACGCCCTTGGCGGCAGGTCATTGTTTCCTCCATCAGAGGCTGGCCGTACCCACCGCGGGCATCCGGCGCCCCAGCGCTCGCCCCCCCCCCCCCCGGCTGCCGCCAACGCGTCCCCCGAAGGACCGGTAGCCTCTACCCCCAATACGGCACTCGCCGACAGGTCGCCGTCTCTGCCGCGACAAAAATCTCTCCGCGACGGACAAAGCAAGCCCGGCCCGGCGCCATCTGGTTTCATAGCGCCATTTGCACCCCGCCAGTGCAACGCCTCAGGCACACCGCCTCACATCTCCAGCAACACATTCACTGTTGCCCTTCAAACAGTGGTGCGTGTAAGAACAGTCCAGTGACTGTGGTTCTGGAGACGAGTCGCCTAACGGACAACGCCTTCCGTAGTACAGGTGCATTTTATGGACCATATTCGGAATCCACTTACGTAGCTCAAACTACTCCTGTCCCCAGCAGATGAAGAGTGGTCATTGCAAATGTAAATATTGTAAAATTAATAATAAATAGTATGTGCAATGTGAGTAAGTTGAATTCAAACAACCCCTGCTTCTTCCCTCAACCAGCGCCATCCCTCTTTCGCCCTCCGGGCAGCTCGGCGCGGCGCAAACTTGTCATTGTACAGAGAAGGTCCCGTTCGGTCTGCTAAAGCAACCCCCTCCCTTCCTGGCCATTCTTCCATTTCTCTGTACAAACTTATAATTTCAAAATTATAAGTTCAAAATACGAAAATCACATGCACACACTTCCAGTTTATTTAGTACTTTAATGGATTGTGTATGCAAGTAGAATTGCTTCAAATTATTTTCAATAAAGTTTCTGAAATTCTCAATAGTTTTCTTTCCAACACACAATTGGGACAATTATCCCAAAGCGAGGCTTGAACCAGTGGCCGTTCATCCGAACTGCTGAAACAGTATCCGCCTTCTCGGCCTCAAGGACTGGCACATCGAATATAGTCATTAGAACGTAGCACTAGGCAGCCGAAAAATGGATAAAATGTGGGGGAGAAAAAAGTCCTTGGACAGAAAAGGATAGCAATTAAGAAGACATAACTCCCTGGCGCGGAAAATAAGTTTTGTTGATTGAAAACATTAGTTCAAGAAGCAACAATATAACGGTAAAGTTAGCTATGTTGTGAGAAAGTATTGTGCTGTTTAGCACAAATAGGTTGTCGCGATTAATTGTTTTTGTGATTAGAATTGGTTCAAATGGTTTTCAAGAAAGTTTCTGTCATTCTCAATCGTTTTCTGTGGCAAATAGGGAATAGTGACAAATAATTATTCCTGAGAGAGAATCGAACCAGCGACTCTTCCCT
Source organism: Teleogryllus occipitalis (assembly GCA_011170035.1). Classification (NCBI taxonomy): domain Eukaryota; kingdom Metazoa; phylum Arthropoda; class Insecta; order Orthoptera; family Gryllidae; genus Teleogryllus; species Teleogryllus occipitalis. Next base: position 383,267 of record BLKR01000005.1, on the reverse strand, counting down.
CCGAAACGCTGAGTCCGTACCCGGCTTCCAGCGACTTCGGCCGTAGGGACTTAACAGGGAATTGGCACTTCTGTCATCGCATAGTTGTTTTAGATATGGCTTTAGTCAGTCGAAAAAAATGAAGAAACTGAAAGAACGTACTTTCGGCGGCAAAAGACGTCAGCTGGAAAGAAATCAAGACCATCCAGAAGCTCATCGAGACAGATTCGGAAACTAAGTTGCCCGAGAATGTCTACCATTCTACAGCACCACTAGTTTATTTATTACCATGTTTTTTTTACCGTCCCTCATATTTAAAGAAAATTTTAAGAAAAATGGAGTTTAAAAAAAAATCCGAAAAATGAAGCACAAATTACATAAAACTACCGATTTTTCAAAAAATTGTACATGACTTTATTTAAAGTGCTGGTTTTGTACAATTGTCTTTGAGGTAAAAATCTCTATCTTCAATTTTGTAGTTTTGAAATTGTTTTTTGCACTTTTCGAAAAATCGGAGATATCAGCGAAAATGATACCTTCAGCATTCGCTTAAACGTCCTTCGCACTATTCAACAATAAAATTTAATAAAATAATTTGGAGTCAATTTTTTGAAAATTTGGAAAACGTCCGACGGGCTTCATGTAAAGTACCCCCCAAAACATAATATAGGTTTAAATTCCAGGAGCCGCGACCAAAACGATAGAGAAATATCGATTTTGAAGAAAATCGGCAGAACGCTTTAGGCGCTAGCGTTAACCACACACGTTTTGCCGTCAATCGATTTTTCGGTATCAAGAAGCAACAAAACATGGTTTTCGGCTACACCACAAGTTAGAGGATTTTTTTCTAAACTTAGGACAAGGATTTATCCACTTTTTCGTTACCAGAGCCAAGCTATGAGAGTTGTTCTGACGAAAATTCGCCGTTTTCCGCCGCACGATTAACATAACTTTCTCTTTCTTACGAAGAATTTGTGAGGCGAGAAAGTCAAAAGTAAAAACCTGATTTCAGTAGATTATATTGCTTTGTTTAAAATACAAATTAAATGTAAAAAAATAATACAAAAGCAAATATATAATATTAGTTAGATTTTCGATTGAAGTTGTGTGATTGATTTTTGAAGTTGAGAACAATTTTCTTGAATAACTTCCGTCGCTTTAAACAAATCAGGACGGTTTTCAAACATTGTTACTGTATTAAGTTTTCCTCGGTTGAATAGAGCAGAAGTGGTATTACATCCGGTTATTGCATGTAGGAAAAAATGTGTTAACAATGATATTTGTAAAAGCTTCAAGAATTAGAAAATTGTCTTGACTTTTACATGAAGCCCCTGTACATTTTCAAAATTTTCTCAAAAACGGCTCCAAATTTTTTCTTTAAATTTCATGCAAGAATAGAGTAAAATACACTTATGAAGGAGGCATACGTCCGAATTTTGCGATTAACTCTAAATTTTCGAAAATTGCAAAAGTTTGAATTTTTTTCGGCGTCTTCCTACAACTACAAAATCGAAGACAGATTTTTCTTTCAAATGGAATTTGTTGTCCATAAACAGTTCTTTCATTAAAGACAAGAACATTCTTTTGAAAATTTTAGTAGTTTTCGTGCAATATTTGCCATTTTAAAAATTCACAAAAACACGATTTTCTCAAAAATGACTCCAAATTATTTCTTTAACTTTTTGATGGGGTTAGTGCCAAATAAACCCTATATGATGACATAAACGCCATATTGCTCTATTCTTTTGTTTTTTCAAAAATTACAAAAATGTAATTTTTTTCACTTTTCTCCCACGCCGGTAATATTTACATTAAAAGCGATTTCTTCGCATGATAATATTTATGAGTACCTTTGCTTTAAATAATGTCATTTAAAGTTTCTCGAAAACTGAACAGTTTTCTGTGAAAATGTGCTCAAAATTCCGCATTCTCAGAAATGCTCAAACGCCTTTTTTAAAAAAATTGCTCCAATTTTTTCTTCAAACGTTTGCAACAGATAGTAATAATGGCACTGTTTAATATGACGTAAAATTCATTTTGGTGTTTTCTTTTGTTTTTAAGAAAAATACACAAATTTAATATTTTAAATATGTTCCACACCATGAATACGTACGTGAATATTTCCATCGATTTACATACATTATTGTCTTTGTAAGTGGCAGTGCTTCAAATGACTTGAAACGAAGATTTTCGAAAACTATATAGACCCTGTCAAAAACTTCAAATTTCGCATTTTCAGTTATGCTCAATCGACATTTTCTTAAAAACGGCTTCACATTTTTCAATGAAAATTTCTATTACGACGAGGTTTTACTCTTCTTTAATATTATTGAAGAAATATTTCGTTTCTACTATTAAGAAACCGAAAAGTTAAGAAAATGTAAAATAAATAAATAAATAAATAAATTTTTAAAAAAAGTACTTTGGGCGACGATAGATGGCAGCTGGCAAGAGGAAGGGGCAACACCGTAAAACCAGTCCGTATCAAGGAAATTAGAAAACTTCACTACGGGAAAGTCTGTGCCATTCTGTAGCACCTCTAATTCTTTTTTGGTAAAAGAAAATGCTGATAATTGATAGTAGTTGCAATCAATTCAATAATTCTTTTTAATCAATAGAACGTACAGGAATTGTAATACTATATATAATTACACGTCCACATACATCAGGTAAGGAGTAAAATGTACGTCGAAACCTGTGATTAAAACTGAAAGTGAAATTAATAAAATAATGTTTAACATTGAGACAATTTATGAGCATAGCAGGGCAACGGAAGAAACAATAATACTGATAATAGCAGAGGAAGTAATCCGTTCATAATATTTGTACAATTGTTTGTAAATAAAGGATTTAGTAATATTAAGGAATTCAGTAATAATAAAGGGAGGGTATTTCACAATATCGGCAAATTCGGAGTGTGCTCTGTACGTAGTTTCAAACGTTTCGAACCGTACGTTATGTTAAAATCAAATAAATGCACGCGTTGTATTTGTGAAAAGATAAGAAAAAGTAATTTCCCGAATCACCTTTGTGGTAAAAATCAATATAAATGAATAATATGACATTATGCAATATGATTGCTGTCAAAAGTTTGGATTATGTTTTCCCATTCATTTTGTCTTAGAAAAAGTAGACTTTGTACCAAATTAGTTCTCTGCAGAATTTGCAGCATGCGAACCCAGACTGAAAAAATATGTATAGTTCCATTTGAAAAAACAAAGTTACCTCAAATATCTCGTAAAATACAAGTGATAAAATAGAAATAAATACACGTATCAGTTAGCCCTATTTTCTCATGCACTTCCGTGAAAACTGCATTTCAATATCTTCAACCGTTCAAAAGTTACAGGAGGTGCTAAAGTTACGTGACTCACCCTGTATATGCCACAATGGCAAATAAATTCGGAAATTCGAATGTGTTTCAAAACTAAGGAAATCTTTGTCACTCGAGTCATCTTCAATTTGTAAACAGACCACAATTTACGCTAACAGAAACGTAGAGTAATATACACAACTTCCCAGACAAGAAATAGTCTATGTGGTATCTTTTAATGTAAATTGTTTCTGAAAAGCCTAAGAAAATATATTAATGCTAAGATCAACAATTTAAAAAAATCTTATTTATTTTATGTTTGATTTTTTAAGGCTCCCGAAGACTGACGCGGAAGATCCGTACTTCAGACGGAATGTCCACAACGGAAATTTCGCGTGAATCTATTAGAGCTTCCTAAACCAGATGAACTTTGGACAATGTTTTAATTTTGAATATTGATGTTTACATGTACATTCCATGTGCATCTGTTTGTCTTTGCTTTCCTCCTAGTCCGTATCTCGGAGAGGATGTGTTGATAATTCTGCGAGTTCTTTCCGAACAATGGCAGTTTGTCACGTGAAAGACTGCGGGTATCAAAATATTTTTGAACGTGGGGATAGGCTGTTCAGGACGATGACGCGTATTTGTTGGCGCTCGCCCCGGTGAGGCAACGGCTATGAGAATCCCTCCTTAGCAATGGTGGACCCAACCTTTCCAGGCGGCTGGACGCGCAAAGAAATAGAATGCTTGAAAGGAACGAAATCAAAGGACTCTGTCATACTTACATTATAATATGCACGCGTTATTGGAGAAAAAACAAAAGCAAAATGTTTTTACTTATACTTTATAATTCACGCAACTGTTATCTTCACTTCGATTGTCCTACAATTATAAAAAATGTGAAACTTCATCTTTTTATCTGAGACCGAAAATCTTAATTTATTTCTGAGTCTCATTCAACCTATCCATTGTCAAACCACGGTGTAGATTGTTCTTCCGTGGTAACTATTATGTATACGCGAAGGGCAGTCTTCCTTTCACCGTCTCCCACCGCAAAGAGCTGGGGCAAAAAGACTGTGGAGGTGGGTCCGGTTTTCCAAATCCGATACGGCACTGGAATTGTGGTTTGCAAATAGACAACTTTACGAATGCCTACACCAAGACCAAAAACAATGATTGCAGTTTTTCGCTTTATACATCCCTCTCCACCTGTGCTTTTGCTGCTACTGTTCATTCTTCAGCTACCAAGGCACCTCAGTTTACGGTACTTATTCGAAGGATGACTGGAAAATATCGGAATTATTTGGTCACATACAATTTTTCAAGATAAATTCAATTTTATACTTCTGTTACAGAGGATACGAAAACGTCTACTGCTGTTATAGCACCAGTCGTGTGATCGTCGCCCAAAGTACGTTTTTTAAAAAATATTTTCTCAACTTTTCAGTTTCTTAATAGTAGAACCGAAATATTACTTCAAGAATATTAACGAAGAGTAAAATCTCGCCCTAAAAAGGAATTTTCATTGAAAAATTTGAAACCGTTGTTAAAAATGCCGATTAATTATTACTGTAAATGCAAAATTTGAAGCTCTTTTCCCCAGGAATCTATTGAGTTTGGGAAAACTTCATTTGAAGTCATTTCAAGCACTTTCACGCACAAATGTAATACTGCATACAAATCGAATGAAATGTGCATATTAACGGCGTGAGAGATATTTCAAAAAATTACATTTGTGTAATTTTTGAAGAAACAAAAAAATACACCAAAATGAACTTTACGTCATATTAAACAGTGCTAGTAGCGCTATCCATTGGAAACGTTTGAAGAGAAAATTAAGATGCATTTTTGAGAAAATGTCTCTGAAAATACGAAATTTTTAGTTCATTTTAACAGAAAACCGTTGAGTTTTCTTGAAACTTTTTATTTGACATTATTTATAGGACATGTACTCATAAATATAATATTAAGAAGAAATCTTCTCTCTTGTAAATATTACTACGCGAGAGACAAGTCAAAAAATTAATTTTTTGTAATTTTTGAAAAAACAAAAGAATAGAGCAAGATGGCGTTTATGTCATCGCATAAAGTTCGTTTGGCACTACCCCTACAAAAAATGTAAAGAAAAAATTTGGTGCCGTTTTTAAGAAAAACTTGTGTTTGTTATTTTTTTAAATTGCAAATGTACGCACAATTATACGAAAACTACTAACATTTTCAAAAAAATCTACGTGACCTTTATGAAAAAACTATTTAGGACAACAAATTTAATTTGTAGAAAAAATCTCTGTCTTCAATGTAGTTGTAGGAAGACGCCGGATAAATGTAATCCTTTTGCAATTTTCGAAAATTCAGACTTAACCGTGTAAATTGGACCTATGCCACCTTTATGTGTATTTTACTCTATTCTTATAAGAAATTTAATGAAAAAAATTGGAGCCTTTTTGATAAAATTTTGAAAATGTCCGGGGGCTGCATATAAAGTACCCCCGAATATTAAAGAATGTTTTTTTCACAATCTTAAAGCTTCAACAAGTGACAAGGGTTTCTTCAATTTGGAAAAGATCGTACGCATAGTTTGTGCGCTAGTAGTGTTTACTGACGGACGGACGTTTTGAAGAAAGAGAAAAAAACAACAATCCTTTTTCGGTATTCGAGGACCCCAAAACGTGTATTTCCGTTGAAATCTCGAAATCGATTTTCCGCTGCATTACATAACTTTTTCTATACTACATATATTATTCCGTATATACGTATGTATACGAGAATGTAACTAGTGGTGCTACAGAATGGCACAGACTTTCTCGTAGTAGAGTTTTCTAATTTCCTTGGTGTGGACTGGTTTTAGTCTTGCCCCGTACTCTTCCCATCCACCATCTATCGTCGCCCAAAGTATATTTTTTGACATTTTCTCAGCTTTTCGGTTTTTTAATAGTACATAGAACCGAAATATTACTTCTAGATTACTAAAGAAGAATAAAAAATTCCTCCTAAATAGACATTTTTATCGAAAAATTTGAAGCCATTTTTAATAAAATAGTGTTTAAGCATTACTGTAAATGCGAAATTAGGTCTTTTTCACTGAAAATTTTTGAGTTTTCGGAAAACTTCATTTGGAGTCATTAAAACACTTTCACTTAAAAATGCAATTATGTATACAAATCGACGGAAATGTGTATATTAATGGCATGAGAGAAATTTAAAAAATACATTTATGTATTTTTTCAAAAAACAAAAGAATAAATCGAAATAAATTTTACATCGTATCAAACAGTGAAATTAGCTCTATCCATTGAAAAAAATTGAAGAAACAATTTGGAGGCATTTATGAGAAAATGGCGTTTCAACGTTTCTGAAAATGCGGAATTATGAGCTCATTTTACGAGAAAACTGTTGAGTTTTAGAGAAACTTTATTTGACATTATTTGAAGCACCTGTACCCATAAGTACAATAACGTGAAGAAATTGCCTCTAATTAAGTATTACCGGACGGAAAGATGGACGGACGTTTTGAAGAAAAAATACAAACATTTTTCGGTATTAGGGGACTCCAAAACGTTTATTTCCATTGAAATATCGAAATCGGTTTTTCGCAGCATTACATAACTTTCTCTGTACTACGTATATTACTCTCGTATATACGTATGTATACGAGAATGTAAAAATCAGTCCTGGATTTTTTTTTTTTTTGGAGAAAGGGCTTCTTAGCCTCAATTCTACATTAAACACGAATCAAATGCGGTTTAGTGATTGAAAATCGAACCATTTCTTAGATGTTATCGGTAAAGTAAATTCCCGTATGACAGTGCTGCGATCTATTGAATTTTCCTACAAGAATTTTTCGGTACATTTAACTTTAAGCTCTATATTAAATGCGAAATTTAAAGCTCTTTTTCACTGAGATCTTTTGGGTTTTCGGAAAACTTTATTTGAAGTCATTCCAAGCACTTTCCTTCGCAAATGCGATAATGTGTGCAAATCGCTGGAAATGTGCATATTAACGGCCTAAGAGATATTTCAAAAAATTACATTTTTGTGTTTTTTTAAAGCAAAAGAATACAGAAAAATAATTTTATGTCACCTTAAACATTGGCACTATCCGTACGAAAAGTTTGAAAAAAATGGAGCCTTTTTTAGAAAATGGCATTTGAGCGTTTCTGAAAATGTAGAAAACTTTACTAGGCATCGCTTAAAGCACATGCACTCGGAAATGCAATAATGTGGACAAATAGCCGTTAATGTAAATATTAATGACGTGAGAAACTAGTAAAAAAAATATATTGGCCCATCTAGAACATATAAACCGGAGCGCTCAACATTCTGGCGCACTATAGCCCTGAAGAAGACCAAGATATGTTGGTCGAAACGTCGGCACCTCAGCCTTCCACGCAGCGTCACCCGGACAGACTAGATCAGAGCAAGTGACGTTTTAAAACTGATAAGAATCACAGTTTGGTGAATTATCGAAAACTATAAACAAACTGGTAGTGCTACAACAGCACATACTTTCTCGAATAAATGGAAACGGTTATATGATATTGAAATATTGCAATTCCTGCATTAGTAACACCTCGGCTATTACTTAAAAACGTCCAGTTCAAACAAGGCGTATATAATGCATATCTATATTTCAATAGTAGATGCTGTCTTCTCGAAATTCCGAACTCTACTGAAAAACCGGGTTTTTAGTTGGAGGGCGTGAAGTCGAGAGTCGAATTTTGTTGCTCCGACGGTCGGTCCGACAAATTGGCCTGTATAGAGGCCTTGAGCAAAAGAAATTGTGAAGGTTTCCCAGGATTCTGGTTTTCTAGTTACGGGTTATAGCGTTCTTGCGAGACCACCGCGAAACTCTATTCTCTCTTGGAAACGTTTTCACCCTTCAATAGACATGAGGTTGTCGAACCTTCCCATACCAATAAATATCCCACAGAACTGCTATGACGCACTTTCAGGAAATAAAATCCACGTATTCCAAGTACACCCTGCACCTTCCAAAATGAAGTAGAATATTGCCATAGTCCAAGCCTGCACAGCATTTTGCACTTTCATTGACTCGTGAGCCGCGCGCGAGCCACTGAAAAGAAAATGCAGGCAGTGAGGAAGAATGGGGTTGAGACTTATTATAGAAGTGGAGACCATTAATAAGAATGCTCAATTGACTCGTGAGTCGCGCGCCAGCCACTGAAAAGAAAATGCAGGCAGTGAGGAAGAATGGGGTTGAGACTTATTATAGAAGTGGGGACCATTAATAAGAATGCTCAATTGACTCGTGAGTTCCTTTTATATTACACTTGATATGTGTGGTGTCGATTGATCACAATGTGAAATATGAACATAAAACGAAATAAACCTACACGTTTGATTTGCATACCTAGTATTATAAGTGCTTGTAGGGCTGATAATGTAATTCGCTTTGCTACAGTGTAATCACAAATCTAGTGTACTGTTATACATAAAATTGTAATATTGAGTCGTTTTCGTGTAATGATGACAATAATAAACTGTTTTTCATTAACTATGTTTAATTGAATAAGATGGTTCTGTCAAAGCCAATTAATCTTATTAAAGAAATCATGATTACCTTATGCTCCAATTTCTGACAAGAATCCATTATATATTTCTAATATCAAATTTACGAACAAGCTTTATTCATAATCGTTTAAGACACCGTTTAAAAAATATTAATTATTATGATTTGCATTCTATTGAACAAGACACATAATAACCTCATAATTTTCCGTAACGTATCGTGAGAGAGGTTTGCTCGCTGTTATCTCTTTTTCGGATTCATAACGGGAGAAGAATGGTCACAAATATATGTGCTGCCAAATATTACTCTTCTTGAAAATGCCTATTCTTTTTTTATTTTCGTATCAATATTGACGTGAGAGATTGCTCTCATTATGTAAGAAGGCACGTGTTGTCACAAAACAGATTTTAGAGGAATTCGAAAGGTGAAATAAAGGGAGGCATTCAACCCTCAGGCATTCAACCTTCGCGGCGCGTCGTCCCCACAGCGCAATGGCGAAGCCTACCCCCGACAATTTGCACTTTCGCCGGCGTCGCAGGCAGGCGTCAGCGGAAGCTGGCGTTGTGTAGGCTTGCCATAGTGTCTCCCATTGCTTCCAAAACGACGTGTTGCGTGTATATGTATGGTGAGCTTTTGGAACGACTAAAATGTTGAAACGTGCCCACAAACTGCTCACAATTATTGGGTGTTTCGTCGTAACCCGTTTCCAAATTTATGTTAACATGGGCGCCAGGACAAAGTTTATGATAATATTTTTAGCTATTATTGCTTCAACGAAAACTAAATATTGTCCCGCTATCTGGGTCGATGGGTTGCGTCTGAAATAATCGCTATTACCTATTGATAGCCGATTACCCGATCTGCCGTCCATACAAAGTGGCGAGGAATCTGAAAACAAATATTTTATCTAGCTACTTATTAGCTCGAATTGGTCAATGAAAATGTTTTTTTTTCTTTCAAAAGGAACCTTAGGATTTATTGCTTATTGAAACAGAAACACTGTCCTTTGGTCACGAACATGTTCCAACCTTTTACTGCACTATACTTCGCGCGCTCTTGATCGACGTCGCCACGCCACGATCTTCTCTTCTCCCCGGCGATGCGAATTCCAGAGTCGAAGTACCGCGTTCTTCTCCCCTGTTCTTCCACGCGAACGTTGCCGAGCCCCTGATCCGCACTATCTCAAATGTTAGTAGTTCTAGTTCGATTAAACTTGCAAAAATAATACTTCTAACACACTGTAAATTATTCGGAGTCCGACATTCCTCGATCCCATGAAAAAAATTCCAAGTTCCAATTACACAAATTATCTACCCGAGAGCGGCCCGCACAGCGTCACCATATATGACAGAATGTCCGTTTTCTTATTACTGCTCAGCCCTCCAACCCTCAGATTCCTCCTTTCTACTATTTCTTCTAAAAAAATCAGACATACGTCCGCAATAGTAGACTATCGTTGCTCTCTCCAACCAATCCCCAAATCGTTTTTAAATCTGACTAGCCACGCCGTCACTTTCAATGCCAGATGAATATTTATTTATCTTGACAACGACTTGGGCGCCGTTGCTAAGGCGCCGTATTCCTATTTAATTACCGTAGCATTTCCACCCATTTACGACAAATAACATTTAATAAAATGACTCACATATTGGTATGTCAAAATATGTTCAACAGATTTTATTATGGGGAGTTGTGATTGCAGCGATTCTAGAAGTGCTCTTGAATTTTTTTCTCTTCGTTTTATTCTTTTTTGACCTCTTGACAATGGACATACAGAGTACCAAATGCATATTCTAATACTTCATTGTTTTAACATGATATTCCGTTGCATCTCTTGTCACACGAGAATAAATGGAAACCAAAGGAACAAAAATGTTGGCCATGAGAAAACTAGAGAGATGTACTTACGTTTTACTACCCGTGTCATGAATCTTTTTTTTATCAAACTTACAATTCTTCCTGCACGACAGTGATATAATTTGGATTATAAACTTGAGAAGATAACAAATTCATGAAGCCTAGGTCTTCTTGGGGTACTAAGCGCGAAGACAAAATTACTACCGTTCTTCGGAACGGCTACTGCCACTTCTGGCACGTATCTTCTTAGCGGTGACTCACGCCATATATATGAAGCAGAACAGATCCTTCTGTTCACTACGGCAAGGTGAGGAAGCCGGCAAAGATATCTCATTGCCGTGCCTTTAAAGGGTGACTCCAGAATAAATTTTAAATCCTCCTAGGGCATATAAATATGATATATATATATATATATATATATATATATATATATATATATATATATAAGATGATAATATTTTACCAATAAACGTTTGGTAAGAAAAATCTTGTTACGAATTTGAACCGATGAATTATAAACCAAACTATTAGAGACTGGAACAGTTTGTCTGCGACTATCTTAGAACCCTTTTGTCAAAGCTTGAGCAAGTTTAAAAATAAATTAGTTTTCTAAATAATTATGTATTTTTTAGATCAATGTAACACTGTTCGGTTTCTGCTGTTAAATTAGTAGTATTTCCTATTAAGTAAATTGTTTAATTATTATTAGTAGCATATGTATCATATCATCATTTTATTATTATTTGTGCAGTGCAGTGTAATACAGAGCAGTGTTGTGTTATGAAATGGAGGGAAAGGAATGAAGAAATGTATCACAGTTAACTGTTGCGCACTGAAATGAAGTGGAGTAAGGCTTGCGGGCTGATATTATGTATTATTTATTATTAATTATTGTTTTTAAATAAACAACTATTTTGTAATTTACTGTTAGTCAATGTAAGCTTAATGCATGTGAAGTTAAGGTATTCTGCCGCCAAGTTACGACACTTAATTGCAGAATTAATAATAAATCTGTTTACACGCGGCAAGCGTAGGCTTCCACGGCTGGAGCCAGTTTCTACGTGGCTGTTCGGGAGACGCCGCGGCCTAGGCGCAGTTGCCGATGTTTCAGACATCACGGTGTGGCTTTCCTCGACCTCGAGCGTGACGACCGAAACGTAGGGATCTGTGTCTAGGACCGGACGTTGTCTGTGTCTACACTTGGCATTTGCCCCTGCTGGGTAGGCAACACATTATACAGTAACATTTGGCGGGAAAACGAAATTGTTTTGATTCGAATGAATTGCGGAACCCAAGGCAAGATGAATTGCCTAGCAGAGCCAAAAGGCACTTGCTTGCCAAAAGGCCTGCCACTAGTGATCAGTGAATAAAGGGTTAAATCAAATTTCTATACTTTTCAGAGCACGACTGTTAAATCTCGGGATTTTGTAATAAATCGATGATATTTGGTTTGAAGAACCCAAATGTTGGTAACTTTTCGCCACTACAAAGCGGAATAAATTTATGTCATCAGTAATGGGATATTAAAGTCGGAGAGTTGTTCACTAACAGCTTGGCAAAGACTTGACCAGCCATGCACCCAACTAAAAAAAGTAACTAATTTTTAAGTTAACTAACCGAAACCATTGTGAAAAATTTCAGAATGTAAATGCACAAAGTCTGAAAATAAATCATCAATAAGATCCTTTTTTGCTGAAATAAGGTTAAATAAGAGAGGAAATTTTTAAGTTCTTAATAAATGCTGTCGTAATCTAATGTTGCATTTGTCTGTTTAGGTAGCACAGCCATTGCTCTTTTATTTACCAGCACTTAGTTTGTAAGAAGAGAAAGTATTGTAATCGTGCGTCGGGAAACGGCGAATTTTCGATTGAAAATCTCTTATTGTCGGACCAAGGAAAGAAATTTACGGATAACGACTTTACAAGTATTAAGTTACGATCACCAAATAAAAATCCAAATTGTAAGAAGCCTATCACAGATTCGGATGATTTCTACAAAGATGTTGTAAAACGCACTGTTTTAGATATTCGTATAGCTTGCGAATTTCCTTCAACTCTTAAACTACCAAATGAAATTTAAAAAATCCGCAGGCTTTCGGAGCTCATCCAGATCGATGTTGCGTATTTTGAAGATTATGGGATTCAAGTACGGAAAATGTAACGATGGACGTAACGTTTTAATGGAACCTGTTGGAAATTGCTGCTATTATGTGGAACCTGGAAATTGCTGCTGCTATTGTGTGTTTAGATCAGTTAAAGAACTCGAGAATATCTGATTAATTGACGAGATTCGAGGCAATGCATGTGTATAAATACACGTGCAGTCATGTGAAGAGGTCTTGTCATTGTATTGTTGTAGTAAAATTGTTTTAAAGTGTTTAATAGTGTTGTCAGAAAACATGCGTGAAATAGTCTACATAGTATCTTTTTTGTATAGTTCAACATTGATTCTTAGAAAGCTTTGAATCGAAAGTTTGAAAAGTATTACATTGTTAGCACTTATGATTATAGAAATATTATAATGTGATGCTTTCGTGTGACGCGTCAAACTTTGTCCTTAAGTACTTTCCATAAGATACCCAAGCCGTCAATTTGTTACATGATAAAATTGTGTAATGGAAGGCGAGAGTTGAGCGAACCAATAGATACAGCTTATGAAGATAGTGGGAACGTGCTCTGAAGAACACAACAACAGGCAATTTATTTACTCGTCAGCTGGTATACTGCATCTTGGAGCCAGTATTTGTGGCTTACGAGCTTCGTATACTGTGGCTGGCTTCGTATACTCAATCGCTTACTTACACCAACTACTAGATCGCCAACAAATGGCTTCAAACGAGAAATCCAATTACGACTCATGCCTCACATACAATCGAAAACGACGCAGCAGTAGAATGCGATGGTAACTGTCTAAGATGGCACCACCTGGCGTCGTGCAGAACTGCCTCAAAAACAGTTCAACGCCTTGAAAAACACGAATAAAAGTAAATCGAAGCTAAAATGGCTATGTCAACGCTGTGAACAAGATTTCAAAGTGTACAATGGAGGGAAAAGGGTGCAGGAAGAAATCAATATACCTACAAAAAATCTACCGAACGAAATGGTGAAATTAAGAGAGGGAATGAACAAAAAAATGACATGGCACAATCCCTAAACAAATTACTGTCTCAACAACAGACACAGGATAGCAAACCACGACATTCAGGGATCAGCAACCCGAAAACGGAGCCCAAAAATCTGGAACAAGAAAGGATGGAACAGGAGGAAGAAGACTACACAGACATAAATCCAAAACAGACCGAAAATGTAAACTCAGAAGAACAACAACAGGACGGAATAAGGACAAATACAAAGAAACAAGAACCAGATTACCCTAACCCATCTGCACAGGAACAGAACCGACTTAAATGAAAGAGACTTCCAAGAAGTAACTTATGGATGGAAGCAGATACAATCCAAGGCCATCGTCGGAACCGCAAGAGGAAATGAAATACACGGAGAAAAAAAGTCTGGATATACATATAGAGATTATCACAATGGAGATTATCACCGCAAACTACAAGTACTAAAATACAAGAATTTTATGGAAAGAAAGGCATAACAGAAAGAATAGCATGCGAAGAATTTCATACGATCGGAGAAAATGAAGTCTTCAAGGTAGAATTGCCAATGAAATACCAGTGCGATATAAAATATCCAGCATTCTGGCCACACGTAGTAACAGTTCCACCTTTTCGATTTCCACGTCACAATGCAAGAAGTGTACCCGGAAATTGATCTCAACTGAATCAGGAGATAGAAGCAGACCTCATAGAACGGGAACTAAAATAAGGACGATGTTATGAAATTCGGAACAAGCAAAAAACCCCTTTGCACATGTACCATTAAAGACATAAGACACAGTGATACTATCATGGAACATAAACATTTCTGCTAAAGCCAATAGAAATTCAAGGAATGTATGGGATTCACTCACGCTTCCCCAATGAAAGAAAATCAGAAAGAGTGTCTATCATCTTTAAACACAAAATAGTGAAAATAATTCACACGTACTCAGAAGAGAGCACGATAATCATTAAGGCAAACATGTTAACCTTCATAGAACAATACGTCACCCCAAAATGGACGAAAGTGAGAGAGTACTACCAAACAGCTGGAGAACAGCGAAGATCAAAATCCTAAATAAAAGAAAACAGACATGACAAATCCAAACTCATACAGAGGCTTAGCGCTGGAAAACGTCGAATTCAAAATATTCACCAGGATCCTATAATATCCAGACTTGAAAAAGAAATAGATGCCTTCATACCAGAATTTGTTTGGATTTAGGACAAACTGATATTCTGGTATAATGATCGTGATGGACTCTCTTTTGTTTTTTTGGTCCTTCCGGTCAAATGAAAGTATTTTGTTTTCTTTGTTTCATACACAGATGTGTCAGAACACTTGAGGATCGTCTCTCTTTTAGCACTTGGGCTAAAAAATGAACTTTCAGCTTTCTATGCATTCCCTGAAGAGCTGATTTAGTAGTGGCTTTCTAAAAAATAATTTCTGGAACCCTGGAATTTAGTGGTGAGTGGATGGTAACTTTGTTGAGATTCTTGTTCTTAGGTATACATGACTGACATGTTATAACACTCATTTGCTCAAACATGTGTTGATGTTTCTTATTAGTATAGTATTTTAATCGAAAAATGAGTACATATTTTGAATGTATTTGAAAATTTTATATACATAAAACTTTATTATTTATTTATTTTACGTCAAAAAACAGTTAAAACTGCGTATGACGTGCTATGGGGAAAAGTGAATTGTGTGCACATTTTCAAAATTCTGTGATCCCTACACTAAGTCATATACTACTTAAATTTTGGAGGAAAAAAACAAAACAAAAAAAAACAAAAAAAGCCTCCCATGTAATAAAATCTATTTTCAAGGATAAATAAGCAATAAATTTTGGCCGCGACAACATGAAAACGATAATTTGAATAATTGTATTTCCCACTGAATTCTAGAAGACGTGCACAGAAAATGAAGTTACATTTATGTCCAGAAGCAAAACAAGGGGTCATCTCAGCATTTGCTCAATGGATCAGGGAAACTGGACGAAAAACCTGATCGAGATGGGGGTCATTGACCCGGAAGCTGTAGTACAATAGTTGTTACAGGTTGTTTATACTCATTTATACAGTCCAAATGATAAATAATGCATTATGTATCATTGTTAAAATTAATGTTACTTTTCTTGTGATGCTCAGTATAGTCTCTAATTGTATAGAAACAGTTATGCAGCAGAAACGATTTCACTTGGGATTTAAACTTTTCTATTGAATTTAATCGTTTAATGTCATCTGGCAAAGTGTTGTAAAATAATGTACATGTATTGTATGTGAATTTTTTGTAATGAGCTGTTGATACTGTCACCTGATGAATATGATTTCTACGTCGAGTGTTATAGTAATAGACATCGGCATTTTCTGAAAATATATTCCCGCCCTTAAGCAAGTCATTTTTGACAAAAATCACTGATTCGTAAATAAACAGACACGGTAATGGTAAATTCCTAGATTAATGAAGAGAGGCTTACATGAATCACGTGGGTGGGATTTGGTTATTATTCGTACAATTCGTTTTTGTAATCTAAAAGTCTGGGAGCTATAAGATGTATTTCCCCAGAATATTATACCATATCTCAGGCGGGAATGAACATTCGCGAAATATACACAACGAGCAGTATGAAGGCTGACTGAATTTGCAAGTATTCTGAACGCGTAGCATAATGAACTTAATTTTGTGTTCAATTGATTTAAATGGACGTTCCATTTAAGGTTTGACTGAATTGAGAGACCTAAAAATTTTGTTGCCTTAACATCAGTCAATGGTACACCGTTCATTTTCAATGGAGCACAGAATTGTTAATTTGAAATGGAAAACTGCATTAAAACGTTTTCTTTTCGTTTACTATTAATTAGTTATTTCGGAACCAATTTGAAACATCTGATATTGTACTATTTACGGTTTCTTTATTGCAAAGGATATTCGTATCATCCACAAAGAGAGCCGTTTCTTCCGTTTCGAATATTTTACATTATAATTGCAAGAAGATGAGACCAAAAGTGTCTTGAATCCTTGCACGAATGAAAAAAGTCTAAATAAAAGATTTATTAAAAATCCTGACTTGTATGGTGGTCTCAAATACATAGAATTATAAAATTAATGAATAAATATTAACAGTAATATTATTTAGTGAATTTATTGCAATTAAATAAGAAATATTGAACAAACTGGTCTCATTTTCATGCATTTATCGTACCATTTTTGTACTAGAATAGTATTAATAAACTACTGGTGTTACAGAATGGCAAAAACTTTCTCGCATTAGTTTTCTATTTTCTTTGATCGTCCTATGTAGACAACAGTGTTCGAAATGTCCTTTAATTTTGCAGAATTTGTTTTTAAAGATGTGGACGGTGGTATACAAAAATATCTAATGGCACAGAAACATGGAATACCAGGTAGTACATTTACAACTAAAATGAAAAAAAAAAAAAAAAAAAAAACGAGAAGAAAATTTAAAAACGTTGAATCTACGAGGAGATTGGATAATTTGTATATTCGATGTATGGAGGTTCGACTGTTACTCTTTTATGTAAGGCCTACCTATCACAAGCCATCAATACTTATATATTTTTTTAGAAAAAGGTAGGCATGATTGCGTGCTTTTTTAATGAAAAAATGTGTAGCATCTTTTCATAATAGCTGCACTTTTGCAAATTTCAAAAATAAACGCTTGTGAGTGGAGCATATGTTCCAGACGTTATCAATATTTGTGCAATTTTCAGGAAAGGGTGGGTAATATTGATGATATAAAGCCGAAAAGCAACACATCGCCCAAAATTCTTCCAGGAAACAATGGATTCCACCCAATTGACGGAATTCTGCAAAATGCATTTTTTCCGCAAATTCTCACATTTTTCCGCCCAATTAGCGGAATTTTGCCCAATATGCCATCCCTGGCATGGGCATATGGGATTTCTCAACTTGGTGTTTCATGTCAAATTTACATTGCTCTGCAACTAGTGATATATTATTTATAAATAATATAAACAGCAGAAGTTCCAAATTGTTTCATATAATGGCAGTCCATGTATTATTTTCCTTTTCATGCACTGTCACGCAGTTTAAAATTCGTATATTTTAAACACTTAAAAACGTAAAAATTCAAAATGCATTAGGCGACTACAACAACATTGAATTACTATCAGTGATGTATCTGTTACCTGTAAAAATTTTGAAAGTCTAATTTCAATTGCAATGAGGCCATTGCTTGTCGCCGGACCCAAATGCCCCCCCCCCCCTGTCACGCCAATTAGGACAGCCCCTGATTCGACACGGCTCAGCGCAAGACGCGCGAACGCGCACCTGTCATCCTATTCCCAGATTTACGACTAGGGTAGGATCGTGTCCTGGGACAACCCCTCAGGCAAAGAGCGGGAGGCTACCCGCCATTGTTCACACGAAGCACCGGAACTGTTCAATTACAGAGATCCCGGCTACTGTTTACGTAATCCCATAGGACACATACAACCACCGCGGAGACAGCAGAAAGGACTGCTTTGTCCATCTCTGGTGTGCTGGCCAAAACACACGCACAACAAAGATCACCAATCAGGCGCCCAGAAAATGACGTTAGTTAGGAAATGCCCTATCGGCGTCCGACTCGCGTCGAATATTCTAGAAATTGAGATTTTGACCAATAGCGTTTGAAATTCTGATCACGTGAAGGAGCGATGTGCGAAGTCAGAAAAGAGTGGGGATGCGAAGCAGGAAGCTCGAGAGAGTAGGATTTTTATCAGAAGACGGATAGAAGGCGAGAGAACGGCATAGCAAACAGGCTGATGTGTTGAGAAGAGGTAGTTGGAGCCAGCGACTAATGTTGGCCGATCAACGGAGTGCAGGCCGCCCGTTTGAAATCACAAACTGGAATTTATTCCGTTTCAACGGGCCGGCGTAGATCCGTAAGGATCGATAGTACAGCCGAGTTATCGAGGCTGACCTGATACGGATAGGGGTGGCGTTTGACGGCCCTTTCCGCTATCCACCGATCGCGAGCTATCAAAGCTGACTTGGTACGGTCGGGTTGGCGTTTGACGGCCCCCTCCGGTACCCACCGATCGGGGAACATTTCAACCATTTCCTGACTACGAGCGTCGGATCTGCGAAGTACTGGAACGGGAAGGAACGGTGGCGCCGAATGAACTGCTGCTTCCGACTGGCTGCGCCTTGCTGCTACGCGGTTCGCGACAGCATTTAATTTGAGGGCGACCACAGGTGTGCAATCATCGAAAGAGGTAGAATCAACGACCATTATTTTGTATTCATTCTAAAGACATTCAAAAAAGTCATCTATTGTAAAAGTAATATTAGAATTTAATTAAAGAAACCTTCAGATCAAAATGTATTTTTAACAAGCAATAAACGTGTTCTCGCCATTCAGGCGATTAACATTTAAAAAGGAACATGACTATGTAGTTATTATAACTTAGCAGTAGTAGTGAACCCAGTACATGCCCTCATTCACAGAGTGCTCACCCCTGAGATGCTCATATGCTGGTGCCAGATGTCAGGTAAGTGCCCGTTTGGCGCCCTTTCTTTATAAATTTAACGCGCACACCTGTCATCTGATTACCGACACACTTCGGTGTGACGGTGTCTCCCCCCTTTGCGTGGTATCCAGACCGTGTGCTACGCGCATTGCTCACATGCGTGGGTTGACGTATGTGGCAGGTCGGGTTCATCACACAATAGATTCTGAGAATTTTACTCAAACATTTAATGTTGCCAGGATAAGACATTATGTATCCCCTTAACAGTCTGTTAGTTGGGTTAGACTTACATTATATTACAAAACGTGTATTTTGTTTATAACATAAACTATTGTAACAAAATTATAATTTTCTTTATGGTTTACTAGTTCTTTGCTGTGTGTTTACGGACCTCAAACAAAACACGTAACGGTATTGTTAATACCCTTGCGGACCTTCCTAATTCTTTGTGCCCACGGGCCTTTGAATAGTTTATGACCCGCTCTAATACCAACACAGCACATACAACATTTTTATGAATTCGATTTATTAAAGTTGTGATGCAATCAAGTACAATAAATGAATGGCATAATGCTCAGATAAGTAAAATAACTCGTTATAAATCTTAGTTTCCTTAATTGTTACGAAAATGTTGGAATGTTCCCGTGAATATACAATTGCCAACAATCACTCATATTTCACTGTTACGTATCACTTTTTTTAAGACATAGTATGTACTTCTTGAATAGCAGTACTACTCGTAGTAATTAGATGTATAAGGCACATCGCCTAACATCCTCGAAATGTTATTTTTTTGTGTTATGACTAGGACCCGGGTAATTATGTAATAACATATTTTCCTAACGTAACTATCAAGTGGAATCAACGTTATATTCACGTTTCATATCGGTTAGTGCCGAAAAACGTTGACTTTTTAGTACACATTTTTACATATAATACCCGAAAGTACATATATTTACATATTTTACCCAAAAGAACATATTTTTCATAATACTTAATTTTTTCAGTTTTCTGCAATGTTTTACTTTAATCCTTCAAATTTTGTATGTTTTTGTTAAAGAATCTCTCAGACAAATAATTCAGCATTGTCAAACATTTTTAGCCTCCTCTTTAACATGTCGCTATTGCATCGCGTTGAAATGAGTCTTTTCATTGTATCGACGGTATTGTAAATAAAAGGGCAAGGCAACGACGTAATCTATAGCTTCTGGTGTGTTAGGTTTCAGCACGAGTATCGCAGAGAACAGAACGCAAGTTTGGTGTGTGAAAATGATACGTTTAACAGGTGATATCGCTCACCCACTACGCATCTTCCAGGGGTCTCCCTATGCCTTGATACCAGTGGCGAAGCGTGGGGTTAATGTTTGGATAAGCTGAGTCACGAATATATTGTAAACACACAAACTTCTTAATTTGTGAAATATCGAATATTTCGAAGATGGAGATCAAAAGACTACAATTTTAATAAAATAATAATAATAATAATAATAATAATAATAATAATAATATTTAATCATGCAACAATACTCAAATCGAGAATAAGCCTAATGCAGAATTGAAAAAAGAATTGTAAATGGAACTGCTTACTTATAATTGATGTATACTCTTTGTTTTCAAAAGTACGCGACTATCTAAATTGTTTGAATTTTTTAAAAATAAATTCTTAATGTCTAGTTTTCTTCATTTCTTTTAACATAGCATCATGCAAACACTTACAAGAAAGTTTCTTTTCTATTAAAATACTAGCCAAGTTGGAGAGTATTTTATTTGATTTAGAATTACGTAAATATGTTTTATTTTCAGAGTGCTCATTGTCAATGAGACACAGCGACATGCAGTTGCAGGCCAACGACATTTCACTTGTAACCTACACACAAATCTGCTATAAATCAACTTACGAATGAAATCACACTCATCAGATCCTGTTTGATCTTTCCACAATACAATACTATTGGGGGATTCACACTCTCGCCGCGATACCAACCCATAAATACCTAAAATTAACGTTTTTTAAATGATCGTGTTTAATTAACACAAAGCTAAATAATGTAGGGAAAAGTGAACATTCTCAATATTATACTTAATGAATTAGCAACATAGGAATGCTAATAATGAAATTTGGAATAAATAAATGTTTTACTCCTGATGTTAGTGACACTTGAAGTTGCTCAATGACACCTAGCGGTCATTGCCGGAAGTTTCACCCAAGCTTGTGGTGAAGAGAGCCGCCTGCCGGCAAGAGTTTAAAATTACTTATTAACTTGTAAGGCCGGCCTAAACTTCTGCCCGAACACCGAGCCAGCCTACTCAATGCGCAAGCGCGCTCACTTCCCCGCGCCCCGTCCCTGGCCTTGAGCTATCCTACGGCGTTAGGCGGACGAGATTCCGTCCTCAGCGGGCGGCGCGGCGCCGGAGACACATCATATTGAATATGCATAAGAACAGAAAAATTCACTCGGTGCGTGTACGTACCGTATTTTACAATTTTATTTTTGTTTGGTGAAGAGATATTTCTCCCCTCCTTCAAGATTCTTTGGGATAGCTCAGCTTACTCTGCCTATCCTGTCGCTTCGCCACTGCTTGATATCCTTCACCAGAAACTATACGTACTACAGCACAGGAGCCGCCGTTGACATTTTTCTTTCCTCGATTGTCACACGCGAACCTCCGCCATTGTTTGTAAATTATCTCTTCGGGCCCAAAATCTGAAGTAAAATCACGACGCGGTACTGAAGCTTTGAGATTAAAACTTGGGATGGGATAGTGATAACGCTGAGTGAGAATTTAGCACAGGAAAGTAGGAGTTTTCAGAGCAGTCGAGCAATATCACTATCGTAAAAACATTGTAAGTTGAATTTAAATGATCTAAGAGTCAATTGGTTAAATTTGAATCAGCATTGTTTTTATTCTCTAATCCCTAAGAAATATTGAACAGCAGCATTGTGGATTCATTTTATATTTTTAGTATAACTTATTCTACATTTTACCTAAAAATGCCAAAGGACGAAATCTCTCGGACATGAGTGACATGAGTGTGTGACTGAAGCACTTCACAGAAGAATTTGAACACTTTTCTACACAAGGAAAACACTTCTTTGCTAGTTACGTAAAACAAATGTGGCATGTGCTCAGTGATTCCAAATCTTTCAACATACATTCACGTCGTGTCATCAAACACGAATTTCGAAGATACATATCCAAAACCAAAAACAGTTCTTATTGATTGATTTGCATGATCACCAAAGTATTGAGCGTTAGAAATCTAACTTTTAAATAAATTTGTGTTGTGTTATGGTTAGTGCCGACATTCCCATATGGAAATCAAGCAATCCAATGCTATGTGAATTTCTGTAAAAATGTCCACATGAAACAATTCCACACAGATCTACAGCATGAAAGATTTTATGGAAACAATGAATTCCATTCAATGTTTGGAAACAATGGATTCAATTTATGGGAAATTTGCGATGGTCCCGTCTGGATATCAACTGACGAAACAACTGATGTGCAAGGAAATCCTATTCGGAATGTAGGAATAGGTTTAATGAATAGTTAAAAGTGTAAGTCTATTTTGATAACTTGTGAAGTGTTACCCAAATGCAACCATCAACTGCAGAACTGTTACTCATACAATGGGATGTTTGTGGTCTCATGGAGTTAAACGTAGTTAAACATAGTAAAATCTTCCTTCTTATACTAATGCAGCGCGGAACATGTGCAAGCCAGCGGAAGCCGTACGGGTGTTGTATCCACAATTACTACGCCTAACCTGACTTGTACTCCATGCGTTGTATTGCAGAACTGATTAGATCTCAGGTTGACTCATTGATTTCCAATAAAAAAGTAATTAACGAGATGGGGCATCTGAATTGATTTTATGAGCTATAATGCCTAAAATTTTTATTTTATTCATAGAAGTTAAATATCAATCTGATTCTTATACTGCAACATCCATAAGCATATCGCAGCAATTGCTTTGTACTGAAAAGCTGAAAAATTATGTTCCCCCATTTTCAGTACGTACTACAAATAAATCTTTGGAGACGTCTTCCCTGCAAATTTCCGCCTACCTTGAAATTGCCCAATCAGCAGTCGCTTCTTTAAAAACTGTTCGTTTATCATTCGAGGATCAAAAGGGTCCTAGTGAAGAAAAAGAGATCTTCTGTTCTGGAGAACACCCCGCATTCGAACTCATTTACAATTTGCGCTGTTAGCTGTTAGTGCAGTGCTGTGAGTGGACAATTCCATCACATTGGATATTGACTACACGCCAGAATATATGTGCAAGTTTAGAAACGCACAAGTGACTTCGTGCGATGTAGAAAACTCTTTTAGTCAGTATAAGACTCTCTTACAAGATAATAGGAAAAGTTTTATTGCTGAAAATTTGAAACAAACATATGTTTCTGTTACGGAGATCGTTTTAAATAATAGGATTATGAGGAGTATAATGTTTAATTTTGGTCTTTATGTTAATGAAATGATCACTATACACTTATATAAAAGCACTTCAATAAAAATTGATATAATGATAATTTTTTGTAGTATGGTACTAAATGGACTGAATAACATATGACATTAATGCCACCTTGAAGTATTCTGTTGTTTATTTTCAAACATTAAACATTAGTATTTATATAACAATATCTCTGGTGGCAATATTTACATTATGGATATATCTTATATATTATCGCATTTGTGAATTCAATTGCTTCAAATAATTCCTAATTAAGATCCTCGAAAAATCGAAAGGTTGGGTGAAAATGAGTTTCAATATGCGCATTTTCAGAAACAGTCAAACGTCATATTCTTAAAAACGCCACCATCATTTACAATGTATATATGTTTAGAGGGCGATATTTTACCCTTTAATGATATTTTTGAAGAGATATTTCAAATTCCAATTCTATTTTGGGGTTCCGCAAAATGAGAAAACGTTAATGATTTATAGGCGCCAATAGTTGGAAGCTGAGAAGAGGGTGAGACGAAACCGGAAAGACAACACCGACTGATGAGCGAAGGAAACATCCGAGAAAGTCTGAGTCATTTTGTAGCACTATTAGTTATGATTGTAGTTACGTTATTCAAAAAGCAAGACCATAATACTTTGATTGCTAAAAACATATTTTCAGATTTTATACATTGTTTTATCAATCATTATTATCGGGGGGGGGGTGGATTTTAATGAAATGTCTTTTTTTAAATTTATTTCTACCTATTCGACAACAAGTCTTTCAGGGAGTTTAAAATAACAACATAGTAACGGCGGTTTTGATCACTGACAGTAACCTTATAAAAATAAGGAATTATTAATCATATTTTTAAGATATGTAGAATTTTTAATGTTAAGTTAGAAGGAATGTAAATAAAATAAAAATGTTAAGCATTATAGCTCATAGAATCAATTCAGATGCCCCATCTCGTTAATTATTTTTTTATTGGAAATCAATGAGTCAACCTGAGAAATGTCTATTTTTTCACTTTAGAACAGACATAAACTTTATGTTACGACAAAGGGAAATGTCCTATTTTTATATATGTTTTGCTTTATTTGTCGATTTCGATTAATATATCATTTCGTACCTTTCCCGACATTTTTAAAGCATTTTTTGCTGATTACTTGATTTTAATGGTACTAGCTTCAAATAATATTTACGAGATGCAACGAATGTTCTCCACAGAATTCCCAAGTGGTCTATTTGATTTCTTCGCTCAGAAATTGTAATGTATACCCTTGTGAGCATAGGTAATATAAGAATAATGTGACGCCTATCAGCGTCATTGTCATTTCAGCCGATTTCGCGATATCTAAAGACAGATTTCCAGGTAAAGAACACCCCATACGAAAAGTTTGCAACCTGAGTTCACTCGAACAAAAGGAAGAAACTTCGATTACATCATTAACACATCTAATAGTTTGAGTTGTTCACTGTGAAAACCGATTTGTATATAGAGCGTAAACAGGAAACCATATAGTTATCGAAGATGCTGAATACCTGTATAATGTGTCTTTTTATAACAATGGGTTAATTTGGATTGGATAGTTTTACAACGGACGGAACTGTCTTGTTTTGCAAATAACGTGACGTAAAAGTGCTGATAAAAGGTTTGTCGTGCAGCAATATATTGGATAAGAAAAACACATGAAAGCTGTGGAAAAAGCGAAAAAATGTGTTCTTGGCTTCTGGGGCAAAGTACCAGTGCTACATACAACAAATTTTCAAAGACCTCTGTGAAGTTAAGGTGAGTGTGACTATTTCAATTTAAAAAATTAAATAACCCAAAAATGCAGTGAAGTTTTTTGAGCGATATATGGGTTATAGCATCCCAGATGAATGTACAATACCTAAAAATTAACTCTGTCAATCTAAAAAGACATACTACTAAGAATTAGAAATATCAAAGATAATCAATTTTTTGTTTTGATTGTCAAACTGGCAGACCTATAACTGCACGTCCTTTTTCGCCTTTAGTACTTGTGAGGTAATACTATTTATACCACAATTTCTCTTCGAATTAACCCATCTCAGTCATCATTTTTTGTAAAACTCATTACAAAATGTAGAACATTTGGTGCAAAAATCTAAATATTTTCAAGCAAATATCAACACAAATTTGACAGTTATAACTACCTTTCATACAGGTAAATCATGTCCCAACAATAAGACGTGATACACAGAAATTAGCTCCCAAGTCAATGTTGTCGAGCCATTGTTGTCTACGGTTGTAAATCGGGGACTCCTCTCCTTCAAAACTCAGTAGCTGCCCATCTCGTAGAAATATTTCATTGGTATGTCGAGCCTGGTGTAAGAGTAAAGGAATTGAATGATGGCGTTCAGTAAGTATACGATTCGCGATCGTGGCAACACTTATTTTCCACCGCAATCACCTAAGCACAGACATTTCAATTCGACACAAGGCGAAATATTCCTTATTAATTTTCATTTCAGATAACGTTGTTTAGTGAATTGGAGTAAATGAAAGCGCTATTACAGTAGCAATGACTGGAAAGAGTAATTGAGGCATTCGGCAAAGAAAATACTGTATAGATTATATATTTGTACGTACCTTCAACAGAGTTTAATAGTATTAAAAAGAGTGTGTCTGGTCACCTTAAATATTAACGATGTCAGAGAAATTAAAAAAACAACTTTTGATTAATTTTTGGCTAATCATAAGAATACATCAAAATAACGTTTATGTTATTCTGCACAATCCGTAGAAAGAGTTTAAAGAAAAAATTGTGTCGGAGACACATGATCGAAGTGAAACTTCAAGAATATGGGAAAATTACTGACTGGTGTGATCAGAGAAAAGGATTGGGTACTAATAATTAGGACGCGGATTTTGATGTCTTAAAATATTACCAAAAAGAACGATAAAATAGCCTTCAACTGTTTTAATAATGCCCTAAAAGCAAAGAAAAATGCCATAAAAAATTTGGTCGTATCAGATGATTACATTAAACTGATTTTACTTTCACGCTAGCCCTTACGCAGCGAGAAAGTTCTGTAATGCTGCGCGAAAAAACGGCGAATTTTCGACATAAAAATTCTTATTACAGGGCCTTGGTAAAGAAAAACTAGATAAATTCAGTTGCTAAATTTAGAAAAAAATCCCCTAATACGTGATGTAGCCAGAATCCTTTTTTTATAGATCTCTGGTACAGAAAAATCGATTCACAACAAAACGTCTGTGACCAACTCTAACGGATAAACCGTTCAGCCGATTTTCTCAAAGATTGATATTTTTCAATCGATCTGATGTCACTGCCCCTTGAATTTGAAATCGATATTTTAATCCAACGAGGTATTTTTACATCAAGCCCCTGGGACATTTTCAAAATTATAAAAAATGGCTCCATCGTTTTTTATTAAACTTTGTTGTTAGGTAGTGTGAAGGACGTTTAAAAGAATGGTGGTCTCCTTTTCGTTAAAAATCCTGAATTTTTGAAAGTTCCAAAAATTCAGAATTTTTTCGGCGTCTTCTTACAACCACAATTATGAAGCTACAGATTTTCCCTTAATAAAATCAGATCCTTAAAAATATATTTTGATATAAGGTCATGTACAATTTTTCGAAATTTTGAGTATTTTTCGAGAAATTTTGCGTGAAATATAAGCAATTTAAAATTTTGTTTCAAAAAATTTTTTCTCAAAAACGGCAGCATCGTTTTTAATGAAATTTTGTTGTTGGATAATCTGCAGGACGTTTAAGAGAATGGTGCAGGTCTCACGTCAGTTGAAAACCCTGATTTTTCGAAAATTGAAAAAATTAAAATTTTCTGTGTCTTCTAGGTGTCTTCCTACATCTACAATTTTTTTTACAATTACTTTTTTCTCAATGGAATATGGTCATGAAAAACATCTAAGAATATTGTCATATGGAATTTTACGAAAGCATGAGTGTTTTTATGAAATTTTGTGTCAAGCATAAGCTACTTTTGTTTTCTTTAAACCATTTCTTAAAAACGGTACAATATTTTTTATTAAATTTGGACCTTAGTATAAAGGACGCTTAAGAGATTGGCGCAGATCTCAGGTTCGTTAAAATGCCTGATTTTTCGAAAAGAAAAAAAAAATACAATTTGAAGATACATTTTTTTAATGAAATGTATTAATCAAAACAGATCTTCGAATGTCATGTTGAATATTTCGAAAATATGAGTATTTTATGTGAAAATTGGCGTCAAATATAGATTCCAGCTTTGAATTTCCTGCGCTTCATGGACATAATTTGAGAGGTGTTTGGAAGTTATTGATATTCTTATAAAAGAAAATAAATTGAAGGAAGGTAATAAATTGAAAAAATCAAATTATCCGCTTTAAACTCGCAAAACATTGGGTTCGTTCAGATCGATTAGGAATTGTCAATTTTGGAGAAAATCGGTTGATCGGTTTAGGCGCTAGTGCTGACCTCAGGCGGAAGGGCAGACGTTTTGGCTTCAATCGATTTTTCAGTCGGTATAAGGGACCCTCAAAACATAGATTCTTACAACACGATTTTCTATATGCTACATTAAATAGCATACACTTCCCACTTAAAGGCGTGGTTAGTAGGTATATTCTAGGCATTTTCGGATCCCTTGGGTTCCCTAGACTTCCCCACGGGACCAAGAAGTTCATTTTCTGCATTTACTGCCAGCAATGCTAAATTGCTTCATCGTAATTTACAAATTGTGTGTAAATCTTAATAGAGCATCTGAGAGCAATTAACGAGATAGTCAGTAAATCTCCCCGAGACATGATCCCCAACGTCTTAAGGGCACTGACTGTTGATCGTGGCATAGCCCCAGAGGTTCCAACCACCACAGGCAGGATTCTGGCGTTGGGCACTCCATGAAGTTGGGCTGCCAGGGGAATGACTGGTTGGTACTTTACCACTTTTTCCTCCCCTGCTTTTAGAAGGTTAGACCCATCCTCGTGGCGGACAGTCACATCGACCACATGGACCCCCTCCCGGCTTTTTATTACCAGGTCAGGTTTGAGTCTAACCCCTTCGGCAACGGAGAAAGTGGCTTCCGTAGACACCACAGTGTCTGATATCCGGAGCATCTTCCTCTCTATCAAGTTCTTTATCTCGCCATGACTCTTTATTCTAGCTGGTTTCGTAAAAATGCACTGACCGAGGATGTGATTCATAGTTTCTACCGCTGTATTGCACTTCCTGCAGTATACATCCTCTCTGGACCTTCCTCTACTAAGAGTAGTTTTATTGGCAGCGGTATTTGATCTCAATTGGAGAGCAGTGATAAAAAGACCAGGTTTCAGAAGATTATAGTCTTTCAAAATGGCATTTCCAATCGGATCGTTTATATGCGCCTTAACCGCTCTCCCGTGGGATCCCAGCTTCTCCCAGGCGGCTATCTCGTCATCGGCGCATTTCTTCTTATAAGATCTTAAATCTTGTTCGGTATAGGGCCAGTTGAGTCTCAATGCTTTGGCGGTTTTAAATGTCCGTTGGTAGAAACTCGGACAGGAGCTCAGCCATCTGCAAATGGGATCTGCAGATTTTTCTAGTCGTAACACTAGGTTCAACGCTACCCTAGGAACGTTTTAGAGGAAGTAATGAATTAGATTTATTCACTTTTTCATTACCAGGGTCCGGCAATGCGAGTTTTTCGTTTGAAAATTCGCTGTTTTCCGGCGCACGGTTACAATATTTTCTCTTCTTATGAAGTAAGTACGAGAAAGTAAAAAAGTATATATTACAATGGAGACTCGTTATCTTGAATATCGTGTTTAATCCGTAACGTTCTCATCGCATCGTCACCCTCACAGGCCAGGAGACGCAACTGAACATATTTTCAACGGCCTTGAAATTCGCCAGCAGCATATGGGCTTTAAAAATAAAATGAATGGCGTCGAACTTGAATCTTGTTACACATTCAGGGATATTATCTACAATTTTCATGGTAATGTTATATATATTTACAAATTATATAAAGATATATATGAACATTTTGTTAAAACGATACTCGAAAAATGTATTGAATGAAATGTGATCTTGCAGTATCTTGTTTGTAATATGAGCTTGAAGTTAAATTTTGTCCATTTTCATCATGAACATCTGAAAACTTAGAACGATTTCAACAGGAAATAGAGGTAGAACGGTTGGGAGGATGTATCCATGATCGCTGACTGCTCTTGGTGTTTAATATGAGATAACACTCGCTTTGATCATAAACGTCAACACAGCTTTTGTTTTTAACCAGTCAGAGGGGTAACTAATTTTCTTGTGGCAAGTGTAGTTTTTCGCTATTGATCTTAAAATAATATATCAGTATTATTAATATTTTTCGCATTTTATAGGGTTTTACTCATTACGAAATATGGTTAATAATAAAAGAATTACTAAAAAACTGAATTTTCGTGTTTTGCTTCGCACGAAATATGTGATACGCAAAATTGGAAAGAATATTTCAATTCACCACATCAAAATTAGGTTTAGAAACTTGTTGACTTCTGTGCCACAGAAAGTATCTCATTTCGCAGGACTGTGTAATCAATCCCTACTGCTGAGAGCCTCCTGACCAAGCAGGAATAAATGAAAAAACTAGGTGCTACAGAATGGCACAGACGTCTTGCACTAGATATTTTTCTAATTTCTTTGGTCTGGGCTAGCTTTTCGGTCTTGTCCTTTCCTCTTCCAGCTGCCATCTATTGCCGCCCAAAGTGCATTTTTTCCAATTTTTCATTTTTCCCTTTTTTTTATTTTTTTATTTTTCGGTTTCCTAATGGTGGAAATGAAATATGACTTAAAAATATTTCAAATATAAAACCTCGTCCTATATGGAAATTTTCTTTGAAAAATTTGAGCCATTTTTAAGAAAATGTTTAAACATTACTGTAAAAGCGAAATTTGAAGCTCTTTTCAACAGAAACATTTGAATTTTGAAGAAACTGAATAGGAAATCAATGCACTACGACTAACAAAGTGTTCACTAGTGTTCCTACAGAATGGCACGTACTTTCTCGTCCGTCCGTCGTAATTTACTACATATATTACTACAGGATTTACGTACGTTTCTATATCAAAGCCCTTTGTATCAAAGTCCAAAGCATTTTGTATCAAACACCACAACACGAGTCTTTTTTTGACGCAGCATTACATAACTTTCTCTATACTTCGTATTTTACTCTGTATAAATCTACGTATACGAAAAAGTAATAATGTATACAAATTGTTGAAAATTGTGCATATTAACTGCGCAAGAGATATTAAAAAGTAAACAACAATAACAACGCATTTTCTTAATTTTTGACCCAAACAAAGGATACAACAAAATGTCTTTTATGTCATCTTACAGGTAGACAATGCATTTGGGACTATTCTTACAAAAAGTTTGAAAAAAATATGGAGCCGTTTTTGAGAAAATGGCATTTGAGCGGTTTTCAAATTGCGGAAATCCGAGTTCATTTTCATAGAAAAGTTCTGAGTTTTCAAGAAATTTTATTAGTTTTCTGAACACTTGTTTCCGCATTTTTTTAAACATATAATAAGAAATACTTTGCGCAAGGCCTTTGTAATCAAATTATTTTGGTTTTTAAAAGACTTTCGTGGGTTATATTTTTTAATGTTGAAGAGTGGTGGGGTTCACACCAATATAGCACCAACTCCAACTACGCCAATGATTGTGAATATAGCAACGTCGTTGCTACTCTAAGCCTTGCAAGTGGATGCCTACCAAGTGCGGAACTACACCCTGAAGCTAGTAAGAGGCTCACTATTGACAGGTAATTGCTTTGAATAGAAGCCCGACAAACGACTGTGGGTGGGAGTCCCCTCTGCAAATGCCAAGACAGTGCTTCAGTTTTATCTTCATGTGAGCTCATTCTATAATCAACAGCAAAATAAAGAGTACCTTCTAAAAAGTTTAAAAAATTTACTGAATAAGGTTTTGGCAAGTCCACTGAAATTTTACTTTCTCGCTACTGCTTAGGTAAGAGAAAGTTATGTAATGCTGTGGGGGAAAACGACGTATTTTCGGCAGAAAAACTCTTTATCGCCAGGTCCTCGTAATGAGAAAATGGATAAATCCAGTTAGTAACTACAGAAAAAATCATCTAACACGTGGTGTAGTCAGAATCAATTTTGTGGGTCCTTGATATCGAAAAATCGATTGAAGCCAAAAAGTCTGCCCGTCTATCTGTGAACAACGCTAAATCGTTCAGCTGATTTTCTCCAAAATTGTCATTCTCCAATTGATCTGGATGATATCGCGGCCCCTTGAATTTGAAACCGAAATTTTAATTTGTGTGTGTGTGTCTGTGGGGTACTTTATATGAAGTTCCAGGGACATTTTCAAAATTTTCTAAAAATGGCAGCAAATTTTTTCGATTTCATTTTTTGTTGGATAGTGTGAATGACATTTAAGAGAATGGTGGAGGTCACATTTTCGTTAAAATACCTGATTATTCGAAAATTGCAGAAGTTGAATTTTTTCGGCGTCTTTCTACAACTACAAATATGAAGATATGAAAATTATTTTCTCTGAAATTGCTCTAAATGCTTTTTTTGTTTTTCCGCGTATGTAGCAAAGAACGGCAAAGAAAGTCGTGCTGGTCCCATTTTCGACGCACTGTATTTTCGAAAATGGGAAAAAAAATTCGAACAGGTAAATTCGAATTTCCCGCACTTTGTTTGAGCCTCAAAATAATTCTGTGGAAGTAATTAGAGAAGTGGTTGGAGGCAGTTGGATATTCTAGAGTTCGTTCTCTTTGTCTGGACATGTAATATCTATATGAACCTCCAATTTAATTGTCGAATTTTTGTTGGCATTTGCTGTAATATAATTATTTTTTTGTACCTAATGTTCCAAGATGTAATGAGGGGAGTCAAAATTTCCATGAAAATGCGTGTTTTTATTTAATTTTCTTAGAGCTTCCAAACTTTGTAATTATATCTCCTTTGGGAAGCTTATTTTAAAAATGTTTTCTTTTTTCGTGAATTTTAGCGTGATTTGTTTGTTGTTGTTTTTTCTAGAAATTCATATTCATTCACGGTTGGGCATTTTTTAAAATTAAGTTGTGATATGTGACGTACAAGATACGATCAAAAAGTAGTAGAACTAATTTTATAAAAAATAATTGATATCTGTACAAATTCTTAATAATCTTCGAAGTAGGACTCTTTTGCTTCCGCGCACCGAGACTATTGCGTCTGCCACTCTGCTAACGCCTTCTGAAAGTCACTGGTTGTTGAGGGAATGTTGTTGAGGGTTCTCATTACAGCCGTTTGAACGTCTTCAATGTAAGTGAAAACATTGTCCCATGATAAGCCGCTTCAGGAGGAAAAGAGGGAAATGTCAGACGGAGCCACGTCTTGGCTGTAGGGGGAGGGTGAAGCAACGTGCCGACGCCTTACAGAACCAGCCGCTCCCGCGCCAACAGCGCGATGTGGCGAGGCACGGTGGAGCTTCCAGAAATAAGCGATGTCTGGTCGCTCGCGGTTGACTCGTGTTCGCAACCGACCGAGCACTTCCGCAGAAAACTGTGCATTCACAGTTTGCCCGGGGGAACAAACTCCTCGTGGATGGCATCACAATGATTAAAAAACACCAGAAGTGATCAGAGTCCAGAAGTTGTTTCACCTTAGCCACATTTTCGTCAGCCCTTGATGTCGACGGGCGACCGGCGCGTGTATCGTCATCCTCGACGAGCATCGTCATCCTTCCCCTCGCTGAACAACTTTTGTCTCTAAAAAACCCTCGAATGGCTCAAGGGAGCATCCCCGTGGGCCCACTTGATCATAACGCAGGTTTCAGTGGCGGTTTTCTGAAGTTTGAAGCAGAACTTCACTTTGTAGCGCAGCTCGAGATTCCGTTCCATGCTGAGCGTGAACGACACTTGTTCGACACGACTCTGTTCGAGAATGTAGCTTCACTATGCACACGTTTTGTTGAGCTTTCCTTTTGCTTGTAGTGGTAGTAGAGCTAAGGGTGAGTTTCTATTTTGTTAACAATACAGAAAAATTAATTCTGTTCGTTCGTTTACCGATAAAAATAAATTTTCTACAATTCGGCAACGAAAATATCTAGTTTTTGAAATGTTAATCTCTCGCTTTTTTAAATATATTATTATTATTATTATTATTATTATTATTATTATTATTTCATCTTTCAACTATTAATAAATTGTTGGGAAGGGACTCTGAAACTCAAGAAAGCGTGCGCAGATGATTTTCTCCCCCATACGTCACATACAGTTTTTTGACTGTTTCTGACGAACTAAATAAATAAATAAATAAAATAAATTATCTCGCTCCCACGCACAACCAGTCAGACTCCCCCTGTGGTTTGTCTGGCCCACAGAAAATCAGTTCTACTACTTTTCGATCGCAACTTGTATTATGAGAAAAAGTTTCTTAATGCACGTTTTCTTAAATTGTAGGATCACTACTTCAACCCATAAACAAGTTGAATACTGAATAGAGATAGAAATGAGCGTTTTTGGCAAGAATCGATAAGAAAATATTCGCCAAGGATATATGCCAAACGTATCGCCCATTGTTTTAACAACGCCGCCCTGGCTGAGCTGTATGGATAATTCCATTGCCAACGTCGCCGCCGCTGGATCGTAACTTCTATTTTTTAACGCTAAAATACGCAATAATACGAATTTGTGTTGATATAAATCACAATGATATAATAATATGTTTTAGAGTAATTTCTGAATTAGAGCAAAGTGGCCTTATAAATTTGGTACAAATATGATTTTTATTAACAATTTAAAAAACAAAAAAATACAAATTCCAATCTCACATCCATTTTACTGAAAGGAGTTTTTCTAGTAGACACTGAAATATTGAGTTGCAATGAAAATGCATATTACGTAATCGTTACAAATATTATCAGATAGTTCGTGCTGTTGTAGCTCCACTTGTTTCCTGCAACATTACTATACTTTTTCTGTACTGCATAAGCAATAGGTGAGTATTTTATTAGTGGTGCTACAACAGCACATACTTTCTTTCGTTATTGGAAACAGCTAAGTAATTTTGAAATATTGCATGTTAATACCTCAGCTATTTCTTGAAAACGTTCAAATCAAACAAAGCGCATGTGATGCATTTCTGCATTCATTTCGTTAGTCAGCAGCAGCAATCATTTCTTACTTTGACAGATGAAACAAACAGGAATACATTTGACTACTATAGTATTCGCAACAAATTATATAGATTCGCTGTTACCAGCGCAACTTTGTCAAAACTATGTTAATTCGCTTGGCGAATAATATCAATTCTTTGCAAAAACGCTTATTTCCATCTGCATTCAGATTTCCACTTGTTTATCGGTTAGGCATAGTACATCATACACAATTGATAAATAACTCTAATACTAAAAAAATAAGTAAAATACTAATATTCTAAGATTTGTAATATTAAGTTAATTTTTATCGCCTTTTTATATACTATTGACCCCCCCTCCCCAAAGGAAACGCATGAACATGAAACTTTAAGGTAGTATGTTCGTGAAGTACTCCCAAAAAATACTTTCAATGAAAGTAAAATCTCTGTTCTTCAAGATGATAAAAACAATTAACCCTTAAATGCCTAATAAAAGAAGTTTAAATTAGTACAGGCACTTATGGTAAAACTTTAGCGAACATAGTTTTCTAAGTTATTGAAGACGTTATACTGTTAATGTACATTTTTCTTTTATTCAATATGTAGTAAATTTGTTTAGGGGTCAGATGATATTAAATGGTAGATAACATACCTCACCAGGCATTCTAAGGAGAAATTAAACGAGAAGTAAAAACGGCTGCGAAATTCATCACATACGGAAGTACTGGCTCTCGGCCTAGGAGTTAGCTGTACAAATCATGTTATTGTCAGCACTGGCATGAGAGAAAACCGCGACAAAAATATGGATTTTCAAATAGGTTTTGAATCGTTTCTGAAAGGTTTATTTGGAATACACAGCAACGCGACTAAATAAAATAGCTATATCTTATCACCGCCACCAACTCGACGTTCAACAACATTGAGTTTCTCAAATATCGATGCGGGATTGATACGGAAATTTCAATTAAGCTTTGCGGATTGCTTAAAAAGAAATGTATATTCTTAATGTAATGGTTGAGAATATACATTGAGTAAAAAGTAAAAGTGCGAGAGAGTAAAATAGAATTAATATTGGCATTTTCAATAGTAAATTATAATTAAAATGAAATTAATTATTTTTCATACCCTTCATTCAATTTTTCTCGTGGTACATAGTTGGTGTGAAATCTGTATATATTTCATTAATTTCAAGCGGATATTACACAAAAACCCTTTTTTTTCAAAAAATTGTACATGACCTCTTTTAAAGAGCTAATTTTTTACAACAGATTTTCAGGCTAAAATCTCTATCTTCAATTTTGTTGTTTTATAATTTTTTTTTTCAATTTTCGAAAAATCAGGGATTTCAACGAAAATAAACCTGCACCATTCTCTTAAACGTCCTTCCCACTATTAAACAACAAAATTTAATAAAACAAATTGGAGCCTTTTTCGAACATTTTGAAAATGTCCGAGGGACTACATGTAAAGTACTCCCAAAAATTAAAAATGTTTCAAATTCCAGAGGCCGCGACATCAGCCAGAACGATTAAGGGATATCAATTTTGGAGAAAATCGGCCGAACGGTAAATGCGCTAGGGTTGTGCACAGACAGACGGACGGACGAACATTTTGCCGTAAATCGAGTTTTACTTTCTCGCGCTTAAGAGGGCACTTGTTAAAAAGAGAAAGTTTAGTAATGCTGCGCGAGAAAACGGGGAATTTTCGGCAGAAAAACTCTTATTACTGGGCCCTCGTAACGAAAAAGTTAGTAAATCCGGTTGCTGAATTTGGAAAGAAAATCCTCTAACACGAGGTGTAGCCACAATCTATGTTTTATGGGCCCTTGATACCAAAATCAATTGACGGCAAAAGTCTGTCTGCCTGTCTGTCTGTGAACATCGCTAGCGGCTAAACCGTTCATCCGATTTGCTCCAATATTGATATTCCCAATCAACCTGGCTGATATCGCGGCTCCGGGAATTTGAAACAGATATTTTAATTTTGGGGGGTACTTACCATGAAGCCCTTGGGACACGTACAAAATTTGCAAAAAAAAATGGCGTTATAGATTTTGATTAAATTTTATTGCTATTTATAGTGTAAAGAACGTTTAATAGAATTGTGCAGGTCTCATATTGCTTGAAAACTCTGATTTTTCGAAAATCGAAAAAATTCAAAATTTTTTCCGGACCTTCCAACAACTAAAATATTCAAGATCGAGATTTTTCTCTTGATAAAATCTATTCCTTAAAGTTAGATTTGGAAATAAGGTCACGTACAATTTTTCGAAAATTTCAGCATTTTGCGCGTAATTTTGAGTGAAGTATAAGAATTTTTGAATTTTTATTTAAACAATTTTCTCTCAAAAACGGCTGCATTGTTTTTGATGAAATTTTGTTGGGGGGTATTCTCAAGAACGTTTAAGAGAATGGTGTAGGTCTCATGTTGGTTGAAAATCCCTGAGTTTTCGAAAAGTGAAAAAAATTAAAAAAATGTTTTCAGCGTCTTCCTTCTACTACAGTTATGAAGATACATTTTTTCTTAATGAAATTTTTTCATCAAAAATAGATCTTCAAATAAGGTCAAGTTGATCTTTACGAAAATATGAGTATTTTTTGAGTAATTTTATGATAAAAATAGTCGACCGCTCCCAATCGCTTCCTCATCGTAAAATGAATAGTCATGCTAAGAAGTTGGATGCTACGTACGCTAGAATTTGTATAGTATTTCATATTGCTTTGTTCGTTTCTTATTCGAGCTTTTTTTATGAGTATTAAAATGAATCTTTTCATTCTTAAAAACATTTTTAAAATCTATTTTAAATTGCATCCTTCTTAAGTGTGAACACGAATAGATGATTTCGCTTTGCTTAATAAGATGTGGGAATGAAGAGTAATGCATTTTAAAAAACAAGTAATTTTAATGAATATAAAAATATTGTATTTAATTATTATATTTTTCTAAATATGTTCGTTTTCATTTTCTTGCTAGTGGTATTAACAATGCTATGGCAAACTGTGAATGCCATAGGAATTACCGGTCATTGTGTCTTGTAACCCATTGTTGTAACACCGCCCGGATAACAGAAGGCGATAATGGCTGCTGCCTTTGCTTCCACATTATATAAACAAATAGTTTTATTTGTGGCTAAAGTACGTATCGAGAGTCGGTATTCGCGTAGTTTCGCGTGATTTGTGTAAATTCGCGTACTTTTCGCGCAATTTTGCTTGAAAATACGGGCGAAAATGTAGGAGCTGTTCTAGCACCACTAGTTCGGCATGAAGGACACACAAAACTTGGATTCTGGGTACACCACGTGTTAGTGGATGTATCCACTTATTTGTTACCAGGATCCGACAGTAAGTTTTTGGGTCGAAAATTCGCCTTTTTCCGGCTCACGATTACAATATCTTCACTTCCGTTTCTGAGTACGAGAAAGAAAAAAAATATTTAAAGTGAGGCAACTCTTAACGTGATAACTACAAATATTATATCAACCAATTTTAAATTAAATTATAACAACAGTGTTAAAACCATTTTTTAAAATTTAAATGTAATTTTATGATATTTTATAAATGTGCGTTATCAATTTGTATCACCCTTACAATGGTTTCAACCGGTGAAGACTTCCCTCCCCCCCTCCAATCCTCCGCTCGAACAGCGCTATTACCTTCACGTAAAGTATCGTGGATGATACGCAATGAAGTGGGTAATATGCAAATTGGATTCGTCACTTGAAAAAGTGCATACTTAAAAATGGTGGAAAGTAAATTTTAAAAAAAGAAGCAGTAATTTAGTTGTCCATAAATAGAGGAACTGAATAGTTGCAATTCCCTGAATTTAAATACATTTTTATATTCTCACCTATTGTTTACGCAGTATAGCGAAAGTATTGTAATGCTGCGGGAAACTAATGGTGCTAGAACAGCACGTATATCTCGCAATATTTGTAACGCTTACGTACTATGCATTTACATAGCAAATTAATATTTCAACCTTTTCTAGAAAACTCCCTTCAGCAAAATGGATGTTAGGTTGGAATTTGTAATTTTTGGTTTTTTAAAGTGTTAATAAAAATTTTATTTGTACCAAATTTATAAGCCCACTTAGCTCAAATTCAGAACCTTTCCATCTAGAATTTATTGCGGATATTATACGTGTAGCAAATCTAATATATTTTGCATTTTCCACTGCCTTTCGTCAGTTGTTCATTACACTGTCAGAAGAATCAATTTAAAGGAAATTACTCTTTTGTTTCTTCCTTTAACCGGAAATCTGATGCGCAGTTTTAGCGCAAATTGCTATAATTTATCCGAGTCAATATTTCTTTAAATAAGATTGCGGGGTATTCGACCCCAGTGACTACTCACTATTCACGACTATTTATGTAATCGGTAAGGTTTACTAATATTTTAAACTTCACAACTATTTTAGGCACATAGACTCGCATCACAGATCCGATTGCGCTGGCGCCATTTGAAAAATGAAGTTCCGTTTCGTTTCTGATCATATTTATTGCAAATCTTGGATTAAAATTAGTTTGAATTTCCCGTGTCTCAGTTCCTGATTTTTGTCTCCTCGTCAGGTGGATATAATTTTGATTACTCTTTATCTCATATACTTTCAAAATAATTTGAAATGCACCTCTCACAACGTTTATTAAGACCTAGCAATTTATTGCTATTGTATGATTCACGTATTTAGACTTTCGACCATGTAGATCGTACTTGAAATCACAATTTCTTTATTGAGAAGGTCTTGTAATTTTGAAGTAAATAGAAAGACAGATATATTGCACTTTCTTTAAAGCACTTAGATAGCTGAAAATGAGTGTGTCTAATGTAATTCTACGAGTATCTCTGCGATAACGTCCTGTAGACGATACATCATAGAGACCCTGTGAAACTACTTTCCTTTCCTCTCCCGTCTCTTAGCGTTACGAAGCGCAAGTTTCTTCGGGTCATGTTTCTACAACTTTTACTTCCTTTTCCGCCCTCTTATAAAGAAAATTTCATGACACGATCATATCCGGACCCCAACAGTCCCATGAAGTGACAAACAGCAGCTGTTTCTTCGATCCTCTTAAAGAAGTGTTTGGCAAATTGTGATTCACATCTTAAGGATTTTCGAATAAGCACTATTTCCATTATTTTAACGCTGGATTTGAACCCAGAATCCATAAGATTTGTAGCTATCATCTCCTCCTAGGAGCGGAGAGTGCAGGGCGCACCCCTTTGGGGAATCAATGTTAGAAGACCTAAAAAAATTATGCGTCATATAATGGCGCCCAGAGACGACCGGATATCCGCCGCCATTGGCCACTGAACGCGGGGTCTTCAAATGCCCCTACCGCCATTCGGGGATTTGAAATTCCTTTCCAAATCCCTGTAAGCATTCAAAATTACTGAGTTCCTTTTCGGATTAGTATTGACCTGTTTGATCCCTTTAAAAATTCAAGTGCTACGTTAGAGTTTGTATTCGTTGTTCGCTTATCTTATCCCCACTTGGCTAAATAGTCATATACAGTTAGTTTGAATACCGAGAACGGCGCTTCACCTGTTCCCGGAATAGAAGCATCCGTTTATATCTGGTAATGCGGGTGTAATATAATTTGAGAACAAACGCCCAAAGCAAGTGGATGGTATCTTTTTTTCCGAAAATTCTATTTAAAAAAGAAAATCTTAAATTCTCAATCTGCTCTGTAGAATTTTCGTCGACTTTCTTTATTATTTACATGTACAACTTTTTAAAACTTGAAACATACGTAATGATTATTTTATTATGAAATACAGTGTACCGCCCGCTCTAGACGGCTTTCAAGGCAGAGGAAAAGTACTGACAATGCAATTGGGAAGAGAATTGAAGGTCGATGATGAAGTAAAGGTCCAAAAACGATCGCTCTCCAAACTAATAAAAATCTTTTTTTGTATCAGAAAAAGAAATCTGTTAGAACAGTATCTTAGGTTTTCATGAAGTACGGGTGTAGAAGAAGCCTAGAAGTTTTGTTCTTCTTTGATTTGCAGACGCGCAAAAAGGGTGGAAAAAGGCCCAAACGACATCGCGGGCAAGAAAGCGCGTGACTGCGCCGCCTGCGTCCACTCGCGTGCCCCGGCCTCGGGCGCGCATGCAGGCGCACGCCCACGCGATAGCGCTATCAGCCGGCGCGGCGTTCGGAGGCGCGCTGCCCGGCGGCGGTCGCAGTCCGGCTCGCGCGGCGCGGAGCGGAGCGGAGCTGAGCGCCCGGGGCGCTGTGCGCGCACTTCCGCGTGCCCCCCTCGCTCCGCCC
Source organism: Teleogryllus occipitalis (assembly GCA_011170035.1). Classification (NCBI taxonomy): domain Eukaryota; kingdom Metazoa; phylum Arthropoda; class Insecta; order Orthoptera; family Gryllidae; genus Teleogryllus; species Teleogryllus occipitalis. Next base: position 342,148 of record BLKR01000005.1, on the reverse strand, counting down.
CCGCCCGCGCCCCCGGCCCGGCCCGCCGCCCGCCGCCCCCCGCCGCCGCGCCCGGGGGCAGTGAGTCAGCGCGCCGCGCGCTCCGCACCGCCGCCGCCGCAGTCGACGCGGGGCGCCGGGCGCGAGAGGGCGCGGCTGCCGCCGCCGCCGCCTCCACCGCCGCCACCCGCGCGGGGTCTCGGTTCGCCGCTCCGGCGCGGCCCGCGGCACCGCCATGCGGCTGTCGTGGCCCGCGGCGCTGAGCGCGGCCGCGCCGCAGCCCGCCGCGCCGCCGCCGCCCGCCAGCGCGCCCGACGACGACGACGACGACGAGGACGAAGCGGCGACGGGCACGGCGTCGCCGTCGCCGGCCGCCGCCGACTCCGACGTGGACGAGGCCGAGCTCCGGCGCGAGCTGCTGAACGACGTGAGTAAACCCTCGGCGCGCGATCGATTGGGCGTCGCGGCGCCCGCCGCCGCGACGCCCGCCGCCGTCGCCGCTGTCGCCGCCGCCGCCGTCGCCGCCTCGGCCGCCGCGTGCTCACGCGGCGCCCGCACGCGCGTTGTGTTGCAGAAATGGCGGCAGCTGTTCGATAAGGTGAGTGCGGCGGCGCGGGAGCGCTGACCCGCGCGGCACGTGGCTCCGGCGGCGCGGCCGAAGCGGTTCCGCTGCGCTGCGCCGCTCAGCGGCGGGTGGCCCGGTTTCGACAGCGGACGCTGCCCCGCGCTGCGCCGCGCCTCGCCGCGCCGCGCCGCTCGGATCAGCGTCGGCCGGGCCCCTCCGGACGCGGCGCTCAGCAGCGTCCGGAACTAATAGGCCTTCGAAAGTGGTGCGTGCGCGCGAGGGGACCCACGACGCCGCGCCGGGGCCGCCTCCGCTGTCGCTGCTGCCGTGACCCGCCGGGAAAGGGGGGCGGGGCGCTGCGCCGCCGCTGGCTAGGCCGAGTGTCACTACGGCCGGCGCGGCGCGGCGCGGCACGGCGAAGACCACGCGATGCACCCGCTCGTCGACAGGGAGCGCGCGCGTGCGGGAGGTTGGCGCGTCTGCGAGGGGAGGGCGCTGGCGTCGGAATGCGCGGCGCGGGGCGGCGTGCGGGCCGCACGTGGCCCCGCGGACAGCCCTGGCGAGGTGGCCGCGTGGCGGAGGCGCCTTCTTGAGGGTCGCCGGCCTCCGCGCCCGCGGCCCCCGTGGGCCGATCGCCCTCGCGCCCCGCTCGCCCCTCGCAGCGCGCCCGCGCGGGCGGAAGGGGACGTTTGAAGAAGGGGCGCAAGTTTGAGTGTAGGATACTGGAACATGCGCCAGGGCAGGTACCCTATTAACCAGTGTTTGCACTCTCTCGAGTAGTGACTGGGAAATCAAAGCTTATTGTCAGAAGCTGATAGTCGCGGAGCGTGTTGACATCGATCCTTCGCTGTCAGTAAAAGGTAAACTCTGATAAGCACATAGCAACTGTTACAGTCAACTCAATTCTAGAGTGGACTGTAATTGAGACTTGAATCTCTTTATGAGATTCAAAACGCATTTTTGTATTTCATTTCTACCAACGAGATATATTGATGTGATATCAGCTAATTGTATGGATGAGCGTATTTTATGTACTACAGGCCGTTATTTGAAACTGTTCTGGAAAGAAATTTCAAAATGTCTACTATAATGCCACATTCATGTATGCTTGTTAGTTTCCAGTTTCATACTAGTATCATATTCCACGTTTCTAATGAAAAGTATTTCTATTATAGACGCTTCAGGACTAATAAAAACAAAACGGTGTTGTAACACGTTTACGTTGGGTCTGAACGCGGAGAAGGGAATTTAAACTGCGTTCTTGCGTGTCGCATTGCGTCTGGATGCGTTCACAATGCGGTGAATCTGGGCCAGTGCTCTATAAATGACTGCGCGCTGTTGAGTAATCAACGCAAGCTTTTTTCCAATGTCATATCAAAAACGATACATCAACTGCAATTTTACAGTAATTTGTAAGTGCTTCTGTTTAAAAATAACTTTGTCCTGATGAAGTTGAAAATGTAGAATTTCTGAATGAAATTGAGAAATCATGTATGTCCTTAACTTAGTTTTCATTACAATGGCTATTTTTTAATTTTATGTAAAGTAATTTTTCTGAATATTCGTGAATTCATTAATTGTTTAAAAATATTTCGTGTTGTGGATAAAGAAGGTGCCTTCTGATCTGAGCCTTAGGGCATTGAGTTCCAAACACATTCCCATCCATTTGCACCGCAAACTGTCTCTATAGATTGTTAGCTAATCATTCATATTTGATGAAGGTTGACAAGGCCCGCTGGCCACTCTGCCCCGTTCTGATTCTCACGCCCATTGATCGGGACTCATAGAGCGACAAGTCAGCGGGTCGATTGACAGATTGCACTGGAACGGCCTCCCATTCTGTTTTAACTTAATAGGAAAGGAGAGGATGTTTCAATTATTTTTGCAAAATTTTGAAACACGCATTGAGATCATCAATGTTGAGACAATAATTTGTGTGCAATAGATCTCTAATATCTTTTCTGGTTTTGTTTTTCGTTTTAACTCATCAAATACGTATTGGCGAATGTGAATACCTAGAACACGTGATTCATGCATTACCCACATTTTATATATTATTTACATAATCTTGTGGTAAATAGTAATTACCGCGGAGTTTTCGTAGTTATTGTTATATTACTGTAAACGTGATATTAATAATTATTTTTCGTGCGACGACTGTTTATTTCAATTTTGGCACCGAAGAATACTGTCATTTTCTGTAGTCCTGCACCTAAAAATTGAGTAGTCTGCACCTTAAACATAATTTGTTGTAACTATGTCGAAACAACGCAACGCTCTCAACTATACGATCAGATCCGAATAATTATTTTATTCTGTTTTGCGAGCAGAAGTGGAAAATAGTCAATGAGATAGTGAAATACGATTAAGAGAACTCGCCGTGGTAGTAAAACGAACTCTTGGGGCACATTCACATCAGATATTTATCTGTAGTAAATTCTCCGTGCAGTGGTTTTTTCGATTTCGATTCTAAGCGGAACTTAATAGTAATTAATATATAATTAATAGTGAAACATTTCCCCTAATTCATTTTTAATTTTTGTTACATTGATGTTATTTTTTATAACATTACCATTAAAAGCACCTTTTCACGATCTGCCCTACTTTGGCAAAATTATTGGTGTATTGAGTTCTGAGACCTGTTAACAAGCTTGCCAGTTTTAGACGATTCTAATTCCGCTAGTAAGCACCTAGTCAACTTAATGTAAATTCTGTTTCGAGAATTTTACAACATTGTACCCAAGGGTAGAGTCTCCATTCAATAAGAGACCAATACTTGGTGATGTCTGATAGGCCCTACTTGTCCTGTACGGTGAAATAAGACTTAGTGTCCTGGATTTCTTCCCAAGAAGGAAACTAGTGGAGCTACTTCACATACTTTGTCGTATTATTTCTAAATTTACAATTTTCCAAAGTTCAGAGTTCAGCGGAAACGAGAGCCCGCGCCATTTTTCTTCGTTCCTGAAAAAAAAATTGAGGAAAAAATGTGGAGCGGTTTCTGAGAAAATGTTTTATTTATAAATTACATTGTTTTCAAGCACTAATTACACGAACACTACTCGTTTATTCTAAAAATTGTACGTGACCTTTTTTTAAAGAGCTTATTTGTTTTTACAATAGACTTTGTCTAAAGCAAAAATCTCTTCTTCAATTTTGTGGTTTTGAAATGTTAACTTTTTGCAATTTTCAAAAATTAGGAGAATTCGCCGAAAATGGGACTAACGCCATATTTCTTACCGGCCTTTTATACATTCGAGGAGAAAATTTAAAAGAAATATTTGGTGCCGTTTTAGAAAGAAATGTTTAAATAAATTTAAGAATTCCGTATATTTTGCTCAAAAGTATGTGAAAACTACTCATATTTTCGAAAAATTGTACATGACCTTATTGCAAAATCTGTCTTTAAAAAACAAATTACTCTCTTGACAAAGACATTTTTTCACATTTTCTCAATTTCTCGGTCTCCTAATGCTACAAATGCAGTATAATGTTATGAAAGAGTAAAACCTAATCGTATATGGAAATTTTTGTTGAAAAATTTGAAGTCGTTTTCGAGAAAATGTGATTAAGCGTTTCTGAATCTGCGAAATTTTGAGCTCATTTTCAAAGAAAACTTTGGAATTACCGAGAAATTTCATTTGAAATCATTTGAAGCTATTCTACTCACAAAAGTAATGGTGTTTAAAACAATGACAGCAATGCAAATATTAATGGCGTGAGATGTATTTCAAAATAATTAAATGTGTAATTTCGGGAGAATCTAGAGTCAATCAAAATGGCGTTAATACATTTGCATTGCACGTTAATGCAGTTAATACATGACATTAAAACGTACAATTATTTCAACTGCAATTGGGTATGACCCGATAGTAGTTAATTAATAATAATAATAATAATAATAATAATAATAATAATAATAATAATAATAATAATAGTAATGAAAAGTACAAAACAAAACAAAGTACAGTACAAAACGAGGATGCAATAATCATACTTTTCACTAATTTAAGTATTATAACAATTATTTCAACTCTTCCATGATTTACAATTATATGATGGTGATACTAAAAATCAATACAAGCTACATAGATATTGCTAAATTAGATTTGAAAAAATGCATTGATCCGTTCACCTCACTTCACTTCACTACACTACATTGTTTTGTGTTGAATTACACTGACTAGCACTTCACAGCATTTAGTTACTCATTTAACACCTATTACTTTAAGCTTGTTTAAACTTATTTCTAAAACTTCGGACACTTCGAGGAAACGTTTTGAAAGTTACTACCGGTGAACTGTTCCAATCTCTAATTCCTCTTTTACAAAACCAAAATTTCCCAAAATCTGAATTTTGTTTCCTTGTTCGAATGTTGTGGGTATGATCACTTCGGCCGAAATAATTTGGTTTTTCTATTCTAACCTGAATTTCCTTCCAAGCTGATCGATCTACGTACGATTTATAAAGAGCACAAAACTTCGCCCTTGTTCTTCTCGTTTCTAGAGGTTCCCATGGCTTTTTTTTTTGCGTTAGTTCTTTCTCGGTACATTTATCACTATCCGTGCAAAAAGTTTAAAGAAAAAATGTTGAGCCGTTTTCTAGAAAATGACTGCGTAAATTTCCTAGGTAGTGCAGGTTTACTACTTTATTTGCATTCATAAGGCGATTTATGTTCGATGTCCTTCAGTTCTGGATGTTTAATTTGTACGTGAATGGTATCTTTTCTTGTTTACATGTTTATTTCTTTAGTGGAAGTAGGAATTCCCTACTTACACTAAAGAAATAAACATGTAAAAATCTCAACAGTAGCACTTTATTACTAGGAAAATACTACTGTTCCTGTCTATCGAAATAATTGCAGATATGCGCCGCAGGCACTTCGTTTGAATTTGTTTGGACTTTTTCAAGTGATGGCAGAAAGTGCAATGTTATAAGATTACGTAACCGTTCCCATTAATGCGAGAACGCATGTGCTGCTGTAACACCTAAAGTAATCCGGTCGAGAAAATGAATATTATAATTTACTCACGATTGCCACTACTCGATCATATCGTCTCATTTGCCATTATTGATGTCTAGCGGGGCTATAACTTCATTCATTTGTCTAGATACTCATACGATATTTGGGTACATCCCAGACGATGGCTCTTGCTTTGTGTGTAGTGCATCGCTTTAGATAAGGGATTCACACTTTTTTTTACCACACGCCCATCTTTAAGAGAAAATCTTCCAAGTTCCGCTAGCACATTTTTATTTGGTAATGAATAAAACAAGTGTTATTCAATATATATAATTTTTTACTATACGATATTTCAAGTTAATTATGATTTTTTTTACCTCTTGTAGAAAAGTACGGTTTTTAGTTCTTTTTTTTAGGTTAGTTCACGAAAATGTAAGACGATTAATGCCTATTTAATATTACAGTTCAAATTAAACATGTAAAAGAAAAGAAACATCAGTGAAAAGGATGAGCTTGCATTTTTTCTCAGCTTCCCTATCCTTCGCTGAGAATCAGAAAGTGCGCAATGTAAATCATTAGCAAAGTTAGGTTTGCGCCGATTGTTTGAATTGCAAAAAGTGCTTTTTCGCACAAATATGTGCTTGAAAAAGGAAGATACAACCTCAGCGCTTGCTGGGGTTATACTGAGGTACCCTTTGTAATACTTAACTCAAAACGATGATCTGGCCATTTTATCAAAATCGTACTTGACAGGAGAATCATTTTTTTATTCCTAAAGCTTGTTCTTGAAGTACTTCGGGAAGGGAGTCTAAGTTCACACTGAAAGGATCCGTTGTTAGTTTGCAAATGTTGTCATCACGAGAGTTAGGAAAGTATGTGTTAAATTTTTCAATGAGGTGCTCCAAATGATTTGATATTTTATTTTTTATAAATGCTTCTTCAAAAACCTCCGTAAAGCCTGTTTCTTCAGAGTCTGAAACTAGTTTGGTAAAACATAAATAACTGCATGGATGTGCCAATATCTTACGTCTCCAAAGTTGTAGCTTCTCAATGTGTGTCTTGATTGCATCACGATTTGTGACTATATTTGACTCTCCACGCTGCAATTTTAGAGTCAAAAAAATAAGACAAGTTCGAGTAAGCCAACATTACGTGAACACTTGGTGTTTTAATTTTCAATCTTAGTTTAGTTTTTGATTTTCCAAAATGGTAATTACTTCATCTCGGAGCTCAAATAACCTTGCCAACACATTTCCTTTGGAGAGCCAATGTACTTCAGTATGATATAACAGTGTTTTCTGGTCTGTTCCTAAATATTCGCAAAGAGTATTAAAAAGGCGAGTACTTAAAGCTGTTTTTGATGTAATTAACCACTTTATTACTTGATTTTAAGAAATCATGGAGATCGTTTGGAAGCGTCTTAGCTGCCAAGGCTTGGCGGTGTATGAAACAATGAATCGCCGAGTGAAATCATTTTTCTCTCTTATCGATTGCACAAACCCTGAGTGAGCACTAAGCATTGAAGGAGAGCCATGGCTCTCCTTCAATGCACACACCAATCGATTTTTCCCTTGAAAGTTTATACGTGTCAAAAAATATGAGAGGGCTTTTATCACATCAACAGCCTGTGTAGTTGCCAACTCTGTAGAACACAGTGTCTTTCTCTCTTCCGTTTTCAATATATCGAACATAAACTATTAACTTCGAACATTGTACGATGTCTGTACTTCGTCCAGTTGTATTGCAAAAAATTGATTGTTTTATTCCATCAACTACGTGATTTTTGGTGTCTTCTGCCAAATCATCAATCCGACGTTTGTGTTGTCAGAAAGCGATATTTGTGATGATTTGTTTCTATCTCTTCCAAAAACAGCTACTTCAACAGTCATGGTTTCACAAGCATCTCTCCTATAATATGACTTTTCTCTTGCGTAGCAATAAGAAGTGCAAGCACTTTCTTAGATGACTGAGCAATAAATCCAGTTCTATCCCACTTCATTCGTTTTAATTTTCTTGACTTGGCAGAAAAACCGTCCTTTGGTCTATCCTTATCAGAAACGTGTTTCGGTAAAAAATGTCGTTCAAGGCGACTAGGTCTCATGGTATCATTGCCCAATACTTCAAAGCAAATAACACACTGGCGTTTGACGCCTTCCTTAAGCAAACAAATAAATCCATTTTGCCCTGGTTAAATAACTGCCCTCATAAATCACTTAAGAAGAGATCTAATGTAAATGAAACACGGTGGCTTTCTTCATGACTTCTCTCTCCAAGCGTTCAAGCGGGTTTTCAGAATCTTTACTGCAAGTTGGTTTGCAAATGCCAGTATCCACACAAGTCGAATATTCTTATCATACTCGAAGGCATAGCAATGTATTTGGACTGACGTAGAAAAATAGTAAATCTAACGAGAATAGAGCAGTCACATTTTCTTTGAAGTCACGTCATTTGTCCTTGGGATGACACTATTATTTCCAAGTTTTAAATCTAAATTGATTGCGATTTTTGCGATGTATTTTTGAGAGATAAACTTTTAAGTCACGGTTTCGCAATGTGAGAAATAAGTAAATATAAAGTTTTAATACAAGCGTACATCTGTTACGCGAATCTAATTATTTGTAAATAATTAAAAGTTTGTTTATTACCCTTGCCTAAAAATATCTTTGATTCGTAAAACTTAGGGGAGGAAGACAAAGGAAGTGTGTACCTTGGCGTAATTATAGTTAAAGCAACGATTTTTATTTCTCGTATTAGTGCGAATATACAGAATAATATATGTAGTATTGAGAAAGTTACGTTAATGCTCAGAATATGGATTTCTAGATTTCATCGAAAATACAAATTTTGGGGTGCCCTGATACGGAAAAAGTGGTGTTTTTTTAACCTCCGTCCTTCCGTCTTTCCATGTCTGTCTGTCGTCTCCAAACAACACTAGGGCCTATGTATAGATTTTTCCAAACTGAATAGTCCACGGTAGATCTGGCCTTTCTCAAAGCTCTGCGATTTTAAATAACATTCTTAAATTTTTGGGGGTAGTTTACATTAAGCCCCTGAGACATTTTAAAAATGTTCTCAAAAATGGCTCCAATTTTCTTCTTTAAGTTTTTTGCGAGAATAGAGTGAATGCACTTATAAGGGGGCGTAGGTCCGATTTTTTCACTGTCAACTCTGCATTTTCGAAAATTGTAAATGTGTGAAAAATTGTGTCGTCCTACAACTACAAAATTGAAGATAGAGATTTTTCCTTCCAATGAAATTTGTTTTGCATAATTAGTTCTGTCATAAAGTTCATGTATATTTTTTTTAAATTTTAGTATTTTTCGCGCAATTTTGAGTAAGATATATTCAATATTAAACTAGTGATGCTATAGAATGGCACAAAATTCATCGTACTAGTTTTCTAATTTCTTTGGTGTGAGCTAGAGTTGCCTCATCCTCTTGCTGCCATCTTTCTCGTCGCCCCAAGGTCACTTTGTAAACTTTTTCTCATTTCTTCGGGTCCTAATGGTAGAATAGAAATATTACTTTAAGAATATTATAGAAGAACCTCGTTCTATATAAAAATTTTCGTTGAAAAATTTGGAGCTGATTTTAACGAAATGTTAAAGCGTTTCTATAATTGCGAAAAATATTAAGAATTTTGTAATTTTCCAAAATTCAGAATTAATGTGCAAAATCGGACTTATGCCATCTTTATAAGTATATTTCACTCTATTCTTACCTGAAATTTAAAGGAAAAATTTGAAATCTTTTCGAAATTTTTTAAAAATGTACTAGGATGTAAAGTATCACCCAAAGTAAAGTACGTTATCCAAAATCGCAGAGCTTAGAGTGAGACCAAATCGACCGGGGTTCATTCCGAAACATTCAGTTTCGAAAAACTAGAATGTATAGTTTAGACACTAATGTTGTTCACGGACGGACGGTCGCTCTGGAGAAAAAAGAAGTGGTAAAAAAACATTACATACATTATCGCCCGAAGTAATGATTACGTAATACTATTTATACTGCAATTTCTCTCCGAATTAACACGTCTCGGTTATAATTTTTTGTAAAACTCATTACAAATTGTAGACCATTGGCTCCTCGGTCTGTGGTCAAAAGACTCGCAAGGCCTTCAGCGACAACACACATACATGAAAGACAAGTGGCATGCCCACGGCGGAATTCGTACCCTCGACCCTTCAGGCGCTGAGTCGGTACACGCTGTAGTCACGTCGACCATCGAGGTCGGCGGCAGTATTATAACTGCGTTTCCTGTAGCTAAATCATGTTCCAACTATGAGACGTAATTCACGGATCTACAGCTGCCGTCTCGAGGGCCGGAATACCATTGTCGCTTTCTAAGCTGATATTTCCTAAAGGCAAGCGATTTTTTTCATATTACATTTAAATTGTATTTTTAAAAGAGAAAACAATTGGGCTAATTTAAATTAAGGTTTGCGGTTTGCTTGAAAGAAAATCAATACATTGAGAATGCAAATACATTCCTCCCAACACAAACAAGAAATATGGATTATCAAATAGGTTTTAAATCATTTTTAAAATATTAATTTGTTAACGTATAATAAAGCTGGAATAAAAGAAACAAAGAAACAAGAAATTTACAAATTCTGCCTCCAAACACATTTCAAATTACGTTCGGCGAAGCGCAGGAAATTCGAAACGGCGATTATGTTTGACGTCAAATTGCACAAAAAAAATTCGTAATTTCGAAAAATTGATCATGACTTTATTGGAAGATCTGTTTTTGATGAACACATTTCAGTAAGAAAAAATGTTATCTTTTCAACTGTAGTTGAAGGAAGACGCCGAATTCTTTTTTCAATTTTCGACGAATCAGGAATTTCAAAGAACATGATATCTGCACCATTCTCTTAAGCGTCCTTAACACTATACAAGTTCAAAATTTAATAAAAAATGTTGTGCTATTTTTAAGAAAAAATGTTGTAAAGAAAATATAAATTGCACATGTTTGACACAATATTTGGCAAAAAATAATATTTTTGAAAAATTGATCGTGATATTATTTGTAAATCGGTGATGAACTCATGATGAACTCATTTCGTTCAGAAAAAATGTTTATTTTCATAATTGTAGTTGTAGGATGACGTAAAAAATTATGAAATTTTGCAATTTTAAAAAATCAGAAAATTCAACGAACGCGATATCTGCACCATTCTTTTAAGCGTCCTATACGCTCTCCGAGGTCAAAATTTAAGAAAAAAAGATTTTGTGCCTTTTTGAAAACTAATTGTTAAAAGAATATTTAAACAAAAATTACTGACTGACGTTTGGCCGTCAATCGATTTTTCAGAATCAAGGATCCACAAAACGGATTCTGGCTATACCATGTGTTAGAGGATTTTTTTAAATTTATCAACTGCATTTATCAATTTTTGCGTTACAAAAGCCCGGCAATAATTTTTTTGCCAAAAAATTGCCAATTTTTCCTGCAACATTACATAACTTCCTCTCTGCTGCGTAAGCGGTAGCGGGAAAGTAAAGAGACACTTTCGGTACGAGGGGACCGCAAAACATGTATTTCCGTTGAAACCTCGAAATTGATTTTTTGCAGCATTGCGCTTAACTTTGTCTATACCTTGTATACGAGAAAGTATCTAATGGCACAGTAACGCTTAAACAACATTTTCTTATAAACGTTTTCAAATTTTCAACGAAAATGTCCGGACTGTTTTACTCTTCTATAATATTCCTAAAGTAGTTCTCCCATTAGGAAACTGATAAATTGAGAAAAAATCTTTGGGCGGCGATATATGGCAGCTGGCTAGAGGATGGGGCAAGTCCGAAAAGCAAGCCCAGACGAAAGAAATTATCAAACAAACTAGTACGAGGAAGTCTTTGCCATTCTGTAGTATCGCTGGTTTAAAATTAATTTATTGATATTAACGAATTAGCAAGGTGCTCGCGGTGGATTAAAAAATCTCAAGTTATGTCGTAACTATTCATACATTTAATAACCTACTCGGATATTAATCTTCGAAAACGACGACATCCACGGATACGAGACTGGCGGAGAAGGTTCGAGCCGTGTAGTGGAAAGCAGAGTGCTTTTTGGTTCCTCTTCGTTAACGAAAATGCAGGCTCGCTGAGGTAACCCGACATCTTCCAACCAGTGCCGGAACATCTTCATAATATTTCTTTGCATGCATTTTTTAAAAACTTTTTGTCTAAGAAATAGCAAAATGTTTTTGAAGGCACCATTCAATGTTTCCCAATCTGAATGCTGTAAAACATATCAATGCAATTGTAATGTTTTACTGAAAGTGTCTTAAGAAAAAGAAAAGGCAAATAATCTACTGGAGGTACTTGAAAAATATTTGTTGGGGGATATGCCCCCCCATCTGACAGAAACGCCCGCTTTACGGCTATATCTGGATATGGGTGAATGATTTTGATGGATATGTGATTATGAAGATATAATATAAACTGTGGCGTAGCTAGATTCTCGGAGATCCTGTTACAGAAGTTCCGAAAGGAGACCCCTGAATGCGATTGAGAAACGCAAAAATGAGAGTTTTAGATCTAATTTACATAGCAACGCATTACATTATAAATTAGATTTATCTAGCGAAGAAATCATTATCCATTTTAGGCCATTGACTTTTTCAAACCTGAGCTCCTCTTCTGGAAATTAATTCGTAAAACGCCGTTAACTTCATGAAGTAGAACAGCCACTAACGGAGATCGAATACTTTGTGAAGCACTAGCCACCAAAATTAGTTGTTTATACTTTCTGCGCCTTTGCCTTACATCGCATAGCTTAAAAAAAGGAAAATATTTACTAATTCATTTTTAGAATGCGATCCCTGATCGCGCGGTAGATGTCTGACAAGTACGGCAGTTGTTTGCAATGGGTATAAATACCCAGACGAAGTGGCGGATGTGCTCTGAAAACCCCCTTCTCTTAACCACTGATTTCCAGTATATTCTTTGTTAGGGTTATCGTTTCGTGAAATAATTCTCCACCATTTAATTGCAGCAGTATTAAAAGTACAATCAAAACATTCTGAGAACGAGTAATTTTTTACAGATTTTTTTGTAATGAGGAACAGGTATTAGGTGACGGTGGGTGTCCTCATTGGGGTCCTCATGGTGGAAAGAGGTGAATGGGCTCTTGCCCATCGTATCAGACTTCAGCCAATGAACTTCAGGGACCAGTGTGCGCCACAATATTACCGGGAAATTTAAATATCAAAATTATCACAGTTACAAGCCATTGAAACAGATATATGAAGCACTTTTTTTTAAATACTGTATCTTTTATTCGTGTGATTTTTGGTTGGTCACCGTTGAAAATTATCACTTTATGCTACTTTCAAAATGTATCTCGACCCTTCTCGTTGGCCATGCAATATGGCGGCCAGTTTTTTAAACGAAATGCCCGTGTTGTGGTTACGCAAACTGGTGCTGCGCAGTATGAGCAAAACCCGGTGCACCTGAAGAGGCCACCCGTCTCTTACCACCATGGGGGGCGATGACGGTGCGGTGCACCGGTTTTACCAGCTTAGCCGGGATATGGATTATGGATAATGATCTGTGCAGTGGTGGAGTGAGAGGCAGGAGAACCAGAGAAAAATACCGCAAACCAGCTTTGACATCGCAATTTATTCCACGTGGATCAGCCAGGTTTTGAACCGCGATCACAGACGAGGAAGAGAAACTGTCTGAACGCTTACCAAGAGCCGCTCTTTCTACAAGTTTAATGCCACCTTTCATCACTCTGTTTTAGAAGTAAATTAGAATTTTTACAAAATACGGAGATTTAATATACTGAGCTGGGAGCACGTAATTCGAAAACTTATCATTTCGAACACTGAAAGGAAATAGTTACATTCCTTTTAATTCTTGCATTTTGCAAAAATTTATTGAGCATTTTGGAAACGAAAGCATTTGGCTTTTTATTTCCTTAAATACCATAAAAATAAGTGATTTTTGTTTCTGTAGAGAGAAAGCTTGTTAGATCGGGCGTTGCAACTGATTTTGCAGTATGACCCCGAGGGTTTCGGGGAGATCCCTTGGGAAGAGTTCCTGGAGGCGCTGCGCCAGCCAGACTTCCTCGCCGAGGTGGACGCCAACAAGCGCGACATCCTAGCGGAGCGGGCGCGAGAGCGCCGGACAACTGCCATCACCTTCCAGGACTTCGTCAACGTGGTGAGTGCCCGCCTGGCGGCTCTAACCTCACTTAAAACTTACGAGTCTCTAGAAACAGCGGCGTAACCGCTGCCATTTAATATCCTCTCGTCCAATAACCCCATGAAGCAGCATTCAGGAGATGAAGAGAAATCTTAACAATTGAAGGTATGATGAATATTTTTAAGGGTATTAATATTGGTTTTGGATATATTGGTGGTTCCCACGCAATACCACACATTTCGAACTTTCCTACCGCCTTAGTTCAGGGTATTAATTGATATCACGGCGGTGTCTCTGACCGCGATGTCCTGGGGTTCGAGTCTCGCCGGTGGCAGGATTTTTGACACTAGCTAGATAGTTAAGTCGAATTCAGCCACTTCTAGAGGAAAATTTTAGAGATTGGCTGCTCTGACTGGTCATTTTTCGTGGTTTCTTTAATCAACGCCAGACGAATGCCGGACCAGTTCCTTAACAAATCCGGCCACGGACCTAGCTCGTTCTTTCCTTCCTCTTCCTTCCTGTCCTCACCCCCTTACTTCTACACAATTACACTTACATGTACTACCAACGTGTCGGGAGCTTACAGCTTATCCCACCTGGGGCGGTGTTTCGCTGAAGGGAGAAACCTGGTTAGGGAATATACTGCTAGACAACGCTTAGGTCGATGACAAATCCCACCATACAGTGGGGACAAATCACCGCCACATCTCGAGGAAAAACGTGCATTATACCCTTAGGATTGAGTATTGCGGCAAAAAAAATGCGCTACTCCCTGAATCCAGGGACGAAAGTACGCGATTGACACTTATATTTAGAGGGATTTGCTACATACGACTAGTATAAAATTGCGTACGGAGGCGCCAAGTATTTTGCACAAATAAACCTTTTGTCTTTCATTAAAAAAGATTTCAGCAAGTTGTGTATTTAATACGCAAAAAAAATTGTCCTGAAAGATTTTTATCCAGTTGTATAATTAAATTATGAGGCTGAGTGTACTTTTAAGGAATCGAAATATATTATGAAAGGTAGAAAAAATACAATCTCTCTTCAATATTTTCTGATCATATCCCTGAAAAATAGTGGGAAAACTGTGTAAGATAACGGGAAAGAATAGAAGCGCCTTTGCGTCTGTTATTTTCGTTTAACAACTAATTTTAGTATCTACAACTGTCAAATTTGTCGATCTGTTTTTCGTCTTCAAAGGCAATACAGTCGACTCCGGTTATTCTGAACTCGGATATAGTGAACCCTCGGTTATACTGAACTTAAGTCACTGGTCCCGTTTCACTTACATTACAAATAAGCGTAAGAAGATTCGGTTATAGTGAACCTGAACCTCGGCTATAGTGAACGTAAATAAAACGTTCTGAAAATTAATTCCCCCCTGGAAAAGAAAATATCGCGTCAGTAACACAAATTGCAACACCGGGCAGCTTGAAAAAATATCGTCGGCCAAAGATCATAATCGAAATCTCTCCTGACATGAAGGTAGCGGACTCTGAATGATGATTGATGCCGATTGATGCCTTACTGATGATTAGAGCCGAGATGTTCAGGCATTTATTTAAATAAAATAGGCAGGTAAAAAGGTACTTATTTTATTAAAGTAGGAATAAAAAGGCATTAATTCTAGCTATAGTAGGGGTGCAAAAAGGTGCATAAATAATAAAAAATCACATTTAAACTGAATTATTGTAAAAATAATATTTAAAATAATTAGCATTTTTATTGTAACTTTAAAATTTACATTAGCACTTAACGTGTAAGGAAAGAACATTTTCTTGGTAATCTCGATTTTACGTGACTGTACGGAATGATCGCTACGAATTTGCTTTATTCCTGACGCTCTCTCTTCGAAATGATATTGTGGATTCCCTTTTGAATCTTGAAATGGCATCACTGAAAACGGAATTATATATTTCCTCTTTCGAACTTGTGTTATCGCCAGCACTGACAACGGTATGTCATACATAGTACTCAAAAGTAGGATGGCGTTTCTCTTGAGCGAATAAAGTCTGTCAGCATCAATGAAAAAGATCAAAAATCTTGACTGATGTCATCTTCCATTTTCATTTAGATTTTTAACACAGTCTCTTCTTCCACAGAAAGAAAATTCGACCGTGACTTCGTGTTGTCCAGTCTTGCGGGTATATTTTCAGCTTGATCGAGATCGGTATCTAGAAAAAAATGCCAAAATAATGACATAAAAGACAGAAAACGGCAAAAATAACACAAAATGGCAAAAATAGGCATCGGAAGCTAAAAAAGGCAAAATTAAAAGTTACTAAAACAACTCCAGAAGTACGAATGAGTCATTCCTATTGTCAAAAGTCATGAAACACAATAACAAAAAGGCATTTTGTCAAACTTCGTTGCTCTACTCAAAATCTGGTACTGACATCATCGGACGTAGTGAACCTATGGTTTAGTGAACCAAAAATGTTAGTCCCCAGAAGTTCACTATAACCGGAGTTGACTGTATTTCGACAAAAGCATTAAAAATTAACAGCCTGGGCGTCATGCAAAAGGAGAAACAAATTTATTTTCACACGAAGTTTCTAGGGAAATATTTAAGTGAGCCAAGTATTATTACATGTGGTTGTGTTTTCTTTGCTATTATTCTCGTCTCTTTGACGATGTCGGGGTTGACTCTTGTATGATGTCGATTTTTAATACTATATCAAACGCTGTAACTGCTGCAGTCATCACGATTCGGCACATTCAGTAATAGGGAACCCTAATACCAAATACTGTTATTGTTTCCACAAGAATGTAATATCTGAAACTATCAACATTTGAATTCTTTCATTAATTGAAAAGTAGCAGTAGTAATAGTTTTCAAACACATTTTCTATCGCCCCGACTCCGCTACGTTCCGTGTCTGTTGGTAAACCGCTCAAATTCCGGACGTTTTCGCTAGTCCGCTCTTGCAGGTGCAGCTCAGTAAGATGAACCCTTATTTCTCAGTTGCATTATAATAAAATTTTGGAAGTAGATATCACGATTCTCCGCAGTCCTATAGCCTTGAGAAATAGTAAGCGAAGAAAATTTTATATTGAAAACATTGCAGTTAATCACTTTTGCTTTCTAAAAATTAAGACAATATACTAATGTACTATTTGACACTTGTGAATGTATCATAGGGATCACTTATTCAAAATATTCATATTTCGGGAGAGAAACTTCAAGAAATTTCATTTTCCTTTAGCAAGTAAACATTAGGGTGGCTTCAGTAATCTTCACAGATTTTTGTTAAACAAATAATTAGTAAGCATATTTCTTACAGTCCTCTGGGATAGGTCATGGGAAGCGTACTATATTCCCGTGCTGTGGTCTCAGAGTTTCCTGGTCCTGGCAAAAATATAGTTGTAGCTTTACTTTCCAATCGTCCCAGTTTCTGTAGCTGTGTGACGAAGAAAAGCTCAAGCAGGCGGATGTTGCTAGTTACGGTGAAGAGAATACGTTATATTCGCCTCATATCGCTCTTAACCCCAAGCGTGGGAATTTAGCTGCCCGGCGAAGTCGGACTACCGACCCAAAGTGCCAAATACATGCATATTTCTTACAATTGTGTTTCAATAAAACCACTCCATTAACTTTACACATGAATGTCCGTTAATCCTCTCTCTGTATAATATACAAAGACGCAAATTTTCTTCATATTCCACAGCAGTGGCGGGAGGGAGAGAGGATGGCTCTGTCTATTCAGTTTCAACTGGGTATGCGAACCCAGGTTGAGGTGAACTTCGCGCGCCACGAAGTATGGGATCAACTTACACATGGCGAGTCATCGGAATATCTGACACTTTTCCTGTCTTCCCTGCTGCGTTCACAATGATGTCGTTCGCTGTTTCTAGTACCTACCTTTTCCATCTTGTCTCTAATAATAATCATCAACACACCTTCACTCAATTATAAGGTGGAAGACGAATAATTATGTCATTCCTTTCAATAGCATTTTTGTCAACAAAGTGAATCTTTTCGTTGAGCTCGTTAATATGTATTTTTGAAGCAAATATTCAAATCTTTTTTTCATTTATTTGGATCATCTGTTCCCATCTTTCTTTTCCAAGTTTAAGATGACCATGAATTCTGACGGATGAATAAGTAGTAGTTTCGAAAACAATAAATAAATCTTAATGTTAGTATATTATTATATATGTTATGTTAAAGAATGAATTAGCTTTGCAGATGCACGATTGAATTCGATTTAATGAAAAAATGTTCATCAGTTACATCTAAATTAATTTAAACAAGTTTGTCCATCATATTTTTCTCTCGCATTCATATACGTCTACGTTGTAGACGACACAGCCCAATAAAACCTTTTTTCTACAAAACCAGTACAGAAAAAAATGTTTACACGTATGAAATAAAACCCGAAAACAAGTACCTTATCTTGTATATGCAGGTTGTATGCACCTGCTTGTGTATCATGCAGGTTGCATAAATATCTTCATCGATATTTATATTAACCAATTTTATTTTGCAGTTTTCCTCAAAGTATTAATGGTAGGGTTATTCTTACTTACTCTTTTCAGATTCCGAATTAACACAAATAAATAACTTAACACAAGGAAATAAAATCCTACCTGGTGATTGTAATTTTAAAACATAACATATGCCTTAATTGGATTATTTTTCCATGTTTTTGGATACATGTTTTAAAACATCACGTTTTATTTTGTATATCTGAGCAATTTTTAGGTTCTAAAAGTCTTTTCCCTACTGGTAAAGTTGCGGTAGGTTCGAAATTTCATGATATATAATCACACAAATTAACCGATTAAATTCACCAGTATGTTTTATATAACATGATATGAAGCCTATGTTTGCAATATTTGTAATGGCACATCAATTTACGTAGGGATATCCCAAACTTTTCATTTTAATGAAGCTCCTCGATGAAAATGAAACAAAAGGCGCATACAATATAGAAATGAATAACGAAGTCTCGATGAAGATGAATAAATGGTATTCGGTGTTTCGCCTCAAATCAGTCAATACGAAGTAAAGTTGGTTCGAAATAAAGTCGTATCACTAAATAAACATAGATTCTTTTTAGACTAGTTATGTGCAATGTTTATTCGATTTTGTCAGCAGATTTTGTTCGTAAAACTGCTATTTAAATATTTGTCTAATAGTTGCTAACTTTGCTGGTGTCTTAAATCGCATCTTTACTATGATCAATTAAGTGTGTTGTGCAAATTGATGGTTGCCCTTCAAGCTCAACAACTCTTCCTTCTTCACGATGTCCCAGTTAGTTACAGCAAGGACGAGTAAGTACTAAGAATTTGTATTTTTTTTGTTATTTAAGGTCGGACAACATCTAGGTCATTAGCGACTACTATTGGAGTTAACGTTATGGTAACTGTGAAGATGAAATGATATGGTGTTGATAAGGGGTGAAAGGACCAACACAAATACAACCATGCCACGATCCTTCGGTCCGAGATCGCTACGACACTACTGCCTTAGCGATGTCAGCCACCGGATCGGCCGAATTTGTATTTATTTTATCAGGCTTTTCAAATCTTTTAGGATGTGGTCTCTTTCCCGTCGACGGATAGCGGGACATTTGGAAAGTACTTTTCTGCGGCGTACCTGTCAGAATTTAGATGGATGGGAAGGAAAAAGAATGGAAATATTGCGTGCGGTTAGGATCCCGTTGTTGTGATGCACCTGCTTCAACTGGAAGTGAAGCCATTAAACCCACCGATTCAGGGAAACCACTGAAACTACCAATTAGAGCAGACAATGTGTGAACTCACTACCGGCGGGGACCACTTTGGTACTCATGGAACACACATATTCTAATAAAACACGACCCACAATAATTAATTTCATAATGAAAAGGAAATGTTTTCATACAAGTGTTCTAATAATCTATGGCCGCCCATTTTACAGAAATCATCATCAGTCTGCCACATTTTGCAGAAAGTTTTTAAACGAAAATTATAGTTCATTGGAATTTTTACGAAGTGGATAAAACTTAGGATATTTACGTCGTAACACCTTATTACAATATTCGTTTGTTTTAACGGACTCGTTTGATAAATCGTCGGTACAATATTGTAAAAAGATAACTAACGAAAATGATTCCGTAATAACTATTATTTTTTCCTCAACAAAATTACTTGTTATTATGAAAAGAAGCGTTCAACAACGTACTCGCTTTCACGAAATAAGATATGCAGTTGACAACTTAAGAGGTGGCGATGATCTTGGATCATCATTACGGCGAACTATAAGTTTTGGAAGTGAATCTATTATCATTTTCTCACGGCATAGGAAGTTCCAAAAAATGTATAAGGTATATTGTTTCCTTTAAACATTTCTTTACATGTGTTTTTGTATTTTGGCGAATAAAAAACATGCTGATATGATGTCAAAAGAATTTGGGAGGCAAAATTAGTGTTTATTAATGGGACAGCGCTTACAAAAAACAAAAAATGTAAGTTTATGAAATATGAGATGGAGCGTTCCTGAATATTTTTTTTTCTTTCTTGCACCTTGAATACTCTATGAACAGCGAATAAGTATATTTCTGCATTCAGTAAATAACAGCATTTCTGTAGAATTCTGAGATCTCACGTAAGGAATGACTCTGACACGCATTAAAATTGATAGTAACAAAAGCACTCCTCGAAATAACTTCACGGAAAAAGGAAACTGAAAATAGCTGTCCGCATCATAAAAACGTTTGGAATTGGCATATACGAGATAATGATAATCGTCGTTCCTCCATATTGAAATAAACTGAATATATTAATGATTTCTAATATTATTTGATATTATTTCAACGTAATCCGTTCCGAATTTGTATAAATGGGCGCCAGGAAAATATTACGCTAATACTATCATACAAGTCAACCTTCAACTCTAATTATAAATAAATTAGTTTCCGGCTACCTGGGTCGTTGGGTTTCATAGAAATAATCACTATTGTATGCTAATAGATGATTATGCGATCTGCTATCTATACAGAGTGGTCGAGGAATCTGAAAAGCAAATATATTTCTCTCTTGCTACTTCGTTACTAGAATTGGCTCAATGAGAATCATGTATTCATGTCAAAAAACATGGAAATTTATTAAACAATTTTGGTATTTGATAATTCTACACAATATGAAATAAAAACCCTTGGTCATGACCTCTTCCAACCTTATAATGTAGTATTCGTCTTCGCGCGCTCTTGGACGAAGGTGCCTCGTTGTACCATATTCATTCTTCTCCGACGTCGCTGTCCTCAGGTCCAGATACCATTTTCTCTCTTCTTTTCTTGCAGAAGCACACTTCAATCACCGTTCATCTCTGTTTCCGAAGTTAATAAAGTCTAAGTCGTTCGGCAATTTACGAATTCCAAGTTCATCCCACGCGTATGCTGAATACTCAACGATCAACAAACTATCTGCTGTCAGCATTCCAGTCCAGTTACTGATAAATTCGCCTAAGCCCTCAACTCGTTCACTTGAAATATTTTAAGTTTTACTGTCCACACATAGCATTCAAATTCAAAGTTCTACCAATATCTACTCCCCAGTAGATGCTTACAAGTCCCAAAAAACTCCTAATATTAATTGTGCACGATCCGTTCAACACCACGGCATCAGTCAGAATGAATGCCTATCATATTCTTTCAACCCTTCAAAACTCGGTCCATCTTTTCGGTTGTTTATTTACAGACAAGACTTGATGTACTTCCATGCCTAGCCAATCCCTAAATTTCTTACAAAATGAACTAGCCGTCTTCACGACTGTCACTGCTTTTTCGGCCAATCCCTGAATTCCTTACAAAATTAATTAGCTGTCTCCGCGATTGTCACTGCATGAATATTGTTGACCTTGACGACGGCTCGCTTACCGTTGCTATGCTAGCATATTCACCTATATTTATCCCTATAATTTACGCTGTTTATAATAAATATTGTACCATATTATGTCTCACATATTGGTATGTCACAATATTTATTTTTGAACTCAACGAAAGAAGATTATGAATGTCAAAAACAGTATTTAACGCTAAGAAGTTAATTATTTTTAGAGATACTTCAACGAATAATCCAAAAATTTAAAATATTGTGGGAGACATTCGCGAATAAATCAGAATTTCCTCCCTTTTCATTTTTTCGGGTTTTATTTAGGATTTTAAATAGAAACATGTCATATTTATTGAAAAATGTTATGTTTATTCAGAAATATTGTTACTTTCAGAGTTGAAAAACTGTAACTAGCAACAAATAGTATTTAATTTAAGCACGTAAAACATTTTACATTTTTCCAGTTCTTGGTTTTCCGAAGGCTGGTGTGTTTGAATCGCGAGTTTTGACCATGTAATGTTCAAGCGATAATACTCGTAAATTAATTTATCGGTTAATTTCAACATTTTGACAGTCATTTTGTTGGCACAATTTTTAGTTTTGTCGTAACCCAAAGACATTTGCTTCGGCAAAACTCTCTAAAAACTGAGAGGTACTACCTCCGCAAGAGAAATATGGGCATCTCTTTCCTACGCCCTCTCTCCTGATGAATTCCAATTATCCAGAACGAAACAGGTAACTCATTATTTGACCCTCCCCTCCCGTCCGCCGAGGGGTAGGGTTTATTTTGGCAGGCGCTTCCTTTAACAGGCGTCTCAGGAATGAATTTGCTTTTGCGTGTGTCCGCCGCCCACGAGCGCCGCGGCGGCGCGACGCGGCGCGACGGGCCGCTGAGCCTCCTCAGGGTCATCGGCGCACAAGCGCGCGTAGTTGAAGCGCTCGCCGCTAGATGCCGCGAGAACTCGCACCGCAGACTCGAATAGACGTGGTCATAAGACTACCTTCTTCCACTATACTGGCACGGCAACTTGACAGAACATTTTAATTGTGGCCCCCATGGATTCGATCCTTCTAAGCAGCAAGGGCAGTCCATAAACCCTTGTGACTAAATGTATGGTCAATAATAAAAAAAATAACAATGACATGGACAATATGTAAAAAGAATGGACAAGTTGCAGATTAATAAAGATCAATCATGTATAGGGTTTAAAAGGGGAAGAATGAAACCAGAATCGGAAGTAGTTGTAATAGCTGCCCGAGATCAGGCATTAGAACATGACATGACACACGAAACGATAAAACGATTCTCAAAATTTCCCAACATGATAACTGCTGCATTTGTTAGGAACAAGTTGAAACCACTGATCATGCTATCTCAGATTCTCCAATTCTAGCAAAGACCGAATAGTTGAAAGACACGCTAGAGTGTGTAATGTCCTCCACTGGCAGTTCTGTAACGCCGTCGAAGTTCCAAACACATCTTCCAAGTGGTAAGAACACTCGCCAAAACCGGTAACGCCTGTTGCACTCTGTAAAATATTGTACAACCAACAAATTCAAACTCATCGCACTAGAGAGACAAATAAACGGGAGGTATTTTTTTAGGTCGCTTATTAATAACTTGATCATATAGTCACATATACTAATGTGATTGCTTTAACTGTAGGGGGAACTATAGCAAGAACACATTAGGGCAACAAGAACACACACAAACATTCATGCCCCGGGCGGGATTCGAACCCGCGACCCTTCGAGCAGAGGCAGCTACGGCCCTTCAGCCTTGGCGAACTCGGCTAACCAGGCTGACAAATGGGATATTGTTATTCGGGATTTGGAGGAATAAAAACCGTGTGTATACTAGTATTCTATATATTCCTATGCCGCGCGATCTAAATGTCGTAACCAAGGAGGCAGAGAAACGTAAATACAAGAGATTGGAAATCGAGATCTGCCGAATGTAGGCCGTAAAAGCACAGGTCGTCCCAACAGTTATCGGAGCTCAGCAATTTGTTCCGCAAAATATGTGTAAAAACTTGTCTAAACTCCCAGGTCATTCAAAAGACTGGGAAGTGTAAGTCATTGCTTTATTGGTAACAGCCCACATTTTGCGCAAAGTATTGAAGAGACACAGGCAGTCCTTGGATCTGCTCCTTATGAAGCTGGTTGCAACCCGAAGTACATTTTATTTTCAACCCACTAATAACATTTTTTTAAAGGTCGCTTTTTAACAACTTGGTCATGTAGCGATCTTTGTAATTGTTTTAAATGTAGGAGGAACTGTAGGAAGAACACGTAAGTACAATACGACTCACACAAACATTCATGCCTGATGTATGATTCGAAGCCGCGACCCTTCGAGCCGAGACAGCTACGGCCCTTCAGCCTTAGCGACCTCGGCTATCCATCCCGGCTCAAAACATTTTTAGTCGTGAATTAGAGTAATAATAATAATAATAATAATAATAATAATAATAATAATAATAATAATAATAAATATATTATATAATAATACAATATAATAATATTATTATTATCATCATCCTCACTAAATATTATTAAGGGAATTTATTCGGCACCGTCAGTGTAATTGATGTTGTATAATCATCACTGGAATTGACGGTTAAAGAGATAACACCCAGGAATCCATGAAACAGATATAGGACAAAAAATAGAACATCCTTATTATTATACAAGGAAAAACAGCTGTCGCACACAACACTCAATACCATCGTGGCTCGGAAATGATGCGTCCTAAACTCTTAAAACCCAGTTTTCGTGTTCTGAACAGGGCGAAAGCATATAGTGGGAAAACGTCAAGCGGGTTGCCTAATAGACAATGACGAACAACAACGATGCGCCGGTTAACAAATATTATTGGATGGTAAGTATCATGGTTTGCGGGCTAGTGCTTTATGGTGTATTGAAAGACATATTTGCTTTGATAAATAACTAACTAAAAATATTTTAGTTGATATCATCTAAACAAATTTGTTTTCTTTCTTTCTTTCTTTCTTTCTTTCTTTCTTTCTTTCTTTCTTTCTTTCTTTCTTTCTTTCTTTCTTTCTTTCTTTCTTTCTTTCTTTCTTTCTTTCTTTCTTTTTTACTCCTTTAGATTTATTTTGGATGTACCATGTCAGTAACTTCTATCCGGTACATCTGTCTACTATCTCAGACATGACTGTACTCTAAAAAAGATTTATTCTTTTTGACGAGAGTAAAAAGAAAAAAAAGATGAAATATTCGTCTATGTATTCCAGTCAGCCCCGAATGCAGAGGCTGGTTTCTCATTTTATACGTTCTCCAGGATTTTTATTACTTCGATTTCTAATTGGTTGGCATTCATCCATCTTCTTCACGTCGAATTCAGCTGCTGTCTGGAGGAGAATTGTAGCGGCTGGCTGCTCTGATCGGTAGTTTTCTGTGGTTTCTGCGATCAACACCAGGCGAATGCCGGAACAAAACTCTAACAAATGACCTACGGACCGCGCGAAATGTTTCCTTTCCCTTCTTTGTCCCATCCTCATCCCTTCCTTACTCACACTTACTCCTACATGCACTTCACTACCACACATGTCGAGAGACCAGTCGGGATCTTAGAGCTTGTCCCTGCAGGTGCGGTGCCCCGCTGGTGGGATATACATGATTGGAGAAAATCCTCGCAATGTTCGTTGTTCATTTTCAGTTATACTGCAGATTATCTTCATATCGATTGATGAATGTTTCCGGGTCCCTCAACGGCTATGGCAATGAGCGCCGTTAATGTAATGAATGTTTTAACTCGGGAGGTGGCAGTGATCCTCCCCCACTGAATGGTGAGATCCGGCGTCGTCCTACATTTGTCTTGCGAGGGGTTTCCTCTTCTAGGTACATCCCCCAAGCAAGGCACCGCCCCTGCTGTGACAAGCTCTAAGCTCCCGTCCGGTGTCCCGACATGTATAGTATTGTTGTGCATATGTGCAAGTGTGTGTGTGTGTGTGTGTGTGTGTGTGTGTGTGTGTGTGTGTGTGTGTGTGGAGAGAGTTAAGGTCAAGAAATGGGAATGAAATATCACGCGCGGTTCATGATCCGATTATTAGGAATTCGCTTGATATAGATGGGAGAAACAACGAAAAATAACGATCAGAACAGCCGGCCACTAGAATTTTCCTCCAGACTGCGGCTGAAATCCCAGCTATCTAGTAAGAATTGTATATCCGTCACAGTCGGGACTCGATGCCTAGGATCTCCAGGTCATTGTCGCTGCAGAGACAGCGTCTTAATATGTTAAGAACTTTCGGAGTGAAACGTACTCATATTTCCAATTCTTTGGAATGTGCAGGACTAAATTTCTTAATTTTATCTGTTTTAAAAGGACCAATTGCATGAGCAAGAATATGCACCCTGGTACCGATTTTTTGGGGTTCGAGAAGAAATCTCACGACTTATGTGATGGATGTTTAATTCGGCCGAGAAGGTCAAAAAGTATTCATCCAATTAACGTTGGAATCCAACGAGTGCGAGAACCCGAAACTTGCCAATGTAACAGTATCACTTTGATAATTCGAATTTTTTTCTTGAAAACGAGCATGACGTTATTTTGTAACCGTAATTTGACATTGCAAGTCAGAAAAATAGTTTCATTATGATATTTTCTCCCGATCTTACCCCGAGAAGGATGTCACCATTCACTGCCCGCGTATCATGTTGTCTGTTCGATGGGCACTAGGGAGATTGTTCCGCGACAAATGCGAGATCCAAAAAACTGGTGATTATAATAATGCATGCGCCTAACTGACTGATTGTTAGTGATTTCGGGTGCGATATCGGCTAAGGTCGTTAGTCCCGTAAGTGTAGTGCGTGTTTTTTTCTCGTGAGGTGGTGGTGATCTTGTCCCGCTGTATGGCGAGATCTTGTGCCGACCTACCGTCGGCTAGCGGGATTTTCCCCAACAGGGTATCTTCCACCGTCCCAGCCGGGACAAGCTCTAAGTCCCGACCGGTCTCCCGGCATATGTGGTAGTGCAATGCATGGTAGTGTAAGTGTAAGTAAGGGGCGAGGATAGGGCAAGGAAGAGGAAGGAAAGATCACGCGCGGTCTGAGGCTGTTTGTTAGGGTACTGCTCAGAAATTCGCCTGGTGTTGATCGGAGAAACCACGGAAAACTGCCTAACAGAACAGGCGACTGCCGGAATTCTCCTGCAGATGCCTGTGCTTGGTATTAAGGAGAGAGACTGTAAACTGACTCGTAATGTTTGTGCTTCATCAAAAAAAATCGCTATCTATTTTACTAATTTCGAATATACACATAAATTGATAGAAAACGAACTGGTTTCGTTAGATAACTCGGGGAAAATACCAAAACAATGAAACCGTTTCGAGTTTGACTGAAAATGCAAATATTTGATTATGTTAATCCGTAATTTCTCACACCTGATGTTATGACTATATTCTCATACTTTGTGCGTCACTGCTTACGATGCACCGAAAGTCGTACGACGAGGAACAAAGAAGCTTCGTTATTCACGTTGAGTATTTCAGAAAAGCGATATCTGTTCTTCCAGAACCCCATTTTTCACACATTCCACAGCACAATTTTTGCTGCTGCAGACAACGTCTTTATATACATTTCGCTATTTGTTTCCTTCATATAATATTACTCTCGTAAGTCATAATCAAAGTTTTTTTTCATTAACTGCACATATGATACCCGAGAATGTAGTACTTCATGTGTACTTCTTGGTGATTATTGATGGAGGAGATAATACCCAAAGACCACAATACATGACAGTCCGTTGGTAGTTAACAGAGTATACTGGAGCGTTTACTTGCAGAGAGTTCCACGAGTTTAGAGAACCATCTCGACGATCTAAGGAGGGAATCGAACTCTCAGACGGAGTAGGAGAATTTCCTTCATATCGCTTTCGTGCCAACTGACAAGCTCTCAAGGTCAAAGGTGACTAGGGGTGAAAGAAATTCATGGAAAAGCGGAGCATTGGGAGCATAAAACACGTTGGTTTTTCATACAGAGACGTTTTTACTTTCTCGCCTTCTGCTTATCCAGTATAGAGAAAGTAATGCTGCAGGAAAAAATGGCGAATTTTCCACAGAAAAATTCTTATTGCCCGGCCCTAGTAACGTAAAAGTGGAAAAATCGTGATTCTGTATGTAGTAAATTACTTCTTCCAACACATTGTGTGGTCGGAATCCACGTTTAGTGGGCCCTTGATACCGAAAAACCGATATTTTTTTCTTTAATGAAATATGTTCGTTAAAAGTAGATCATCAAATAAGGTCTAGTTCACTTTTTCGAAAATATGAAAAGTTTTTACATAATTTTGCATTATATAGGGAATTTATGAACCAGTTTTAAAACAGATTTTCTCAGCAAACGGCTCCAAATTTTTCCTTAAAATTTTTGCCTCGTATGTCGGAAAGAACGGTAAAGAAAGTGGTGCTCGTCTATTTTCGAGGAGCTCTTGAATTTTCGAAAATTGCATCTGTTTAATTTTTTTCTGTGTCTTCCTACAACTACAATGTTGAAGAGGAAATTTTTACGAAATGAAATTTGTTCATCAAAAATAGATCTTCAAATAAAGTCACGTTCAATTTTTCGAAAATATTATTAGTTTGCTTAATTTTACGTGGAAGATAAGCAATTTTTAATCAATTTTAAACAAATATTTTCTCAAAAAGGCTCCAAATTTTGTCTTAAATGTTTTCATCGTATGTAGAAACGAACGGCAAAGAAAGTGCTGTTGTTCGATTACTACTTTGAAGTATGTCGCTCGATTTGTGTCATTGTTAAATAAAACCGATTTCCTGAAAGCATATATCGTCTTAAATCCTTAATTTGTAATTCTAATAAGACATGACAGCATTTATTAGAGTTTAGAGTTCGAATTACGAAACGTTTGTGAACAACAGACAAGGATCAAAACAATATTAATTATGATTTCACTCGGATTAAAACATTAGGTGAATTGACTATTCATCAGCTGGGACGCGGATATCTAATCGGGAACTTCAATATCCAAAATTAATTTGAGCGAACTTCCCGATCGGATAACCGCGTCCCGACCGATCGCTATCAATTCGCCGTTTTAATCGGAGTACACCACCCGGAGTCAGCAATGGAGGCTCGAAGCTTCTCAGCTCATTATCTTGTTGAACCACATCCATGTCGGCCCCTAGCCTTTCCTGCGCGTCCTGCTCCTTTCTGCGGCCGCTGCGGTGGTGGCGTCGCGGCGGAGCGGAACCCGGACGCAGCGCAGCCATTTTGTTGCGCGGTGTTGCGTCGCACGGGAAGCCCGCCGCGCCGTTGCGCCGCGTCACAACAGCTCCGCTATCTCCGGCCCCGGACCCTGGCGGCCCGCCTCCGCCCGCGAACCATTTCTGCGAACGATAACACACTCAGCGCGGATGTGTTTTCTCGGCACTTACGGAACTCGTTTGCGAACTGGTTCTTTCCATGTGTGGAAGTAAATCAGAAATATGAAACTACGATGTAAAAGAGGGAACATACCTGAGCATATCGAACAATACACTTCACCAAGAATGAAATTTCTAACTTCAAGAAAATTATTATCCATTCAAACCTGTTTTTCAAGGATGTTATCTCAAAAATATAAGTTGTAAAATGATAGATGAGAAATTATAAATGAACAATTATTTTTTCTTAATTGAAGATCTTTGCTCCAGAAGTGAGTAACTACGTTTCAATTTTTATTCACAGGATGTTGAATTCATCATGTAAATTAAATGTCCGTTCCACTTTCTATGATGATACCACTTCTTTAATTTATTATGTTCTGGATTTTGAAGATCATAAAAATTGTCATATTTTCTTGAACGAAATGATGGAACACGAAAATTATTTATTTTAATTTGTTTATATTTTTAATTTATTTATATTTATTTTATGTATGTATTGATTTAGTTTTATTTGAGCATTAACGCAGCTGATCTTTCGTATAACACTTGGAATACAGTAGAGTGTACAGTTTTGTGGAGGCAAAATGAGTCTCCGGACGCGGCGTTGCGTTGGCGAGAACCGGAGTATGGGAAGAAAGAGTCGCTGAGAACGAGGACGGAGGCTTGCGGAACCTGCGGTTCCTGCAGTTCAACACTGCATGGACGAAGAGACTAGCTCTTCTGCGGACAGTGCGATGGCGCGGAAAGGAGGGACGCTTTGGGCTCCTCCGCCTCTATACGGTAAAAAAAGCAACAACTAAGGGATCAATTTGCACAGCCAATAGTATTGTGTATGCTATTAACTTGAACTGGTTTGCGTGGATAAAGTGAACATTTTCTGTGAAAGTAATAAAGTGATCAACGTAATAAACCATACCGTCGCTGCCATGCCAGTTTGCAAAATTAGATGAAAAATCCTTAAATTGAAAGAACTCTAGTGATTATAAAAAAAATTAAAAAACGCTCTAGCGAAAAATGTCTTCCTTCCGAGCATAATATAATACGTATATCACGGGTTATTAACTCCTATAATTGTTTAAACAGAGAAAATTTGATAAGATTCTGATTGTCACTGTGATTTTAATTATAAAACACGAATATCCTTTCGTTTTTGACAATCGATAAGTACGTTTATCGCCAAAAAAGTCTTTAGTTTTGTAAGGCTTGTAACCAACACGCGAAACGTCGTGTTTGAAAAATAAAGATTTTTTGACGATAAACATTCTTATTGGTTGTCAAATAATGAAAGGATATTCGTGTTTTATTATTCTATTAATTCTTACCACAACATTTGCATCACAACATGTCATAAATTACCATTTTTACTGGCACTGACGTCGAACTGAACTTTTCCGAATGGATTGTAAACCAAAAACTCGGTGTAGCTCCTCTCTTTGTGCTCATACCAACTAAAAATGCTGGTATCTTCTGTACATTATTTTGAGGTTAATAGACAATTCTCTTCCACGTTCGATCCGTGGTTTGGAGGTAACATCTTACCCTGCAAGTCTCACGTCTGTCCAAGTAAACGCGTTAATGGCATGAACATATTCGTGTGTACTCCACCACTGACATCTGCAAACAACATTTCCCTTATCCTTCGGAAACCATTTACTTGTCATGTAAGTGCACATTTTAAATTTGGCGCAGATAGTCAGTTTTTAATTGGCTAGCAAGTTCCCATATATTTTGTTCTGTAATAGGTGCTTGAAAGTTTATTGTTGCACACTCTTCATTCCCAAATTTAGAAACCCCTCTCTCCATATGGGCAAAAAGAATGCGAGAGGAAAATCTCGTTGGGTTGTTTAACTCTATCCGCGGTGTACTTTTGATGGGACTGCGGCAAAGTATACTTCGAAATCGACTGGAAAAAATAGTTCTTAGGTAACAAAAGCACTGAATGTATGTGATACCTGTGACAACCGTACAAGATATGGAGAGGGGTCGAAAATGATAACTTTTTGCCAGTGAACATATAGTGAGAAATTTCACATCCCAGAGTTACAGATGTGATATTTCCCCTTATATTTAGACAACTTCTTATGCACAAATGTTTGAGTGGTCACGTTTTGACGCCGTCAAGGAGATTTCAGGAACCTGCCGAACATCTGTGCTTATGCGGTTGCCTAACGATCAGGAGCAAAAGTCACATGAATTAATGTATATCTCCGTTATATTCAATTTCTTACTATTTGTTTATTGGCAAAAAGTGATCATTTTTGGCCCCTCTTCATGTCCTAAAAGTATGTAACAATATAATGTGAGACACTCTGGATAATAATGATAATACATTTTGCCATTGAAGACCTTTTACTTCGTAACTCCTTTGTTTACCATTTAGCGATTCCTACCTTCGCTTACCGACACAAATAAGTTTTCTATAACTCGGGAACGAAAATATTGAAAAAGGATTCTGGAGCTCAAGGAAGCATGTGCAGATGGATCTTCTCCCTCATACGTCACAAACAGTTTTTACTGTTTTTGACTAAATGAATGAAATAATTCAAAGTGCATAAAATTGTTAAGTTGTCGGACATTTTATTTTCAACAAGTCAAGAAACTTCGTGTTTAATTGTAGATATCTTGCCTAAACGAAAAGACTTGAAAAAGAAGAATTAATTACGTCTGTACACTGTAGACATAATAACTTCCTAGCATTATTTCAGATTTCAAGATTTCGATTCTAGGTCTCTATGACAAGTTTTTCTGAACGTATTACAGGAAGTGCAAATAATCTTGCAGTCAGCCTTTAACAGTGGCGTAGGCTACAAAGCGGAGTCTACCCAAATATTTGATGAAAAACAAAAACTGTTCTTATTACTTCATAATGTGCTTACTGATAATTTTTCAATTCACAATTACCTCTTTACACGTACGGCTGTAAGGTTTTCGCGTCTTGAACTTCCCGCTTAATTGCAAAGTTTCCCGTCATAGGAGGAAGGCTTTGGCGTGCTGAGCCTTCAACGCATGCGCAGTACATGTGTTAGCGAGACGCAGATATGCAGACGGCCACAGCGAGCCGAAGGCTGGCCCATCGAGTTCGTCATCGTACGACTGTCGACTGTTGATCTTCGTCGATCAACGTACGACTGTCCTTCAAGCGTACCAACGTACCACCTACTTCTGTCATTTAAGCCATGAGGTTCTACTAGAAGTTAAAACTACAGAACCTACGCCAAAACTTCCTTTAAAAAAGGCAGGTGGGGTAAAATACCCTCCTCCCCCCCAAAAAACAGGTATGGCACAAAGCCGAGGTTGACTGGTTGAGTAAAAACAAATAGATTACTGCTTCCATTTTTCTTTTATTTTAAAAAAAATACTATGGGTGGTGTGATGTAGGTTTAATCGACGGAAGTTTAAAAAAATCATGGCATAATATAAAAAGCTGAAGTGTTTAGTTAAACATCAGCTGCTACCGTAAAATTTTAAGAATTAGAAAAATTATTGACTATGCTATATCAGAAGCTGTACGGATTGACAAATTAAGAGTTTTAGAGATGAGGTAAATAGTTCGCACAACAAAATAAATTATCTGAAAACATTCAACATTTTTTAAGAACCCCTCTTAAAGTATCATCTTACTTTCAGGGCTGTATTGCTAGGAACTACGATTTTATTAGTTGGATTACCTAAGTAATGATAAAAATAATAGTAATAATAATAATAATAATAATAATAATAATAATAATAATAATAATAATAATAATAATAATAATAATAAAATATGAACGACGACAGACAAATAATTGTCATTTTGAGATATGCCAATTCATAGTAAGTAAATCGGCTCTAGAGACTACCCAGAAAAAAAATACCACGCCACGCCACAACCCTTTAACCAGTGACAATCATACTATCAACAAGAGGAATTACTCTACTCCACACTCTCTGACCTATATACGTCAGACCATTTCTTTATTCATGATGAGATTGAATCAGGTTTCGTATTCGTGCGTTGTAATTGTGCTGCTTCTGGATATACGCAACCCGCCTGGCATTGCAGATCCCGCAAAGCTCTTTTCATGAGTAGCATGAAAATACAAAACAATTTATTAAATTTGGTAGATGAACGGCGACCTGACAACCGAATTTTATAGACGGTTGAAGGAAAATTGTGGAGGAGGAAATGTTATCCCACGAAATACAACTTGCGCGTCCATTGTTCGTCAATACAAATATCTGCATGATTGATTCAATACTATTTTTGGAACTTCATCGCAAATTCTTTATCGTAATATAAAATTCATCTTGAATTTTTTTATTTATTGCTTGTCGTTCGACACTTATGTTTTTCCATGACTTGAAGGTACATTATCATACAGAGCTTTTAGGATATCACTATACTTAAGTCGAGATTAGTGTGCTTCTCTGGGTATTAAGTTTGGACTAGTAAGAAAGTAAGCTATGTAGTTAAGTAAGAAGATAGTGGGAGGTGAGAGAGGGAGGAGGGGAGAGATGTCTAGAAGGTATGGAGGTTTGAATCGATCTTGTGGGTCTATTGGTGTTTGTAAGTTAAACAATGTAGAGCAGGGAAAGTTCGGTAAGTTGTTGAAGAAATTGTTGGGCAGATGTTTTACCGTTTCTTTTATTGGGAAATAATTGTGTGCAGCTCTGTGACTTTTGCGTGGTTACAATAAAATGACCGTTCGTCTTCTTATTATAGTTTACTGTCCTTTTAAATTGGCCGATATTATCCATGAAGTATACTCACGAGATACGGTTAATCGATTATCACATGCTCTATTAGAATCTGCTCAAGATTCTATTGCCTCTGGTCTACGAGGATTTTGGATAAAAATCGTCCGAGCCTTCCACAAATATAAATATAATAGGATAGAAAGCAGTGTTGTCATGTCCTTATTTATTTGGGCTAATCTAATAGGTTTTAAAGTTTGTTACTGCCAACACAAGTATTTGCTTCTGTATACACGGTTCTCAAGTTGATGTTTTGAATTCGATGCACAATATAACATCAATTTATGTGATAGTTATAAAGACGAAAATTTGAAACCACTGCACTTATAAGTTGCATGCCAATAATTTGAGTAAATCTGTATAAAACCTACTGTATAAAATGTACTGTATAAACCACATTACCGGATGAGGGTTCTTATTGATTAAATATTATTTATTGTTGTTTAAATTGTTAAATAACAAGCAACATTTATGTTCCCGGAATATAATTCTATTTCGTAATCGTATTATGCAGATGCTCAGGGTGGCTGTAAGTGAGAAACGACTGATAGAATGAAAAAAGTAGAAAAAGAACATTCATAACAATGCTTACAAGAAAAAGTGAAAGTAATGTTTACAAATGGAAACACTGAATTGTAGATTTTGAATTGTGCGAAGCCAAATAACCTATATCTTCGAAGAGTAAGTTTTTAAGGTATCGTTATTATAGCGTCGTTCAAGCCCGTCTGCTTCGAATTTAAAGTAGCCAAAAACAAGAGCAAAACCGAACTAACGCAACCCAAACAAGACAATAGAGTTAGATATCTTGAGATTGCAGGGCGAGCGTGCTCTTGCGCCCCCAGTGGATTGTGGAGCGTTGGTGAAATGCATTTATCTCGGGGAGGCCGAGGGGCCTGGTCGGGGTCCAGCGCAGCTGCGAGGGCAGCCTCTGCTGGCTGGCACGGCGCCCGCTGCCATTTTGCCCATTACGCGTCCTCCCACTCGCCCCACGCACTGCGCCGCGCTGCCTGCACCCGTTCCGCTGCTCCCCGTCGCCTCCCTGCACCCGCCACCGCCACTCCCCGTCACCTCCCTGCACCCACCATCGCCGCTCCCCGTCGCCTCCCTGCACCCACCACCGCCACTCCCCGTCATCTCCCTGCACCCGCCACCGCCACTCCCCGTCGCCTCCCTGCACCCGCCACCGCCACTCCCCGTCGCCTCCCTGCACCCGCCACCGCCACTCCCCGTCGCCTCCCTCCCCGCCATTCCCCGCCACCTCTCCTCACCCGTCACCGCCACTCCCCGTCACCACTCTCCTCCCGTCACCGCCACTCCCCGTCACTTCCCCGGCAATGTCACTCCCCGTCTTTTCCCCGCCACCGCCCCTCCCTGCCATCGCCCCTCCCCACCACCGCCTCTCCCCGCTACAGCTTCTCCCCTCCACTGCCCGTCCCCGCCACCGGGAATCGAATTTCTCTAGCTTTAATTCTGTAATACATTTCTCTAACCCCCATTTATCATTGTTTTTGACGTAGTTTCCTAAGTGTACGATCTCTTTCTGCTCTAACTGTAAATGTATTATTATTATTGACGTTTTTGTTTCTCTGAATCATTCTGAAAGCTTCCATTGAACTGGATAATGGCAGGATTGTGTGTTTACGTTTCATTCGAATAAGATCTTAACCACTGC
This sequence comes from Teleogryllus occipitalis, assembly GCA_011170035.1. Lineage (NCBI taxonomy): Eukaryota > Metazoa > Arthropoda > Insecta > Orthoptera > Gryllidae > Teleogryllus > Teleogryllus occipitalis. Next base: position 306,852 of record BLKR01000005.1, on the reverse strand, counting down.
GCTACCTCGGGATCTCCCAGTGGCGTAGGTTGGGTCCGTGTGGAAATCTTGAGCTCCTTAATAGCCGCAAAGATGAAACTGGTGGTTAAGGACTTAAAGGCTCTTGTGGGCTAATTATGTTTGCTGTGCTGTGGATTAAGTGTTCCTGCATCGATTTAAGGCACTGGGTTACGACCCACTTCTGACTGGAACATGAAATATGACTACAGTTAATGATTATACATTTATCGTGCTATCAATTTTTACTTTACATATATGCTCTTTATATAACTTGCTCATTTTAATCCAGGTATATCAGAAGAGTAGAAAATAACTTCATCTTTTCTCCAACGATCGATAAATTTACTAAGTACACCCTAATTTGAAGAACTGAAAACATTCAAAATGCCTCAGATTATTCTAGAAAGCGAGAAGTGTGTGTCTGCTTAAATGCTTTTTCTGTATCGTTTGTTAAAGATTTGAAGCTAGAATAAATTATCCTGAAGTAAATGGAAATGATCGTGGTTCAATTTGTATAGTTTCTGTTCCTTTTCGTCACAGAACAAACGATTTTTCTTCGTGTTGGAGAAGGCTATATCAAATCTGAAAATCTAACATGCTTAATGGAAATGTGTTTAATTTTGTGATTAATTGTATGAGCATGGTGAAATAATTATTTGAAACGGAGAAACTATTTCAGTTCTTTTAATTGATGTGCAGTCCAAGTTGGAATCTGACAAAATTGGCTGATTTCAAACACAAGTTTAATGTCAGTTATAAAAGTTCGGAAACGTATTTTACGTGTGTATATGCAAATTTCCAATGAATGTGCAACATTTGAAGGAAATCTATGAAATTATTAATGGGATTTAATTTCATTCTCTTTCTTTTTAATACAGTAATTATTTGACAGTTGAGAGCAGTAGCTAATATACTTACAGAAGGAATGTACTTATAATAAACTTACAGAAGGAATGTGTACGTATCTCCCTCTATTTTACATTAAAATACCTTTCTTGATCAAGAAGTAAGCGCCTAATGTTTGGTACCGATTGTGAACTCCCTCTACCATCTTTTGACATGGTTAAAGATCCCTTGAAAGCTTAGGGATTCTGTTTCACTAAAAATGTTGTATGCAAGGACATTTACTCCATTTAATTTCAATTTAAAGACTTGCACATTTTTGTATATGTAAAATATACTAGTTTTTAAGTATAAAAAACGAATTACTCGTGTTTTTCTAATTTCATTTTTTGTTTAAATAAAGGTTATTAAACCTTCAAAAAATGAAAAGTTTAAAATTCTTTGTGTTGTATGTTGTGTCTTGTTTCATTACTTATTAAAAGACCGGCTTAGCGGACTTCTTTTCGTAGCATTTTAATATTTATCGTTTCTCTTTCTGTTATAATATCGAATTATCGCAATAGAAGACACCGTCGTGCGTTAACGAATGCGATCGAAACAAATGCGTTAACGATTGCGATCGAAACAAATTAGTGGTAAAAAAGATATATAAGTAATTATTCTCAGAAATTGTATTTCTTGTTTATAAGTTTGTATCTTAAAAAAGATGGAATTAGCTTAACGCCATCTGGATAATGGTCAGATAATAACAAAGAAAATACATGTGACAATATTAATGTAATTTTGCGGAAGGAAATAAATATATTTTTTCTTTATTACGAAAAGTATTGAACGATACACAGCCGATTACTCAACAAACAGAAACAGTGGGTGAAATCTCGGTTATCGACTCAGTTTACTAACTTCACCCGCGTCTGTTATTTGCTCTCTGTCGGCCCAATGACCTTCATAACTACTTCGCGGGCCTCATCGAAAGAGCGCGCCTAGCGGGTGGAGCTGTTGAAAGGGCCAGGCGGTTCTCGGCACCGCAGGAGACTTTCCGCGGACGCGAGTTGGAGGTGCAAGGGAGGCGCCTGGCGAGAGGGGCTGCTCAAGAGACGGGCGAGGGTGAGGACGAGGTGGACGAGGCCGAGGAACTCTGGCGTGAGAGGCGCGGGAGCGGAACCTGCTCGCTTGCACGCGCGGCTGCAGCAGGCGAGCGGCGGCGGCGTCGGCGGCGGCGGCGGCGGCGGCGGCGGCGGCGGCGGCGGTGGCGTGGCGGCGGCGGCGGCGGCGGCGGCGGCGGCGGCGTCGGTGGCGGCGTCGGCGGCGGCGGCGGTGGCGGCGGTGGCGGCGGCGGCGGCGGCGGCGGCGGCGGCGGCGGCGGCGGCGGCGGCGGCGGCGGCGGCGGCGGCGGCGGCGGTGGCGAGCGCTACACGGGAAAAGTACGGAGGAAAACTTCCAGGAGGGGGAGGAGGGACGTGTCGCTGAAAAAGAAAAAGAAGAAGAAGAAAGTGGAGGAAGAGATTTATCAAGATAAAAATTAGAGCAGTGTTTCAGAAACTTTTAAATCTAATACCTCTTGCGAGACTGGAGTTGAAATTCACGTTTCTACCCTTTTCCGAAAACTAACTATATAATGGATAAGTTACGCAAATGAATGAACTTTTTTATTTTCGTGTCCAAAGTTTCAGTAGATATTGAAAAACAAATTCCTTGGATCAACTTTTTGTCTTTCAAGTTACTTACTAAATAATAATAATAATAATAATAAATAATAATAATAATAATAATAATAATAATAATAATAATAATAATAATAATAATAATAATAATAATAATAATAATAATATTGTAAAATTCTCTCATGTTCTCCTGAAAGGTGGCGCACCGCACAGCTTATCTGAGAGAAAGGAGGGTTAAAAGATATATTAGGTGGGCAAATATTTGGTGGGTGTGATACTTTTGAAGAGAATATTTCGTTATTTCTATTCCTCCAACATGGATATCCAGAGACACGTCATAGTCTCTATTTTTCAGTTGTCTCTTTGATCTTAATGACGAAATATTTTGAAGTCATCAAAGACATTGAGAGACATCTGACCTTAATAAAGGATCAATAGGGAGGCGTAAGTTTCAAAACAATCCTAAAAAAAGACGTAAAAAATATTGATATTGCTAACCAATCGCAGGGAAATTCTGTGAATTGCCAAAGCTAGATATGTTGTTAATAACTTGGAAAGTTCTCCTAATCATGGTATCCATTCGAGTTGGTGTCCAAGACAAAGGATTGTTGAGTAAAAACCATACATTGTTCGGTGCCAGGAGAAGTTACATAATATAGGAAAGTGTCCAAACCAAGGGATTTGACTTTTAGGTTAAAAAATAATGAAAAGACACAAAAAATCTGCACATTTTTTCGGTTTAAATATTCTTTAGAATTCTCTCTTTTGCTGCGGGTTCCGTACGGAGAAATGAACCTCTTTGTTCAACTTGAAAGATGAACGAGCTGAATTCTGGAATTATGATTTAGATACTTTATGGACATCAGAGATGGGGGAGCGTATTTTTTCTCTGTGGATTTCAAATTGAAATTGCGCCGAGACCAGGAAACAAGAGCCGGGCGCGCGCTCACTGCAGAGTGGGATGCGGAGCGTGGCGGCGGAGCACGGTGGTTTGAAAGGCGAAAAAAGCGGACAAAACAAATTTTCAGAATTGTCTGATTTGCTTCATTCAAGCACAGATTAACAGAAAAATGTCCAATGCTTTATGTATTATATTATATTTTGATATTTTCTTGTCCATTATTGTGTAAAACGCGCGCAAAAATAAGAGATTTGAAAGAATACGCGTACAAAAAAAATGTATGCGTATGTATGTCATGAAACTTGCAGTAATAATACAAGAAACATCAGGAAACACATTCGTTTAGGTTTAATCTGCAACTACTTGCAACTCTAGAAACGAGAAGAAAGAAAACGTTCTTCTGCGCGGCCGGCCGCGCGGCCGCGGCAGCACACTGTGACGAGAAACAGAAGCCGGAGGGCGAGGGCTGCTTTGACACGTTCGACCTACCACTTTAAAAGCAAATTAACTTCAATTAAACATTGAAAATAGAGTTCTAGGTTAAAATCATTTCATTTATTTGAGTAATAGTTATTTTCATATTAAGTGTGTGAAGTTTCCGTTTTTTTCATGGTCGAGATTGAGATTTTTTGCCGAGACCGTAGGTTGAGGCAAAAAGTCTCAATCGAGACCATGAAAAGGGCGGAAACTTTACACACGAAATATGAACCACATTTTTTCTACAACTGCATAAAAATATAATACGAATAGTTTCGTAAAGTTGTATTGGAGAACCAAACGTGCAAAAAAGTATTCTAAAACCGTGCAAAAAAGACTTTTTTTCACGATAACAAGATAGTTGGCAACGATCTTTTTTTAATGGCGATTAAAAAATGACGAAGTTCACGTACTGCTAGCGATGCAAAGAAGTTGTCTTTTTTATGCAGTTGTAGAAAAAACTATTTTTGTCCGTTTTGTTGCCAACTCGTACCATAGTGCGGCGGCCGCTGCGCGCCGTAGGCTCGTTCCGCGGCGCGCGTCCGAGGGGGCCGGGAGTAGGAGTGGGGGCTGGGGTCCCGCGCCGCCGGAAGCCGTGTCCGGAGAGGCGCTTCCGGCGCGCGGCGCGGCGCGCATGCCGAACGACCCGCGGAGGCAGCGTCTCGCCTGCGCGGTGCGGCGCGGCGCGGGCGCGGCCGAGGCTGCGGACGGCGGCGGTGGCCAGGATGTGCTCGCAAAAAGCGACGGCCAAGTTTTGCGGCAAGTTGCAGTTCGCGCGGAGACGTGTAGGAGCGCTGCTGTCGTCTGAAAATGCTACGTTTATGGAATTACCTTGTTATCAGTGCCGGCGCTAGATATGAGTAGATCGGGCCATCGTCCGGGGGCCCGCGAGTCAAGGGGCCCGACGGTGGGAAAAACAGTAGGGAAAAATTGAAAAAGGAATAAAAACTAAAGAAAATCGTTATCGTAATTTTGTAAATCGCGGTAGAAGTCTGATATTCCATAAAATTTTCAATTAAAATGTTTGCCTTTAATAGGTAATTATAGACAATGCTTTTAAGATAGGACTCAATGAAGTTGGTCAAATAACTCTAATTTAAAAATATGCTCTACTGAAATTCATATTTATTATTTCATGAATTTAACAAGAGATTTTATTAAAGGCTAACTAAACCCAACCATTTTTTAGCATTTTAAATTCATCGTGGAAATTGTATCTATTTTTAGATCACTAAATACTTTTACTTAAAACTATTATTTAAAATATATTTCAAAGAACTTTTCAGCTTAAACATAAACATTTTTGTTATATCTTGAAATAAATATAATAACTCATATTGTTTCTTGATACAACTTTCCCATTTTACATTTTTTTTTCGGGGAGAAAAAGTGGGAGGGTTTCGGCATTGTCTCGGGCCCCGAATTGTCTAGCACCGGCACTGCCTGCGCGGCGCGGGCGCGGCCGAGGCTGCGGACGCGGACGCGGGCGGGGACGCGGCGGCGGAGGCGGTGGCGGTGGCCAGGATGTGCTCGCAAAATGCGACGGCTAAGTTTTGCGGCAAGTTGCAGTTCTCGCGGAGACGTGTAGGAGCTCTGCTGTCGTCTGAAAGTGCTACGTTTATGGAATTACCCTGTTACTACTCCCACTGAGGCTTTCGGAGACGAATCCGAGGGATTCCGAGAATACCTAAAATACCAAATTCAAAAAAATTTTAAAATATTATTTAGTTAATTTACTCTTTAATTCTGCTACAGTATGCTACATAAAATACTTAATATCTCAAAATAATAGTAATAAGTGTTTGCGCAAACGTTTTGCCCCTTCTTCAGGGCAATTACAGGCTCGCTTAACTTTGTTTCTGTTTACTTTTGAAGCTACACTTTCATGAAAAACAGGTAATAATAGATGACAACGTAAAGAATGCGGGGCAATTTATTAGGAAAGTAAGCAGTGCTAATAGTGGAAAAAAAGAAGTCCGGGTATGAATGACATGTCCAGAAACTTGCGTAAATTGCTGTCATATTTTTATGGATGAAGAATGAAGTTGAAAATTCACAGTTGATTGATAGGTGCGACAATTGTATTTTTAGCATTCTATTTACGGCATGTTTACCATCATTGCAATATATTAAGTGTAAAAGAAACAACGGATCGTGTCCTAATGCCTGCTGCCGTAAACCTCATCTTTCGTAGGATCCAATTTTCGTTAGTACTCGTTACGCAGTGTGACTCATTCAGATGTAAAAATCAATACCATCTTCTTCTTTATACTTCCAATAATTAGTTCGTTTACCATTTCGTTCTCAAATGACATCGCTTGAAGAGAAAAAAAAACAAAACAAACCTGAGACTCGGGAGGTCATTTGCTTCCTTGAAAAGTCGTCCTGTTGTCCTTAACTTTGGCTCCAGGCAACGTTGGCCGAATATCGTCACGCTCCGCAGGGTTCTTATTCGTACCTTGTTTCCTCGTATCACAACAAATTTTTCTTTTCGGCTACTCTTAGACGAATTCTTGTCGCTTTGTCTCACTGTGAGCTTAATCTTCTGAACGTCATTGAACAATTGAATTTGTCGATAATCGACGAGTGATTTACGAAAAGTTTCTGATCTAAATGAGATACGAATCATTTATCCATCTCTTTGTGAAGAACGTGCAAGCACGCATATACATATATATTATATGTATGTGAGTGTGTGTGGGTGTATGTGTATGAGTGTTTACACCCAATTCGACAATTTTTTATTATGATCCTCAGTTCCCAGGTCGGAGGTCCCACCTGAAATGAATAGTTTTGATGGGTAGGTGATGATATAATTTGAGAAATGGAGCAATGGTGAAATGAGAGGCAAAGAAAAGGGAGAACCCCGTGCAAACATGCCGCGAACCCTCTTGTCCACCACAAATTCCAGGTAAATCAATCGGGATTTGAACCCCGGTACTACTTCTCCAGGTCTCGTCTTCAAAATACTCGCCCTGAAGGGATAAATCCTGAGGGTGTGTTTTGAAACTTGCAATTACGCTCTGTGTAAGGTCGTTAACGTGGACGGTCGTCCACTCGGCGCAGGGGCTTGTTGGAGAAGCTGCGGTCAGACGCTGCGGAAGTTGGGCGGGCTTCCCTGGGGAGTGCGAAAGTGAGAGATGGATGGGAAAGGCGAGGATGGATGGTGAGACGCGGGTGACAGAGGTAGCCGTACAAAAGATAGTAGCAGGAAGACCAGCGCTCAGTGGAAAGGAAGTTTCAGAATGACTTTAATTAAAATTTCACTCGCTTGGAAACCGTACGAAATATATGAAGAGTGCTGCTGAGGTCAGATTTGTCATTGAAATGATAAAATTAAATAGGATAATTTATAATCATTTTAGTGCTTTGCATTTTTATATCAAGATCGTTACTCACAGAGACTATATTAATGGTTTCATAACGTGCGTCCTTCGGTTTCCGCAGCGCGTGGGAATGAATATTTTCTTGGAATGGATAGTTTTCTCACCAACTTGAAAGAATAATGTGTATTGAATCATAGTGATAGCTAAATTCTTAATAAAATTATTAAACTGTAAGTTTAATTTTCATTTAGAATTTGTCATTTTAGGAAAATTTTCCTCTTTGTATTACATTTTAAAATATGTGTTGTTCTAACAGATAAAATTTTACAGAATGTTTTGAGTTATGTAAGTAATACATACAAACAATAATGCTATAATTTGCCAAGAGAAAAATTGATTCTGACTTCTGACTACAATTAGTGAATATTATTTTTTCAATTATGTCTGATTTTACGGTAATATAGATTGAAATATATAAAAATATATTAATCACATAGTTTTAAAGTGATGAAATACCTTAAAACTACAGGAAAACACAGTGTTTTATACGTAGATTTCCGCTGAATATTTATCTATTTGATGATATATGTAGCATTTTGTATGTTGACGAAATAAACCATTTGGAGAAATATAAAAATTAATCGTAAGTTTTTCGCTTGAATTGGCCATTGACGTAATGAGTGAAGATTGAATACGTTTGAACTCCACAACATTGGGATAGCAACGGAAGGAGTATATTATATAAACTTTCCCGTAAGTCTGAAAATACTTTTTCTCCGTGTCCTGCCGTTGTTTTATTTTCGTCCGTGTTTCGAAGTCTTCCGCTTCACTGTGCGCTGTGATTGCTTGTGGAAGGGACTGCTGGGAGACAGGACAGGGCGCAGGGGAGCTTCCGAGGTAGGACTCCCGGTTCCGAGAGTTAGCCTCGTCGCAGTCCAATCCATCTTCATTGTTTCACGATTCACGCGCTGGAGAAACGGTGCCTAGTGGTGGTGGTGTTGTTCTCACTGCCACGTCGACTCAAGGACAATCGAAACGCCCGATAAGTGGAAAGATTTCTCACATTCATTCAGATCAACATCAGCAATAATAGTAACAAACAGGGTCCTCATTATGATAACTAGACATCGGATATTTAGGCACTAAAAAATCGTCTTTTAGGCGCCTAAAAAGGCACTGAAAAAGTCAAGAATAAGGAGGGAAAAGGCAGTCATAAGTTACATACAAAATAAAATGGAAAAATTGTAATTTTGGTCAATATTATTTTGTAAACTTAAATGTACAAAATCAGTTCGTATATTTTAATGTAAAACTAGATTTACATATTTACAACTCTTCTACATTTTATTCTTAATAGTTTCCATTAACCAGTAATATTTACATCTTACCAGTAACTTTTAGCAGCCCAACACTAGCAGCACTGAAACCTTCTGGGAATTTATATTTATTTCCACTTAAAATTTCGGTTCCTTCGGTGTATTGTCAATCGTCCATGTTCTCAGATCATGGCTGGTATTTATGAAATAGGGAAATGGAGAAAAATCAGTTGATATACTTTCAGGAATTCTCTCGTAATTTTAAATTTCAAGACGTTAATTGAAGGTTTCGTAATGAATGGTCACGTTGGACCATCGCCAATTTTCCGATATCTTAGCATTGTACATAAATATAATAAATAAAAGGCAAAAAAGTCCTAAAAAAGGTATTTATGCAAAAAATAGGCATTTATGCTAAAATAAGCAAAAATGAGCATTATAAAACTTCGTCATATGTCATCATTTGTCATGATTCGTGGACATATATTATCAGCCTTTAAATAAGTTCTCTAGAAAAAAATAGGCATTTCCCTAAACATCCGATGTCTAATGATAACTTTTTGATGACAGTCGTCCATTACGAATAGCAAGGCAGAAGAAAAATATTATATAAACATTGTTTCTCCCCATTTATCTTAACGCTTTATTCGGACGATTTTGGCAGAGAACGACCAATTTTTGTTATAACTTATGTATATTTTCAGTTCATTAATTTGCTTTTTTTTTCGGGAGAAATAACACAGTTTAGAATGTTCCAATTCTTGATTATATAAATGTGGTATCGAATCAAACTCTCCATATCAATGTATTCGTAATTCTAGTATTACTAATTGTGTTGTGTCTTGGTATCGACTGCGTAATTAAAGCAGAGAAAAATTATTTCGTGCGAACCGGTCGGAGAACATACTAGAATTGCATAGGCGGAAATGAAACGAGTAAGCTACGTACTCATAACGAAACATTCCTTCTGCTTACGCAAGCATTCGTTATGAAATGAAGAAGGGGAGGAAAACCTGCGTATTGTTTTAATTTGATCACAAAAACTGTTTGATTTTATTCTGGTGTAGCTTCTCAAAAGTGATGCATAACTTGAACCGGGGATGCGCAGAAGGTCGATATTGTTGTCGATTGCAGCACGCTTCGCTCTGCTTAAAAAGTCCCTGTCGTCAATAGAATCAGTGCTAGTAGGTACTATTGAATCCGTAATAGCGATGCGAAAAGGGTCGATAAATGGAGGCACTTATGGGCAGCGAAGTCGGGGGTACAGCATTGTATTGTACGATTCCGTGCAATATGATACGGTACGATAGGATACAATACTATGCTGTACGTTACAGTATAGTACCTCACGATAAGGTACGATTCAGTACCGTATGGTATGGTACGTTACAGGGAGGCCGTATTGGGTGGAAATCCGCCAATTAGTCGGAAAAAGGCGACATTTTCGTGGCAAATATTGATGGCAACAAGTATTGATGGCATCTGAAAGATTGTTCTAGGTACAAGGAATTTAGTTTCGAACATCTTGTAAATGTGTAGATACGAGGGCGGCTTCGTACGATGGAAGCGATTTGTTCGAGTATTTATTATGAGAATATATGTTATATTCCAAGAAGATGTAAGAGCCCTTTTTGGCGAATCTTCACTAACACTTCAGAATTGTCTTGTCACAAGTAGGACTCCATTGAAATCCAGAATTTAAAAATCTTAGAATCTTATTACGTTATATTACCCATCGCTACTGGACTCTGGAGGATTATATTAGGAATCAATCTGCTGTTAACGACCGTCGAACGCACCGCAACTGGCCTCTGGCGTAATATATTAGGACACAATCTGCTCTTAGCGATAAGCAAAAAAATAATGATCATGGTGCATCTACCAACGTTTTATTTAAATTATTGATTTTCTCCATTTGTCCTGTATTCCAAACGTTGTATGGACACTGCGACAGTCCTGAAGAGCCTGTAAAAATTTCGTATCTATTCATACATACTTTTTGTGGTGTCGATGTCAGTTACATTCACGTCGTTAAATTCACTTTTATTAGTATAGATTATACAGGTGCGTAAACGTTCCAAAGTTTTAAAAAAAATGTACAATTTCCAAATATTTATAGCTTCTGACAGCTAGGTTTTGTGTGCCAGGGTATTTATTTTCAAACATCTTATGAGCGTGCTGCTATTTTGAAATTACCAGCCGCAGTGCCAGAGTACAGTATACGTACTTACGTATACTGTGGCCAGAGTCTGTTTTTTAGTAGTTCACCTTTTTCACCACTCAGTTATTTGGCGGAATTGGACGGATTTTTGTTCCTCCGGTGGCGGGTTTTCCCAGTAGGGACTGGCAAACCTGCTACGTTTACGTTACGCAGTGCCGGCGCCAGGCATGGGCAGACCGGGTGATCGCCCGGGGCCCCGCAAGCCAAGGGGACCAAAAATGGGACGGATGGGAAAAAGTAATAAAAAATTGAAAAAGAAATTATAACTCAAGAAAATCGTTAACGTCATTTTATAAGTCGCAATAGAGTAGACTGATATTTCATAAAATTTTCATTTAACTGTTTACCTTAAATAGTTAATTATATTCATCACTTATATGGTAGGACTCTGTGAAATGAATCAAACGACGCTAACGTTAAAATAGGTTTTGCTGAAATTCATGTTTATTATTTCACGTAGTTAACAAGTGATTTTATTTACCTCTAACTGAACACATTTTTAGCGTCTTAAGCTCACAGTGAACATTCTAGTATTTGATCACAAAATACTTTTACTTAAAACTGTTATTTAAAATATATTTCCAAAAACTTTTTTCTGGCTTACACATTGTAATTTTCGTTATTTGTTGAAATAAAATAACTGATAAGTTTCTTGATTCAGCTTTTCACATTTTAATTTTTTCAGTGGGGGCTATGTTGCAGCATTGACCCGGGTCCGAAATTGTCTATTTCCGGCGCTGAAGTTGCGATACGTACGGTTCGCTCCTGTATGATGCGGTTGTGACAAGAGCGAAGTCCGAGTGTGGGCGGAGGCTGCGCCGAAGGGCGGCGGAGGCGGTGTGGGTGGCGCGGGGGCGCGCGGTGCGTGGCGTGGCGGGCGCGGCGCGGCGGAAGCGCCTACTTGTCCACTTGAGGCGCGTACGTGGGGCGGCCGGGCGGCGGCAGCGGCGGCGGCGGCGGCGGCGGCGGCGGCGGCGGCGGCGGCGGCAGCGACGAGCGGCGTGGGCGGCGGCGCGCAGCGGACCGCAGCTCTCGCCGCAGCCGCTTGCGCCGCCGACCGGGCGAACGGGGGTGGCGCACGGGAGGACACGTGACTTTTGGGCGTTACAAAATAGCGATGCGATTTCGACAACGAAACATCGATGCTGCCAAACATTGATGTTCAAAATAAAAAACATCATGTTAATAATACATCGACTAAAAATAATCGATGTTTTTGAACATCGATGTTTGAATGCTGGTTTAGTAATCTCTAACATTAAATTCGTACGCAAAAAAAAATAATTTGTCAGGGGCCGTGTGTATTAATTTGTAATAAAAATGTTACGAAAAACGAAAAAAAACGCCTCTCCATGTGTGAAATACAAGGTAAATACCAGGACATCAGGATCATCTCGAGCGAGGAAAGTCTTTCTGGATGAAGGTTGGTACAAACCACGTTCGTTTTGTTCGAACACATAAGACGGTGGTGCCATCAGTTATTATTTCGGATTTTAACTTTAACACGATTGTGGTTACGGGAATTTTTCATCCAAAAACAAAACACCGAAACCGAAAACAACATCGATCACAAAACATCGATGTTTAAAAAACATTGGCTTCAATACATTGTTGTTTAAAACGTCGATATTTTTATAGTAACATCGATGTTTTGAAAACATTGAATCGATGTCGCATCCCCAGTACAAAACACCGCGGTAGTTTGTCAGTATGAAGGGCTACTCGATAAAACAGCATTAATAAAAAAATTAAGTTGGTGGGAAATGAGAATAAACCGTCCATACGCCTAACCCAACATGATGTATGGAATTTTATATTGTACAAGAATACTTTTATACAACCTGAAGCATAAAGCGGTTGTGAGTAAATAAAACTATATATTTCCAAGTAACAAGAAAAAGAAAATGGACATATGTTATTGTTGCTTGAAAATTGCAGATTGGATAAATATAACATTTGCTATTATGCATATGTCAGCACAAGAAGGTAACAGAAACTCCCAAAATTATATTTCATGTATTTTACATATTGCACCGTTATTCTTGCAGACAGTGGAAGCAATTGAATCTCCAATAAACAATTTACCTAAGTGTTTTTCTAGATTAACTATAACCTGCAATAAAAACAATTAAAGTATTGGATAGAACTGCTGGAAGCTGCATCAGAGGAAATATCATTCATCACACCCATTGTTATCTTCATTTGTTCGTGACTTGTGCATTTTCTAGCGGAAACACTGAGGACATATCATGTTCTTCCCAATTTTTGGCAACACTAATTCGATTTTCTCAATTTTATACTATTTGTAACTATCAAGGAAAGAGAACTTCTGTCAAGGAAGATTGTATAATTACTTCCAATGTTGTTTTTAAGGAAGTATTGTGAATTGTTCCAAGAATATGTCTAAAACTGATTAAACCTTTATTCAAAATTTCTAACATAAATTTAATTGTTATTTAGTTTTTTTAAATTATATAAGTAGTATATTGGTAATTACCTTTTTAATTTTGTAAAACAAATAAACACGTTTCGCTAACAACTCCACAACTAACACGTAACTCAGGCAACTTCCGTCCGTCCGTCATTCAGTTTCTCGCCATTTCCAATCCATGCAGGCCCACCCTGTCATTCGACGCGCGTCAGTGTTCCGATATGGATTTGGTCATTTTTGGAATCATTCTAAACTAGTTAAAAAGAAATCTAATTAGTAAAATTTATTCATAATTATATGAATATACATATTATTTCTTTCATGTTTAATATGAAAATACTTTTAAAACTTCGGAGAACACCGGAGACACCACAGCTAGTAATATATCTTTTACTAATTTCCAATGCGCGAAGAAATTGAAAGAAAATTACCAGACTCCGGCAATTTGAGATGTGTCTGTGGTTTTCTGAGTTAACTAAGAGTTTGTAAAAGTACAGAAAAAACTATATTACTAGTTTCCAATGCGCGCTGAAATTGAAACGCTGAAATTATTCAACCTCAGACCATGTTGGCTGTGAACGGTTTCGTTAGATACCCAGGAAGTTAGGAAAAATCCTATAACAAAGAAACAGTATTGACTTTGAAAAATCCTAATATTTGAGTGTGTTATTACTCCCATTCTCATATTGCGCGTACTTACAGAATTCTCTAACTGAAGGCGTCATTGCATACGTCACAGATGGCGTCATGCGACAACAAGACTCCAAGAAAGAGGCCGACTGCCATTAAATGTTATTTACGATTTGCATTTTTATATTCTTAATATGTAAAGAGCTGATGTATATATGTGTACTACAACTATTTTATACTGTATTATACTACACTAAAAATTGTGTAGTATACACGGTGTATACGATATACTACGTTACTGTACTAATTTAATTTTGAGTAGTATTGGAGTACTCTTTTTTTAAAATATTTAATATATTGCAGTAAGTATACGAGAGTATTTTATTTAACGTTCTTGAGACCGCGCGTGATTCTTTTTGGGAAACGCATGTTGTGTGGATTTGTTCAGCATTTTTTTTTTTTTTGCTTCAGCAGTATTTTTTATCGCTGGAGACCAACAATATTGTAATAAATAAATAATAAATAAAAATATGCATTTATGACCTAAAAATTCCGAAACATGCACTTTAATATGCACTTAAAATTAACAGTATTTCATTTCTTCTGCAGTCGTGACTTCATTAATGAAATCACGACTACAGTGATTGAAATTAATGTCACGATTAATATTTAAAATAATGAATTTGTGATAAAATGAATTTGAAGTAGCGTTGTGGAACTAAAATAACGTAATAGAAAGTATGAAACAATTATTTAGTAAGAAAATTTGAAAATATTATATAATTATTAATATATTCTTGAAAAAATTATATATTCAATTTCCAAAAAAGTACAATAGGTATGTGTCGTTTAGGGATCACTATTTCCGAAAACTATTGCTTGTCAAAATAAAAAGTAAATAATTTATTATCTCGTGATGACCACAAAAACTGACCGCAAAATGGAAAATAATTTTATGAAGAAAAAAAAATATAGTTGTGAGATCAATTCTACGGATCCAATTTAAACTGTTTCAAAAATGAAACGGTTCTATGATCGGTCTTTTCAGAATTGATCATCCTTTCGCCAATTGCCTCTTCTGCGAATTCGTCTCATTAAAAAAGAATGAGTTTGGCTCATGGAAGCGAGACGAGCACTGCGTATTCCGGTGTAGAAAGGTCACCGATTCGCTCTGCCCACAGGCATCGCCCAGACACCACCTAAAGTCCTAGTGTCAAATGCAACTGAAGTTTCGCGGATATCTGTGAGTTGACTCCGAGCGATAACCCCACAGAAAGCAGGTTAAGAAAAGGGGAATAATGAAAATATTTGTTTGCTCAACCGTTCTTCCCCCTGCCCAATAAGTAATAACGGAACCTACTGCGGCGAGTTTTCAATATAAAATAGCGACCTTGTTCTAATAGCTATGCAACAAATATCGCTTCGATTGTCCAAGTTTTAAATTTGTTACTAATTACTCATTTTTAGATACACTCATAAACATTCCAACAGTGCTATTTATCCTTGCTTCATGCGCTGCCCTTGAGTAAGATTGTAAATTTGAGAATTTCTTGCTTTCACATCAGTTCACAAGACCCAAAAGTTTTCTTGCGCGGGAAGTACTGAGTGCGACGTGGAGGGTCGATTTCTCTCTCTCTCTCTCTCTCTCTCTCTCTCTCTCTCTCTCTCTCTCTCTGCAGTTCATCGTGGACACGATCTTCCGCTCCATTGCCTAAGGCAAAATCGTGCTCGCGCGAGCTTTGAGTTGGACATCTCTGATTTAATGTATGATCCAAAGAACATCCCTTGGGTAATGTTATAGAGGTAATCACTTAAAATTGGATAGAGGCCCTCGGAAATAATGAAGTATTGAGTGTTTTTAATATAAATTGTAGTCTTAGCCATTGAAGGGAGGTCACTAGTGTCGCAATAGTTTTCTTCAATTTTTAATAATTGATGGCACTTGCCTTGAGAGGAAGTTGCCGTAAACGGTGGTTTTTGCCAGTTGATATATGGTCAGTATATTAGACTCCAGAGCTTCATCACTCGGCTTTAAAGACCGAATTTCGCGGCCATTAAATTCAGATAGCTCCCAAGTTGCTGGCACGCTGCTGGGTCAACATCGAAAATGGCGAGTCCCCAAGCGCAACGATCATTTTCATCCGCGACTTCATTTTCAAGATGACTATATTTCATGTGGTTCATCGCATTGCTAGTTTCAAAAACGGGTACAAATAAATCCACGAAAAATGAAGACGTTTTTATTGACTAGCGAAACTAACACTTTTCTTCACCTTTTCGGAGTGTTAGCCAATTTCGTAGCCAATATAGAGTAAACACTCGCATTATGAAATTTTGCGTGTTATAAAATTTCTGTTCCAAATATTTGCATGCATGTAATTTATTCCGCCGTGAAAAGAACTTAGAACAAATAATGATGAAGAATACGTTTTAAATTGGCAATAAGTATTTATGTGTTGCACATTGACCATCATAAAAGCTTATCATTGCCTTAATATACCAACATATGGTATGAAAGGAAACTGTTAGTAAAAATAGCCATAAGACTCTGATTATTTTGTTATAAATGGAGCTAGTTGGACTGTCCTTCAGAACGGACTGTCCTTCAGAATGTTCAGAAACCGACGGGATTGAAACTTTTTTGAGGTCTTCCCCAACGTGACTTATATGCGAAAATATAACATAAAAGGACAGTGTCAGTAAAAATAGCCGTAAGATTCTGTCTATTTTGGTATACTTGGAGCTAGTTGGACTTGCCTTCAGAACCCACGGACTTGAGAATATGAGATGTCTTCTCCAACGTGACTTCACAAATTGGGTTATACAAAGGTTCTATTAAAAGACACGCTAGCTAAGTTTAGAATTCTTACTTTCTGTATGCGTTGAAAAGGGAAAATTATATAATGATGCAAAAATAATGTCGACATTTTGACGAAAATACACGTTTTATGAAACAGCCCGCCCTCCTGTCCGTTGGTCTGCCCGTTCGTCTGCCCGTTCGTCTCTCTGTTTCTTAAAATGTTTCGCTCGAATAGAGGACGAGTGACCTATAAATATGATTAAAACCATATTTTTCTTAAAATATCTGAATTTTCAAAAATTGCAAAAGTTCAATTTTTTTCAACCGATCCTTAAATCGTCATTTCTTAAGTTTCAGATTTCTTGCACTCTTTTCTTCTATTTTAGGTTTTAAACGATTTCATATAGTACGGTTTTTACTTTCTAGCATTATCTCATATACGTAACAGAGAGAAAGCTATGTAATTCTACTGAAAATTATGTCAAGATCAGTCCGTCCGTCCGTCCGTGTGTGATTAACTCTAACGTCTGCATCATATACGGACTTCTCTTCATAATGTACAGGATTTCCTTCAAAACGGATGTTCTCCAATCAATCTGACCGAACAGAAGACCGAATTTTTGGGGGAACTCGAAGGGAGTTTTCAAAATTGTAAAAAAACTCAGATTGTTTCTTAATTTTTGTTGCTCGAATATAAGATGCTTCTTGTGCTTATGAGTAGTGTTAAAGTCGGATTTTCATTTCATTTTTGAAATTTCGAAAATTGCAAATGTTGAACTTTTTATTGAAATGTCATAGACCATTTTTGAAGCAAGAGATTTCGTTCTTACTGCAATCCATTCTTCAATACTAGATATTTTTATTATTAGATCTTTTTATGAACAGTTTTTCTCATAACATTTCGTAGTTTTAACGTAATTTCGAATCCAATATTGTTACATTTTCCAACAAAATAAAAAACGTTTTCAGAAACAACTCACACATTTTTCTTAATATTTCTTTGCATAGATAAAATACAATGCAGTAAATACACAAGTGTCATTTTTATTAAAATTTTTATTTTTTAGAGGTTGAAGGTAAATATTTTATTGAAATTTGCCACAGGTCGTTAGTATTTAATAACTTACGTGCTTTACACTTAAATACATTTTTGATTATTAATGCTTCAAGAAATCTTTCTTAAAAAGATACTCGAAATAATAAAATTTTTCGATTGTAAATGAACTCCAGAAGATCCAATTTCAGAAATGCTGAAAGACCACTTTCACCAAACGACCACTAATTGTTTCCCGCAAATTATAATGTAAAAGAAAGGTTGTGCTTTTCTGTGATATTCTGGGAATATTTTATCAATTTAATTATTTGGGGACCGGAAAGTTGAGAAATGTGAATGCGTGTTTTGTGGTAAAACAATATCTAAAATGCATATATTACAAAAAATATCATGTTAATGAAAATAACTAAGTATTAGATTTTACAATATTTTCTGTTGAGTTGATTACTTTTGAGAAGATTGGCCACTAATGAGTGCGAGGATGAATGTTTTTAAACTTACTAAACTGGAATAATGTTGCTATAGCAACAAATGTTGCAATAACAAAAAATACCAAGTTTCCATAATCATGGTTGCTAAGCACATTTTTGACCGGATAAAGATCATTTTTACTTATCAAGTGGGTTTTAGGGATATTAAAAAATTGTCATGTTGTTCACATCATTTCAAACAGTTTAATGCCACACTTGCAAAATGTGGCTGGAATATTAGAAGAACCCAATATTCAATATAAATATTGTCATTTTACATAACCATTACATATAATAAGAAGAAGTCTGCACTGTGGTTGGAGCACTATTAGTATTTATTTGGCCAGTTATAGAAGTCGTGAACGGTGAACAGTCCTGTTCCAGAAGTCGTGAACGGTTCCAGTCTCATGTTTATCATTCAAGAGGAGGGATGGATGTAACAATTTCCAATTATTGAACTGGAATTGTGAGTCGTAGCATTCAAACAGAGACACTGCCACTCCTAGATGGAACTTGAAGTCTCGACTCTCCCTATAGCTCAATCGTTCAATGTGTTCCTTTTGCAAGAAGTTCTTCACGGGGGTGTGGCGGAGGCGAAAAGCGTAAGCGTAGAAAATGGAGGAGGCCTGTTAATTGAGGGCGTAAACTAATGCGGGTGCCCCGAGCAGATTGACAGTCATGGAGGTGTGGGGACATGGAAGGGCATGGCAACGTTCTTGACTGGATTCTCTAGACATGTCCAGAAGAAATTTCCTTGGGTTTCCGTGGTTTTCTTTTCAAAACGTCGTTGGAAAAGCTAATTGAAATAAACAGTTTTTCGCACCTCTCATCTTTGAAGTTGAATATCACGGATCGTTTATCGAACTACCTGAGGCTTCACTTTTGTAGCTTATGTTCTAAAAGTTTATTCTGGACTGTGAAATAAAGCGTGTTAAAATGCAGAAACACGAAATGAAACCAAGTTCTTTATTATACTGTTTATGTAACAATACTACGCAAACTATTCAAAATCAATTAAATAACGAACGAAAACAAAATTTACTTTTGAACAATAATACTGAAAACAATTTTTAACGTTAAAAGAAACTCCGGGAATTGAAGCTGAGTTATTTACCCCTACTGCAACCGGACCTCCAGCCGATGTTTTGATTTTACCTTTTGTTTCATTTTGCGATGACACTAGTGTTGCTTTATTATGAAGTAACATAATGTTGCCTCGTGTAAACTTTTGAAAAAATACAGGACCTCTTCACAGCCTTCATGCCTGAACTGCCATTTTCTGATATGCATCGACTGCACTTACGGAGATAAGCGACCCGCCCCGAGTGAAGCAGGTCTTCGTAAAATGGTCCTTTGGATTGGCATCAATGCGACTGCGAATATGGATATTTCATTTCATCTGACCAATAAATGACATAGAGTACAATAATTTGCATCTTTCTTTTTTTACTTTCTCACTTACTGCTTATTTTAATTTTAAGATAATATATTATATATATTTTTTGTAGTTATATGTTCAAGATTATAGTATTTCTTTTTGTAAGTGACGTCGTAGTGTGAAACTTACAACCAATTCAAAGTTAACGAGATAAAATAGCTTTGAAATTATATAGTAATTTTGCTAATCTACTCGGTTCTTTAAAATCTTAATTTTAAGGTGTTCAACAAAACAACTCCTACAGAAATCCAATACGCACAACTAACCACACAGCATATCAAGAGACGAATGTCTGTAAACTCTCTCCCCAAACTTTTCTAAAGTAATGATCTCATTTCGAGGCGAATACCAGCCTTGCCATAAAACTGGTTGGGGTTTCCACTTGCAAAAGCTTTCCTCATTCCTCGTGTTGTCCTATGCTTCGGTAAGAAAGCTACTTCTAAAGCTCCTTTCACTTTCTTTAAAGCATTTTATAGTCGGAGTAAAAATAAATATTTGCTCGCATTTGTAATGGATAAGTAGGTAAGAAAAGTACTCTTAATTGATAGTTTGCTAAAATGTATATAATTTTCATAAGAAAAGTTATTTATGTATTGTACAGAATGCCTCAATAAATGCTACACACTTGTAGGGAATGTAGAGGGATCGAGAAAGTCACTTTTTGCCAATTAACATTTAGAAGAGTTATATGCCTGGTATTTTACCATAATTTTTAGGCAATCTCACTAGCGCAGATATTCGGCAGGTCACTTTATGGCTTAGTCAAGGGGATATTATGCACCTGCCGAACATTTGTGCGTGAAGGGTTGCCTAAATGTCCGGGAGAAATATTATACGAATAAATGTCTAATTACTCTACATGTTCATTAGCAAAAAGTTATAATTTTCGATCCGTCTACATGCCGTAGAAGTAAGTAACATTTATTCTGAGATACCTGTAGTGTATATTATTAGCCGTACAAGAAGAATAAGATTTTTCACTACTTTTGACGTGCAACCGAACGAAAGATTGTATTAACATTTTTGACATGTGGAAAAACATTAAAAAGAACTCAGGAAAATTTATGGACATCAGAATATGTCCGTACACCTTACAGTCGATAGTTGTTTTCTACTTCAAATGTAGATATTTTAAACGTTTTTCTCCCTTGGTTACATTCTCGTCATATGTTCATTAATTTCAATGATCTTTTAAAACAATCGTCTTATAACTTATGCTCATGTTGTATCTGTATATAAAATTCTTGAATTTCTCAGTTTTTAAACTTATTTAATTTCTTACTTCAATTAACCTTCATCATCTGTAATTTAAAGCACGATATTAATATTTTTCTAAATTGTAGATTATTTTCTAATTTCTGAAATTGCTTTTAATACTGAATCCTAGCCTTCACTATTAGTATTATATATTACTCTCGTATTTGAATCGCTTCTTAGCTATATTTTATTAATTTTCTCCTGTTCGTGAAAAATTCCTGATGCAAATAATAATTCTTTACCAATGCACTGCTTGTTTTATCTTTTGACAGGCTTCTTATAAGATGCTTTGACGTAAAAACCGAGTTACGCACACAAAGTTAAAATGACGTAGACAAGATGAAGGCGGCTGTAAAATCAAATTAGACAGGACATGACTTTGATCTGCTCAGCATTGAAATAGCTGAAGAGAAAGTTCTGTCCCAAGAGAATCTGGCAAAACTTCCGTTTCCTGTCTCTCGGTACGTAGTTCATTGTACATTCCGAGCAGCAGCTATGAAAACAGTGAAAAGGATGGGATTTGACTGCCCTTAGAATTGAATTAGAGACTTCTCGAACTGGGATTGAACTTCCGAATAGTAACAGAGTTACGCAAACCAACAGTAGCGGTACCCAAGGGAGGCATCCCGGCTCCTGCGACCTGCAAGCAGAACAAACAGAAACGGGAGATCCCATCGGAAACTGGTTACCAGTGAACCAGACTAGCTGCAAATTCAATATTTGCCGTTTTCGTGCCGAACTAACAGGTCCTTCCTAGGTAGGGAACGTAGCCAATATATCCCTTACATCCCTGTAATTTTTCAAATGTACCATACGAGATCAGCTGAATTTAATTTTGCGTTTATTTTTTTATATTATAATAACGATCCTAATTAAGAATTTTCAAATAGAAAAAAATTATTCAATAGTGATTTTACGAACCTTTTTAGTTTTCAGTGATGTGAAATGTACGATCTTCTTCACCAGTCATCAATTAAATGAAGACAAAGAGTGTTTTTTTCTGTTTCTTTGTTTTCATCAGTCCCAGGGTCAGGCGTGCTTATGAGTAGTTATTTTGTACGTTTGATAGAGTAGCTTTATTTTCTCTCAGTTGAACGCCAATTGATGTTACCCGTATGTGATTTACCTAAACAAAGGATATCAGTGTCACTCATTACACTCTCGCATTTGAATTCATTGTAAATGCCATTCAAATCGATTTAGCGAAGCAGTTTTTCGAATGTTAATGTCAAAGTCCAATTCCACTTTCTTAAATTCGTTGCAAACCAAATTGTTAATAAATATGTTTGTACATATTAGACGTACTAATCATTATACGAAGTGAACACATGTTTCGCATGCGATTCTAGAGTACCATAATATTTTTTTATAAGTGGGTAAATTATTTGATTGTTACAATAAGTATTCGTGAGTAATTGCAAATTTCAGTAGTTGTATTAGTAAGTGTGTAGTTTGTTGTGATTTTCTTCAGTGCGTGACGTGATCGCATTGATAACGTGTGCTTTCTTTTCAGTAGATTTTGAAAGTAAAGGAAACAAGGCGGTTATTGCAGTGCAATAGATAATAAAATTTGCTGAGTAAAACCAGTGATCAACATGGAATTAACGGTAGAAAGTAAACTAATGGCTCTAGGCCATATCTTTAATGACTGGAGATAAGCGCATATACCGCTATTAGTCTTGCTGATTGCCGGGCAAACAACCGTTAACGTGTATTTCCCCTATTCCCCGCATCACAGAGAGTCGGGAAATTCACGACACACTCTCTGTGCACGCTTTGTGTACAGAGATCCTATATCACTGCTTTGAGGTATTGACTACAAAAACGTGATGGAATTTTCGATCTAGTAAACATTTGTAATATCTATTAATTACTGAAATCCATTCAAGTTATTGGAATAGTCGGAATACTTTCACTGATCAAGAGACGTGATCGGCAATTGTGAAGCACCTCGTATCCCACGTAATATCTTTTATTAGATCATAATTGCTCCAGGAGATAAGTACCAGAGGACTTCGTGTGTACTCATTCGCCAAGACACGTCAGATACACAGAACTAAAGTAATTATTAGTAAGGATCCAAGAGATGTCTTTTGCTTTTAGACTTTTGCTTTTTTTTGCTTCTGGACATAAATGTAACTTCATTGTCTGTGCACGTCTTCTAGAATTCAGTAGGAAATATAGTTATTCAAACTATCGTTAACATGTTGTTGCGGCAGGAACTATTATTCCTTGATGAAGGACATGCTGGATAAGATCCAAAATTTATGGTTGATTTATCCTTGGAAATATATTTTATTACATCGGAGAAATTATGTGTTTTTTTCTTTAATTAAAAATTCAAGTAGTATATGGCTTAGTGTATAGGGATCACAGAATTTTGAAAACGTGCACAGAATTCACTTCTCCCCATAGCACGTTATACACTGTTTTTAACTGTTTTTGACGTAAATAAATAAAATGTCAATCACAAAGAACTAACACAAGGAATTTAAGTAACAAAGAACAACCACAAAGAACTAACTTAAACAAGTAGGTACTGGCAGCTGCATTTTCAAGCTTCGCGGTCTATCGTTTTCAATGACTGAAATTCGAAAGCGATAAAAATGTCTATTGAATACTGTAATAAATGGGAACTTCTCGCGCAGAACACCAAGCAGTGTTACTAATATTTTCATAAATTTGAAAAAAAAGAAAATAAACAGGCTACACGAATGAACATTGTTTCACTGTTTTCGGGAATCCCGGAATTTATATTTGCGCCTCCAAATAAAAATAAACCCAGTAAAATCATTATCGCTATAAATCATGTAACGCATGCTTTTGTCACTCTACCATGTTGTGAGAGGAGGAAAATAGTCCCCAAATAAACGCCTGTCGTTCACGTTTCCCAAACGTCGCACATCTCGTGCACACATGTTGCGCTAACGCCCGGACGGGTGGGACCGAAACGAACCGGAGCACGGCGAAGCGGGGTGAAGCGAGGTGAAGCGGGGCGAGCGAGACTCCGGGCGGGCCCGTTCTGGTGCGGAAACGGCGGCGCCATCCTATCGGGCGTTATCACCGGCTATTCCCGGGCCCTTACGGCCATCACCAAGCACGAAGCATGCGCAAAAGCCGCCACTTTGACGATCCCCCCCCCCTTTATTCCATAAGAAGGTCTGAGATGGTCGTTTGCTTGAACGATGGTTGTCGGCTTCCGAAAAAACTGTTTGTCTCTTGGTGGTTAGCTTTCATGTTAAATTGTTAATGTCTTTCCTTGTTGTTTTTTCCTTAAGGCTCGCGGATTCGTATTTTCTGAACAAATCAGAAATATTATGTACATAATATTTCGTTATTACTTATTCCAATTGTCACAATACAGCAGGCGTATATAAAAAAAAACGTAGCGCCTAACGTTTGGTACCGGTTGTGAAACCTCAGAGCCAAAGAAGTTGATTGCTAATTTGAAAGCTTGGGAAGGATTCACTTGATAGCTGTGTAGTACTTAGCTATTAATCGAGTCGTGAGGGCTCACACAAACATAAAGAGTAGATTGAATGGGAGGGACTAAAAGGATTGAAAGAATAATATTTCTACACATCAAAAGACACGTCACCCAAAAAATATGCGGCGTATTTAAAACGAAAATGATAAATTCTGAACAAAGGGCGAACTAAAAGAATTCTGAACGCGTTACAAAAACAGACATGAGCGCCGTAAAACGTACAATTACGAATCTGCAAAGGTATTGGACTGATTTACACAGACGTTCCATGGATTTATGAAGTGGAAAATGTTCGTGGCTACGATATTTGCCTCTAGGAACACACCTTTGAAGTCAGTTGCGTTTGATTGTCATTCTTCGATTCTCTTCGTTACTTTTCATTAACAAAGCGTTTCATTTCCAGGAGAATTCGAAGTGCTGGCTGAAAAAGCGAGGCTTCAGGCGAAAACAGAGTTTCGACAGCAAAGACATATGCGCCTCCATCGCTTCACGCTCCGCTACTTTCGAGCTTCGCAAATTCCGGCGAATCAAGCATGTGCACATCGACCAATGTAGACTGCATTACTGTTGCGTTGGATTTCTCGATTTCGTTTTGTTGCTTATATCGCATTCCCATCCTCACTGTCTTTCCATTCATGTCGTCCACCAATCATGTCTGTCCCCTGTTTGGTGAATATACATCACAGGATTAGCCGCTGTACCATATTTCACGTCCCTGATTCGTCGCAATGACAAATAGGAAATATGTACGTATTTATTTCACAAAACAGTCGAATATACGTAGCACGTAGATCGATCGACGAAAACATTCACTTATGTTTGTGTACATTTTGAAATGACGCTCTAATTTATTAGGTAAACAGAATAATGTGTTTCACACATAGTGTATGTTGAATGTAGATCAGTAATCTCATGTGACAATTCCGAATGAGTAGACACTTACTCTCATTGTCTCTCAATTGCTTTTACTAATCATGTATTCAGTATTCGAAATGATGGCTCCTTAGCTTTAAAATGTCTATTTTTCAAAAACTGATTGTTGTCTCTCCTTTGAAATATGTACTTTCTATTTTCGCCGCCGTTCTCGCTTCGATCTTTATCTTGTCGCATTATATCCTTCATTTACACAATGCCCTCAAAAAAAATTCAATTGCCAAAGAAACTTTTATTTTCTCTATACTTTTAGAGACAGAATAAAACAGTGTCAAAGGTATGTAGCAACATAGGGCACATAATAGACTTCTTTACTTTAAGCCCGCCACCATTTCAACCCCTTTTAATGGGAATGATCATCTTGTCTTAGAGACCGATGGATGAAAACTATCCCAAACTTTTTTGTTTTGTTTATATCTTCTTCTAAGGTTCTACGACCTTCTAAGTGAACGTCTTGGCCTGCTCAACTATCCGTTTGATTTATATATTTAAAGTTTCGTTATAAATGAAAGTTATATATTCTGAAATGATTTCTCTCAATCATTTTGATACAAGAAAGCAACTTACTGGAGGAATGTTCCTCAAAATTTCGTAAAATATCTCATTTTCAAGTGCAGCAATTGTCAATTGATTGTCGCAAACGTTATTTGGTTACGAACACAGTGTTTTATTCACTACCGTGGAAGTAAACGCGTGATTAAAGAGACAGAGGCCGATTATAAAATCAATTAACGAGACTGTGGAAAAGACGATGGCGAGTACAAAACAATTTTCATTACCTTACGAGGCCTTGTGGGGAGGGAGATAGTGAAGGCCTGCACCAAGCATCCGTAAATTCCTCCCTTGCCACCCAACATGTCATTGATTTCACCGCCGCGCCGCCCTCGTTGTTCCCATTGGACGCAAGCCTGATTGCGGTCACCATCCCCGTTGCCGATTCCACAGCTACCCGCCCCATCACCATCCATTACAACCACTGTCTTATTCGACATTCCTCCGCCGCCACCACCACCTCTGCCACTACCTTTATCACCCCCACATCACCACCACCACCACCACCACCACCACCATCACCATCACCATCACCATCACCAACCTTCACCACCAACACCACCACCAACACCAACATCACCAACACCATCACCATCACCATCACCACCACCGATCTCGACCCCGCCGTCCCTACCATCACCACCGACGTCTGTCACTACACCTGTCCCCGACACCACCACTGCCCCCGTAGCCGCCCCGCTACCGTTCCAGCACCGTCACGGCGCCACCGGCACCACCATCACCGCCCCGGTTGCCGCCGCCACCTCCACCATCATCACCATCGCCGCCGCCGCCGCCACGGGCTGTGCTCGCTGCGCTCCAAATGCGGCGAAAGCGCTGCGTGCTGCGAAAGCCCCCTTGCGTGCGCTGCGAGGATCCGTACCGTCTCCGTCCCCGTCTCCGCCACCGGCGCGAGCGACTTCGCAGCGAGCTGGGCAGGATGATAACGTAACACGTGCTTTCTACTTCGTAGGTAGGCTTCAAATCCTTGCTTACAAGTTGGTATCCTTTACAAATAAAAGTATCTCAAGTTTTTTATGACAATCATTTATTTATTTCAGCAATTGCTGAAATAAATAAATGATTGTCATAAACAACATGGGATACTTTTATTTGTAAACATATATTGACAATCAAGAAGAAATATTGATTTACTAAGTTGGTATCCTACTGGCCACTAAAATGCGGTTGAATCTCTTCTATGAAATCATATGGAATTTATCAGACGAGACATGATATGCAACAAAAAAAATTTAAAAAATGTGTTTCTCTAACAGTTATTGCAAGAAGTGGATTTAAGACATTATCGGGAACAACAAAGATGTGATTTCAAATGCCACGATTGGTCATTCTTACGTCTTCTGCATTTCATGACAAGGGTGTTCTCATCCTAGTTTTTTTATAGTCCGGGAGCCAGCGAGAAACAACGCGTGTGGTGACCTCAAAATTAAAACTTTTTGAGAAGTTAGCCAGTGTTATGAAGAATAGGGAAATGCAAGTATGGTGACCTATAGTTCTCAGCGTTGCGCTGTACAATTTGTTGAATGTCAAAAAAAAAAACTATGCCCTTGGAAATAGGTACACAGCTAATTATTGTAGTATATTGTTCGTTAGATAGCCGAAGTGTGAAGGAGTTACATGCCATACCATTGTGGCGTATCAAACTCACTTCGCCGTATTGAATTCACAGCGTCATTTTTATACTCTCTTGAATTCAAAGCTAAGGTAAAGCAATTTTTGGTTTGCGAGTTCAAAGCTTATTTTTAACATACATACATTTATTTGAACTGCAATTGGGTATGACGCGGTGGCAGTTAAATAACAAAATTACAATAATAATAACAATATTATTAATAATAAAAACAATCATAATAACAAACATAATAACAATAATAAAGGAGTACAGTATAAGCCGAAGATGCAATAATCATACTATCACTAATATTAAGTTTTCTTTTTTTGTGTAATGGTAGAAAATTCTTTTTATCGCTGTTTATGATCACGCCATACCCTTTCGGCGTCTCTACATAGCGGTATTGCTAAACAATGTTTTAAAGAAGGATAAATTCCGAAATCTAGGGGAGAAGAATTGTAACGTCGAAAGTTGGAATCGAATTCCCTTTCCTATCCCACTGTAATCAATGTATAACACGAGGGAACGTGATATTGCGTGACCGGGTGGGGGAACCTGTTGTGATCGTGCTCATGCGTCTGATATCGAGGTCGCGTGCGCTGCATGCGGAGGGTAGGAGAGCCTACAATAAGAAGGAATCAGAAAGCCTGGGAGTTGGGCGCGGGGAAAGCCCCTGCGTCTGCCGCGCGAGGTCCGCTTCCGGGCGCCTACGATGGAACTGTGCGGGCAGCTCGTGACTCAAAGGGGCCGTATCCCGTTCTCCTAGCCGAAGGAGACGCATTACTGACTCAGAGTATTTTCGACGTGAAATTGAGGCGTTGTTTTGTCGTATTTGTTTATTTCAGCAGAAAGCTTTTTCGGCCGCATTGCGGCCATCTTCGGTGCTACGAATAATAACAATAATAATAATAATAATAATAATAATAATATAATAATATAATAATAATAATAATAATAATAATAATAATAATAATAATAATAATAATAATAATAATAATAATAATAATAATAATAATAATAATAATAATAATGCGGCTGAAAAAGCTTTTTGCTGAAATTAACAATTACGACAAATCAATTTCACTTCGATGATGCAAATGTCGTGAACTCCACACCCTTTCCTACCATCCAAGTATTTTGCCGGGGAATGACAGTTTCTCCTGCGTATGTCATTACGAGATAATGAGTAAATGTATCAGATCAGTAAATGTGTTACAGCAAATTGATATTTACTAGTCAATTGATATTTTAAAAGCAATCGTACTTTTAAGACAAAAGAATCCTATTCGTTCTCTTAGATCTGACCTTTACTAAATCTTGGAGGTAAAGTTTCCAGCGTTGCTCACAAGCTCCTGCACATAATGTTTCTGCTGAAGATGGACAAACACGAAAACTTTCCACATCATTTTTTCAAACCTTTCAATGTAATGAGAAAAGAAAAAGAAATAGAAATTGTTGACTTCACGGCAACATAGTACTAGGCACTTCCTACACCTACCCTCAGGAAAGAGATGGCTTTCATAATATCACATACACACATGATCATACCGAGCTATTGTAATATTCTACCTCTTCAATTAACATCTAATCTACACCTCTTATTCTGTTTGTGAAGATTATCTAAGAGAAACAAAAAGCTCACGCCCACGAACTGTATCTCGTCACATTTTAGGTGGATTATAGACTAAAATTGAACTTTTACCCTTATGGGAGTTATGGAGGACCTCTAAACGTAGTAAAAAGTCAAAGAAGTGAATTTTGGTTAGTAAATGCTATGCACTAGTTTAAATAGAAAACGCCTTGTATATCATTACTTTTATAAGTATCGATATATTTATTGTTATAATTAAAGAGCTTACTTTACCAAGAATTTAAGCGGTTTTTTCAAAACTGACATTTTAGTGTTTGATCGTATATTATCATATTCTCTCCGATATCGTGCACTATGTGCAATTGTACGTCCTTTCTCGCATCTCCTGATCAGTTAGAAACTACTCAAACTCGTTGATCAATACGTTAGAGTCTGTGAGGAGAATCAATCACCAATATCCGAGACGGTAATCGAACTCTCCGCCTTCTCCGCGACGCCCTGCTGCGAACGGAAAATTCAACTGTTACAGTTAGACGACGCTTTGGTATTGGTAAATAAAAGCAGCCAAGGGAATGCATTGAGTGGCAGTGAAGCAGCTTATGTAAATCCGATGGAAGTTGGAAACAGGAAGGGAAAAAAAAAAGAAGATCGTGTATAATGATGTAAATCGCCTGCGGTGCCGTAAACAGCTTTGTTCGCCCAAGGCTGTTTTGGGCGATGGCAGAGCAGCGCGCTTTGTTTGCTGCGTGGTGCAGCGCCCGCCCTATCGACCGCCTGTCGGCCAAGACGTCTGCGGCTGGCAGGCCGCGCCAAGTGGACCTCCGCCAAATCGCAGAAAGGTTGCCGCGCCGCACCGCCCCGCCCCGCTCTCACCTCCTCCCTTCCTCCCTCTTGCATCGCATCAGCTGTTTGCTGGGGCAGTATCGCGCGCGCGCGCGCATGCGCGCTTGCCAACTGTCTCAGTTCGGAACTTCTTCTCTGACGGCTCCATTTTGTGCTGCGGATTCGTGGTTTCGCCTTGCGGTTTCTTGCGGGGGCAAGAACGACGTCTAGAGAATGTCGGGCGTTTGTTAATGGATGCTGTCAGATTTTCTTGCTTTCATATTTGAGGCAACAATTTTGACATTTCTCGCGTTGCAAATATAAGATGAAATGGTTTTCTGACTTAATGACTTCCTGATCCTCGTTTAGCTACATGAGGGAAGGAAACAAAATTTATTTTTCCTGAAAGTGAATGGATGGTCTATCCGAAAATAGTGTTATATATATATATATATATATATATATATATATATATATATATATATATATATATATATATAAAAGATATTCTTTAGGTAATTTTGAAATATCATTTATCCGATTTATTCAGTAACGTTAAGGTTTGTATTAAACTTCCATTAACGTTAATGAAAACAATGGTTAAAAATAAAATTTAAACACCGAATGATAGTTTTTATTTTGAAAATTGCTTTTTTGTAAGAAGGGATTTCTTTTGCCTAGTAGACAGTTTCAGCAGACCGTGGTCTCTAGCTACTTTTATCAGAATGCAGAACCCTCGTGGCGGTATTGAGTCGGCAAACTGCCACTTCCTTTGGAATCGGTGCTTTCCGCTCGTGGCTCGAATACGCCTGTCATTTGTCGTGCGGTCTCCGAGTACCCCCTTGTCTCGCAAATACCAGTGCATCGCCTTCCTTTCCGTGACGGACATCACGTCCTTGTTTCGTTACATCGAAGTGTGCGTTCACTATCTCTTCAGACTTCTGTTGTAACACTGTGTCGGTCGAAACAAACTTCCTCGTAGAAACGCGCATATCACAACAAACCTGGGTAGGGGCGGACTCGCTATACTTGTCGCCTTTGACAAACTGGAGTTTCCTGCTCTGGAACTTGAGAAAGGAAATCTTACTTCTCACACGTATCCAAATATGGAGGTCAAAATCACAAGTGAGGTTCAGAGTGAATTCTAGAAGTTGTATAACAAATGGGCGATTTTCACAAAATACATATATTTTTCCCTCTTCTTCTCCAACGCTTTATGCTACTTCCTAGAAAACTACTAACTTTCTTATGCTACTTCCTAGAAAACGAAATCCAGAAGCGCAAAACTGACAGAATCTATCGCTGTTCCTAAAATGTTAGCGGTGTCTGAAAAGCACATGAAGTAATCTAGATTCCTAGCTGAATTTGAAATATATTGTATACATCACCCTCGCTTGCAAGAGAAGTGTTAAGTGACTTCAAACACTACAGTAATCTATTGTTCAAAATGGTTAATAAGGTGATTTTCTTAGTGTGCAATACATGACATGACATGTATCTAATGGTGTTGATGGTATGTTAATGTCTGTGAGCTCCACTCATTACTTATTCTCCCCGTTAATCATGTAAGTCCATCTTCCTCTTTTGCTTCGTTTTTACGTATTTCATATACCACAAACACAGATTACTCAAATATTTTTATTTTATTACATTTTCCTTGTAATATTTTTCAAAGGTTACTCTATTAACAATTGTAGTTAATTAACTACGAAACAATTGACTGCTAATCTCTTGGCAGCTCGTACACGATTAGTTGTTTCTCCACTTATGACAGTCGCTCGCAATTTTTTGTTAACACGAATTTACACGAAGTATTTATTTCAAAGTACAGGTTTATATCTTACTGTTTTTAACAAGTGCAATGATACATTTAGTATGTCAACAAATCTTATATCATGTTTGTTTTTAGTTTCTTCGCAAAACAAAATAAATACGACCAGTGCTATGTAAAGAGGGTTTGAATGAAAATCCTACGTGTTGTTTTTGTAACATACCTTTTCATTACTGCCTTCACCCTTACTTTTTCTTCGAATCAACGTTTCAGTTAAATTACGAGTACATTCGCGACCCCATTCAAATATAAAAAAATTAGTATTGTAGCATACAATTGAATAAGCTTCAATTAATGAGGTGTTAATTCATTATTACACGAATCAGTTTCCCCACAATTTTCAATCGATATTTGGATTGAATAGCAGGTTACTACGCTGTTAATGTTCTGTGATAAACAATATCATGCTCGTACGACGCATACCAGTTCATCAGCATGAAATTACAAAATCAGTTAAGCCTAACATTGTTAGCAACAATATGCTTAAATATCTTTCTTTGTCACGCATTAGTCCTGTTGGCTTATTGCAAAAAGCGGATATATTTTTATTATATTTATATTATAAATGTTTAAAATGATATTTTTATTGTTTGCATCTGATTACAATTATTGTCCTTTGTATTCAATTAACTCGCCTTCATAATTAACAAATTTGAGGAGCAGATATTCAGAAAATGTGTACTGATGAATACTTCATTAAATGTGATGCACTCTTCAAAAGCGATGTACTACATAAATAATTTGTAAAGAGCTAATAGTTGAAGGTATTTATTACTATTTCGTATTCGAATTTCTTGTTGTAGATTATAATAACAATTTATACTGATTTAGATAGACACCGGTTATGAACAAAAGTCAATAATGCCAACTGAAGCGCCAAGTTTTACAGCATGTTTTCTGGATGAAGTCTGTTCCAGGAAATTGCAATTTCCTTCCTTGGAGTAGAAAAGCATGAGCCGTTACGCGAGCAGGTGCGCCCACAGATTTGCAGAGGACGCCGAGCACCTTCTACGAGGCCCGTTCGGAGCCCAATAATCTTGTACGCCCACGTGAACGTTCGGCTCTTCTCTCATCTTAGCTAAAGTTCCGTCATTTCACGAAACACCGGTTCGGAGCCACTGGAGCGGAGTATTACTTCCCTCGCCGCCTGCCCGCCCCTTCCGCAACCTGCCGAAGAGCGCTCAGCCATCCAGCAGAAGCGCCGCGCCGAACTGCCGCTATCACGGCCTTTGCTGCAACCATCACCACACTCGTACCCCCCCCCCACACCGCCACGGTCACGGCTTCACCCGTCTCTTCGGTGGTGTGCAGCGCCTAGGGTTGCCAACCGTCCTTCATTTGGGAGGACAGTCCTTCTTGACGTCAATTGTCCTCTCGTCCTTCTTTGTATTTTAAATGTCCTCCTTTTAGTCACTTTTTAACATTTGTTGTCATTTATTTGCCAACCATCCTTCATTTGAGAGGAAAGTCCTTCCTTGACGTTAAATGTCCTCTCGTCCTCCTTTGTATTTTAAATGTCCTCCTTTTTAGTAAATTTTATACATCTGTTATCATTTAGTTTTTCACCAACACTCCAATCTAATGTTGCACACCGTCCTTCATTTGGAAGCGGTCCTTCCTTGTCGTTAAATCTCCTCTCGTCCTACTTTATATTTTAAATGTCCTCCTTTTAGTCCATTTTTAACATATGTTGTCATTTATTTTATTACGTGACTAACATCTGCTACGTTGTATTGTTTGTTTAATTTAGAAAAGAAAACATGAATATCCTTTTTCTGAGCGGTGACACACGCATGAACGCTAGTGTCTCTAGCGATTAAAATAAAAAGAGACGCTCAGATAATTTGTATTTGCATTTTGTGAACGAATCTTTTCATTTGAATCACAAATAGAGAGAAGAAAGAAATAGAGCTGATGTTTGTCTAAATTAAGTATTTATAAAAAAAATTGGTTTTACTTTTTTTCTTATCTAGTGTCCTCCCTTTTACATAAACATTGTTGGCAATTCTAGCAGCGCCGCTCACGACTCTTTCGTCGCACTTCCGCCGCCATTCCGCATCCATCACCTCCTTAAACTCGTATATCTACGTCTCGTCATTATCACCTCCGGCCCACCTACTTGTAATAACCACCATCAACATCACTAATTCTGCTCTCATTGCTGCATTCCCGTCTGGACGAATATTCTTACCTCTCAAATCTTTCTCCACCCAGCTATATCCATTGTCCCACTGTCCTCATCGTATCAGCCAATGTCGCCGCCATTGACACCTCTTTCACACCATCATTGCCATCGCCATTACCACTACTATTGTTATCGTCATTGCCACTGACACTGCCATCCAATTTGCCGCCGACATTATCAGCGACATCATGACCGCGATCATTCATTTACTGGTCACTTCCATTTTCACGATCATCACCCTCGCTGTTATTGCCCCTACCGTCGTGGCTTCAGTCATCGCCGACTCCACGGCCCAGCGCCGCGCAGCGCTGTGCGTGCGCCTAGAGACGGCAGCACCACGGCGGCGCTCGCGCTGCACGCGTCCCTCCCGGCCCTCGGCGATTATCGACAAATTATGGATGATAGAATTACAGAGGGCCGCGCCGCGCCGCGCCGCGTTGCGTCGGTTGCCCCAGCGGCGGCACGGCGGCGCCTGCGCACCCGCCTAGGATGCGCCGCCCCGCGCCGCCCCGCGCCGCCCCGCGCCGCCCCGCGCCGCCCCGCGCCGCCCCGCGCCGCCCCGCGCCGCCCCGCGCCGCCCCGCGCCGCCCCTTTCCCCGCGCCGCCCCGCGCCGCCCCGCGCCGCCCCGCGCCGCCCCGCGCCGCCCCGCGCCGCCCCGCGCCGCCCCGCGCCGCCCCGCGCCGCCCCGCGCCGCCCCACGCCGCCCCGCGCCGCCCCGCGCCGCCCCGCGCCGCCCCGCGCCGCCCCGCGCCGCCCCGCGCCGCCCCGCGCCGCCCCGCGCCGCCCCGCGCCGCCCCGCGCCGCCCCGCGCCGCCCGCGCCGCCCCGCGCCGCCCCGCGCCGCCTCGCGCCGCCCCGCGCCGCCCCGCGCCTTTTCTCCTTTTCTCCTTTTCTCCTCTTTTCCTCTTTTCCTCTTTTCCTCTTTTCCTCTTTTCCTCTTTTCCTCTTTTCCTCTTTTCCTCTTTTCCTCTTTTCCTCTTTTCCTCTTTTCCTCTTTTCCTCTTTTCCTCTTTTCCTCTTTTCCTCTTTTCCTCTTTTCCTCTTTTCCTCTTTTCCTCTTTTCTTCTTTTCCTCTTTTCTACTTTTCCTCTTTTCCTCTTTTCCTCTTTTCCTCTTCTCCTCTTTTCCTCTTTTCCTCTTTTCCTCTTTTCCTCTTTTCCTCTTTTCCTCTTTTCCTCTTTTCCTCTTTTCCTCTTTTCCTCTTTTCCTCTTTTCCTCTTTTCCTCTTTTCCTCTTTTCCTCTTTTCCTCTTTTCCTCTTTTCCTCTTTTCCTCTTTTCCTCTTTTCTCCTCTTTTCCTCTTTTCTCCTCTTTTCCTCTTTTCTCCTCTTTTCACCTTTTCTCCTCTTTTCACCTTTTCTCCTCTTTTCATCCCTCTTCTTTCTTCGTCCTTTTCTTTTCCCTTTCTTCTTTCTTCTCCCCCTCTTCTTTTTTCACCCCCATCTCTTCATTCACATTTTCTTGTTTCTCCTCCGTTTTTTCTTCCTCCTCCTACTCTTCCTTTTCCTGCTCTTTCTCTTCTTCCTTCTCCCTCTCTTTTTCCTCTCTGTCTACCTCGTAGAAATCTTCTTCCTCACCGAATCATTTCCGATCTCTGATTTTATAAATCAAAAAAGAAATTAATGTATCGCCGATAAAATCGGCGTTGCAGCCACTTCCTTCATCACATCGACGACTGTTTTCGAATTGCGTCAGATGTAACGAGGGGCTTGAGAAGAATAAAAATAATAGAAGAGCTTGTGCATTAGTTACGCGTGGAAATGTAATGTGTGTCCCAATTCGGTATTGATTTTATAGAATGAAGGTAACCTATACGGGTCATGGCAACCCAGAGGCTAATTTCGGACACAAGTTTGCTAGCCGCGATTCGAAGCTCAGAATTGCCAACGTTCATGTTCTTTTCAATGTGGTCCCGAGGTCCACTCGACCTCGTCTACAAATGAGTAAAAATTGTCACCGGCTTAATTAACAGTAAATATTGAGTAGTGTTATTATTACATATTATTATTGATTGGCTTACATGGGTATTTATATTTAAAGCATGTATCTTACGTCTGTTCTCCATTTCCGGAAACAGTAAGACCTTTCACCTATCTCGTACCCTAGAATAGAAGGTTTTGAAAGTTGAAAAGTGAATGTCGAAGAGGCCAAATAGAGGAGTTCTAACGTCCATCCGCTCCCAAACAGAATGTAATTTACGCGACATACATTTTACACAACGTAATTTACCCGACATTATTTTTCAAGCAACTTTTCTTTACACTTTTCGAATGAATCTTGGCCTGTCAACTTGATCTCGTATATCAAGAAGTATTTCTATAGAGGGAAAATGAATAGTGTGCTTTAAATTTAATGAACTTGGAATATTTTCATACGCTGTTTTCTGAAACGTTTGTCGAATTCAGGGGGGACCGGAAATTGGGAATACTCCTCTCTTCACAATCACTGAATTGTAATTCGTCAATAAAACATCGCGTTTCTTCAGACAGTTACGTATTCGTGAACGCCTGGTGCATTATCCTAATCAGCTACATTCGCGTAGAGATCCATTTCTTTTGGCTCACGAGAGAAGTGAGTCTAGATGATCCGATTAGGGAGACTTTAGTTAGTCACTTCGAAAAGCAATCAGTTTTGCAAACGGCTGCAACTCCGAAACTTTCTGCATGCTCTTGCATTTTTATTCGTAAGTTAATTCGCATATTCATGCATTCATCGTAGATAAATAATTATGAAAAAAATAACAGCAGACGTGTTGATACCTTTTTTTAAACGAAACATTCCCATTCAAGCTGTTGTAAGGGAATGGAGAAAGGTCGCAATGCAGTTTTGCAATCCTCTTGGCGCTGGTTTTGGTGTGTAGATGTATTTTTTTATGTCGCTTTTCAACTTTCGGTTCTTTAGTTGACTCACCCATCCCGGCTTATCGTAAACGTCTGTTTTCCGTGGGTTCGCGAGACATTCCGCTCCGGTCCTTGCTCGCTCATCCTATGTTCCTTTTTACGCTGGCGGATGGAGCCCTCTCCCTCCTCTGCTGCCAGAGGCAGCCCTTAGGTTTGATTGATTGATTTTTTCGTGTTTCCGGGCACGTCAACTGCTTTGGTCATTACTCTCGTTAGTATAGTGCATGTTTTTTTCTCGGGAGACGGCGGTGATCTTCCCCCACTGGATGGAGAGATCCGGCGCCAACCTACAGTCGGCTAGTGGGGTTTCCCCCTAACCAGGACTCTCCCACCAGCGAGGCACCGCCCCAGCCGGGACAAGCTCTAAGCTCCCGACCGCTCTCCCGGAATGTGGTAGTGTAGTGCATGTTAGTGTAAGTGTGTGTGTAAGGGGAGAGGATAGGACAAGGAAAAGGAAGGACAGATCCCGCGCGGTCCGTGGCCCGTTTGGTAGGGTACTGATCCGGCATTCGCCTGGTGTTGATCGGAGAGACCACGGAAAACTACCTATCAGAGCAGCTGGCCGCTGGAATTCTCCTCCTGACAAGCGACTGAATTCGACCTAGCTGAAAAGCTAGTGTCGAAAATCCTGCTGCCGTCAGGACTCGAACCTAGGACCTCCCGGTTAGAGGCGCTGCAGTGTCATCAGTTGATGCACTGAGCTACCGCTCCAGGTTAGCCCATCTCAGAGAATTGACATGGTTATAGTAATGTAAAGACACCTTCTAGAACGACTACATGTTCGACTAAATGTAGCCGATAATGGGGGAGGAAAGGCGATTGGAAGCATGAGATATGTTGGCTGGGAGAGCCACAACATGTAATGATCATGCCTTCCACATTAGTCGATGCCACAATCCATGCAAATATCTATACCCAAGACGATATAGAATACAGCGATCTTTCCAGTCGATACACCAGCAAAGGTGGCTCAGGGCTTCAACTGATGTGCCTGCAGTGCCTCTGACCGTCGGTGGTCAGAGTTCGCGTCCTGGCGGTAGCAGGATTTTCGAGACTATGGAGAGAGACAGAGAGCTAGGTCGAAGTCAGCCGCTATCTGGAGGAGAATTCTGGAGGAGAGTTTACCGTGGTTTCTCCAGTCAGCACCAGGCGAATGCCGGAGCAGTACCCTAACAAACGGGCCACGGACCGCACGCGATCTTTCCTTCCTCTTCCTTGTACTATCCTCTCCCCTTAAAAATACACTTACACGAACATGCACTACACTACCACATATTCCGGGAGACCAGTCGGGAGCTTAGAGTTTGTTCCAGCTGGGGCGGTGCCCCGCTGGTGGGAGATACCTGTTTGAGAAAACTCCGCTAGGCTACGGTAAGTCGGTGCCGGATCTCGCTACCCAGCGGGGGGACAATCACCGCCACCTCACGCGATGAAAACATGTTCTACACGTACGGGACTAATTGCCTTAGCAGTTACCGTGCCAGGAATTACTAATCAATCACTCAGTGCAGTCGAGACGGTTATATTGCAACCGCCTGAAGAATTTCAATTACCAAGATCGATCGTCTCTCTTTGGTATTATGAGTGTTCGGTTAAATGTCACCTGCTATCCTAAGGTTACAAATTTTACTGCCAAATGTTTGCAATCTCCAGTCACATTCTGCAATTTTCACGTAATAATATTTGTAACAATTTATTACCCACACAAATTAATATTACATTTACTATATATCTCTCCATTGGAACCACAAGAATTTTGACTAAGTGAATAACACTCTGCATGCACATGTGAGAAGAGAAATGATGTGCATATTAACGATTATAAGCATATAATCTGCAATTATATGCATATATAAAAGAGATTATATGCATGTGTGGGACTAGGGGAAGAACGTATTTTAAAGTCAGGTAAATTTGAGAAAGTTACAGCTCCCAAGTTTCAGTAATTACTTCTATCGTGCTAGTCAATACTGAAAATGAATTTTAAATATGAAAGTAAGGAAGCAATCAACAGTCAAATAATCATCAGAACAGAAGTGGAAGTAACACTAAAATAACTTTTCAAAATCGAGTTCATTTTCCCCGAAGCGTAGTACTAAGGAATTAAACAACTTATGACAGATATGGAAACCTCCAACTAATCCAGTTTTCACTAATCCAAAAGAAGTATTCCTTTTTTACTTAATTCATTGATATTTCTACTGTGCAGCTGTGCTCTACTCGGACGCCCAATGTAACGCAGTTGCGACTGTCGCCGTTTGTTTTGTTTCTGTCCTGGCAACCAGAATTGTTTTTCAGAGAAAGGACTTCTCGAGGCAAAAGAAATAAAATGTAAGGTCGTGAGGTACGTTTAGTGGTTGTGGAAACAGAATAAAACATTATCGTTAACTGCAGTTCGTAACAATTTGCCGACCTCTCGTGAGTTAAGTATATATGTCCTATACATTCAGATAAAATTTTGTTATTTACTCAGTGTATTTTCTTACTGCAGCTATTTCACCTTCCATTACTAACAGCTTAATCATGCTTACATGCTTAACGTGCAATAAACAAAGTTACATTTCGATGAACAGAGAAATGGAGGTCATTATGATGTGCCAACAGAATCAAATATTTGATCAAAAGTGCAAAACTGCAATTAAATCAATATAAATAACTTCATCGTTCCTTGAAGTAATATCCACCACTAGTCCCCGTCCCGCTCGTCCCCGCACCGCTCGTCCCCGCACCGCTCGTACCGAATTTCATTTTCGTTCAACTCTCTGAATATTAGGAAATTGCAAAAGTCAATTTTTTTCTGCGTCTTCCTACCACTCCAAAATTGATGATGAATATTTTCATGAATGAAATTGTTCTTCAAAACTGTATCTTTAAATCACGTCGTGTACTTTTTTAAACACGAGTAGTTTCGCGAAATTTTTGCCTTCTAAGTTGCAAATTCGAATTTCCCGCGCTTCGTTTGTTAAAAGGAGTCTTTAACTAGATATCAGGTCGCAAATGGCAATACAAACGTCGCGACAATGGAGTTTGAAAATCAAAGAATTCTCATGGTTTGGCGATAATGTTTCTCGCTACATCGTTCCCAGTTTTTGATTGTAGAATTAGTGTTGACCTATTAGCTTAAAAATATTTTTTGCGCTTCTTGCGCAAAATTGGTTGAATGCTGAGATGTGTTAAAAATGGACAGAAATTACTTCATTATAACATTACGTAACTGTTACTAATGCGAGACAGTGCTTG
Source organism: Teleogryllus occipitalis (assembly GCA_011170035.1). Classification (NCBI taxonomy): domain Eukaryota; kingdom Metazoa; phylum Arthropoda; class Insecta; order Orthoptera; family Gryllidae; genus Teleogryllus; species Teleogryllus occipitalis. The sequence goes on along the minus strand of BLKR01000005.1, from coordinate 266,851 downwards.
CTGTTATAGCATTACTAGTTTATATCATGTAAATAACCAACTGAGCTTATTAAAAACATTTTTATTGAAATAGAGAAACGCTTCAATTTTATTACCATAGATATTGAATTTTATCTAGAAGTTTAATTTTTGTTTTCTTGAAATTATTCTCTATGTCTAAAAATCTTCATAACGTGCCAAGTTTTAAAAATGTTGTGTGTTTGTTCAACCTTTTGATCCATACGTTGCAATGTTTTGTAGATTCTCTCGTTAGTTTGTCTCATAAAATGTTATCACAAAATTGTATTTTTTCTGAATTTATTTCTGATCCAATTTTATTCCATTATATTTGCTGTCATTAGTACATTTTAACGAGATGTTTGTATTAATTTGTGATGTTTTTTTCTTCCCTTTTCTTCAATTATTGTCGTGCGTAAAAATCCATCAATATTGATTTTTATACCTTTTATTTTCCTATTTCCTTCTTGTGAAGAACGTAAATTCTGTATTATCTAAGTAACCATCGGCATTCTCGTGGAAGCGTAGGCCAGAAATAGAATGCGAGTCGTTGGTGCAAGAAGTGAAGGGTCTGATGGCAGAGCTGGCAATTGTCTACGTCGTCGCGCAGGCCTCGCAATTCTGTAGGAGGAAGCGGCGAGCGGGCGCGGGCGGTTTGGCGGTGGCGGCTGAGGCGCTGGTGTGGGCGGGGGAGGGGGTGGTGGCGGGTGCGTGACGTGGCGTGGCGGGGCGGCTGCGAAGGAGGGCGTGGCGGGAGTGAGCGAGCGGGTGCAGCGGGGTGGGCGGGGCAGGAGGCGTGAAGGCGGCGGGGCGGGAGCGGGGGCGGGGGCGGGAGGGGGACGTGACGCGGTCGGGGCGGAAACGCGTCGTTAACGTCGGCGTCGCATGGCGTCGGGGCGCCCACTGCCGCCGCTTCGCTCTGCCGCGGACGCCGGTGGCCCCGGTCCGGCCGGCGCGGCGCGGCGCGGAGGCGAGCGCGCAGGCTCTATACCCGGCGCGGTCAGGCCTCGGGCACTCCGCTCGCTGCGGTGGTGGGGAGCAGGGCTTGTTTGATATACAGACGAGCGTCAAAAAGTGAGACCAGCGATAATATAGATTCCATTCTGGTGGGGGAAAAATTTCATGAAGTGAATACCGTACATATTTGTTTAAACACGTTGACAATTTTATTAGAAATAATGGTTGCAAAAAAATTTAAAAGGTACACGATAAGCTACAAATAAAGTAATTAAAATTTTATTTATTGGATTGTTTAAATTAAAACACCTTGATAACTATTTAGCTTTATATTTAGAAAAGGATCTTGGAGGAATTTCTCAGAAACGGCAGCTTGAACACCTTAATTTTTTCTCTGAACAATTACTTTTCACGATTCCAATTAAATTTGAGTCTCGAGAATCTATGAGAACAATGTGCTGCAAACCTTACTATGTTAATAAGTATATTGATCCGCTGCACTTCTGTAACCGTCAGACTGAATTCTGAACAATTTTGGCATTTTTTTAACTTTGAAAAGGGACGGTCCTTTTATTACATCATTTCGAAAATCCGGACAGCTTGATAATTCTGAAGAGTTCCGGTCCCAAGCAATCAAAGTTATTCTGTAGTAGCATACGTGGCGTTTGCCTTGGGCTCTAAATTTATCCACGTCATGCGCTAATTGTTTCTGAAATATGTATTTTTCTGTAACGCTTGCCAACGAGCTACGTAGACTTCACAAGAGTTTATCGATTAACTGACTGGTCTGTATTTTCATAATAATGGGAAGACTGGTGCATCGATTATTGATAAACGTGATTGTAGTTTGTTCACACTTTATTTTAATAATTTGGTTAAATTTGTGAGTACTACTGTTATTAGATATTTAACCACTACGTGTTTAAAGATTCAATAGTGTTGTTTTATGCAATTTTAAAAACAAAATTCTTTGGGTAATCATTCAATGAATTAATAATGTTTATCCCATATACCTCAAAATATTTATTTACTTACAACAATTATTGGGCGGAGGCCTCACTCTTTAGAAGAATCATGGGCTTTTAATTCGAACCTGGGAGAGGTTTTGTGGCTGGTGCAGATTTAGAGAGAAAGAGGTTGGGATGTAATGGAAAGGAGTATGAGAACACGACTTCGGAAGCCTATTTAAAGATCATTGTTAAACAGGCTTGATTGTATTTCTAATTAACTGACCGAATCCCTGTGTATCGTATATCATCGCAGAGAAGAGGTGTAGAAATGTTACATCTGAAAAGTCCTACGTATGAACTCTACGGAAAATCGAAAATCCCAGAATTCTTATTTATCTTATACAACACAATCCCCTTCTATTGTAGTTGTCTTAAAAATGACGTAATGAACAAATGACAGTTAAGCGTTCATTCTATTAATTTACATACTATCAAAATGCAATGTTTCTAATATAAAACCAGTGAATAAGAGCAAGTGTTTATGCATCTAGGTCCAATTATCTTTCTCTTAAAAAAGAACAACGGAATTTGGTTGAGTGGAAAGCTCAAATTATTTTCTAATCGAAAATTCTTAGTGTTTTACATATATAGGTATTATTAATAAGGCAGGATATTCTTCTGAAAAATTTTCTTAGCGAAGAAGTAATTCTCCCGTTTTATTCTATATCTTACAGAATAGTAACTCAGCTTGGAAAGAAAGAATGTGGCTCAAAATGTTAGTGACTTATTTGTTTATAAAATGTAAATACGTCCACAAAAACTATTTAAAATGTCGAGAAACATTTTTATCTTTATTGAGTTAATAATCACATTGTTACTGTACCCAGCAATATTAGTTGTATTACTAATATCACAATTCGCTATCCTTCATTTCAAAATTCTAAACTTCTCGAATTCATTCTAACGATTTTGTCATACGTTAAATTTTGTATGCACTTGATTGATTTTCCTTGATTTGTCTCCTATACTTTTATTTCACGTATCAGTGTAGAAAATTGCAATTGGTCTATCAATCGAGTTCTAAATCTCTTATTGACCGTCTACGCAGAAGACGAGAAATAAGGAGAAAAGAATAAATCGTACAAACCAGAATTGGACATTGATGTCCCCTATATTGTTTCCGAACTATTTCAAGAATTCATTTCCCAAAATATTGTAAAAACCTGTTAAGTGATTTAACCTTTTATTCAAGGGAGATTCTGAACCTTTTATCATGTCACAAGTTCGACTCGCAACATAAGAATACTACGGACGTTATTCGGGTTGAATTGATGGAACAACTACACTTCAGTATAAATGGCGTCTGACAAGTAAGTTTCGCAATGTGTCTTTATAAAAGTTAACTTAATGATCTGCTCACGAGAAATATGATCCATTATTTTTTATAGCCATGAAAGTAGCGAAGAGATGTTTCCCGATTTTAAATATGAATGGTCCATAAGAAGTAAATCTTTCAAAAGATATACATTAGGTTCACCATCGTTCAAACGACTGGATAAGCTAATCGACTGCGCCGTACTACTAGCTTCTTGATGAGTTAGAGCGACTGTCAGATGTGATGAGTATTCTGGTGGAATTTTCCTCCTGTGGTGCATCCAGATACGATTTGATGGCTTTATAACCTAGAGTTGAGCAACTGCTCCTTATTTCCTTTTCCTCCTTTGATTCAACGGTTTTCTAATATTTTCGTATTCCGAGCGACCCGTGGTGACGTGGACACACCGCTCCCATCCCACCTCCTGAATACCTGGGTGCCGGGCTTCGAATCCCGATGGAGATCGCGCAAAGTGTTTGTGGGGGCAAGCGCATTTAGGAATTATTTTCACGGGGTTCTGCCGTTTTCCCTGACTCTCATTCCACCATCATTATTTAGAGCATCATAATCACCATCAAAATCATTCCTCCATGCTAGATACGGCAATAAGTCGAAGGAACTGGCATCGTCTATGTATGTATGTGTGTATATACATACATACATAAATAGTTTCCGGGGATGAAACGTCGAAAATTGGAAAATAAGCGCTTAAGAGAATTTTAAGTATATTTTGTCTAATAAATTACTTGGATATTCTGAATGGCTGAGCCTTAATAACCACTCAAATTTTGGTTTGAAAAAATGCATTTTAGGCACAAATTTGCGTTGCAGAAGGATAGAAACACTCCAGAAACATGTGAATTATGTATTATTTACAAAAAGCTTGTATTCGTTCAGGAAGAAAAATTAACCAAGAAATAAAAAAGCTGTCGAATTGAGTAAAGTGGGTGCTTATTTATATCTGGGTTTTTCTTTTTGAATAAATCTTTTCATTTCTTTTGTAAATAATAAACAATTTGCATTTTTGGGAGTGTTTCTACGCTTCTCCAATGAAAACTTTTGCCTACAAAGCATTTTTAATCCAACTTTTGAGTTCTTATTACGGCTCAGCCATAATAAGTTCAGAATATCCAAGTAATTTTTTAGACAAAATGTGCTTAAAATTGTCTTAAGAGCTTATTTTCGAATTTTCGACGTTTCTTCCCGGGCACACACACACACAAATATATATATATATATATATATATATATATATATATATATATATATATATATAGTGTGTGTGTGTGTGTGTGTGCTATACACTGATATGTGCGTGTGTGTGTGCGTGTGCGTGTGCGCGCGCGTGTGTGTGTGTGTGTGTGTGTGTGTGTGCGTGTGCGCGCGCGCGTAAACTTTAAATGCACCTTCAAAAATATTTAAAACATCTTTATGTAATGAAGAGAGACGCTATGAAAAGGAAGGAAACGAGCGTAAGGAATTTTGCTGCACTCAGTTTAGATAACTGACTCACTGGACATTTTATAATTACATTGTTTTCAGAAGAAATGCACGCAAACTTGTGTAACATTATGACATGGTGAACCAAGGATACGACCTTGCGAGAATGAGAAACTCGTCTGAAATGAATGGAATTTGCCTTTATAGCATTTTTGTCAGAGCCAGTTCTGTCTCTGAAATATTCCTCATTCTTGAAAACTATATGACCACACGTTTGTGGATCGTCCAAGTTATTCTTCATTCACATGCGCGTGGCAAAATATGAGAACACGGAATGCAAGGAAGAATGCGCGGTTCTTCGCTCAATAAACCAGTGTATTTGAGTAAAACATTGACTATTGAACTCGTATTAGTTGTTGATGTCGTTGTTTGCTTGTCCGTGACGTTTTACAGGTCGTGTGACGGAACTTATATGCAACTCGAAATATAGACATAACATGCGATAAGACTATAAAAACAAACCTACAACACTGAAATAAAAGTGTCTTTCCCTCGCTCCGCGAAGTCTGTTAATTCGAGTTCGATTTTTAATTTTTTTAAACTTATTAAAGGTCGCCTTTCAACTACTAAGGTCATATAGCGGCCATTAAGTGACTAACGACACCCTAAATAAGTAACATGGGGGATAACGGCGACGGTATACAAACGCACACAAACATTCTCGCCCCGGGCGGGATTCGAACCCGCGACCCTTCAGGCACGAGGCAGCTGCGGCTCTTCAGCCTTAGCGACCTTGGCTATCCCGTTCCGGCACGAGTTGATTATTCTTTTACGCCGCATGCATTTAGAGATTGAACAAGGCTGCATAACAGTTCGTAAATCACATAACCTTTTGTTTGAATTTTCTTGTTCTTTTGTGAATATTATGAAAGCAAAATTTGTGAACATCGTTTGTGGTAACTTAACACGATATAATACATTTAATTTCGTCTTTAGTGACATTATTATGAAAATACAAGTACTCAATTAACTTCATTTTTTGTTATTTTCTTGACAAGATATGAACATTTTAATTCATACGCAGCGAAAATATTTGTCCATTCATGTCGTAGTATTAAGGTTCAGCGACAATATTAGATAACGATAAGGAATGTTATATGTTAACATCAGTTTGTCCTTCAATAATCATTCATAGTTTGATGTAATGCTTGTGCTGAGATGTCTGCGAGGGTAATATTAAATTTTATCGACATCACTTTAGTACGTGTCGTTTTGATTGAAAAGCAATTTCGCTGACTTATCATTCTTTTAAGAAGAAAATAACTATTTTCAGTTAATTAAAACGTTGAACCAACATCTCATTTCATATCCTAAAACTGACTTTTTACAGCATGTGGGAAATCTGCAGTGCTAGCTTCGAAATTATATTTTTTTATCCATGCTAACATAAGATAAAAGTATTGTCACTCATACTGATATAATAATAATCAGTATCAAAAGATTGCAATTAACAATTTTGTGTGAAATATGAAGAATTTTTAAAAATGCGGGTATTCTAAAGAAATATTTTTATAATAATATTAACGTTCCTGTAACATGTTGTGAAATACTTTTGATCTCTCGTATTATTTTTACTATTGTGGAGATGTATTTTCATTAAACATCTAATACTATGAAGAGAATTACTTTCACTGGTATTGTTAATATTGTTATTTCTACCGTTGCCCTGCTACGATCACAAAAAATTTCAATGTTAACACTAATTTATTAAATTTACCTCCAATTTAATTATGGATTCGACGTACAACATATTACTCCTTACCTGTTGCATGTGGACGCGTAATTCTATATAGAATCACGATTCCTGGAAGTTCTATTGATTGAAACCAATTGTTAGATTGATGGCAACTAATATAAATTTTAAGTTATCAACAATAAACATTTAATATTTATTCTTATATATATTACAAATTCTATTGATCTTATGAGAATTACTTTTTCAATGTAGAACATTGAAACATCGTACGGGTTTGAATGTAAGTTTGTAAGCTTACTACAATATCTTGATAGATAGCTTCTCGACTGACTAGCAGAACGTTGTCCACGGAATACTTGTTATACCAATTCTCGCGTGCTTGCCTAAATTAAAAATGGTCCAGAATGTCAACGATTTGCTATTAATAGGACTTAATATTTCCCACAAAATTCATACGCGGTCACGACTTTCCTCTATGTGTTTCGTATGAAACACCTAGTCGCGACTGACTATATTCAGCTACTTATTGAAAAATCTTTTCATCTTCGAAGCTCTCCTAATGTACATCCCCTCCAAACACGGAGTCTATTTTAATACGAAATTCCAATTACTACATTAACAAAATTTCCAATTACAATTTAATACTATTTAAATAATATCAAGCTCTCAAAACTCAAACTAATTATAAATTCCCTCCTCACTATCATTTGTGCTGAAAATCCGTTCGCACCTCACCAACCTCTTACATGTGCTCGCTTCAATATTTTTCTAGAGACTGGTTTCTTGCCTCCTTTCACAACATCACGACTTTCAATGCCCTCTGTACACCTTTTGCATATAATGTATTCGGGGCCGTGTCCATCAGCACAGTGCTATGACACCAAGCATGGAATTTTGTTGATGGGTTGTCCTAACAACGCGTATTCTTTGACTTCGAATTTGCATACAATGTCATTATTCCTAACGCTGGATGCCGACTTTATCATTCAACTAAACCCAGGGTTCTTAGCTTATCACAATATTCTATTTTTCTCACTTTATGGAAAAACTTACCTGAAATTACCCCTTACGAGAAACATTACCAAGAATAGTATGTTAAATTGTCTTTACAACAGAGTATATCTCAGAGCCAGTATTGCAGCAGTCTCTGCAAGGACTCTGAAGAGGAAGTCCTAGTGTAACACCTAGTACAGGTATTAAGATACATTCGCCGGCGTTTTAGGCCTTCGGTTTCTCGTGCCGCTGTCTCCTTAGTACCCATCAAACAGACAACACTTTACGCTGATAGATACTGGTTTAATAAATGACCTTTTCCTTGAAGGAAGTTCTCAAGAAAATGTGATCATATTGAAACTATTTTTGGAGTTGCAGAGTCATATTACGATTTTACATTCTCCTTTTTCTAGAAAAATTCGAATAATTCGTAAAATTGATACTATCACTTTGGAAAGTTTCAAGTTCTCGCCCTCGTTGAATTTCAAACGTTGAATGGATTGATATTTTTTACTTCCTCGACCCACATAAATTCTCATTAAGCAAGTCATGAGACTTCTTCTCAAATCGAAAAAAAAATTAGTACCAGGGTGTATAGTCTTGCTGTATTGGTCTTTTTGAAGTAGAGAGATAAAAATTAATTTGATTTTACACATTTGTAAAAGGATTTGATTTTTTTTATTTTTACGTCAAAAACAGTATAAAAATTGCATGTGACGTGCTACGGGGAGAAGTGTGTTCCGAGCACGTTTTCTTAATTCTGGAATCCCTACTCTAAGCCATATACAAATTGAATTCTGAATACAGAATAAAATGAGCGTTTTTAGTAAGAATTGTTAACAAAATATTCGCTCCGATGTAATAAAATCTATTTTCAAGGGTAAATCAGCTATAGATTTGGACTCTTTATTTCTCATCCTGTCCTTCGTGAAGGAATAATGCCGCGACAACATGGAGAACGATAAGTTGAATTACTATAATTCCTACTGAATTCTAGAAGACGTGCACAGATAATGGTTACTTCAGACGTCTTCTCCAAAGAAATGGAAATATGAGTGTGTTACCTTCCGAAAGTTCTTGACATATTAAGACGCTGCCTCTACAGCGACAGTCACTGGGAGGTCCTAGGGCTGGAGTCTGGACGGTGGCGGATTTTCAACACTCGCTAAATACATAGAGTTGGTAACAGTCTTGTTTATACAGTTCATAATTTGCTCGAAAACCATTAACTTTAAGTGGAAAATTGATTCTAACACAAAATATATTACAAGACAACTGGATAATTCAAGTTAAATAAAATGTAACTTTGTACATCTAAACGAAATGGCCTTGAAATGAAGGCTACGCGAATGGCCTTGTTTTGTCGTCAAAACGACTTTTCTAAGAGTTTCCTATTATTTGCTTTGCTACTTTTGATGAAAATCACAATATATGTGATATAAAAAAGAAATAATTTCCAATAATATTAAAAAAAGTTCCATACAGGTTTACTAAATCTCAAACATCTCTTTTCGCCATTTTCTGAGATAACACCTTCTTGCACTAAGCCCTTATTTGAAATTCACCAGCACGTTCAGTCGCTCGGGAACCTTCCTAGCAGCTAGTTACCGAGCGACTAAATGCGCTGGCGAACTTCAAATTCACGCCCATTTCGGCAAGGTGTACAAAGTTTCAATTTATTTAACTGGAATTATTGAGTGTTCTTGTAATATATTTTGCGTTAGTTTTTCTCTTAAAATTAAGTTTTTTTTGAGCAAATTATGGGATGTACAAACAAGACTGCTAGCAAATATAGATAGATCGAATTCAGCCACGGTCTGGAGGAGAATTCTAGAAGCCGGCTTCTCTGATCGGTAGTTTTCCGTGGGTTCTCCGATCAATACCAGGCGAATGCCGGAGCAGTATCCTAACAGACGAGCCCCGGACTGCGCGCAATCTTTCTTTCCTCTTCCTTGACAATCCTCCCCTTACTACACTTACATGCGTTACACCACCAGACATATCGAGAGATAGTCGGAACTTAGAACTGGTCCCGGGAGCCTCGCTAGTGGAGATTCCAGGAGGATGAATTCCGTCCTGGAAAAGCCAAGTGTAGGTCGGCGCCGGAACTCAAACATCGTGTGGGGAAAGAACGCCGCCAACTTCTGGAACAAAACACTCACTTCACTAACGAGACTAAACACCAAAGCAGTTGACTTTCTAGGAAAAATAAATTAATCAGTCTTATTCTTTATTTGAAAACAAATTTTGGTATGGAGTGTACTTTACTATATTGAAGTACATTCTATTTTGCTTTATTAATCTCGGGAAAATTACTCATCTGTCTAGGCCAGATGGTGTTTGCTTTATTAATCTCATTTTACGGATATAAGCGTTCTATCTACACAAACCTTTCTGATGCTTCTCAGTCCTAAATTGTCAAGTTGCCTGGATGTGACGGATCATTTATTCCGCTTTGCTTATTCCTTTTGTGGTTCTAGCTAAGCTTGAGCGTATAGAACGAGACGGGGAGTCGTCCATTAAGAATTAATAGTTTGGTGCCTTTTAATTGGTATGTTCATTTTGAGTGAACGTATTTCACTTGGAAAAAAATAGGGTAGACAGATTTTACTTGAAATTTGCTAATTAGTGGCAGCTGTGGTCCAGTATTGTCGATAAAGAAATTAACGTGAATATGATGATTCCCATTCCTTGTTTCAATTTTGATTATATTTAATATTCGTTTTGATTCACTTCCTGATTTGAGTAAAGCTTAACATCACGTGGAATCCTTTGATGATGACACAGGTGTCATATATCCCCTCGCAACTCAGTGTTATGACCTGCCAAGCCAATAATCCCCCCTCCCCCCGCTGGTACGCAAATCCTTGCGCGGGCTTCGGGTTAATCTGCGGGAGTGCAGGTGGCCACCGGTGGCGTGTGGCACCCCTGGGCGTGCGCGGTGGCCACCCCTGCACGGCCGCACGCGCGCCAGCGGCAGCTGCGCCGCCCCGCGCCGCGCCAGCTGGTGCTGGGGGCACGCGGGACAGGGGGGCGGGCACCTGGACCGCGCGCGCGAGCGCAGCTGCGGGCCCCCTGCCGGCGCGCCGCCCCGCGCCGCCCCGCGCCGCCCCGCGACGCCCCTCGCGGCTTCCGGGCGCGGGCGGTGGAGTCGCGAGCTTCCGGCCGTAGCACGAGCCGTCGCCGCCGCCGCCACCGCCACCGCCGCTGCCGCCGCGGCGCGCGACGAGGCCGCTATGTACACCGCAGCCGCCGCCGCCGCTCAGTGGTTTAGGATGGTTTTTAGATGATTTGCTTCTCATGAGCGTTAAGGGATGGTTAATGGACGTTCGATTCAGGGGGCTGTGAGGACTATGCCCCCCCCCCCACGTCTAGTGTTTCCGTTTGTTACCTTCTTTCATTTGGCAAAATTGATTTAAATATGTATGTTAGAATTATGTATTTATTTAAAAAATAATTTTGTATAGTGTCATATATACACACTACAAAAATAATGTACAATACAATAACAAATATTTATTATTTAACAAAAATCTATGATGGCTCCCTCCAAAAATGATAGGCTGTATTCGCCCTTGATTCGATCTAGTATCTAGCACTTCCCATCTATCAAACTATCTGGGGATTCCTTACATTTTTACTTCTAACGGCTGTCACTATTATCAGGTTGTTTATTGTTGAGGTAATAAGATCGTTAAAACAGAGTCTTACAAAGAGAGTAATATACATTCAGAAATGCATGTTTCTTTTAAGCGATTTTTCGAAAAATCATTTTAATATTTAAACATTCTCTTTTATTTGCAGTATTATGCGTTTATTCTTATTTATAATTCACACGATTTTTGTCAAATATTTTTTATTACACTTTATTCTTAGAAATTACATTGTAATATATTCTATCCGTCAGTTAATACAGACATTAAAATTCAGATGATTGTTGCCGAACTTCCAAAGCATTTTTAATTTAGATTTACTGATAAAGAGCTTCAGGATGTTTTACTATTGTGAACAAGGAGAATTTAGAATAAATATAATTGTAGACATTTTAAGATTTTGTAAATTTTTAATCAGTTTGTCTCGATATTTTTACACATTTGAGAATAAATTAGAATCTTTTTTCGTGAACTGAATACTTTGTTGTACAGTGATGACTTGCTATACATTACATATCATTCTTGAGCCATCCCTAAATCTTCCGTTTCTGCCACCAGAATTGTCTTATATGCTACCCCACTATTTCTAACGTATTTTCGCTTTTCCCTATTTCTTTTCTAGAAATGTTTGTCGCCCCGATATTTTTCCATAGCGTTCTGAGCCACTTCACAATTACGCCTGTGTCCGGAGGCGCACCCAAGGGTATGTGGAGGTGGAGCTTCAATATCTCTCCTCCCAAACCTATTCCTACATACTTCCAAATATTTTTTTCTAATTTTTCTATACCAACGAAAGTCATTCAATATCTCAATTCAATACGTTATAAATAAATATAAATCAACAAGTAAACATCATTTTTAATTCAGCATAACTGACAAATTATAAGACATTTTTCTAAGAAAGAACAAATCGGTTGGACACAGCATTTTTAGCACCGCCTCCCCTATAGAAAAGCCCTGGTGGCGTCACTGCTTATGTCACCTTTAATTGCGTATCAAACAGTACCGCTTTCTCTCATCGCCCTCTTCTTTACTCAGGAAACTGCAGCCCTTACCGTCTTTGTATACTCTATTGTTTCGTACGCGCCAATCGCCGGGGCAGTAGCCGCCTCTTCCGGCATTTGCCGGTGCCTCCCCGCCTTGTACTCCGCCGTCAAAGGCTCTGAGTTGCCGACATGGGCAGAAACCCCGACGAGGGCGGTGTCACTTCCGGTCGGAAGAAAGGGGAGTCGCGTCGTAAAGGGGAGCGAAGAGGGCGGCTGCACAAGAGGGATGCGGTAGGAACGAGAAGGTATTGAAGCCCTGCCGTTCGCTGCATAAGGGGAGACCAAACTTTCTTACACGAACTACACGTAATTAATCATTACAGATCATATTCGTATTGGAAAATCAATGTCCAAGGAATTTGAGAAAGATTCCTAAACACTATTACAAATATCCTTGCCGAGCTAAAAGATAAATGCATTTTCATTATTGCCTAACATTTTTTGTTGGGTACTATAAGCGAATGCGATAATATTATTAAACATTGATAGAAATGAGGTAACCTTGTTAATTTGAAAGAGTGCCAGTTCTTTATTGAGGTGACAGAAGGTAGCATCAAGCCAGGTACCAATTTTGTCATTATGTAAGTGGGATGGTTTGTAAAAATGAATGCAAAACATCTATTAATATCATATTACATTCAAATTCAAAGCATGCACGAAGATATAAAATAAATATTCATTTCAAAATTCTTTCATATTATAGGATTCTAACCAGAATGAAATGCATTGTAAACTTTCCCGGTTAAAATTATACTGTAAAATTTGACAACGCAGAGGCGTGTTTTAAATCAGTGTTTTCAGAAAAGTAAATTGATAGGACAATTAGTTAATAATTTTCGTACCCTTAAATCATCAGTACATTTCAACCCAAGTATTTTTTTTTTACCAACAATACACGGAAGAGATGAACGAAGAACGAACGGAAAGAATGGGCGTTCAAAATGAGGTTATTTGGAGCTGGAGACACACCGTAGGATTGTATAAGGGAGGGCGGGGCCTCTGTCTAAATATTGGGAAGTCGGTTGGGCGCTGTTATGGAGCGGCCATCTGGTTTCCTTAGCCCCATTCCGCTGAGGCGGCGGCTGCTTGCGCCCGCGCCGAAGAGGCTTAGCGCCGAGCGAACGATTCCCCCTGTGCATTGCACCGCATCGCACTGCATCGCACTGCATCGCACTGCATCGCATTGCATCGCATTGCATCGCACTGCATCGCACTGCATCGCATGCATCGCATGCATTGCATTGCATCGCATTGCATTGCATCGCATTGCATCGCATTGCATCGCATTGCATCGCATTGCATCGCATTGCATCGCATTGCATCGCATCGCATCACATCGCCAATTTGCCCCAGACACAGGGCCGCGTCGAGACCCGACGGTGGCAAACTTTCGATTCTAGCTGTAAGCTAGGTCGAATTCAACCTCTGAGTGGTGGAGAATTTTAGAGACCAGCTGATCTGATGGGTAGTTTTCCGTGGTTTTCTCGATCTCGAGGCGAATACTGGAGCAGTATCTTAACGAACGAGCCGAAGACCGCGCGCGATCGCTTGTCTCGGATGGGGCGGAGCCCCCTGGGGGAGATACGTGGAGAACTACGGAATCAGAATGACGGTATCAGGCTACAAGCGGTGCCGGCTCAATATGTGCGACCGACATTAAAAAATTCAGTTTCGATTTTCGATCCTTGGAATTTTCACCCCCGACTGAACTACGTACGTACATGACCAGAGATGTGTAATTACGATCTACGGTTTGTTCGCGATTTGTTCAACTGAGTGATGTGATCTCTACTTTATTCTGAACTTCCTGCTTGTGAAATGTAAATCATTCTTGATAAACCAGAACGTCATCAGATGTAGTGCATGTGTGATCTGGGCATCTAATGTGATGGCTTTGGTTTGTTTTCAGTGTTAGTGCTTAGTGGCAAACATGTTCATGAAAGCTCTGGCTTCTTTATACGCCTTGCTATAATATCGGTTGAAGTATACATATTGAGCTCCGATATATGATCTAACATAAAAATATGCTATATTTTGAAAATACTTTTTTGTGAGTATACGTTTTTTATTTTATCATTGAGTTGTCCTTTTTATCTAAGAAAGGCGATGTAGTTCTCTTAGCATTCCTAACTTGTTTGTCTGTTCAAAAGTGAATGAAACATTGCCTACAACAGGCCTAATTGAAATGTTGCCGAGTTGATAAAAATAATCATCGTCCTTTTAGTTTGCTGATGAGGGGTGATGTAACGAATTTTAAAATGTGACATTCATTGTCTCATATAGTTATAACGCCAAATTAACATTTTAAGATGGATCACCCCCATTTAGCGCTTCGGGAGGTGAAGCGAAATATTCAGCGATTGCTCCAGGGAGCACAAGCTTCAACTAGGTCACTGGTTCCAGTTTTATTTATGGTTCCCATACGAGGTCATAAATTCTGTGAATTGGCATAATCGAAAAATAATAAAGTTGCTGCGAACATTCTTCACCACTAAGATGTGGCAGAGGAGTGATTTTATGTAATGGTGTAGAGATAGAGATGAAGATATGCGCGAAAGTGGAAATGCGACCATTTATCACCAGCTCACTTCGGTCACCGCAATCTTCACTCTGAATGAGCGTCATTGGAATCAGGGTCAGAGATGCTAGGTGATTTGCCTGATAACCAATGCCTGGAGAAGTCTTGCTACATTCTACAATTGCAAGATGAACTCATGGTATTAGCTGTTAAGGCTTTTATAAACGATGGACTTCCAAGGCAATTATCATTTCTTTATCCAAATGAAATTTTCTCTGGTTAATTGATTTGTCTGACAAAGTTCATGATTTATTACCTTCGGCACTACGTTTACTCGAATACCTTTTCACCACATACCGCGTTCGACTGTAACGAGTTGTCGCTGCTTTATTAACTTCCTTCAGCGATCGTGGTTTTAGCGCGTAGCATGTATAAGTTTTTTTTGACCTTTTTATCATGCTATATTTTGTCACTACTAAGATTATTAAACGAAACAAAGCGAGTGCACGTTTTGCTCTAGAAATGGAGAGGCGTTGTATGCGCTTTCGTTTTATAATATCTACATCAAATATACGTGTAAAAACTGCCATTGACCAGACATGCAAAAAGTGAAGTATTTTTCACATTTGGATAAGAAACGTAATATTTTAACCTTGATTTCTGATACATCTCATACACTCTGGGATTTTCTGCATCCTTTAATGTTCTGTGACCTTCAAAACCCAACTGTTTGCTATTGATGGTAGGTTTTCCTTCATCACAAATGTCTTTGTTGTTAGCTCACTGACGGAAAAAGTTCTGAACAAAATAAATCGACGTTACACGGGACAATGCAATTTAATAATAAAATCAAACAAAAATAATTTAAAAGGGAGAGAAAAAGCTTTTGCGTTTGTTTTTCATAAAACCCATGCAAATACCATGTTTGTAGAGGCAAATAAAGAGTTTATGAATCTGAAACATAAGAGAATACGCTGTTTGACTGCAGGTCGAGAAACGAGACGGAGAAGCACATTCAATCGAAACTGGTTCTTTCTCTTCGCTGCGCTTGATGGTAACGTCAATATATCAAACGTTAATTAGACATGTCAGATAAAGATATTAAAAAAGAAGATTGTAGTCGGAGATTGTGTAACAGAAAGTGCTTCCACAAATTCCTGAAGCGCCGTTTTCTGTCTTCCAGTATTCCTGAAGACAATAAACGTCAACATCGAAATTCTTAAACCATTACAACTGTTTCCCGCAGATTTTGTGGTACGTAACATGGACCAAAGTCAGTGACACCCCGCTACATTCTGTTGCGTAGAAAATCGAGTCGACGCACACTTCGGTCGCTATAATCCGCCCAAAAATGTCCCTGAAGGAGAGCGAAACGTTTGTCAGGCCGGCGACAGCCTCCCGCCTCCAGTCAGGTAAACAATCCAGGGCGGTAGCCCCCGCGCGGCGTCACTCGCCGGATTCCAGCTCCTTTCTGGCGGCGGCGCGGGGTCCCCCGAACGCAAACGTTATACGAACCGTTGTGTCGCGGTCGGAGCGCGCGCGGCCGAGCGCGACCCCGCAAGAACAAAGCGCCGGCGTCGGCGGCAGCGCCAGCGCCCGTCGGCGGAGGCGAAGAAGGCGCGGGGCGAGGCAGGTGGCGGCCGCACCGCGCGCCCCACAAAGGCGCCGCTCCGCCGCCGCCGCCGCCACCGCCGCCCGCGGCCGCGCCTCGCGTGCGCGCCGGGGGCGAGGGCCCTCCAGCGGCCGTCGTCGCCACCGCCGCCGCCGCCGCCCGCTGGCCCGCCGGGGCTGGGGGCGGCGGAGGCGGCGGCGGCGGCGGCAGGCAGGTGGGCGCGCCGGGCCGGAGCCGGGCGCGAGCGAAGGTTCGCGCGGCGGCCGCACGGCGCGCCACCGCCGTCGCCTGCCAGCGCCGCGCCGGCGCCGGCGCAGTTGCGAGCGCGCGGGCGCGAGCGTCGGACGCGGAGAGAGACGCCACCGAACCGCCGACCGCCTGCCTCGGAAGACGCGCCAGCGGCTGTTGGCCGCCGCGCGCGCATGCGGCGTAGCAGGTAGCGCGCGCGCCGCCGCCGGGCCGTCGCTGCTGCGGGCCCCGTTGGGTAAGTCCTCGTATCGAGCGCCGGCAAAACGCGAATGTCGGAGGCCAGCGCGCCCACGGCTGTCGAGCCGTCAAACGGACCGGGGGGGCCGGACGTGTCGGGGCAGGACACGCACGGCGCGGGCAGCGAGCGGCTCGCCCTGCGTCGTTCCGGGAACGGTCACGGGTGCGGCGCGGAGCGGAACGGCTCCGGGGAGCGCAGCGGGCGCCCGCGGTGGGCGAGGGCCGGCGGGCCAGGTAGCGCGACCACACGCCGCCTGCGGCCGCAGGTATGCGGCTGGCGGCGGTGGCGGCGGCGGGGCGGTCGGCGCTGCGTGCGGCCGGCGCGTGTGGGCGCGCCCGCCCGCCCGCCGATGATTCACCTGCCGCCCGCGGCGCCGCGCCCCGCCGGCGCCGCCGCTCTGCCGCCCGAGGAGCCGCTCACCCGTCCGCCCGCTCTCTGGAAACACACGGCGGAGACCAATCGATAGGCGGCCGGAAACACCACCGCCGATCCTTGCCACCGCTTCCTTTCCTCCTGCGCTGCCGCGGCACGTGGCGACGGCGCGCGCTCCCGGACGCCGGTGGAGCCGCGGGTCAGTCGCCGGCCTCCGCTGGCCTTGGGGCCGGGATCGATACCCGCGCCGGGCGGGCGAGCGGGAGGGAGAGTGGGCGCGCGCGCGCGCGCGCACGGGCGGGCGCGTCGAGCCGTTAGGGGTCCCGAGGGGGCGGCGACGACGGTCGCACGCGGGCGTCGGCCCGCTCGCGGAGGCGGCGGCGGTGGGAACGCTCCCGCGACGGAGCGGCGGTGGCGGCGGCCCCGTTCCGCTCCCGCGCCCGCGCCGCCGCCGCCGCCGCCGCCGCGCCGCCACCGCGCCGCCACCGCGAGCCTGCTCGCCCCCGCCCGGCCGTGACCGCGGCGCCGCGGCCGCCGCCGCTCGGCGCGGGCGCGAAGGCCGCGGCCGCCCACGGGTGCGGGTCGGCGGCAGCGGCGGCGCCGCCGCCCGCGCGAAAGCGAGAGTGAGCCGCTCGGGCCTCATGCCAGGCAGGCAGGCTGCTCGGCTGGCTGGCCGGCCGGCCGGTCGGCCTGCGCGCCGCCCCCGGGCCGTGCTCCGCCGCCACCGCCGCCCGCCAGGTGGGCCGGGGGCGCGCGGTCGCGTGCGGCGCCTTGCGCCGGGGCGCACGCGAGCGCGGGGCGGCTGCGCCCGGGGCGGCGGGCGCGGCCGTCTCCGCCCTCCCCGCTGGGATGCTGCCGCCTCCTCCGCCGCCGCCACCGTCGTCGTCGCGGCAGAAATAGCCCTGCGCCGGGGCGGAGGCGGCGGAGCGCCGTCGGGTCGGAGCGCCGCCGCTTCCGCCGGCCGCGGCGCGGCGGGGGCTCGGCGGCGTGGCGCGACGCGACGCGGCGCCTACGGAGTTCGAGGCCCGCCGCCGGCGAGGGGCGCTGCGGCCGCCGGCTGAGTCAGGCGCGAGCTATTTTGAGCGGCGAGCCGCCCCTCGCCCTCCCCTTCGCTGGCCACGTTCACCTGAGTCTCGCCGCTTCCTGGGCTTCCGGCCGAGGGCTCCTGCGAGCGTTCCGGTCGACGCTTGACTGGCACGCCCCCTCCCGTTGCTCTCCCCTCCCCGCAATCACGTGGTAGTAAATGTTCTCTTTATTTCTCTCTGACTTCCAAGATATATTTCGGAAAACGTATTTGATCAGAGTCTTGGAACTTTGTCACCCTGAAATATATTCGGATATCGATTTTTTTGCTGTGAGATTATTAGATTTGGTTTGTGATCCCTTCATTTATTATCTAGTAGTATCAACTTGATAGTGGGTTTTCCCCGCATCTCGATATTGGGGTCTTTGTTTTCGACCTTTTTTATACTATAAGGTTCTCTGGCGAATACGGAATCTTCAGTAATCATTAGTGTTACATCCCTAATTACTTCTGATATCATTATCTCGCTGAGATCGCGCAGATATTGCAACAGATAACAATAAAGAAATATATTTGTTATACTGAAAAGGGTTTGCTCTTTTGATACGATGTGGTAAGAAAACTGTTATTTCACGATTAGGTCTACAGAAACGTTTTAAAGAAATGGCATCTCTTTCCTTATCAATCTTCTGTATTGACAATTTTAGGATTTAATTTGAAGCCCAAATCTGTTGATAGTACTGAACAATAAGTCGGATTTAAATTAACATTTTTATGGTAGCTTGGAAAGCTATTTATTATAATGTCCATTATGTTTAAGTTAATCATCGTTGTTTCAATTTCTTTTCCGTGCGATTTCCGTGTTCATTTGCTCTGGATCTCTATATACTTGGTTTCTCTTGCGATTCGAGTGAGCGGCTGGCAGCTGCATCGCGTGTCGGTGCTCCAGAGGGAATCGCAGCGGGCGGCGATCGTCAGCTGTCCGCCGCGCGTCGCTCGGAATCCGCCCTGCGCCTCTCGCCAACGGGCGCGTCCGATATTGACGTCACTGCGCCGCGTTTTTGTTCGATGACCGTAGAGTGAAAGGTGTTACACCTTGTTGTGAGATGCGAAGTTCGGTTCCGTCTTCAAGATTCTTTCTTCGTGATGGAGCTCTTGTCTGGACAGGTTCGCCTTTCGAATGCGGCTCGGTTGAAGAGAAGCAGACCTGTGGTCGTCGAACCCATGCCTCTCTAATAAATGTATTGCAACATTCTGTACATGGTGATTGACCTATTTGCAGTAATGAATCTGGACTTTTTCGCGTACTCTACTAGGTCTTTTAGTATTTTATACATTTCGTCACGCGTTACATCAGTATATTTGGGCAATTCGCGTTTGAATTTCTAAATTACAGTCGCTTTTGAGTTTGTTCTCGGTTTGATGTATCGAATTCGCTAGTCTGTAGCATCTGTGATAATCTGTAACACCTAGTAATAAGTATTATCTGTACTCCCCGTGTTATAGCTAACGTGGGGGAAATGAAACAATCTTTCCAAATGGTTCATAAATTATTTCAGAATGATTCTCGACGGGAATAAGGTTCTCTTAACAGAAAACTTAAATTTTCGTACAGATCTAATACTTTCTTGACATGAAATCCTTTTTAGTAAACTGTGTTATTGTGAATTCTCTATGGTGGAAACATCAAAAGCGCAATCTAGAAATCACAAAAGTCATCGGTTGATCAATCGTGCTATTTTCCGTACGTAGTGAATGAATACAGTTCTCATATGTGACAAGGGTATGCGAGCTAAATGCCAAACAATCGAGTATTTCATTTCCGATGTTTCACTCGGAAAGTTTTCTAGCAGACAGAGTGTTTCAAGAACAGTGTTCTTAGACGCTTCCTTTTTGTTGTAATACGTGTCAACAGATGGCGCTGCTAAGTCCAGAATTAAATGGACAGTTTTTCTCCTACTCCGTAAGGACTTCTTTTGGGGACTTCAATCACTTAGCCCGGCTATTCTGCTTATAAATTCACTTTTATGAATAATATGGGCTTCATAAAGTTCAGAAGGCTTCGTGAATATTTTTTTTATTTTTTATTTTTTATTTTTTATTTTTTTTTTTTTTTTAGCTCCCAAACATTGACATTTGGTGTCGAATTCACATGGATGAAAATCTATTCAACGGTTAGGTTACGTGTTCACAAGTTCATTGTGTTCGTTAGTAAAGGGACGATTTGTTACTTCAATGTACTCAACATTGAAGCATGTTGCAATGGTTTAATAATAATTAAATCAGTTTTAAAAACATTACGAAATAAATTGCGTAAACGCGCACGAGCGTACTACATGGCGTAAGAAGACAAAGGGATTATAAACAAACGCACGCGGTGGACAAAGTCGGCCCTCCTCGCGCGCGGAGCCAGCTGGTAGGGCGGCGGCTGACTCACGAGCCGAGCCGTCACCGGTGTCTTGGCGGAGGGGGCGGGGCACGGGACTAGCCCTCGTGAGGGCAAGGGCGGGATAGGACGGGGCGGGGCCGGGCCGGGCAGGGACCGCTCTCCGGTGCGCTGGGAGTAGGGTTGCCAACCGTCCTCCATTTGGGAGGACAGTCCTCTATTGACGTAAATTGCCATCTCGTCCTCCTTTTTATTTTAATGTTCTCTTTTCAATAAATTTTTATAACATTTGTTGTCATTAATTTTATCACATGACTAACGTCTGCTGCGTTGTATGGTTTGTTTAATTTAGAATAGAAAACATGAATATCCTTTTTCTGAACGCTGTCATACGCATGCGTGATGGTGTCTCTGTCTAGCGACTAAAATAAAAAAGAGACGCCCAGATCATGTGCATTTTGTGAACGAATCTTTTCACTTGAACGCAAATGGAGAGAAGAAAGAAATAGGTCTGGTGTTAGTCTAAATTAAATATTGATAAGAAGAAATGTTGCTGCGGTTTTATTTTTATTTTTTTTTTATACTTAGAGAGTGCCCTCCCTTTTACATGACCATTGTTGGCAACCCTAGCTGGGAGGGCGCGGGCGAGGCCCACTGCCCGCCGCGCCCTTCGCCGCAGCCCGCTCGACTCGACGCGACGTCGGTGGGCCGGCTGTGTGTGGGCTCGCGGTGGCGGAGTGGACGCTCTTTCATGCATTTTTACGCCGTCCAGTTTACACTGCACACACCCTACTGGAGGCTGTGCGATGGCAGTATTAATGAGGTCTTTTAATGAATAAATTGACCATTGTAGAAATCACGACCGTTAATAAGTAGTAGGATAATGAATCACGGGATCGGTCAATTAATGGATTACACTAGTTTGCCAACGTTTCGGAATATTTTATTCCATCATCATGGCTAACAAACAAAAAACACAATCACAATAAATAAGGACAAACTCTTCTGAACAACATCATAAAAAAATGAATGAACACTCAATGAACACACAATGTTCATTCATGTTTTTTTATGTTGTTGTTCAGAAGAGTTTGTCCTTATTTATTGTGATTGTGTTTTTTGTTTGTTAGCCCTGATGATGGAATAAAATATTCCGAAACGTTGGCAAACTAGTGTAATCCATTAATTGACCGATCCCGTGATCCATTATCCTACTATCCTACTAATGAATAAATTCTTTATTCGGCATTTGCGCAGAACAACCTCAACTTTCAACGATTTGGACATTTGGATGTATGACTTAAAAACAAAAATTTGGAACTAAAATTTTATTAATTTTTTTGTAATGTAGCCTATTACAGGCGTTTCAGTTCACACTTCCATTGCAAATGGGGGAGGGGTGTGAGATTCATAGTGGCATACGTCAGATATATCATTCCTCCCAGGTGCCAGATTTTGCACGGTTTCCAGAAAAGCATTTTTGCATTATACTAATAAAAAAAAACAAGTCACAACCTGCCCCGCGTTGTTAGGGAAAGGGCACCAATACAGCTTGTTGTGAAATGCATACAGAGCGTGAAGAACAATTTAAAAATCTGCATACACTGGCACGTGGAGATGTGATGAATCGGACTTATCATAATAAATCTCAACGTCCCACGTGTAAGTGCCCGCATTCTTGAGTCGTGCTCACAAACGCTCATTAGTTCACGCTCGTGATCACAAGATCACATGCACACCATCGCGCACAGGCGCTCACGAACCTTAAATGTACACGCATTGTCACTCAATTGCGACAGGTCCCAAAACAGAAGCATCATCGTACATATACTAGCCCTCAGACAATAATTGCACCCGCACGTATGAACGCGAGCTTAATCGTTTAGCGGTGTGCTTAATAGGTGGCAAAGAGTTCGTGAGATAAGTGTTGATTTTAAATGGGCGTAACTGAATTGGGAGCGGAGGGTTGCGTAGATTCCGTGGAAACAAACATTTTTGTGAAATTAACAGCGAATATTTGCCATTTAATTTGGTATGGAGAGAAAACAAAGAACGCAAGTAAGCAAGTAGCAAAGAACGCAAATTTTAGAAGAAAGTGTTTGTCTCAGACTTCAGCACAGTAGTCTCCAGAAGTGATTTGGAAAAAATCTCGACGTTCGCTTGCCGCATTTAGTTCTCGTTTATTTAAAAAACAAAAACAACAAAAAAATTAAATATTTAGATTTCATACAAGTGGTGTGAGACAAAGTTCCTACGCGAAGAAATTTCACTTGATTTGCACCCGGGTATAGATTCCATTCAATATAGACGTGTACCTATAATTTCCACGTTCTTTGAGGAGAGAGGCTTGAAATGTCAGATCACACAAGAGTACATTCAACGTAGTTATTCAAAACTAACGAACTGCTAAAAGACAAACCCAAACCAATAACGTTGAATCCATCAAAACGTTATCGAAAGGGTTATCTGCGTTCCTGAAACGCCCATTAACATAATGTTGAAGATTTCAAATATAGTTTTAGACCGTGTCCACTTCATTATCAATAATAATAGCGTTCACACGACGAGTGGTTAGGAGGTCGTCTTCGTTTGCCTTGCCGTCTACCTGCCCGTGGAAGGCGTTGTAAGGTCGAGGCGGCGCGGTAAGGGCGTTGCCGGAGGGTTCCGGGAAAGGCCGAACGGTTTGTGTGGGTGGGGGGGGGGATACGTCGTTTCGGCACGGTGGGAATGTCCGTCTATTTTAGTGACGCGGAGTTGTGGGGAGCTTGTGGGTTGTGGGTGTACAAGGTTCAGCCACCTTCATCACGTCTTTTGTGCCTCCATGAGTCGTACGGGCTTTCAAGAAAAAGATGACTCTCTGGGGTTTCGACAGTTTCTTTCTCGCATATGAGAAATGGTAATGATCTTTTCTCGGACAAAATGTTTGCAAGCTATTGGATATTCGTGGAATTAATTATTTGTTTTCATAGAAATCCGAAAGCAATATTGGAAGCGGACGGGATCTGTAGTTGCAAATGCTGCTTCCGTGAACTTTTTAATGATGATGCTGGTTAATTCGAAGAACTTGGCATCGGTCCCCTCCCCCTCCTCTTCCGGCGGATATTGACATGAAAGCTGCTCCGTGGTTTGCAAGTTTTATCTCGAAATCGATACAGAGTTGAAGCTCGGTGAAGGTCGAAGCAGTTTCTCCGAGAGAGTTAAAAGTGCGGACTGGGCCTTGCATGGCTGGGCTGAGTACGACAGATCTATTCAGTAAGGTGTGGACGTTGACTGTGGGAATGAGTGAACAAACAGAAGACTTCTGGGAAAATATGGAGGTTTCTAAACTCTGAATGATAATTCTGTTGTATTGTACACAATTGATGATTGTGTAGACCCAATTTTGCATACATATGTTCACGAATGTTTTGGATGTTCTTTGATCATGAATATAACAGTGATTATTACGTAGTAGAAATGTAAATGGAAAAATTACTTCCAAGCAAGGTTTTGGATACTTTCAGGAAGGAATCGCTGCCACAATATTAGGTCTTTATCTATATCATATTTCGTCACCGTATTCCTGCAAAACGTGACAAAACGTTGCCGAAAATGTCAACGAAAAAAGCCATAGTAGAAAACAAAATGTTCAATGGAGTTGTTATTTTCAATAGTCGCTTCGATATCACATAAGTATTTCTCTCCTAATAAATGAAAACAGGATATTTATTACTAATTTCCAATGCGCGCAGTAATTGAAAGAAAGCTATGCAGCCTCTGGCCACGTAAGAGGCGCCTAATGGTTTTGTTGGATACCCAGGACCTCTGTAAAAATCCAAAAGCAAAGCAGCACTTTCGCTTTAAACCGAAAAAATTCAAATTTTGGATTGTTTTTCCGTTTCCGTCCGCTCTCATTGGGCGCACCGAGTGATTTCTCATTAGAAATTATTTCTCATTGTACGTGCGTCACTGCTTACGACACAACTGACATCATGCGACAGCAAGGCTCCAATGAAGAAGCAGCCAGCCATTAAATATTCGTTATACACGTGTTACTTCATGGGACAAAAATCTTTGATATTCTTGATATGTTAAGAACTGTACTGTAAGAGGTGCAATCACATAGTGGCACAATATACTAACACTATGTTAATGTAGTATTCGTGAAGAATGCTTTTGCCAAAATACTGAATTTACTGCAGTCTTACGAGAGTATTTTCTTTGTTCTTGAGCAGCGTGCGTGGGCTCTAGTGCTGTAGGCCTCTAGTAGAGAAGATTATGAAAACGTTAAAAAAATTTCTTTGCTTTTATTTTTTAATCTTGTGTATCGCGGTCTTTTAAAATAATTTGAATTTTGATGTTTAACAGTCTTGACTGGTAGAATTCAGCCAATGATTGTTTATCGGCATATTGTCTCACTTTTTGACCTTTTCTGCTCTTCATACATTCGAACATTATAGTAGACTCATACATTCGAACATTATAGTGGACTCATACATTCGAACATTATAGTAGACTCATACATTCGAACATTATAGTAGACTCATACATTCGAACATTATAGTAGACTCATACATTCGAACATTATAGTAGACTCATACATTCGAACATTATAGTAGACTCATACATTCGAACATTATAGTAGACTCATACATTCGAACATTATAGTAGACTCATACATTCGAACATTATAGTAGACTCATACATTCGAACATTATAGTAGACTCATACATTCGAACATTATAGTAGACTCATACATTCATTATAGTAGACTCATACATTCGAACATTATAGTAGACTCACATTCGAACATTATTAGACTCATACATTCGAACATTATAGTAGACTCATGCATTCGAACATTATAGTAGACTCATGCATTCGAACATTATAGTAGACTCATGCATTCGAACATTATAGTAGACTCATAGTCGGAATACTTGTTACATAGGGTTTATAAGCGAATAAATGTATGAATCTCCGCGTGTTCATACGACGTTCTGTAAATACCCATTTGAGGCTGTATGGCAGTATATTTCTTTAAAATAATGAATCATTAAGACTGTATATATCGGTCATATGTCCACGTCGTATTTTAATGTGTCAACATGAGTGTTCGATTTATTGAGCTGCCAATATATCAATATTCGAAATTGCCATACTTTCTCTTGCGCATCCTTCTGTCTCCACACCGCTCCTCCTCTCGCAGCCTGTGGCACGCCACCCCCACCCCTGTGGTACCACCACCACCACCACCACCACCACCACCACCACCATCATGGCGCTGGTGGTGAAAGCGCTCCCGGAAGTTGCGTGGCCGGATGCGCGCCTGGCTGCGGGCGCGGCGGTTCCGGCCGGCGTTCACTGGAGCTTGGTTCGACCTCCGTGCGCGCCTCTTTCCGCGGTGTATTGCGTTATACGAGTATTAATGTGAAGATGGGGAGATCAGGAGCGGTTGTTTCGGAAACGAAACGCCATCGACCTACATTCAATTATTGTAGACCGGTTGTGTTTAGCTCAGAGCCAGCATTGCCGCTGTCTCTGCAGCGACTCTTGACTGAGAGGTCTACGGTTCGAGTCCAGACAGTGGCGTGTTATCCACACCAACTCGTAGCATGGTTGAATTCAGCAGCTGTCGGGAGAATTCTAGTGGCCGGCTGCTCTGATCGGTAGTTTTCCGTGGTTTCTCGGATCAATACCATGTGAATACTGGAGCAGTACCCTAACAAACGGACCTCGGACCACGTGGGCTCTATCCTTCCTTCTTCCTTATTCTATCCCCTCCTCTGACTTACTCCCACACTTACACCAGTTCGGAGCTTACCGCTTGTCCCAAGTGTCGTGGTGCTGGGGGGAGATATCTGCTGGAGAAATCCTCGCATGTCGATGCAGGTCGGTGCCGGATCTTACCATTCAGTGGGAGAGGAAAATTACCATCACCTCCCATCATAAAAAGTATTCACTACACTTACGGGACCAATGACATTAGCAGTTGACGTCCCCAGAAACCTCAATTGTAGTTGCAAAGTAATTGTAATTTTCTGGAAGACGTATAATCGATGTCTGGATCCTGCTTTCCTTACTTTTTAATTTTGCAAATATTTTATGTGGGTGGTAAATGCATTTCACATGCAAATACCATTTACCATTTAATTTTTTTATTAAAAAGTTTTGTTAATGTTCAGTACTTATTTAACTTTCGCAGGCTAACGACGTAATAAGCAGTCCTTTAACACATAGAGAAAATTATTAAAGATCCTAATTTTACCAAAAATTATTTTATTGGTATATGCACAATTAACTTGTGGTGGCGCTACAATATGAAACAAATTATTTCTAAAGACTGTAGTTTTATTTTTTTCTCCGTGCTTGCGTACCTGACACGTTCAAAAACTTCCAAATTTCATTTAATCTAATCTTCATATTTTGATTTATGTCTGCTTAGCAGATAAGCTATTCAACACTTATTCCGGATTCGATTACAAATGAAATGAGTTCTTGTGCAATATGCTGATAAGATATACTTATCCGTTCTAATGCATTTGAACAATATCTCGTATATTAATCACTTCATGTTGTTCACTGTTGTCATTTCAAATCATTTACTGAATGTTCTAAGTGAACATATTGTAAATTTTGCGAATGCGGAAAAACGTCCATTGAACACTAATGACGTCTCCTCGAAGAAGCAGAACCGTAAATCTTCAATTTTCTTTTCAGACTTTCTTTTAACAAGTTCATGTTACACACTATTGACACTAATTTAATTGATTGCTAGCAAATAATACACAAACAATGTACACAATAAGCAATTGGCCATAGAAGAAATTTGTATAATTAAGTGACCTTTATTTATCCTTAATCGTGTATAATTGTGGCAATTGAATGATACATTTTATCAATTTCGGAATAGATGATTTCTATCTCTTTGTGACTTGTGTAGTTCCTCAATGTACAATAGTTTAGGCGGCACTTTTCTTGCTTTTGAATGCATCATTCTCCAAATGTGAAATGTAATGCAAGTTGTTTATGATGGTTATTTATCATTATCGTAGATCTTTCTCTAGCTATCCCATGTCATTGTATAAATTCTTACGTTGATGTAGCAAGATTGTGTTTAGGTAGCGCGAATTGGAGCTCTGAATTTGTCGTAACGTCGTGTGCTTATTTACTTTATAGCATGCTCCAGTGTTATGAACCGAGAAAGGCAACGACTCTGAGAGTCACTTACACAAGGCACTGACAAAAGTAAACAAAAACATTGGTTGGTGTTTGCAAATATTGTCAAGACAGCACTTTCCGTTCTGTTGTCTATTGTTCGTTTTGGATACACAATCAAACGGAGTCTGCCTTTCGGTGTACTAACATTGAAAGATAGAGTACACGTTGGCTTT
Organism: Teleogryllus occipitalis; assembly: GCA_011170035.1. NCBI lineage: Eukaryota > Metazoa > Arthropoda > Insecta > Orthoptera > Gryllidae > Teleogryllus > Teleogryllus occipitalis. The sequence goes on along the minus strand of BLKR01000005.1, from coordinate 238,912 downwards.
AAAGCTTCATAAAGTTTGCGAACTGGAAAGAGCTAAGTATCGTTGAGTTTCACGTTATAATAATCGTACTGTTTGGGGATTCTTATAGTCTTGATGGCAGATGGATACATCGCACATAGCTACGGGAAGAGTTTAAGAATCCGAGGTCCTGGTTCGACCATGGGAGTTCGTAACTTTTAAGGTCTGTACAGGCGATATTTCTCTTAATTAATCTCATAGACTTCATCATCGAAATAGTACAGCCACCCAAGGTAGCCCCATTATTTGACAAAAAACAAACAACTCATTCACAGAATCGGAAGCATATTTAATGATTACCAACCGAAAACAGTTAAAAAGTTATATAACTGGAAAGCCTCTCTTCGAAGACTGCAGTTTAATTTCCCTACTAACGATTTTAACCTGAGAATCGTGTAATGTAAAAAGAAAAGGGTAAGAAGTAAAAATGCCGCGTGGCATTTTAATCTTATTGAGTGGGTCGATTGACCATATCACAACTCGAAAAGAATTATCTTAATTGAATAGTTACAGAAAACGAAAGGATCAGCTCATCAAAACCTTTATTTGATACGTTTTCTTATCGAAGTCGGTTTACGTTCATAATTTTGCTTATTAGCTAACCTTGCTTTCGTTATATCCTTAACCGTCAATTTTATTTTGGCATCTTGGTTTTTCGTACTAGTGGGATTAAAGTTCTTTCTTTGAAATTCAGAACACACTTCAGTGTTATATTGTCCAGTGAATATGCTTATAATTGAAGAGAAACAGGGGGAAGAAAAGATAGAAATCAGCATTACATAGTCATTGACTTTAGACTATTGTGTTGGTCCAGCGCAGGCCAAAAGGGTCGCTCCTGCTTCGTTCTTCCGCAAGACTCGTCTTTTATCAGGTGGTATCAGGCCCTGCGAGGAGGGCTCCTAGGCATTCAGGCTTTATTCACATTCCCCGTGGCGTACATGTACTTATCTGGACTAGTACCTTCATTACCCGAGCACTGATACGACGAAGCCGAGTACCACTACGGCCCCCGGGGGACAGGGCTTCAACCCATCTCGCTTCAATAACTTATGCTCACGATATGTGACACCGGGACAGTTTTGATGTGAGCGACACCGGGAAACTGGTGACGATGTGAGCGTCACCGGGAAACTGGTGACGATGTGAGCGTCACCGGGAAACTGGTGACGATGTGAGCGTCACCGGGAAACTGGTGACGATGTGAGCGTCACCGGGAAACTGGTGACGATGTGAACGTCACCGGGAAACTGGTGATGATGTGAACGTCACCGGGAAACTGGTGACGATGTGAGCGACACCGGGAAACTGGTGACGATGTGAGCGTCACCGGGAAACTGGTGATGATGTGTCACCGGGAAACTGGTGACGATGTGAGCGACACCGGGAAACTGACACACTGGAAACAATGAGAGCGGGCACCCAGGCGGGATGTTTCGAACCCCCTTCAGAACTTTACCACACAACCGAGGCTTTGACCTTAAGCTCACTCGCGGATCAAGTGCATGCCAGACTAAAATGCGTTCGTGCTTGAATACCCATGCCTCTTGTATCTCGCTACATACTATTCAATTGTCGAACCTCTTATATACAACCTCGGGACATTAGATACCTATCCCCACCCCCTCTCGCTGTGGGGAGAATTTCAGCGACCTGCTGATCTGATAGTTTTCCACTGTTTCTCTGCTAAACTGAGGCGAATACCGGAGCAATACCCTAACAAACGGGCAAGGATCCGCGCGCGATCTTTCCTTCCTTTTACTTGTATCCTCATGCCTTCGTGTACACCTACATGTACTACACTACCACACATGTCGGGAGACCAGAGCTTGCCGCAGCTAGGGCGGTGCCCTAGTAGTGGTGGGAGATACGTGGTTAGGAAAATTCCGAAGTCGTCGGGTAGGTCGGCGCCGTATCTGGCTTTCCAGCGCGAAACAACAACGCCACCTCTCATGATAAAACGTGCACTACATTTATCAGACTATACTTCGATTTATTTAGTGTCCTTTGCCATTCCTCAGCTGTTACAGTGACGTCAGTCGTGACGTTAAGCTCCTGATTGGATGACACGGTACCAGCCGATTAACTGTCAAAGGACTGCTAAATAAATCGAAGTGTATAATGACTACAGCAGTTCACGCGCCCGGAAACACGAAATAAGACACGTACTCGGTGCCGATCCCATGCACATTGTAGCATTTCAATATAATATAAAAGTATAAAAGTGCGTATTGTGTTATATATTGTATGTGTATCAATATATATTATACATAATCATTAAAAATTCTGCTAATTATAACGTGAACGTACTAGTTTATTTGCGGTTTAGGTGCGGTTTCGTTAGTACTAACGAAAGCAAAGATAGCTAACAAGCAAAATTATGAACGTAAACCGACTTCGATAAGAGTACGTATCAAATAAAAGGTTTTGGTGAGCTTATCCTTTCGTTTTATGTAACTATTCAATTAAGGTAATTCTTTTCGAGTTGTGATATGGTCAATCGACCCACTCAATACGATTAAAATGTCACGCGGTATGCAGAAGCAAGTACTTCTCTGCTGCTTATTGCATGTTTGGAGATACGCTATATTATTCCTAGTCTTATTCATCAGCCTTTATACTCCTTATCCTTGCCTTGTTACATTACACGATTCTCAGGTTCAATTCCTCAGTAGGGAAATTAAAACTGCAGTCTTCGAAGACACGCTGACACCAATGATATAATTTTTTAACTGTTTTCGGTTGGAAATCATTGAATATGCATCCGATTCTGTGAATGAGTTTTTTTGTTAAATAATGGGGGCTACCTTGGGCGGCTGTACTATTTCGATGATGAAGTCTATGAGATTAAGTTAGAGGAATATCGTCTGATTGTTCCTCTGAGTATACGATAGTTTTGTGGACCGACCTCTTCCCGATCCTGTTACGAGGGGTGGTTCTGGCGGTGGCGGGCGACATGGTGGCCGGGCGCCGCGACGTGTCACGCGGTGTTGCGCGGAGCGTCCGTCCGTCCGGTCGGTCGGTCGGTCCTGCGGCGCTCGTCGGGCGCGCGCGCGACCATGAAACGAGCTGCTCTTCCGGCCGTTTTTGCGGCCTCGCACCGGCCGCTTCTGCCCCCGCCGTCGCCACCGTCGCCACCGCCGCCCCGCGCGGGGCCTCTGCCTCGCCGCCGCCGCCAGTGCGTGGAGGGCCTGTGCTCTCCCACGCGCCCGAGTGCCACCGGGCGGAGCGGAGCGGAGCAGAGCGGAGTAGAGTGGAACGGCGAAGTTGCGGTGCCGCTCGCCGCGAAGTCAGCGTGCGCGCGCTGCCGACCGACGAATGGCGAACGGTCGCTCACCGGCCGAGCACCTAGGCCAGGGATGTCCAACTTTCAAGGGGCTTCTCACGGGCCACAACTAAACCTTTCATTTTGTTGCGGGCCATATTTTCATTACTCGGGCGATCCACACCTTACTTCCCCCGTATTGTTGATTTCGGCAGTTTCCTCGCTCGCTCTGAAATGGGAGGGAGGGGAATGGATCTATACGAGATATCAGATGATTCCAAGCATAACTAAAACATATTGAGATGATTTTGAATTTCTGAATTTACTAAAAAAAATCCGTAAATCTAAATTTTCCTATTTTTATATAAAAAGGAATTTTGACCACGATAGGGGGCGGATAGTAGGCGCACAATGTTCTCGCCCGACGTATATGCAAGGGACTTTCACTTTGACTTTTAATCCTTCGCGGGCCACAATAAATGGCACCGCGGGCGCATGCGGGAGGCCAGTTAGACAGCCCCTAGGCTCTCCGTTCGCAGTGCCGGCGCTTGGTATGGGCAGAACGGGCGATCGCCCGGTGCCCTGCAAGTCAAGGGGCCCGATGATGTTACTGATGCAATAAATTAGTAAAAAACTGAAAAAGAAATTAAAGGCGAGAAAACCGTTATCATAATTGTATAAGTCGCGATACATTACGATACTTCATAAAATTTTCAATTAATTTTTGAGCTTAAATAGTTCAATGTAGTTGTCATAAGGTAGGACTTTGAGATATTTTAATAAACATTTTTGTAGAATTATACATATTATACAAATATTGGCCATGTATTTTCATTGAAGTTTACGACTGAATGTCCCAAATTGTAGATAGTGAATGTCAATAAAAATGCAGGGGGTGAAGCAAACAGGCATGAATAACTCGTATAGTTTCTTGATACGACTTTCACATTTTTAATTTTTCGCGGTGGGGGGAGAGATACGCTTTAGAATTGCCTCGGGTCCAAAATTATCTAGCTCCGGCACTGGCTCGAAGACGAGGAACGTTTGAGACATGGCCGTAAAAACGGACAGTGGGTTGAGCCCGAGACTCCGAAGTGATGAATCTTTCTTTTAAGTTCGCCTTTTCCTCTTTATATTTTAATGTGTTAAAAATAATTATTTATCCAATTTTAGTAACGCTATATCATTTCCTTTTGCAAGTCTGTCGGAGAATTCGCTGCAAATCATTTAAGAGTACTTGTTAAAAGAATGCACTTGGAAAGTGAACGGGATGAATTTAGGTTTCCCTTATAAGTTTGCGACAAACTTGATTCAGTGGGCTTAAGGTACTACAACTAGAGACAACGTTCTCTAGCGTAACTTTGTTTTCCCCTCTGTTTTTTACATTTTATTGCAGCTTTCCATTTTTAACGTGGCTTTATCGACACAAAATGAAAAATGCTTCTTAAAGTTGTTTTGCTTTACTTTCGGAATACTGTTTTAATGTACTTTTGTTTTCAAATTGAGTTATTAAAACTAGTTTCAAAATTATTTAAAATATCTTTTAACCGTAGATGTTACTGAAGGAAGCACTGATAAGTGATCGTTTCAGGACAAAATGCGTATGCGTAGGCTACATCTCTCTAGACTGGAAACATTTTTGACATTCTGGTAGTTCTCTCAGGAATAGCATGGGCATTACATTGGAGATGTTCTCGTACTACATTCACACACCTTTCTGTGTTAACATTTTAGTTATTCGTGTATAAAGAATGTTATCTGATGTTATTTTCATGTTTTACTGAGAAAAGTAAATCCGCGATTTTTCGCGTAACGAGAGGCCCAAGTCTTAACGAAGGAGCACATTACGAAGTGATCTGTTGCATGTTCTTGAAATCGCTTGGAAATCAGACAGATTGAGCTCTTCAAGAAAGAATAGTATCGATTTCCTCCAAATTGATATTTACATTACAGTGTATTTGTAGTACTTGTTGTAATCTGACAAGCAGAATACTGGCTGTCCTTGCCGCATCGAACGTCTACGACGCTGGCAGTTTATTCGACCCCCGCGAAACTTCTACATAACAAAAGTGATTTTGGAATTTCCCTTTCGGAGAAGAGTAGAGAGCAATGCATTGTAAGTTCTTGTTTTCGTGATTTCTAAATTGCTTCCCTTTGCTATAACTGTAGCTATTTTCTGTGTTGATTTGCTCAGAATCAATGCAAAATTTTAGCACATCTGACTGTACTGCGGCGTTAAGGAAAATACGTTTGCGATTGGTAGTTGAAAAGTATGATCATAAATTTTTCATTTTTTGTCCGTTCGCTGCAAAATGAAATGACAATTTAATTCCGAACTGATTTGCTTGAATCGTTAGCTCCACTGAATTTGACCTCAGCTCAAAAATTGAATGCAATAAATCTCAATTACGGGGCTGTGCAGGTCAAAAAGCTCTCTCCACAATTACTCGAGCTTAGCAAAGAATGTGGGTGTTTTTTCGTGAGTAATTCGTCACCATACCATATGCTTTCTCGTCTTGTTTGTTGGCGGTAGCGTGCTCAAACCTGTTCGCTCTTGATAGTGCACGTTCAATAGAAAAAAAGGGATGAGCGTGCGCGCGCGTTGTATTAAACTACGTTGAAAGTAAACGTCAATTACAGTTTCGTGCATGAGAATGGATTTAGAATGACTAACAATACTTTTCGTTTCTCTTCCAACTTTAGAGGTTCTGGACATTTTGAATATGAAATTGAATAGGCAACACTCATTAAATGGGCGAATAGTCTGCAGATCGCCTCGTCTTGGTCTCCAGTCTAATAGATAAACATCTTTTATGACTTTATATCTAAATATTTTATTCTTAAATTTTCTTCTACAACGGTGTTCAACTAATTATATTTCGTTTTCTCTTGCTCTGTTTGATTTTTTACCGGTTTGCGCCCAGAACGTTTGAGTTCGTTTGAATAACACTTTAATAAAGAATTAGTTAATCTACATTGGTTGCAAATAAATGTTCACAATTATTTTTTCAAGTGCATTTACTTCCGAAACTGTTAAGGGTTGGCCATCCGTGCTGTGTATCAACAACTTTATAAAATTTGTAGAATCTGCATTAATTCATCAGTTTCAATTTGTAAAGGAACGAAAACAAATTGAATATTTAATTTTTTAATGTTAACGGTCTTCCTAGCAGGGTTTAAAGCGAATGTTCATGTTTGAACTTTCGAACTATTGAATTTTGTTTCGCTGTGGAGAGCATTATTAACCGTGCGTACAGTTCCGAAGTTGCTGGAGAGCAAAGCCATGTTACGAATGTCCGATTACGAATGTGCCTGCATCATTGATGTTGAAAAAGTTCTTGCAATATTCAGGAAATTCCCAACGCGTAGCGCAATAGGGCCATCGATATGGTCTACCGGTGTGGCAACTTAATGGGTAGACATTGGAGAGGAAAGCTGGGCGCCGAGAAATTGTAGGGAGCTAACGCGGAATAGTGAGTTGGAAAATAAAACGAAAAAATTCTTTGAAGAGCGCATTGCGGCTTCATCAGGAAATGTCAGGTTTGTAAATGTGTGTTTAGTTTTTGTTCCAAAAGTCAGATTCTTCTTTTTGCAGTGACTGATTAATCTTCAACAATACGAGCTTATTGTATAATGGTTTCGTGTCTTGAGAACTCATTTTGTTAATGTTTAAGGGTCTTGACGTTAGTTACTTTGTTTTGTGAACAGTAAGTTTGTGGAGTTCCGTGAGGAGTGCTCGTGACTTACTGTACTCTGTGTCCGTTTGTTTACATGCATAAATACGTACACCTAGTAAAATTCGTTAATAACAGATTACCAAATAATCCGAAAATATAAACAGATTATACGTGTTTCTTGTAGATTGCACACTTCAGTTTTATGCATGAAACTCCCCAAATATTGACTCCGAAATTAAAATTATGAACAAATATTAAAACTCGGATATTTAAAAGGCTTTTGATGTGCATTTGACTTCGAAAAATGGGGATTTAGTCCTTCTTTGCAACAGTACCGCATATCAATTCTTCATATGCCGAACTATCAATGTTAATACTTCGTAAGAACCTCGAGTTTCTAAATGTCAAAGTAAATAATCAAACGTAGGACTATTAAACGAATACAAATTCACAAAACATTTTTATTGAATAATAAAAGATTGATAATTTATTTATTCAGTATGGTACGTAGATTTTGTACTTTAATGAGAATTTTCCTTTTATTTGACAATTTTTTTTCTTACCTACCGGGTACGAAAACCATGATCTAACTACACTTGTGGAGGCGTAGTAGATGCCAAACCAGCGGTACTTACTAGAATATCATAGTTTGGTCAATACCTACAGAGCTGCCTCTAGCCCAGTGATGCCCAATGGGGTCAGTATCGACCCCTCCGGGGGTAGATGGAATTTTAAATGGGGTCAATAATGGTCAAGGAAAGGATGGGTCGAAAGCCGAATATGCACAAGCACATTTATCGGTATAATCATGATCCTACTGATTACAAAAAAAAGTAGATAATTATTTTTTCCTTATATAACGCTTCAAAACATCAAAATCCCTTATTTAAATTTGGAAATATTGAAAATTATAATTGTACAAAAATATCAATAATGTAATAAACTGAAGTTTTCAAAATTTGTGTTCATATTTTTTGACTAATTGGTGTACAATCTTTTATGCGCAATTGTGTGTTGTGATAATATTGTATGCTCTACATTATAGAAAAAAAAAATAAAGGGGGTCGATGAAGCAATGCTTCTTTAAACGGGGTCGTTGTAAGAAAAAAGGCTGGGAATCCCTGGCCTAGTCGCTGAAGCCACTTGCTCCTGTCGTCGCAGAAAAGAACCGCCATCGCGTTTTCAGTGCGCACCTGAGGAGGAAGATGGCGGGTCGGACGTCAGCGGCGCTGGGGAAGCACAGAGGCTTACCTCGTAATAGAATCTACGCGATTATGCACTAGCAAACGTGTCATTGACCTTGACACCAATGACCATGCAAATGGCAACAATGCAAGCTTAACATGCTCGTTCACGTTTTCTTGCAGAGACGTTGGCTGTGTTTCTTTTTTTTCGGTTTCACTTGACGGAAATAGGATGTGGTGCAAAGGGGAGGAGGAAGCTTTTACTTTTGTTTTATCTCGGTTTTATGTCTTATGTTCGTACATTTAAGTTGTATCAAAATTCACTATTCTTAGTGTAATGTAGAGGGTTGGAGAGGCATTCGCTTACGAATTGTTCACTATAGTTGGGTTGTTACATTAACGCAGGAAGTGTCAATGTGCGTAATTAATCTTCAACGTTTTGAATGAAATTGTGAAATATTGTTGTTCATTTTACCGAATTAAATGATAGTGCTTCTGATCCAAAACTTTCTACTCTGCAATACTTGATCACGAGCAGGAGAAAAGATATAATGAAACTTTATAATATCTATCCAGTATTCATACACTAAAACTAATGTGCATTAACGCAGTTAATTAATAATTGTCTAAAACGTCACTCGAACCCATGAGTGATAAATCTGAAGATAACCGGAATAAAGATGAATTTTGTTCCCATGCATGCTCAACAAGCCTATAGTGAAAGAACTTCTATGAATATTATTTGTTCCAAATTATTTGCCGTTCTTAATATAACAAAATAGGCTCCTTATGTATCCTGGAAATGACATTGAAGTTCGAATAAATTTTGAAAAAAATATTAATAAAAGTGTGTGACGATGGACTTTGAATTCATGATGGGGATTTGGTCACAAATGCCGATCTAGTGAGCACTGAAGTAATGTAGCTAAACAAACAATTCAGCTGTGTTACAAAATTGAAATAAAGTGAAGCCTCAGCAAGTAAGGTTTTCGAAGTAAACCATGCTTTCTTTCTGAATAAGGAAGTTTTTTATATTTTCCTTCGGGATATATCGGGGTGTCTTGAATCTTTCAGTCGAAGTATGCATGAGTGTGAAGTTACAACGATGTATGAAATTACAACGAATTTATGTATTTAAATGTAAAGCTACAATTATCAGTAAAAGTGTAATGAATGAGAAACGAGCCAAATCAGTTTTTGGTGTAGGGATATTGCAAATTCATGCTTAAACACTTATAGTAAACTAATATGTACTGATGCAATTCATTAGTGTAATTCATAATCCCTGCATTTCTTAAGGGTTAACGGTAAACAGTATGAACACTTCGCACAATCGAAATAATCTTCTCTCCCCAATATGCTCAATTTTTCCGCCTACTTTTGTATTTCTTTTGTACCAAACAGAGTCCGAGTGTAATGTGTGTATGGGGGATTGTGTGTATGGGGGATTGTGTGTGGGGGGGGATTGTGTGTGTGGGGGGGAGTGATATGTTTACTACCGAGCGAAGCGACCTCGTCTAACGCGGCGCGCGCCCTCTGGTGTTGTGCAGATGAGCGGCAAGCGCAGCCGCAGCTTCAAATGCGCCGTGCACCAGCGCGACCGCGAGGTGAGCAGCGAGAACGACTTCCACGTGTTGGCGCGGGAGCCACCCGCCTTCCGCAAGATGGTGCGCCTCATCGCGGACGAGTTCCTCACGGAGGAGCGCGACCGCAAGTACTACGCCGACCACTACTCCTGCTGCCCGCCGCCGCTCTTCGTCGTCTTCGTCACGCTACTCGAGGTGAGTGCCCAGCATTCAATGTGGGGCGGCAGCTTTTCAGAATTAAAGGAAGCATATTATAGGTCACGGGCGGATCCAGAGACGATTTTTTGGAGGTGGGGTGACATAGATAATATATGTATATATGTATATATGTATATATGTATATATGTATATATGTATATATGTATATATGTATATATGTATATATGTATATATGTATATATGTATATATGTATATATGTATATATGTATATATGTATATATGTATATATGTATATATGTATATATGTATATATGTATATATGTATATATGTATATATGTATATATGTATATATGTATATATGTATATATGTATATATGTATATATATGTATATATGTATATATGTATATATGTATATATGTATATATGTATATATGTATATATGTATATATGTATATATGTATATATGTATATATGTATATATGTATATATGTATATATGTATTGATTTCTGGCAGGACGCGACGGAACGGCGTTCCGGTACCTCGGGAATATATCTAATTATAGTTCAAATATGTATCTATTAAATTAATAATTAATTTCGGGAACGTTCCGGTACCTAACATTTTAGAAATCAAGCAATATACACGAATTAGTCTATATAAATATAAATATATTTATATGTAATAGATTATGTAGAATGACGCAGGCTGTACTCAACTCATGTTGCGATACGATTGTATACGTTTTAATGTTTATCCGAAAATATTTTTGCTTGCATGTTTGGTGACGAATTAAAATTAAGTAACTGTATTTTTAGGAGGGTGGGGATTACCCTCATTTCCCTCCTAGTGGATATGTGGCCTGTGTATATACATTACATTCAATTTATTTGAATAAGATTAACAAATTTTATTTTATTGATCCTTTAACTACGTTTTTTCCGAGAATTGGTGTGCATTGAAACATTGTGCCAAGGTTTGAATCATTGAATTAAAAGTAAATATTATTGCTAATCGTAAATTTCACTTTTTCATTTTGAAGCAGGTTTGCAAATAATTTGTATCCTCGCTGCGTTTTCAATACTCTTCCCCCCCCCCCCCCGATGGAATTTTGATAATCAGATTTTAAAATCTCCTAAAATAATTCTCCGGCGCATGAAAAAGGAAATTTTCCCGAAATATTCTGGCCCCGCTAGCGAAGGAATATAATAAAAATATGCTTCGGAACCTAAAGAAAATAGAAATAACTGGCAGATTTAGAAAGAGGAAAGAAGTAGAGTTTCATCTATTGTATGCACAGTGTTTGTTGCAATCGTCTCATTTACAGTATAGAAGTTATACGGTACTACGGTTGTCTCGTTTGTCTCATTTACTTAATCGAAGGCAGTGGCAACTAACATATCATCTTAGTATCTGTCTCCATTACGATCGTCACACCACTACTGTTTGTCACAAAGCTCCTGGCGTGGTCTCTGTACTCGAGGGGAGAGCACAATCAGGTAGATTCAAAGAGAGCTGTGTATCAATAAATAATATAGATTTTACACGAAAGTTCAGAAAACTGAACATTCCAAGAAAGGGAATGAATTTTACGTTAGGAAGATACGATAAGCCTGCCTCAAAGTCTTCTGGTTTGAGAGATCTACTATATAGAATAAAGGAAGCTATGGATTAGAATACCGCGTAAGTAGTGTTTTGTAATATCTTTAATGCAAAAAGTATGCCATAATTTATTAATTCCGTCACGCCCGTTGTTTCTTTAGCTCCGCCGTTATTTTGTATTTATCATGCTGCTCAAGGTTGGTGGGACGCTTCTTGGGACATACTGCCACGGAAGCTACACTCAGGAAAAGGTTAGCGAGTTCGGAAAAATAGCAAAGAAAATGGAACATCGGAAAAAAGGGAAACAAACCGAAAAAGTTTCTTTTATTTCGTAACGGAAGTAGTAAAAGTGGAAGTGGCAAAGGTCTGAAAGAAACGTTTCTCACATTGTAATCGACCAGACGAGATCTTGTTAAACATTGTATTCCATTTTTGCTGGTCCGACGCTTCTCGATTCTACCCCATCTGTTCATAACCTATAGGATCTGCAACCTGTAGAACCTGTACAGAACCTATGAAATGGACTTTTACTTGATATTCTATGCGACTGATATACACGGATGTACCTATTTTCTCGGTAATAAAGTTAAATAAGAGTAGTTTGTATTGACAAGGGTGTATAGTGTTATCAATTGGGAAAGGATTTCCATGTAATTACAGGTTTTTACAGGAACTAGATACCTGCATTCAATAATATTTTTTAGAGTTTACAAGACATTCTGAATGAATTGGAACTATTTTTATTTTACATATTTTGGTATAATTACATATATTTACATATTTTACCTATTGTTACACATTTCCTTATTTTAATGTATTTATACGTCGAAACGGAACATTTCAGATGCGCGTTTGCATCATGTTACGGAATCATCTTTCTTAAAAATCAAATGTAATGCTGCTGCGCTTCTATGACCTCCATATCTTCGCCATAATTGTCACCCCTCCCCGCTTACTGCGTACTCCGAGTCAATAATGACCGGATTTCTGTGAACAAAAGTAATTTCAACCACAATTTTGCTCATGTGTCAAACAGCACATTCTTTACTCGATCGAAAACTAACAAATATTTTTTACAGACAATTGTCTTACGCGTTGTTCGATTGGGGGGGAGGGTATTCCCTTTAATCCCCTCTCCCGCGGTCAAACACTGGCTACACGGTACTACTATTCATTGGAACACTGACTTCTCGTAAACATTGTAATATATACCACGAACGTATTTTGCATGGTGGAATTAATGGTGTTATTTGCATGGTGTTATTTCCACCATGGTATTTTGTATTTCGAATAACATTCTTGTGTGGTAAAATCTAGTGTAGAATTACTTCTGTAGAGGTAGAACCCATTTTCAGCCACTCGGAATGCTTGTTAAGAACTGATTGGCGACGTTCTATACTCGGAAAATGCTTATAGAGAACCATTTTAAACACAATAATGAATTTTTATTTTACATATTTCCTATTTTTTCTTACATATTTTGGAAAAAATACGTACATACGTATGTACATATTTTGCATTTTTTATTACAATAAATTCCGTTCCCTAGTTATCAATTACAAGGGGACACATTGATCTAGTGACAGAGGGTAAGTGGGGTCTTGAAGAAAAAGATATATTACAGGCTTAAAATCAGAAATTGAAGCATAGGGATGAGGGTGGAGTTTAATATGAGAGATATCTCACGCGGGTATGAAAAAGTTCCTGGAATGCTTTTTACATTCTGTAACATCTTGGCTACGATAAAAACAAAATACCGATGGTCGTGGGAAGCGATAGTTAATTTTTCTCTCGGTTTCGAATCCGTTTAGGAGAGTAAAGGGGGCTTTTTGTGCTCGAATTTAGTCGGTCATTGCGTGAAAATAGAACGCGCGGTGATAAAGTTCTGTGCGACAACCGCCTCAGAAACATTAGAGATGATAAAAGGGCAATGATTGCTTAGCGATCGCAATTAAGTGATGTCCCAGTACGGATGTGGGCATTTTCAATGTGTCCTTGATCTTGTCCAAGTCCAACGTCTTACATGTCAATCATAGCGGAGGAGTTGAACATTAACAAAACACGATTTTCATATAATTTAATTTATGTTGTTTGCATCTAGCTCATGGTGGAAATACATGGGTTGGGTTCCTCCGGTGCACCGATTTTAGCTGGTTCTGCGCATCACCAGTTTGCGTCCACGAATCATGTGACCACAGCACGGGGACTTCGTTTGGAAAGCCAGACCAGACGCTGGCCGCCATGTTGCATGGAGAGTGAGATGTGTGAAAGTGGTACAAAGTTACAATTTTCAATGGCAGCCAACATAAGATAACACGATGAAGTTGTACAAAATGCAGTATTTAAATGAAATGCTTTATAAATGTGTTTCAATGTCTTGTAACGATGTAATAATTTTCGTATCTGACTGGATTGAAAATTCCCGCAAATATTGTGACGTAAACTGGTGTTTGAAGCTCATTGGCTGAAGTCGGATATGATACGTTAGAGCCCTCCTTGGTCTATAATTGTTTTTTTTAATGCGGCATCTGAGGGTATGTCACTGCATCTTCAAGATGGAATAAGCAAAGACTTTTTGCTCCTTTCTCAGTCCTGTCGCTAGAGTAGCTTGATCTGCAGCACTGCTTGATACGGTCGCGATCATGCCTCATCATGTGGCAGGATTAAGAAAGATGCAAACAGTCGTGCCTTATTACATCTTGAAGATAATACCCTCATATGCTACGTTGAAAAGGAAGTATAGATCTCCACAGATTCCACGACTGGATTCTGCTGCTCGGCAACGCCGCCGTAGCCCGTGTATCGACGATTGTCAGTTTCTAGATAGATATCAAGTGACAACTCACGTTCTACCTTTTCACCGTATGTGCCACGAGCGGTTGTTTTCCCTAAAGCTAACGACATCCATGAAAAGGCGGTGAAGTGTGTCAGTTCTCGAAATTAAAAATGCAGTGACAGTTTCTAACATTTAAAAGTGACCGCTCTCGAGCATTCCTAAACTTCTCGAAGAAGTCGGTTGTGTATTGATAAAGGAGGTTACGATAAAAAATATAAAACGGAAATAAATTTGTTTGTAAAATCTATTTTTTTTAATCAACACGTCCATGAACTTTTTGGACTTAAGATGCTTCTCTAGCCGCTTACTTTTTCACTTATATTACTCTTCCTGCTTTGCGTATTTTCATTCCCGTTCTCATTTCGGTTTGTTAGTAAGTTCGTGTTTCCCCATTGCAATTTCCTTCCTTAGAAGTCCAAACCAAAGTGTTAGCAAGTTGGCACACCCTTCTAGATGATATGATAAAGTAACGTTGGGTCAGGCAACAAATCGGCAGGCTGATTTCAACCATTTTGTTTCTGAAAGCGAATTTTTGGTCATCTAGTTTCTAAATAATATAATTTTGATTTTAGTTCCCATCTGCGCTGTGCTTTCTTTTTAACCATTGTTACCACATTTTTGTATTCGCACGTCTCAATTTTGGCACCTCCGTGTAACAAATCATATAACAATAATAATAAAAAATACACGCTCGTGCATTTTTTACCTAAGGACATCCGAGATAGAATAAAAGAAACCTAATAAATATATAGGTTTATAAAAAATAAAATATATTAAATGAACTGAAATAGTACTTCATAATTCCGCTTATAGGGCGCAGCACTGACGACGCCAGCTCTGAGGTGGCATTACTTCATTAATATTCCGTGAAAAGACTCTTCTGGATTCGTGAAAAACGACGGCATCTCCCACAGGCTTTGTTGAAACGCGAACCAAGACGAATTGTTGAAAGATTGCGCAAAAAACGTGTCGCCTGGTCTCAAGAGTTCGGTATTTGTCGTACAATCAGTGCTAATTATTGTCGATCTTGCGCGACATACAGCTATCCATGTAAAGCGAGAGCCTAGGCTACGGGATCAACAGAGGTTCTATCTCCAAGCGAAAATTGAAGAAAGGAAAAGTGTGCAGAAATAAATATCAAACAGGTGACATATAAGATTGTTCTTAAACTATTTAGCGTTTGTAACAAGATTCTAAACTTGTATGTTGGGGTTGGTTGTTTCCTGGACTTGCAGGAAAGCTCTTCTCGGTTGGGGGGAGTGGCGCTGGTACGCGTGGCATGCCTGTGCGACGAACGTAATTGTTATATTCGTGGAAGCCAGATCGTTTATCGCTAGAGGTTACTTTCAACACGCGCCCGCCTCGGAAACACCTTACTGTTCTCCCCAAACTGCTAGAAAACTATTTTGAAGCCTTAACCATACATGTTCTCATTTTAAGAAAGAAATTGGTCGTTATTCTCTCATTTATTTAGCGTGTTTCCGACATTGGATCAGCTGAGACGCGGTTAGTCAATCGGGAGCTTCGTTCAGATTCAATTTTTGATATTCATGCTTCCGATTGGGTAACAGTGTCGCGTAAGTTGATTGGTCCCTCTAATTAAATGTGAGCTTAATTGCAGTGCAACGTTTCTTTCACTCGGAGTGCGGAAGGCGCAGTCGCACACTGTTGCTCGGTTTGTGAGAACAGGATCCGCTGTGGGAAAAGGAAGCGGCGAACGAACATACGTTGGACGAACGGGAATGGAAATGAGAACAGAAAACGCCGGAAACAAGAAAAAGAGAAGGAGCAAGGTGAGGCAAAGAACTGTTCGCATTTTATGGTGCCTTAGTCAGCGTAGATCGTAATACATAGTAGTTAGGGTTTCCGTTGCCTGCCTTCTGGTAAACTCACAGTCGCGAATCAGGTAACTCGATGCGAGTACGCCGCTGTGATGAGAGTGTAACCTTAGAGTAAAGAATTACCTCTTTAGTTTATGGTGTAACCGAGAACGATAACGGTTAACAGAATAACAATGGGAAATGAAGCAGCAACTGGGTGTAGATAAGGATGAGTATTGAAATGAGAAAGACGGAATGTGCTCTTAACGGAATTTAGGAAATCGTTACAAAAATTATTAAAATGATAAAACCTATGCTTGCTTGTATTCTAAATTTCACAAGCAGATTATCTCTAAATGTCTTCTGATACAATTGACGTCAGTGCAGTTATTGATGGCATTACGCAATATTTCCATGTATTCAATTTTCTTTGCAAGACAATTTCGTACTAGAGCCCCGTTAAAACAGGCGTCGTCCATCGATGGAATTTAACATTCATCATCTGGAATCCGCGAAATTTCATAATATTAATTTTGCTATGGGTTGTTTTGTATTGCATTGATCGCTGTGAAAAAGTAATAATTGGGTGGGTATACTTTACTTGCAATACTTTTAGAAGAAGGTGCACTTGAAAATGAATAATGATGAAAATCTGATTAGAGTGGAACAATGAAAATTTATAAAGTATCCGTCACCAGAGTTAGCGCAACCAGATTTCAATTGTACGATGAGTTGCATAATATTCTCAATAGTCTGTAGAAAAGAAAAAAATTCTGAATGACGAAGTAGTTGTTTATTTAAAATCGTTTGAAAATTTTTGATCGGTGCATTTTACTTAAATTCTTTTTACGTTTTGTTTTACGCACGAATAATTCCAATGAGATTTATGCGAAACCGTAATTGTTCCGCCTTTATAACGAAGTTCATTTCTAATTGACTTGACAGACCTGTCGCCATTTTCTCATGCTTTGTTGAAGCCATTTCATATTCCATTGAGCATGACGGAGTACCCAGGTATGCGGATTTTGGCGGAGTTTCGGGTTTAAAAGAGAATTCTCTAAGGATTTACAGGATTTTCTCCTTCGGTTGGCTTATGCTTCGTTACTTCTTAAAGCTTACTTCATTCTTTCAAATTTTGAAGGGGTTTACACACTTCGTTGATCGCGTTAGCCGTTTTTCTTACGGACCAATGATAGAATAGTGGCAGTTAAACCTTTCTTTAAAAGTAAATCATTTTAAACCTTTCTGCCTGATTCTGAAGGTAATATTTTATGGCAGGGTTTCGTAGTGAAGTTCAGATGTTGTTGCAATAGAAATATTTTTTTTTTTTTTTGGAATTGTGAGATAAGGTATCGAATTACGAGGAACTTCGAACACTTGGTGTACGTAATTTGAATTCTTGTATAGTGTTTCATTTCTTCTAGGCAATGTGTGCTGAGATATCAAATGTCTTAAGTTTCGATTCCTTTTTTCAATGAAGAGGGTTTTCTGTCCACACGATTGCAATCAACTTTTAAAAAAATTCTTCGCTTTTCAATGCATGCATTTTAACAAGTTTTTCGTGCTGTGGACTAACGAAAAATCGGGAATATGGTGAGTGGTTAAAATTGTATTCAATGTGTTTATTAACCGGTTGAAATGATTTATGGTTTTTGAAGGTGGCTTTCCAATAATTTGTTTCATGTACAGTATTATTTCATGGTCGTTCGATGGTAATATTTCAGGTCGTTCGATGGTAATATTTTAAGATTCCATCTTCGATCCCTTCAGTTCATTGGTTTCATTAATCCCTAATAACTATCACGATATTCCTTTAATACGAAAAGAGAGGCGTGTGTATGACCATTTGTGAATGTAAAAGACCGTTGTCTTGTCCGGAGTCATGCAAGGTTGACTCGTTACTTCCAATCCACATAAATGCAGTAACAATATTATTCGTATTATTAATCAACTCCGGACACAATTTGACAATGGTTACCTTCTACTTCGCCCGCATGTGGTCTTCAATAGCGTGTTGCGTCTTGTATTATTATTTTTATATTATGTGAAAAGCACCAAAGCTATTTCCATTTTATAATCAGTGAGTATAGACAAAAATGCGAACGGAATCTCGCAAAAAAAAAACCTTAAAAGTGCAAGTATAATTTTAATGAAGTTCGGTCGTCGATTACAAATAGTCTACATATAGGTGCAGTTGCACACTCGCGACTTCCAGATTGTGCGGATATATCGTAGAGATTTCATCTTATTTCCGCAAGAGAAAAGATAAACATTGGAGGGTGGCTGATGAGGGCGATATGACTATCTGTAAAGGATGATACCATGATGACGATATCAATTCACCGCCATTCATTAACTTCCGACCTACGACAAAACTGGCATTTCTTACTGATTTTTACTTTCTCCCTATGCAGTAGAGAGAAAGTAATGTAATCCTGCGCGAAAAAAAACAACGAATTTTCGACAGAAAAACTCTTTTATTACAGGGCCCTGGTAACTAAAAGTGGATAAATGAAGTTGCTGGTTTAGAAAAAAAATCCTCGAACACGTGGTGTAGCCAGAATCAGTTTTGTGGGTCCTTGGTACCGAAAAATCGAGTAACGGCAAAATGCCCGTCCCGTCTGTGCAGAATGCTAGTGGCTAAACAGGTCAGATTTTCTTCAAAATTGATATTCCCCAATCGATCAGGCTGATGTCGCGGCCCCATTAATTCGAAATAGATATTGCAATTTGAGGGAACATTCACATGAATTCCGTGGGTCATTTTCCAAATTTTCAAAAAAAGTCTCCGTTGTTTTTGATTAAATTTTGTTGTTGGATACTGTGACAAATGAAGGACGTTTGAGTGGTGCAGGTCTCACGTTCGTTAAAAACCCTGATTTTTCAAAAATTGCAAGCAAAAGTTGAAAATATTAAAATATAGTTTTTTTTCCTTAATGAAATCTGTTCCTTAAAGATTAGGTTTTCAAATAAGTACAATTTTTCGAACATTTGAGTACTTTTAGCGTAATTTTGCGTGACAATACGGGGGAGAAAGTACGTGCTGTTTTAGCACCACTCGTTTAGGGCGTTCGTCTTTCTAAGAGAAAACTCTGCCAGCCACTCCTTGGGGTAGGCCGCTGCTCTGCGCGGGTGGCCTCATGGAGAAGTCCGGTGGGCGGGGGGGGGGCGCATTCCAACGTGGGGTGCGGGTGGGTGGGGGTGCGCGCGCGTGCTGACTGCGCGAGGCCGCGGATTTGGTGCAGGTGCGCCCAGGAGGGCGGAGACGAGGCGGTGACGGGGGATGGGCAGGCCCCTTCTTGGCTTGGAAAACTCGCCGAGATAATTCAGAAGCACGACGGGCCGCAAGTAAGAACGATTGGGGCTCCCTCCAAAGAATTATTGTTGTTGCACCTTTTGGGTGCTATTCTCAGGCTTCGTGGCGGTGCCTTTCATATTTGTGAGGAATTTTGTGGAGGCTACGGGGGAGTGAAAGGAGCCGTGAGTAATTCTTTCTTTTAACAGTATTGCTTTAAAAACAATGCATACAATTGAAACAAAATTGAAGTCTCATCAACAGTTAGGTTATTAGCGACTAAATAAATAAAATATATTACATTTTACGTTAACACTATTAACTATTTACAATATTGAGGTTACATTTCAATGGTGAATATGTATTCAAAAACATAAAAATGAAAATTACATCAATGATAATTACTACAGAAAGGAATTGGAGATCACATTATTTTAACACAGTTAAATATTTCCCCAAAACTCATATTTCTGTACAAAATTTTATTACATTACTTTGGTAAGTATTGTCACTTAGAATAGGACTAAAACTTTCCGTATCAAAAAATTGAGGTGTGACAAAGTTGTACTGGGGACGTTCCTGAAGGACGTAATTAATGTTCAGCAGGCAATTCCGAGAGGTACATACAGGGTTCGTTTTTTTTTTTCTCTAGTATATGGCTATGGGAAAATTTGATATGGCTTGATGTAATGCGTGAAATGGTTATTTGTTCACGACGTGAGAGGTTTTCATACGTATTAAGCGCAAAAAATTTCACCAATTTTCTTATGACTTGTGCTTGCTTTGAGATTATTCTATTGGCTTTGCCAGTTAACTTCGTGTAGTCCTCAATTGCCTGAGACATCTTGTAGTTTACTTTCTCTTGAAGGTCAATAAGCTGGTCTGTATACAATTTACGCAATTCTTTCATTAAATTTAGGAAGTTGATGTGCAATCTTTTGAGATTTCAATTAAAGTGAAGAACGTTCTCAGTGAATTGAAGCCAGTGATTTGAATTTTTGTTCATTATTTAATTGGATTTCTTATAATAGTACCAAATTCTCAGTTTGTATGATGAAAAGTTAACTTATTCCATTATGACTATTTAAAATACCAATTACAAAGAACATGGTAAATTCGTTTTCAATATTATAGGTCCTCTGAAGGGATTTGTCTTCTTGTTCAAGGAGGCAGGAGTAGGCTTCCGTCGAGAATGGTTGGGATCCGTTCCCGTGGACGCGGAGGCGTGGGAGAAGGCGAGAGCCGCCGTGAAAGCAAAGCGTTTCACAAACGACGGTCGGGGAGCCCTCAGGATCGGTTCAAACGGTCTATTCGTGGCATTTTGACAGGTCTTCTGATGGATTTGTTACTTTAGAACATCTCTGACTGGTTAGGGCCTCGGAGCCACGAACACACTCAACATTTTCGGGTTGCGGATTTGCGCTTTTGTAGGGATTAGCAGATCAGTTTCCTTTCGCGAGTCCCTGGCTAGGTTGGAAAAAAGCCTCTGAAATAAATAATTGTTACCGATATTGACAAGAGTTTCCGAAATTAATTTGCAATAATGTGCTTTAGATCAAATAAATTCCTCGATAACGAATGGCATGATATACGGTAGAACTGTTGAGATTGATTTCTTTCTCATGGAACTCGAATTGAAGTTGACTAACGTACGCGTCCGAGAAGTAGACCTTGTGCAAAGCAGACGGTCTCTTTTTCCTTTCTACCTCCACAGTTATGTGGGAGGAACTCATGATAGAGTGGGGGTTACTATAATAGTAATAATATATGTAACAGAACTCAAGATTTCGTTTTGTAGATCACGGTATAATGAACATAATTCGAGGCCTTGAGCATCCACAACAAAGTTTTAAGGGTGAAGGAAATACTCTGTAATGGGGCAAGTGTTATGGATTGCATTTACTTCTACCTGATTCAGACGAGTTTCTTCGTTGTTTTCTCCTCCCTTTTTCCTCTCTTTCAACAAATTTTATAAATATTAAGTGTAAATGCAATTCGTCATATTTCAGAGGTACTCTTTCTTTTCACACTTCATTTATTATAATTTCTAGAGTGTGAAAGCCGCAAAAGGGATCTATACTACAGAAATAAAATACTGCTAGGAAGACCCGTCCGAACATTCCGCAATTTGTAATGAATTTTTTGTAAAGAGAAAATTATCGTTCCGTAGCAGTTTCGAACGTTTCTGACAATAGCCTACGAAGTGCGGATATCTTCAAAAAATGTAATAGAACGTCAAAAAATAATTTCATCGTGTAGATTACGACGTTAGAAAAAACTCTGGCCAACGCATCTTTTAAGTCGTCTACAATGGTAACGTATGTTAATGTTGCGGATTCAATGTGGTCTTCGATGTTCGTCTGCTCTTTTACCTGTATTACTATCTGCAAAATTCAAAATGTTTCGTCATAAATCTGTTCGATGCAGAACAAGGTGTTCCCTCTCCAGCAGTATTATACTTAAGGAATTGTCACAAAACCCGTACGTATGGTACAAATGGTGGTTATATTTTCGTCGCGTATTGTATGTGGAGAGGATATGGTAAGTTTCTACCATCGTCTGCCCCTGCGAAGCGCGGAATGCGTGTCCAGTGGAAACTTCCAGCCCGTTTCGCTGGGCCTGGGAGGTAGGCGTGTCGCGCGGCGGTACCTGGCGCTGTCGTCCCGGGCCTTCGTTATCCGGTCATGAGCCTTTTTCTTTTCACCTTCCGCGTGACGCTTCCGTCTCCGTGGGAACGACTTGCGCAGGAAGACTTCGCGGTCGTTACAGCCCCCGCCCCACCCCGCTCCCCGTTGCGAACACAATCGCTCGCTTGGCGCACATTCCCTTAGGAATGTGTTACGTTACGTTACGTTAGGAAGCTAAATCCGATGTTCGGGGTACAATGCACAAAATTCATAGGCCTTTTAGGTGTATCGATTTTGCCTGGAGCATGCTTCAGGCGAAGAAGTAAGGTAATGGAGCGGGAGAAGCAACTGTATTATCTCACTTAAATCGACATACTTGTGCAGCAAGTTGCATTGCGTCTCTTGTATGTATTTATTCAATGCAAACCAAAATAATTCAAATGTGTAGTAAAATATAATGCAATCAAAAATCAACAATGACAAGTTTATTTTAAATTCAATTGAAAATGCAGAAAGATATATAAAGGATCCAGTATCTTGGCATATTTTGTACTATCGCAAAAATGTTATTTTATCAGTTTCGATTCCTTGGTCTCTGCTTTCAATGGGTGCCTTCAGTTTCTCGACTGTGGGTCAGGCTATTATTTTACGAACAAAATTTCCCAATATTGATTTTGAGAAAACAATATTATGTTCTGTGGTGTCATAGTATTAGTAACTGAATGGCAGTCTATAAGTAAATATAAGGGTCGTTATTACAAAGAAGGGCGAATGTTAGCAAACTGACAAAGAGTAATTTATATATTTCATTTAAACTGATAATATTAAACGGAACAGATTTTCTGTATTAATATAGTAATGTATTTAAAGAAAAATACAGGAACTTTCTATGCAAATGTAAATCATTCTCATCCAAAAGACTCATAACTCAACAGAAGTAGCAAATGTCAATTCTATCATTTTATCGTAAGTTCAATGAAGACGTACGTTGTAGTTCAAGAGAAAATCTGTCAGAAAGGGTAAGGTTGCGCTCATTCCACTACATTTGTGTACTTCCGTCCCATACTGTCTTCACAACAACGCGAAGAGTTGCTCTCAGAACAGAACATGCTATCTCGGTTTGTAGTCATTACGGTCTTTATTCTGAAGAGAATAACAGCAATTTCTACCAAGTTTAAATTAAAATATTGTGTAACGAATAAGTTAAATATTCACATTTCCCACATCTTTCAACTCTCCCGGATATTAAACCCTAAGACTTGAAATCCTATTTGTTGGAATTGCAGATTTCTATTTATAGCTGTCCCCCAGCAATTGCTTCACGTCATCAGCGGGATTGCAGTCTTGCAGTGCTTGTCCTTCGTGCTGTATCTCAACGTACAATCACTCCCACGTTCTGCATTTACCTCATTATTCTTCTAGTCTTGTCATTTTACCTCTCTTTATAGACTGGGGTGGTGGCTGTGGGAACTGGGATGAGAGCTTGAAACACGGTGCTAAAGTCTACATATACAACTATGAATTATGAAAAACACAAAATAGATTAAAGTTCGGTTTATGGACTATTTGCCTTAGAATAGTTTGATTCTGCAGTGCATTCATTTTATTGTTTTCTCGAAATACTCTAATTAATAACTCTAATTATATAATTCAATTTTTGTTGGCGTGTACCCTTTTCCCCCCTCCCCTGCATTAGATACAAAACATCTGTACAAAATTATGTTCGGTTTGCCTGTAACGTTTTTAGATTCAGAAACTCTCCTAATCTAAGAAGTGTACATGAAATGTGGCAGAACAAATCATTAATTTTCCGATAAATGAAGTTTATAGAAAAATGGAAAGAAATGCGCAGTTTGCATAATTCTACATCAAACATCAGTTTCTTTACTGAACGTAATCCAGTTAGAAGAATGAATTAGATGTGAGAGACTTCCACGCTGCGTTGTAACATTTATCTCTTAGAGTGAACTTCTTTGTTCGCGGGCGAGATAAAGGCGCTCTCAAACTTTCACGAGTCGAGTGAGAGGGATGAGAGCCCCCTGGCTGAGGTCGGCGCCGTCTCTGTTCCAGCTGGGCTTCTTCACGTACTACACGGTGGCGACGGGCGAGATGAACCCTTCGGGCCCCGTGCCCATCGACAGCGTCTTCATCTACAGGCCCGACAAGCGCCTCGAGGTGTGGCGCTTCGTCTTCTACATGGTGCTGCACGCGGGGTAAGTGCTCCCAACTCTTCGCTTCTCCTGCCCTCTCTTTTTCTCTTTCTCTTCCTTTCCTTTCCTCTCCACTCTTTCTCTTCCTTTCCTCTTTTCCTCCTCCTCCTTTCCTTTCCTCTTTTCCTCCTCCTTTCCTTTCCTCTCTTCCTCCTCCTTTCCTTTCCTCTTTTCCTCCTCCTTTCCTTTCCTCTTTTCCTCCTCCTTTCCTTTCCTCTTTTCCTCCTTTCCTTTCCTCTTTTCCTCCTTTCCTTTCCTCTTTTCCTCCTCCTCCTTTCGTTTCCTCTTTTCCTCCTCCTCCTTTCCTTTCCTCTTTTCCTCCTCCTCCTTTCCTTTCCTCTTTTCCTCCTCCTCCTTTCCTTTTCTTTCCTTTCCTCTTTTCCTCCTCCTCCTTTCCTTTTCTTTCCTTTCCTCTTTTCCTCCTCCTCCTTTCCTTTTCTTTCCTTTCCTCTTTTCCTCCTCCTCCTCTCCTTTTCTTTCCTTTCCTCTTTTCCTCCTCCTCCTCCTTTCCTTTCCTTTCCTTTCCTTTCCTCTTTTCCTCCTCCTCCTCCTTTCCTTTCCTTTCCTTTCCTTTCCTCTTTTCCTCCTCCTCCTTTCCTCTCCTTTCCTCTTTTCCTCTCGAGGGCTTCAAATCTTTTATTCTCATAAATTTCCTCATCCTTTGTAGTTAGTCTTCGCACCATCTTGCTCCTCCTTCACAGTGAGCCATCGACGGTCTTCGATCCTACTCCACTCAACTTAAGAGACTTATTTCTTCCATTCTTCTTGCCTTTGAGCCACGAGAAACAAGGTGACGAGTAGATGAAAGTTTCGTTTCAAACTCTCTAAAAGCTCTTTATAGAGTTTTACTGCCAATTTTTCTAATGGCAATTCAGTTTGTGCAGCCTCCGAAAATTTCACGACACCTTTTGGGCTTTCAATCTTGAATTGTAGCTACTCTCACTTTCGTTTTCAGTCTCCCTTCCGTAACTTTGCTTTTTCTTTTTCGTTCCATTTTTCTGCCCCGGCTTCCTCTTTTTCTTCAATTTCTTTGAATTCGCACACGATCTTTCTACTGTCTAAACCTTTCTTCCTCTTCCCATGAAAACAACAACAAACCTACCTTCGTTCATTATTCGTCCCCGTCTCGTTATCGCTCTGACAACTTCCTTGCCGCTCGTTTTCTCTGTCGAAGAAGAGAGCGCCTTTCTCTGCAAACCTATGAAGACACCATGCTGAACTGGACTATGCATTCAGTTCTCGAAAGAAAAAGAGAGAGAAAAATACTAACAATTAGTTTGCAGAAAAGTTTCAGAACTTTTTTGATAATACAGTATAGTAAGAATATTTCTCATTATTAAGAAATAATTATGAAGTTCTCAAAGACATTTCGCGCGTGTATAGATAAGGGCTGTACGTACTAAGCCCCCTCGGTCCAGCCTTCCTGAATCGCACAAAATTATCGGGCCTTCTCCCGGGCACTCGCGTTGTACGTGGTCCATACACACAAACACGTGTATTGTGAGGCGACGAGGGCCGTGCGCCGCCCGCCTCGCCGTTGTCGCCTCCCCCTTCCGCCGCCGACCTCGCCTCACCGCCCCCTCCCGCCGCTGCAGTGCGGGTGTTGGCGGAGTTATTGATCGCTGCGGACCCCTGTGTGTTGCCGTGCCGCCGCCCGCTTCCTCGCCCCTCCCACTTCCCGCCCCCACCCCACCCCTCCCCCGCGCAGGGGTGCCCGCACGCAGCCTCCGGGAAACGCTGTAGATCGCACCGCCCTCCACGGGAATCACCGGCTGAGTTAACTCAGGGCAACAACCGTTGCCACTGCAGCGACTGTGACCGGAGCGACTAGAATTCGAGTGTCGATGGTGGCAGGAAATTCAACATTAGCTAGATCGAATTCGGCCGCCGTCTGGAGGAGATTTTAGCGGCCGGTTGCTGTCTTTTTTTAGTCTGGTATTTGCATGCCTCCCTACACCCATGCACATTTCTATTTCTACTGGTTTCGAAGCGAAATTCTCAGCCCAAAGATACTTCAGATATCTCGAATATCAAAAGCTAACATTCATAAGCTCAAAAATATTTCTGATGAGCACCCTCTCCTCCAACCACCCAGACATCGTCGTCGCTCCTGCGAGTTGCGCCGGGTGCGGAAAGTTGTTCTTCGCTCTCGATGCAATATGATGAAGGGCACGGTTTCACACCGTAGCGCCCTCCACGGGAATCGTCGCAGATGTCGACAACATTACCCGACCGCACGAGAGAGAGAAGTGTTGAATGCTGGTTTCGTGACGAGAGGCGTTTGCAGCCTAGGGCGGGGGTGAGGGGGGGTGAAATTGCCAGTCTTTTTCTCGCGATGGAGGGGAGGGTGTGTCCTGATTTACTTTGTATGACGTGCTTGCTTGCGACTGTTCTGTTAATGTACACGCGTGAAGTTGCAAGGAAGTTTCTCCACAATTACTCTTCTCACTCACACTCGCACAAAATAACTATTATACAATAGTAGTTCTCCAACAGGTGTTCATGATCAAAGGTCTTTTGAAGTCAAGAGTGCTGACTTACAAACTATATCCCTGCGATGAAATGCATAACCGAGCCATAAAACACAAATAAACTGATTATGATTTCCACACTTAACTATTTCATCAAAGTATAAACGTTAACTGAATTAAAATAATTTTTATTATTTTTCTTCTATAATATTGGATTTAGCCATTTTTTCAATTTTCATTTGTTAATATGTATTAAATTATATTCCAATTAAATATCGTACTCTTCAAACGAAAAAATACAGCAAAATAACGAATTTTTAAACATAGTGTTAAAAATAACACATTCTCACAATCATGGCGTATTTAAAAAACAGTTCTTTACGATTTGTATTTTCCAACATTGAGAATTTCTTAAGGGGTGATAGAATTGTAAACAATACAGTGGACAAGTTATAATTTTCGTGTTAAGGTGCACTGTAGTAATCAGTCCTTAACTGAGAATATTTTTTATACTGCGGAGAAGTATAAAACAAACGGCTTTTTAGAGCATTTTTTCGTATTTTTCAGGAATTACTTTTTAGAAATGACGTGGGAAAACAAACAAAGCTACTAAATAAAAATCTTATTTCTATTTAATATCCCATGCTTTTTCTACCTGCATAGCCTTTACATTCTTGATTTATTACATTCAAAGGCAAAAATCCAATAACACAATCACGATTTTTTTTCATAAATTCTTACATAAATTGCTGTTTTTCTCCCCTTCCTTTCTTTTCGTCTCCAATTTCCCCCCCTAAACTACGTATTTCCATTCGCAAACGAGCGTTTTTTCAAAACACGATAAATGCAAAAGATAGTGTTTCGTAAAACGAATGTTGGGAATGCATTCATATCGGTTTTTGCTAAAATCTAGTATTTTTGAATGCTTAGCATTAACGTTTACTACAGAATTTGTCGCGTTTCGATAAAACCAGATTTAAGGGATGATGAAACATGAATAAACGTGTAAACGTTCTGTAGCGTACATTGAGTTTCTTTTGCATTTATCTGGCTTTGAAAAAACGCCGAATAACCTCTCCCCCGCCTCCCAGTAACCTGCGGCCCTTGACTGCGGCGCGCGCCGCTCCACCTGCCGGCTGCGCGTCTGACCGCTCTCGGCGTGTGCGCAGGTGGCTGCACCTGCTCTTCAACCTGCTGGTGCAGCTGCTGGTGGGGCTGCCGCTGGAGATGGTGCACGGGTCGCTGCGCATCGGCGCCGTCTACATGGCCGGCGTGCTGGCAGGTGAGCATCCGCGCGCCCGTCGCAGCGTCGCGACGCCTCCCGGCCAGCGGCGTCGCGCGGCGCCGTCGCGTGCGGGGCCGCACGCGTGCGCGCGCGCGCGCGCTCACGCGCCTCGCGAGCGCTCCGGATCGCGACTCGCGCGCCGCGCTGTGCCAACCGGGTTCAAAAGGGTGAGGCTGGCGTCGGACCCCGCCGGAGCGGTGTCCTAGGCCGGAACGTTCCCTCCAGACGTGCCCCCTAGCGCTAAAAGCACTGCTCCTGACTAAAGCAGTGCTTGGGCAGGGTGGGGTCTGGGGGTAGTGTACCGCGTCTGGGTAGCTGTTCCTGGCGGCGGTTCGGCGACCAGCGCGAGCCCTAATGAGCGCCGGATACGCACGGCGTGTAGCGCGCGGCGCGTTCGCCCAGTGACCGTCGCCCGAGGGCGAGAGCGCGTCGCGCAGCGCCGCCCGCGCCGCCCCCCGCGAACGCCGCCCGCGCCGCCCGCAGCGCCGAGGGCGAGGACCGCCCGCCCGCCGCCGGGTGCGGCGCGCGGCGGGCGCGACTCGGGAGGCCGCACCGCGCCCGCCGGATCCCCGCCGGCCGCCTCCGTAGGGCCCCCGCGCGCGCGTTGCCGGCCCAGGCCAAAGACGCCCCCGGCACGCGTGGCGGCCAGGCCCGCCAGAGGTGGCGACGGCCGCCTGGCGCCGGGGCTAAGCCCCCGACGCGGCCCGAGGAGGTCAAAGACGCCGCCCGGGCGGCCGAGGGGGTCACAGCGACGCGGCCAGTCGCGCATCTCGCGGTCGCGGTCGGCGCCGGCGGGCGCGTGCCGATGGACAGCGGTGTCTGTAGCCGGCGTGCCGTGCGCTTCCCGGCCCCGGGTTCGCGCCCCTGCCAGTGGGGGCGCGGCCCTGTCGCGCTCCGTTTCGCGTCGTGCTTTGGGGCGAAGCGGGCGCCTTCGTCCGGGGGTGGGGATGCAGTTCTCCCTCCGCCACCCCCGCGCCTCCGTTCGGGTGTTCTGGCTGCGCGGGCAGGCAGCCGGCGACGTAGGCCCCGCGGCGACCGCTCGCCGGGGCGAAGCGGCCCGCTGCGCGAGTGCGCGGGCTCACCACTCCACCTGCCAATGGAGTGACCGCTCGCTTTTCCCTTCCAGGCTCGCTGGGCACGTCGGTGTTCGACACGGACGTGTACCTGGTGGGGGCGTCCGGCGGCGTGTATGCTCTGTTGGCAGCCCATCTCGCCAACGTCCTCCTCAACTACAACAATATGGAGTTCGGCATCGTGCGCCTCATCGGGATCTTTTTTGTAGGTGAGTGCCTGCTGTGTGATGAAGGTAATGCAGTATCTTCGAAATGTGACAGCTTTTGCCAAAAAAGCCCCGACATTTACTGAACGTGGTTTCGTGAAATGTCCCACCGTCCATTAAAATACGAAAATGTTAAGCATTTCTAAAATGGAGACAGCCCTGGATGTAGTGACATCTAACCACATCTTCTAGACTCTCGTGCAATTTGACCTCTTGGAAACGCCTTGTCCCAGGGTTGGATTAAAACTTAAGCAAATGAACACGCTTTGGGACCCTCTACATAAGGACACTTAATATTTTTTGAGGCGAAGGTTTATATCGATTCATAAAAATGAAAATATTTCAACACTCTACCGTTAATAAAATATTTTTTATTGCGTACGTTTAAATCATCAATATTATTGGGAGCCCCATATTTTATCTATGATAAGGACCCACCCTACGACATTACACCGATCTTGCTCGATATTCATTGAGAGGATGGGCCAGAAGAGAGCCTTTCTAAAGCGGTAGGGTTAGAAAAAATCCCTTATTTTAGCGGCATTCTTCTGGTTCTTCCAACCCGAATTTAGATTTCATGTCACGTGATCTGCCACGGCAAATTTACTGACATTGATGTAACTTAAAAACAGATAATGGCCGTCGGATGAAACCTCCCCTTTATATGAATTACTTGCTCACATAATTATGTTGTACAAGAAGTATTTTAATGGCGATGTTTTCTCAGAAAAAACAAATTTCTTTGCCAATATTGTTTGGAGGTTAACGAATGAGAAACTTCGTCAATCCAACTGTGTTCTATTATTTATTTAGTGCAACTATTAAAGTTTGTAGTTCTTTTTAAAAATGTAAACTTACCTTTATAGTCATTACGTGAAGTCGATTGTAAGGTTTGGGGGATATTCTTACTTAAGATTTCGTATACACAGGTATTAAAAAATTAAAGCTGGCCTTGACAATGTTGGTGTTCGATAGTTATAAAATTAAGAGTAATCTCAGTTAAATAGAAATGGCATAATTTAAGACGGTCTGTTTTTCCTTTCCTCAGCGAGTGCAGACGTGGGTTTCGCAGTATACGACCGCTACGCAGCGGACGCAACCCAGCTCTCTCCGCCGGTGTCGTACGTCGCTCACCTGACGGGGGCGCTGGCAGGGCTCACCATCGGCCTGCTCGTGCTCAAGAACTTCGAGCAGAAGCTCCACGAACAGCTCATGTGGTGGGTGGCGCTGGGCGTGTACGCAGCCTGCACCCTCTTCGCCGTCCTCTTCAATGTGTTCAACCCGGCGTACGTGTGAGCACGAGGGCGAGTGTACGATCGACTTTTCGAGCGACGAGGGCGGGCGCGGGTGTCGACCCCCGTCCGTCGGTCGCGGACCCACACTCAGGTAAAGGGCCGGCGAGCCTCAGTCACCGCGCGCCGGTGATAAGGCGGCCGGTGCAGAGGACCGGCGCGAAGACTGAAGACGACGTGCGGCCCACTACCGCCCAACACGCTGGCGGCCGCAACAATAGCGACAGCAACGGCGCCTGTCGGCGAAAACGGACATCGATGCTAGTCAAACGCAAAGAAAGAGCGGCAAAGCCGGCGTCTGCGGTGGCGGCGGGAACGCGTGCTCGACGTGCGAAGAGTTACTATTCAGGCTGTTCGAACAGGACGTCGGTCTCTTCCATATTTTGATACAGTTATTGCAACGCGTTTACGGGTCGCTTTTGGGCTCGAGATGTCGTTATCTTCCGAAATCGTAGGCGTATTTAGGAAAAAATAAATTCGAGTATTTTAAGGAGGTATTGTGAATCATTTTGCAGCGCAGCTATTTTTGGAAAAGTGTTGTGTTGTCTTGTTAGAATTCTGAAAGCTTCAGATATTGATTTTCTGGTTTTTCTTTTTGTAATATTACTACGCATTGCAAAGTTGCGTGAAACGGCAATGTGGGTCTCCTGGACCCAACACTGAGTAAATCTCTGAAAACGGAGATTTGCTTGTTGGATTCGGAGACATGGCAAAAGCAGCCGCTGCTTACTTAACGCTGTTGAGCACTAACAGCATTGAATCTGCTTGGAGCAAACATCAGTTTGTGTGCGTGTAAGATACTGTGGTGAGTGATGTTTTTTTGTTTCAGTTTCCGAATAGATTCTTATATTATTTGTATAACTTGTTGGCTAACAAGATTTGTATATGTAATTATCGCTACTGAGACAGCATTGACCCGCGCCGGGTCTCTGTTCTCTTGTACCAAAGATGGCATATAGAGCTAATTATTTTGCTGAAGAAGACTTAATTAAAGCGTAATAAGTGCTGTATAAAGTTTTAGTTATTGAATATGTAATTTCAGATGATATCTATTGTTCAATTTAACTTATTTCAGACATTGTTGTCTCTTGTGTATGAGTATGGAGAGATTATTAGCCAGTTTAGGTTGTCTGAGTCTAGGTTTCCTGTTGTCTTGCTACTCCCAGCAGTTCCATGCATGTTACTGCTTGTTGTTGACATGCAGAGTAATTAATATTTTTCATTTCATATGGAGACTTGACTACCTGTTTATCTAGAACAGACATACCTAGCACTTGGCTGATTCTAGCAATACTGTTTATTTCAACTTAATACATTCTCACAGAGAAAGTAACAAATTAATATGTCAAGTACGCACTAACTGCATTTCGATACCACTGAAGTGATAATACAATTCTTTGTTTTATTTTGTTGTTAAAACTCACAGACGTTCTTTCCAGCAAGAGTGAGCCAATAGTTGGGTATTATGACTCCATACGTACTGCCAGTCACTTATTCCATTTAGTGAGCTAAGTGATGCCTTTTTGTCATTTCTCACTTACAGATGAATGAAAAAATATTAAGTATCCTGAATATATCAAGTTTTAATAAATCAATGATATATTGTAAATGAAACTTTGCTTTTTTCTTTACTTGCCCTTATATCCTCTCCAAAAGCTGTATCTACAGAAAGGAAGATGAAGATAAATGTAATTTTGC
This sequence comes from Teleogryllus occipitalis, assembly GCA_011170035.1. Classification (NCBI taxonomy): domain Eukaryota; kingdom Metazoa; phylum Arthropoda; class Insecta; order Orthoptera; family Gryllidae; genus Teleogryllus; species Teleogryllus occipitalis. Next base: position 206,610 of record BLKR01000005.1, on the reverse strand, counting down.
TTGGCACAAGAAAAGTGACAAATGCAAATTCTCCATTTTTGAGGAGGTAGTTTCTAACAAGGACAAAGCGGTTTATTTCATTGCCATTGCTACTCAATTGGCTGTCATACAAATTATGTAAGAAATTTTAATAAAAATGCTTATTTTCTAAACATATTTCTGCACTTCACTAAAAATTAATTTTTGAGATATTACAGTGTACACTGATTCATTAACGTATTTAAAATGTTCATTGTGGATTTTCCATACTAATTCTTCAACTTTCATTTTGTGAAATTCATGCCATTAATTCTCATTGGAAGTCGAAAATAAGAGAGAATTTTGTTATGGTATAAGGAAGAATGCAGTTTGTTTTTCAGCCCATCCATAGTTCATAATTAAATTACTTAGTTCAATATAAATTTTGCCCTGTCCTTTCAGTTCCAAAACCTTTGTTTGGCATGTAAAGCGACTCGTAATAGCTATGAAATGGTGAAATAATAACACTGATTTGGAAGAGGTGAACTATAAGAATTAACTATTCCTAAATTTGTTGAATCTTTATTTATTTTTTCTGTTGTTTGAAAATATGGAATGAACATACAAATATTGCTTATAACAGTGTTCAGAATATGAGTTTATTAATTACACACACACACGCAAAACAAAATATTTGAAATACTTGAATGCATCAGAAATTTGCAAAATTACAAGTAGGGGTTGCCAAAGACAGGAATAGAGACGACATACAGGTGAAATCCCTGCTTTACCTTGCAGGAGTCACCGTGATGGATTGGCAAAGAAGGGGAAACCAGAAAATTACTCAAAGTGAAGAGTGTAGTGGAGAGTTCATGTCTGGTCAGAAAAAATGTCTCTAGCTTCAACAAAGAGGAGGAAAGATTAGAGTGCAGTTTAAGTGAATTGATTGAAGTGGCATGGAAAGCTCACCAATAAAATGGTTAATCAGTAACACTTGGAGGATTAGCCTCTAGCTCTGTGAAACAGGATCAGGTGATTCACATAGTTACAGTGACGTAACGTGTGGGCCCACAATGCCGGCCAAGGTAAAAGGGTGTATTTTTAGAGGATCTTTTTATTATTTAAGATACTAACCCTACTTGTTTGTTTTGCGCTTTTATAAAGAGGGCTTGGATAAACGTTTTGCGGGCGGGTCTGCACTCATTTCGTTACACTACTGCCTAGTGACCTTCAGTACATGTTGGATTACATATAAATGTGCACATTAAAAGTATGAGGAAAGCTGTAGGAATGGCCCAGAGAATACACAGAAATCCAAAGGTTCAAATTTTGTGAAGAAATACTAGTGTTTTCCATAGGGTAATACCTAGGAAGTGTGCTTAAAAACCCTTAATTTTCCAGTAATGACTTCGTTCCAGTTCGAATTTGCACTTCACTTCGTTTCCAGTTCGAATTTGTTGCAGATAGTTTCAATGAACATTCTGATTGAAAGATGATTTTTTAAATTGTTTTGCAAAAGTTATGAGAGATCTTGGGTTAAATTAATCATTTTCTAGCAAATGATTAATTAACAAAAATGTAAGTTCTGAGAGTTTTTCACCAAGAAGTCTGCATCTTATTGATTTCCTCATGGTAAAGCTAGTTTCAGTTACATTCTTTGAAGTACTTTATATGGTGGTTTATGTAGAAGTTTATTGATGTCTTTAAAGTAGACTTTACTGTACATGCACTGCAAAGAAGTCAGGGCCATACAAAATAATTGAACATATAGTGGTCATATAAAAAACTAAAAAGTAAACAAAACATTGGGGCATGACATGAAACATGGTTGCCACCTCAAGTGTGGGAGAATGATCTCAAGATATACTTTCCATGAATTTCTACTAAAAAAGAATGTATGGGTGACATGAAAGTCTCTTTCATGTACTCATTTCAAAATGCTGGACTCAGCTCCAGTTATTGCCTCGTCAGTCAACATTTCCATTTGTTACACATTTTCTGGTCTAGTAACAGAAATAACCTTTTTTGTGGGGGGGAGGTCAAATGAGGTGAGGTTATGGGATATGTTCCTAATGACAGTTCGTATTATTTTTAATAGGAAAACAATTGGTGCATTCTGGTATCTGCTGTAAAAGGAAAGAGTATGAAAAATCACTCATTCACTCTTAACGTAGGAATACAAAAACGAGTAAAAAGTATAATGCCCTGTTAATGGAATGGAACTCGAAAAAATGTGCACAGATTATACTTCTCCCCAGTATGTAACACATTTTTAATGAAATAAATCAAATTGAATGTGTGTATTGATACGGTCAAAGAGTTTTACTAAATTTGTTTGTTGAAGTAGTATGGAAAATAAGGGTCGCATTTGTATTGAAAGATTATGATCATATTACTATATTTCTTTTCCATGACTGCGTATTTCTAATCTTTCTATTATTTATAACTCTACCTTGATTGAAACAAATCATTATGAAAGAAAGTGAGAACATTTTCGTCAAAAAGAGAGGCAGATTCCCAAAAGATGAATATGTTGTATGTAAGGATTCATACACTCATAGAATATTCAAATTATATCTAAGCTGTTATTTTTCATTCCTAATTATGCACCCAAAGAATATTGAAATACAAGGACCGTCTCATTGTCCCCCATGTCTGTTTCCATCTCTGACACATGGCAGAAACCTTTGTTTTCAAGCCTATTCTGGGTATATAAGCAATACATTACCAACCTAAACTTACAATTTTTAAGGTGAATTGGATGGGTAATAGACAGATTTGGGCAATATTTAAATACTCAAATACAAGTGTTTAAATGCTGTTGTATAAGTATATACATTTTGTATTTAACAACTGTATTTTTGAGTTTTTTGAACATGCATATTAATTGCATTCAAATATAAAATGGATTTAAAACAAGTATTTAAATACTGCCCAACCGTGGTAACAGAAATATGATCTTAGAAATTAAACACATTAGGCCAATTTGTATTTCTTTTTTTAGGATAGATTAGGGAGTATCCTTTTTGACAAGTATGTTTTTTATTTTATTACTTCAGCTTCACTCAATTTTGTCAGTGCTAAATTACAGTGCAACTGAGCGCGAAGGCAATATCACAAAATGGTAAAGCAGCAGGAACAGAGAATATATCTAAATTGTGTAAAAATGATGCACATACATAATTAGAATACTAACCAAGCTGTAAGAAGAAAGGCTTCTGTGCTTTTATTGCAATTAATGTAAGAAATGATTTCAACTCGCTGAAATGGGATGATGTCCATATAGCCCTCAAAAGAAAGAATATACCTTAATACTTTACAAATTTTATTGCAGCAACTACCTGAGGGAAAGAACAATAATCTATAATGGAGATGGTTGGACAACTTCATTTGCTTTTTTCTTCCTTAAGAAACGACAGGCAAAGCTCCTCAAGGATCCCACTTGACTCTTTTTTTATGGAAGTTGGTGTATGATGATATCCTGAAGATCACACTGCCTGTAGAAGCTAAAATAATTGGGTTTGCAGACAACGCTGAGGTAATCATAGGAGAAGAAAATGAAGACATCTTTGAAATGCGAACAAATTAAACTCTATATAAAATTAGGTGGTTGGTTATAAAGAGCCTAGACATGGCAGTACAGAAGACTGAAGCAAAAAGAAGAAGAGCTTATAGGAAACCAAGACTCCAAGTTGGGGGACAGGAGATTGGTTGGAAAAATCACCTCACCTACCTTGGAGTAGAGATAGCTAAGCTTCAGACCACACATGGAATATGTCACCATGAAAGCAAAAGAGGTAAGGGCAAATCTAACGAGAATAATGCCAAACTGATGGACAAAAACAGAAATAAAGAAGACTCATAGCTAGCATAGTCCTGCCGAAAATCCTCTATGCTGCCCTGGTATGTGTGGAGGCTATGGACATCGAAAGGCATAGAGTAAAGAACCTACCTCTTTAGTCTATGGCATAGGAGAAAACTGTTGTCAGAACAGAGAGCAATAGCACTGAAGGCCATTTTAGCATATAGAACTATCAGAAAGTTCAGCCCTAATCTTAGCTGATATGCCACCTATAATTCTCCTGGTTAGAGATCAGTCAAATGTCTACAATGGACTTAAAGATTGAGGTACATAGCATCAAAGAAGAAAGCAAGATTAGGAAATGGTGAAAAAAAAGGCAAGAAAAGAAATGCTGCCACAATGGCATCACTGACGGAACGAGGAGATAACCGGCGGGTGGACCCATAGACTTATAAATAATCTAGAAGAGTGGATCACTAAAGTAATATTTACAAATGATAAGCCTACTTATGTCTTGCTCTCATAGGCCCTTAAAAAGCAAAAAATGTGACTTTAACTGCTAATAACTTTAGCAAATTCCAATTTATCATCAAGATTCTTTCACTACTATAAACTCAATGTGTCTGCTGTATTTTTACAGGGAAAAAAAAATTGGAAATCTGAGATGGAGTATTTGCAAAAATGAATTTTGAAAAAAAATTGTCATTTTTTACTTTGCCTTTAATATGGTGTTACTAATGGCCGTGTATTTACATTTATTGTTTTCAACCTTCAGAGTGGGATGTCTTCATAAGAGATATAAAGCAAGTTGTGAAGTAAAATCAACTTTGAAAAAGTTAATAGAAGAAAAATTTAAATCTGTAAAGACAGTTTTCTGTGTTGTTTTGTGTTTTTGAAATGATTTACAAAGTTTCAGTCCAATTGGAAGATAGTTGGGAAAATTTGGCAGATTTGATGTGGAATAACCCTAATTAATTTGTTTTAAGAAACATAAATAAATTAAAGGTATTAGATGTAAATGGTTTCAATAAATGGAAATATTTTTTATCAACTTTTTATTAAATCTGTAAGATTACGAAGAAAAATATTTAAAAGTGATTTGTAGTATATTCTAGAATCCATTTAAATTGGTGCAGTAGACTCTAGCTTATGTGTCCTTCCTTTACTCACAATGTACCAGTTTTGGAGAAACATACATGAACACACAATTACAGAAAAGAATAATTTACAATCTTGATGGAAGATCTAAATGATACTGTTTAAGTTATCTGGTAGTTTCATTGTTATCAAGGTTGATGGCAAATATATTGGGATGATTATGTAGTCTTTGGAGATGTCTTATCTCCACATCTTTATCTATTTTTGTATGGATTCATCTTGGGGCATTTTCAACTTTTCTCAAATGAACTATTGAATGGAAGCATTGTAATATTTCTGTGTTGGAATTTTGAGCAGTTCCCAATAATTGTACACAGTATGACTATGGTTTTAATAAGGCTTAATACACAATTTGTTGATTTTTGATGTTTAGAAATGATTTCTGACTCAGTAACCAGTTTAATTTGAGATTTTTAGGTCAAATTCTTTTCTTTTATTCTTGGTGTGATTTTTCCAAGTGTATCTTCTGTCCAGAGTCAGTTCAAAGTACTTTGCCAAGTCGTTTTGAGGAATAGGTTGCAGTTCAATGAGCATGCTGTGTACTTCAGATTGAATGCCAAATGTGAATGAATTACAGATGTTCTTCCATGAGATGTAATGCTTCTGCTGAATCTTGTTGTTGAGATAAAATTGCTGTGTTGCCCATGTACGTTGCTGACACTGCATTTTCAGACATTGGGAGACTGTCAGTATAAACTGAGCAAAGGAATGGTCCAAGTACTTCCCTGTGGGGTCAATCAATTTTAAGTGGTCCAGCACTGATTGCTTGACCATCTCAGAAAAAAATCATACTTTATATTATAATAATTAAAATCAAAATAATTAATTATAAATTTATATAAATTTATTTATAAAGAAAATTAAATTTATAATGTAAATTTACTTATGATTTGGTTGTTCAAAGACTTAAAAAAAAAATTAATTGTAGTTGTTTCCCAAAAAACTGACAAATTTTTAGCCACATGCCATTTTTCATGTTCGTAGACAATTCGGATCTGTAAGTTATTCAGTGAAGTTTCTTGTAGCTTTGTAAAATGAAACTGTATTTGATTCAGTAACTCTGGCCTACAAATCTTCCTGTTATTCTATGTATTTGTATTTTTATGAAAAAGGGTATCACCTGTTAATTTGTTTAAATAAATAAATAATTAAAATCAAATTTAATTAATTATAAATTAAACCTATATATAAATTTAATTTATTTATAAAGAAAATTAAATTTATAATGTAAATTTACTTATGATTTGGTTGTTCAAAGACTTAAAAAAAAAATTAATTGTAGTTGTTTCCCAAAAAACTGACAAATTTTTAGCCACATGCCATTTTTCATGTTCGTAGACAATAACGGATCTGTAAGTTATTCAGTGATAGTTTCTTGTAGCTTTGTAAAATGAAATGTATTTGATTCAGTAAACTCTGGCCTACAAATCAAAGTGATATTTATCTACCTAATGTTTTTTTATTCAGGCAATATTCCCAACCAAAACCTGAAGCTGAGGTGACTCGGGATCAACTGATGTCACTGCAGTGCCTCTGACCAGGAGGTCCTAGGGTTCGAGTCGTGACAGGGCCAGGATATTTGACATTAGCAAGATGGCTAGGTTGAATTGAGTGGGTGTCTAGAGGAGAATTCTAGCAGTCACCTGTTCAGATTGGTAGTTACACAAACCAAGAATTTCAATTATAAGTTCTAGAATGTTAGTTGGTGTATGCAAAATGTGTAAAAGAAGAAAAATATTTTTATTAGAATCCTCATCCTTTAAAATACTATATTTCATTTAGAAAATTTCATAATGTTATTAGCATAAATAAATTACTTGCATCATAACTAGAGAGTGGATTTATTATATATATATATATATATATATATATATATATATATATATATATATATATACACACATATATATACACACATATATACACACACAATGGGATCAAGTATTCAATAAATTACTTTAAATGTAGCAACATCAATTACTTGTAGGTCCTCTCTTGATTCATGCACTACTTCATTACACAGGGGTATCAGTGCTGTCTCTCCAGGAAATTTCGTAAATTATGTTATTCAATTTTTTAAATAAAATGCAAGCAGAAACAGCAATATTGCACATAGTGTGAGGAGGTGTGATATCTCCTCCAAATCTGCATCTGCTCTGATTGTTGCCATGTATCTCTGCCAGAGTAATTGTATTTTTTACTACTGCCTTTAATGCATTTCGCATGTGTACCACTGTCTTGAGCTGTGTAAATTGAAATTTATGCTCACAAGAAACCCAGAATGCATGTAAACATGCAAATCAACCAAATGCATATTGAAAAATAATTGGGGAATGAAAGTGACTATTAATCAATGGGTTATACAATACCATCATATTTATATCTTTATTCTTGTTTTGAACCATCTGTGTAGATTTTTTGGATGTTGTGAAACTTTTGATGAGTTCAGAAAATAAGAGTAGGAGGACTAATTTTGGGACATCTGAATATGGCACTTGTTTTGCTTCTAGATCAGTGGTTCCCAATGGGGTCTATAACATTCTGAAGGAGGTCAATAATGAAGAAGGGGTCAATTGGTGGTCTATAAACAAATACCGGTGATTTATGGGGGTAATTAAGATCCCATGGGGGGAAAAATTAAATGGTCTAGATCATTCAATTGTTTTCTTATATAGAACAATAAAACATAATAAATTACAAATTCACTCCTTTTCTTTTATATCGAGCATTTATCCTTACGATCAGGTGTGCAGCAAGGCTGGTGCAAGTGGTGCACCACATTGATCCACGGATAACAATACTCTGATGATACAAATTGAATTCAATGCTTTTCTCAACTCTCTCCTTATATTTATACCAATTAGTTTTAAAACTTCAATTCCATGTTTATTGCAGATAGGGGCCCTATTTCGATTTTCTGCACTGAGGCATCCAAGAAACTGGTTTTTTAATAATATATTTAATATTGTAAATGATTAACCAGACATAATATGTCTATCTGGACAAACATGCTATGTCTGGTTAATCATTTACAATATTAAAAATCTTAGTGGTTGATATCTCTTGGATCTTAACTAATTACTATTTCTTAAAGTCATCACCTCTATCCAGCACCCCACATTCTTTCGTGATTCTCTCATGAATTATTGGAAAATAACTTATTTCTTTAGCTGTAAGCAGCTAAGTAAAATAGTAGAGCAATAGCCTTTAGAGTCAACTAGTGGCCTGCAGCAGCAAAAATGGCATTGAACAAAATCTCACAATGTGTTTTTCTTAAAAGTACCGTGCACATTTTTCAAGAACAACAAATAAAATACTCTCATATAACTTGCAAGAAACTAAATATTTTGGCAAAATCAATCATCACAAATTCTGCAGTAGTATAAAGTATGTATGTTTACAAGTACAACAGTTCATTACATACCAAGAATATAAGAGTGCTATTTCATAACTCAAAAAGTGAATAACAAATATTTTAGATAAGGTAACCACCGATCTTATTTACCAAATATTTAATGGCTGGCAGCCTCTGCCCTGGAGTCTTGCTGTCACATGACATCTACTGTGATAAGCAGTGACACACTGAATACAAGAATTCAGACGGTACTTGCATTATTAGAATAAATGGAATAACAGAAACAAATATTTCAATTTTTCAATCAAGATAAAAACTGTTTCATAGTTTTTATATTTCCCCCCCAAGTTCCTGAAACTAGAGATCCCTTTCACATGCCCAGAGCCCTCATAGTTTTCTTTAACTTTCTGCAGACCCTGGAATGATTGATTGATTATTTTGGGATTGATTATCAAGGGATGTGGCAGTTGTTATTCCCCACTGGATGGCAAGATCTGGTGCCAATTTACATGTCAACTTGAAGGATTTTCCACTAGCAGGGCACTGCTCCTGCCAGGACAAGCTGTAAGCTCCCTTCATGTGTGGTAGTGTAGCGCATGAAGTGCAAGTAAGGGGTGACGATAGGACAAGGAAGAGGCAGGAAAGATTGCGTGCCGTCCATGGGCCATTTGTTAGGGTACTTCTCCGTCATTTATCTGGTGTTGATTGGAGAAACTGTGGAAAACTACCGATAAAGCAGCTGGATGATAGAATTCCCCTGACATTGATTCAATTTGACCTAGCTAGTGTTGATAATCCTACCACCATCAGGACTTGAACCCAAAATCCTCCCGGTCAGAGGCATTCCAGTGACATCTGTTGATGCCCTGAGCCACCTACGCTGGTGCATACTTCGGGAAATAGTAATGGAGATAATAGTGTAATATACATTGATGTGTAGAAGTTATAGGAGTAAGGGCTATTGCTAATATATGTAAAAAAAATTCTTGCTTTCTGTCTTTGGTTGTGAGGAATAAAATATGAAATTATAGTAAAATCCACTCTGTAATCATAATACATTATAGGCTCCCTCACTTTAGAATTTTGCGAGTGATTTTGAAAACGAGATAAGACCAATTGCCAACGATTATATAATAATTCTGTGTAATAGTGCATTTGGTAAAGAAATGTTTAGAGACAATTGTTTTTAATCACATAAATAAAAAGCTGTACTTTTAAAAGTTAGAATTAAATTAATTTTTTAAAGTAAAATATAATTTCATGATGTTAAAACTTTGTTTTTGTATTGTCATTGTGCTATTTTTCTTATTGTTTATTTTTTAGTATGATGTCAACAAATATCAAATCACAAAATTCTTAATTTTGTAACTCATTTCCTTGTTTCTTTTAGTATATTCACAGCATATATAAATCGTTCAATTTTTGAATTATTGGATATACATTTAATATTGCTTTGAAAATTAATACAAATTTTAATAAGATAAAGTACATTCTCTGTGGTAAGCTATTTCAAATGAATTCAATGAATATGACTTGTGCAGGCTAAACAACATGGGTTAGGCATTTATTATAGCTGATAATTTAAAATACATGTTTTAATAAGTATTTAAAGCAGTATTGGAATTTATTTAAGAAACTTTTTGTCTGTTTTCATAAATAGCAGTGCAGTCAGGGAGGGAGAGCAAAAAATGATATTGCAAGAGACTACCTACAGCAACTTTCAAAGCCTTTCCTGTAAGAGTTCACAGATGCAGAAATAAGTTAGAATCAGCTGTGATTAAAAGATTTTGAACAAGTGATGTAGTGTGGTGAAGCGGAGTAGTGCAATGTAAAACTATCCAGTTAAGAGTAGTGAATGCCATCAGTGCCAAATATCGATCTGATTTAGTTAAATACTATTATAACCCACATTTAAGACTACTTCAATTATTACTGTTGTGTACTACTATTTAGTTTAATGATAATTTACTGTATCTGATAGTAAAACTGCATCCAAGTTATGGCCTTTGCAGTGTCAATAAATACATTTCAATTTAGTGCTTGCCATCAGTACCAGTTTAGCTAGATACATCTCTGAATCAGAATAGTCAAACAATGGAATTCTCATTGAAAAGGTGACTTCATTTGACCTGGACTTTAAATAATATTTGCTTCTTGATCTGTAGAGCTTCAGTTGCCATACCAATACACAGTGGTGCACTAGAGGAGGAAGATGGGCTCTTGAGGCTTCACCTCTCCCCTCTGCTGAGAACACACAATCACAAAACTAGGTTTTGCTACTTTTCTATCGTCATAAAGCACATGGTTACAATGGTGTAATGGGTAGCTTGTCGTGTTGTTGTACCGAAGTTTGCGGGCTCAAACCCGACCAAAGTCGTGGATTTTTTAGGATGAAAAAATCCTTCATACGTCTTCCTTCAGAGGGAAAATAAAGTTGGCTGTCCCATGTAGTAGATTTATTGCATATAAAAGATTCTCAAGCCTAAAAGAAGCCTCTGAGCTAAATTCTAATCACCTGTTTCGTTGCCTGATCACCTCTTTCTCCGCTAGATGGTGAAAAAGCGAGAGTAGCGAAATTTGCCTGGTAAGAAGGAAGAGCAGGCCTCATGGCCTGAGTCTCTCCATGTAAAATACGGCATCATTGAATGGAATATATGAAAAATTCATTCAAAAACATGAAATCAGCTCGACACTACATCTCCATATTCCACACATGTACCCACACCCACACCTATACAGGTTGTCATAGGAAAATACTGGTTGTGCCAATGATTATGCAAACATGGTGACAGTATTTATGTGACATAATAATAATACAAGGAACACATGAACTTTTTGCAACAAATTTGTATTATAAATATATATTTCCATTTAATGAAAGTTTCCAAACATATTGATAATTTTACAAGAAGAAGGTATATAAATATTTCTCCATCAAAAGAATAACAAACATAATATCATTCAAACATAACCTAAACAATATTTACACTTCATAATATTTCATGTTATGAAATGCTTCCAAGTAGGAAAAAATCTCTAAATAAATTTAATTTAGACAATTTAATACATATTTTACACTTCTTTGCATTTAAACTTCTTCGTTTCATTAACACATCAGTACCATAAATCTATAAATAGCTTTGGGAAAAAAAGACGATTGTCGGCTAGACATTGCAGCTCCATTGTGGTCACTCAAACTTCAATGTGTACTGAGTTTTGGCACTTTTTCAATGCTTCTCGGTGGCATGTGCACTTGTATCACAGATTCCTTCTGGTCCAGCATCAGTTATCTCTAACCATCCCAGAAGTGCAGCTTTGCACCCAGGAGGTAGACCAGCTATTATTTCAACCACATGTTCTCTCGCAGGTACCGAATACTCCCTATAACAATTAACAGGTGATATAACTTCTCTCTCAACATCAAAAACTCAACATTATATTATGATTTTTAACAAATTATTTTAGAATTGTTAGATTTATGAGCCTGCATGAGAATCACCTCTATTGAATGTTCTCGACCACTTTTACAAGTAGTTTTACAGTGGAAAACATTTCAAAAAATAGTATGTATGTTTTATCATAACTATACATGAAATGTAAACAAACATCATATGACATAATTATGAGTCAACACAGCAGCCTTTCAACAAAATTTAACTGTCAGATTTATCTCCTTGGGGCTGCCATTAAGTCTCTGGCACAGCTGGCACACTGTGATGATGGTGATGGTGATGATACTGATATCTTAATCACAGATTACATAGTCAAAAATGGCTCTTAAGGCAGTGAAATGAGATTCAAGGAAAACTGTAATCACTGAGTAAACCTGCCAAGAACAAACTGTTCAGCACAAATGTTACATGCAGTAACAGAAAGTTGAATCCTAGTATCCAGAAATGGAAAGCCAGTTATCTGGCTTCTATATTAAGGGTTGTCCCATAACCTAAGTGTATAATTTTCAAAAGTACTCTTTGGTGTGGAAATAATTATTTCTGACAATAATCAAATTACATAATATGTACCTACCAAACTTGCCATGGTGTTTGTGAGTTTTTGTTGTCCAACGGTTCCCAAGTACTTCCATCAGATGTTCTTTGTACCCGAAGTCCTTTACAATCATTTACCCATATCATTCTGCATCACATAGAAACAGATATGTTGAAATCTCAAGAAATACCAAAAAGAGTATCCAGATATTATAATATGACAATTATTTGCAAGAATTCTTGAAAGCAAGAATTTGCAACTTACCAGAATGGCACATAAGAATCAATTTGTAAAAACTATGTTTATCTAAGAGAAGATTCTTTGGGAATTTTATAAGTGTTTGAGAATCAACAAAATAGATCAAAGATGGGAGTAACAAAAGAAATCACTGTCTCAAATAAAATTTAAAAAAGAAAGTGAAGGTAAATGGATTTTTTCAGTAAAATACAAGAAATTTGCTACTATAAGTAAGTAGTTATGAACAAACACAATATCAACTACGATTAATTAATTTTATTTCCTCAAAATTTATCAATATCAAGAGCTGAAAAACAAAATCTTTTCTTTCCTATGAAACTAAATGAACAATCACCCAAACTAAAGAAATAACAGACATGAAAGTCCTTTTTAATAAAACCAAAAACAAGTTCAGGTTCAATGTATACTTTTCAAATCTTTTTAAAGAAGATATATTCAATTAATTGAATAGAGAAAATGAGCTAAAGGTACCTCTCTCATCACATGCCAATCTTTAGGAAGCAATCCCTATTTATTGCTGACTTAAAGGAGAAAATTTTGAGCTTGTGTAACATTATTTCCAGATTGACATCTTAACGATAAGTTAAGTGAAATAATGAAAGAAGCTGAGAGACAACTACCTGAATGTGAATAAGTTGTTTGGGCAATGCCTTGTGGTACAAAAAAAAAGGAAAAAATCATGGCGACAATGTAAGAACATTCAGAGCAGTCATTTAATATACTAGCAAAACACCTGACGTTTGCCTGGACTAGCTTCATATCCAATCCTTGTGAAAGGGAAAACGATCAATTTTATATAAACCATAGTGTTTAGATTATTTTGAAAGTAATTGGTTCAAATTTTAATAAAATACTAATTTCTTTTCATCTTATTTTACAGTACATTGCTATTAGATTAAAAATGTTTATCTTATGCACTGCTACTGGCCTCTAGCAAATCAATTAGGTACCAATTCTGTTACAACACTACTAGCCTCTGGTGGAATGTTTTAGGAGTCCACCTATTAGAAACCAGTTCTGCCGGACTGGTAATGGCCATGGTCTTGCAGAAAATATTAGAAAACATGTGCTCTTAATGAGAGGTGAGAATGGTTGGGGTGCATCTACTAACATATTATTTAAATTATTTATTATCTGTCTTTGTATTGTATTAATCTGTACCAAACTTTGCAAGGACACGAAAATCCTGAATTTTATATTATAAAGAAAACTCTACCATTGGAAAATGAATAAATGTTCATTGGTTTATGTTATTACTAAACTGAACGTAAATGAGTCAAACCTCCTCAACATATGGGTCACACCTTACACAGATGTAGAAGTGTGATTGAGGAACAGCATAATTAAAAAATGCTAACAAAACTTTCATTATAAAGAGTAAACCAATAGAAAGAGGAAATTTTTTTTCTTGGTGTTATGTTCATACTGAGTGTGCAAATCAATTTTTTAAGTATTTAGGAAGGGATACATTTGAATAACATTATAAAAGTGAATAGATCCCTTATAAAGTGGATTCCCACTGAATGAGGTAAACAAGTCCAGTCATTTTCTCTAGACGATAGAAAACTCAGGGGACAGAAACTCTTAAGAAATCACGGTTTGGCAAGTGAAAGTAATGTCGAGCAAGCAAAATGGAGATGGAGCCCTAATGGAGGCAAAACAGGAAGATGGAGGAACAGGGCGTAGAAGGTGGCAAACGCATCAACAAATGCGCGCGCATGAATGAAAGTAGCGGGGACGAGGGTTCCAATCTCACCTGGGCTCAGCATTGGGAGAGTCTCGCAGCACAAGCGCCAGACGCAACTCGGCCGATCTTCTCTCGGGACAGGGTGTGTCGCAAGTGTTGCATGGAACGCTTTTCACTGCGTACACCACGACCAACCGCCCCGACTGGCTCTTCAGATCGCACACGAACAGCCTACGGAACAACACACATTACTACCTCTCTCCAGGACTTCCTGGTCGCGGTAATGGGATGGCAAGGGATGATGGTGCAAGTTGTAGTAACGGTAGACCAAGAGTATCGTGTGCATCGTCTAACTTCGAGATGCACATGGTAAAAAAAGGGCCGGATTTGTTCTAAACTTGATTAAACTGGTGACACCTATTGCTATTAATTTACTGAACATGTGCAATAAAAAGTAAGGCAATCCTTTGCATTGCAAATTAATAATTTAAGTATTTATGAACAAATTGTCGAAAGAACAATTGGTGCTGTAAAAGAACACACTTTCTCATTTAAATGTGAAGAGATACGTAATACAATTTGCAACTTGTACCTTACTTTCGTAATCTTGTTTTTCTTTCTCTTTTCATCATTAGAATAGTTTCTCTTCATATACGCAGAGGATAACACAGGACTTTTCTATGTGAGAGAGCACTTGGCGAGGGGGGGGGGGATTCAGTTATAGTGTCCAGCCAACTTGATGTTTTTTATAAATAACTTTTCTTTTTTGCTTAATATAAAATCTATTTTTATTTGCTGACATATTGAAAATATTTTTATCGTAAGCAATTGGTATTTTGAATGGCTTTCGTTAGTATATAGCTGCATTTTAAAATACATTTCATTGGCTTCTGGGGGAGGCTGAAGCGCCACGCGTCCCGCCCGTTGGGCGCAGCCGCGTCCGCGGGGCGGGGCGGGGCGGGGCGCGGCCCTCACCGGTGCAGGCTGAGGCCGTCGTCCTCGTCGTCCGCGCGGCGCACTTGCAGGCAGCCGCCGCCGTCGAAGGCGTCCTCCTCGTAGTGCTGCACGCAGCCGCGGTTGGCGCCGCCGCAGCTGGGCGCGCTCTGCGGCTGGGGCGGCGGCTGGGCGGCGTCCGGGTCGGGGAGCGGCGGCCGGTCGGGCTTCGGGGTGCAGCGCTCGTCCAGGCACGACGCCACCGACGCCTGCAGGCGCTGCCGCCCCAGGTGGTACCAGGGCCGCGCTATGGGACACGCGGGGGCGCGGCCCCAGCACGCGCGCCCGCGCCGCCCGAAGCCCTGCGAGCGGACGGGTTTAAGGCGCGTGATTCTCCCTCGCTTACCACTTGGCGTCGGGGTTTTTGTTTATTTCAGGAGACATTGACACTGCTGCCATTAGCGGCTCTTGTCATTAGTCCCGTAAGTGTAGTGTATGCTTTTTATCGCGGAAGGTGGCAGCGATCTTCCCCAGCCGGATGGCGAGATCCAGCGCCGACTTGCGGGGATTTTACCCAACCTGGTACATCCCACCACCGTGGCACCGCCCCAGCCGGGACAAGCTCTATGCTCCCGACTGGTGTATGTGAGGATAGGAGAAGGAAGGGGAAGGAAGGATCGCGCGCGGTCCGTTTGTTAGGGTCTTGCTCCGACATTCGCCTGGTATTGATCGGAGAAACCACGGAGAACTACCGATCAGAGCACTCGGCCGTTCGAACTCTCTTCAAGAAAATGAACTCGATCTAACTAGTGTCCAAAATCCTGCCACCGTCGGGAGGCGAACCTGGGACTTCCCGGTCAGAGGCACTGCAATGACATCAGTTGATGCCCTGGCCCATATTTGCCGGTAAGGAGGCTATGTTCCCCAAACGTTTTGTGTGCATTTATAATTTCTCCGTCTTGTCTAAACCAGAAAAAGAACCATCCATTTATTGATTCTGGGTGCTTCAACTATCGTGGTAATTTGCAGCACAGGGGAGAGACATGTGCAATGCTTCGGGACCCATTGAGCTCAAGGGGGGCAATGAATCCCAACACGACCTAATTTTTTTAAATTATAATTTTAAAATGTACTTAATTTTATCGTGGCTGAACTTTTTCAAATTTTGCATGTTGCTAAATACATTTTTTGTATAATTTTCTCTCAGCGGCTCTATACATTAGTCCCGTTCGTGCAGGGATGTTACAGTATATCCCAGTAGTGGCGATATACTTTCTCTCCCGCTCGAATGTAAGATCCGGTGCCGTCATCAAGCCGCGTATCACGCCGGCTAGCGAGTTTCCCTCCTCCAGGTATCTCTCGGCAGAGCACCGTTCCAGCCAGAACAAGCTTTTACGGGCCCCTAATATGTGTTAGTAGTGCATGTGTGCGTATCCGATCAACGCCAGACGAATACCGGAACAGTATCAAACGGGCCCAGGACCGAGCGCGATCTTTTCTTCCTCTCCCTGCACACACACTACATACTTACACGCGCTACACTACCACACACGTTGGGAAACCACTCGGGACCGACGTGTAGGTTCCTCTCCAGCGGGAGACACTTCCCGGAATAAAATATACACAGCGCTAACTGGACTAATGACAGTGGTTGGAATCGGAGAAACCACGTAAAACTCAGAGCCCTCTCAGAGCGCTGCCCTCACCTGGCAGAAGGAGGTGCGCAGCGGGAGGCGCGCGGGCCCGCGCACGTGCAGGTGCGGGCGCAGGCGCGCCCAGAAGAGGTGCTCGTTGCAGGCGAAGTGCGCACCGCCGCCCAGGGCCTCGTGCGTCCAGCCCGGGGCGAAGAGCGCGACGGAGAGGCCGCGGCGGCGTGCGGCCCACAGGGCCTCGGCCGCGCCGAAGCCCCCGCCGCCGTACGAGCCGCGCCCGAACACGTCCACGCCGGCGTACACGTCGTGCGCGCGCGCCCCGGCCACCGCCGCCGACCGCTCCAGGTGCTCCTCACGCCACGGGTAGTTGAGCAGCATGCCGTCGCACGCGTCGAAGAACTGCCTGCGCACAGCCGCAACCAAAGGCTTCGTCACAATTAGAGGGGTGCACTACCCAGGGGCGTAGCTTTAGTTGGGGGTCTCCCGGGGCAAAACTATTGGAATACCTCCCCAATTAAATATAAAAAATATCTATCATTGAATAGTTTATACATTATTTGGTTGAAGTCTAGAACACGGTACAACCTAAGGAAGTCGTTTGAACCGGCACTTCGCGCCGCTCCGGCGAGGAAGAAATCCAGAGTGGAGGGGTGGTTAGGCGATTATAATAATTTGTTCGTCTCCCTGGCCCCCAGTATCTATGCTTCTCGCACAGCCTCAAAAAGAGAGGAGGTAACCACATTTCTGTGCCCCAGTGGGGATCCGTTTTTCGGTAAACTTTTTATTTACATATGACATATTTTACTACGGAATAAATAAACATACAAGGAGAATGGAATTAGTAGCACACCTTTAATGATACAGTATTAATAAATATAGTACGACTGATTTTATATTGAATCACTGAAAGGACGTCAGAGATTTGGAGAGAACCTACCGCAAAAGTCATACACCAATTTCCCAATTTGTCAGCCTAAAAAAAGGGAAATCACCAATTGATGATATTAACGGAAGTAAAATGTTTTATAACGTAGCGCTACAGGGTTCGCTTTCGAAACTTTCAGATGGGCCACGGCGCCTTTGGGTACGCTGATGCTTACAATGAAAATTAAACGTGAATGGAAGCGCAATAGTTCGCAAGCTTGCGAATAAAACTTATTGCTGTTTATAAGTTCCTAAACTGACATTTCTCATCTTCATTGCATGTGAATCGCTCCACAGAATCATTCGTGGCGCTCAAGATAAAAAATAATTATTACGCGACGATGATCACGTTAATTTTACTAACGTTCAGAGATTGTCCGGAAAGTAATGTCAATGACTTCAGAACAAAGAATTTATTGATCGGATCGGTACAATCTTAATACTCTTCAAAGTACATCCCTCCTGAATCGATACACCGCTGCCAGCGCGATTTTCGTGAGTCAAAAGACGGCGCAAATGTCATTTCCTGGGACATCCTTCAAGGCGCGCGTTGTAGCTGCCTTAATGTTGTCGACCGACCCGAAATGCTTCCCTTTCAACGGAGTTTTCAGTCGTGGGAATAAAAAAAGTCTGGGGGACGACGTTCGGGCTGAAGGGAGGTTGTGGGATTGTTATGATGCCTGTCTTTACCAGGTAGTCGCTTACAACAAAGCTGGTGTGCGCGGGTGCATTGTCGTGATGCAGCTTCCAGTCCGAGGCGATGTCGGGTCGGACACACTGAACCCGACGTTTCAACCTCTTGGGCACCTGGACGTAAAATTTGCCTGTCACTGTTGTGCCTGGTGGTACGAATTCATGATGGACGATCCCTCGGATATCGAAAAGCACAATCAGCATTTTTTGATTTTTGATTTTGACATCCTGGCCTTTTTGAGGCGAGAGGACGTTGACTTGTGCCACTCGGCACTTTGCTTTTTTGTCTAGGGGACGTACGTATTCAAACACCCAACACTCGTCTCCAGTTACAACATTCGCTAAAAAGTCTGGGCCCACTTCACACAATTTCAGAAGTTCCCGGCACACTTCCATTCGACGCGAATTTTGATCGTCGGCTAACACTTTCGGGACAAACTTTGCGCACACTTTCCGCAGCTCCAAATCTTCCGACACAATCTCATGAACGTTCGTTTTCGGAATATTTAATGTCTCTGCAATTATACGAACGCTTAAACGACGATCCGTATTCAAAAGATCTCTCACCCGAGTCACATTTTCGTCGGTGTTCGTCGTCGATGGCCTTCCAGAGCGCCCTTCGTCGATGTCTTCTCGACCTTCTATAAAGGCTTGTGCCATCGATAAACTTGGCTATTCGACAATCATTGCTAAAGGCCGTCTTCACCATTGGAACAGTCTCAAAAGCAGTCTTGCCGAGTTTAACACAAAATTGGATGGACATGCGTTGCTCGACGGAGCGTTGCATTTCGAACTCTGACGAGTCACGAAAACGTCTCTCATGAAAAATGCTGTCCTAACCCTGCGGCAGTTCGCAGGCAACTGGCGTAAAGACGACTTAGTTTCCAAAGCCACCTACCACCGTTTTCACGCTAGCGGAGCGAGTTGGGACGCACGGTCGCGACGAAACAAAAATCATTGACATTACTTTCCGGACAAACCTTGTTTGTGAAACTTCTGTGCTGAGAATTCAATGTATCGATATCGATGGGTGGCTGTCTTCACGTTTACGTTCGTGGGCATTGTGAATGTCTCTTAAAGGCCTACTCTACACTTAACGAAAATGTCGCGGAACACTGTGACTCGGAGCAAGATTCAAAGGAGTAGCGAGGTATTTCTCTCGGGCCGCGATACCAAACACCAAGTTTCGGGTTTCCAATCGGAAAGAGTAACGTGAACCGACTAAGTTGTTGCGCACCACTCCACGGAAGTGTTGTAGACTTCTGAATCTGTGTCTACTTGCCTGTCACGGAGATGACCGAAACTAATAGAATTAGTTCATGTCTTTGGCATATGACATCTGCCCACACAAGAACAGAGATAAAAGAAAGAATGGTGTGGAGCATCTGGCTCAAAGATATCAAATGGAAATACACGATATGAAAGAACAAACAACAACATAATTTGAAATATCTATTCAAGCAGAGAACTTGCGAAATTTTCCGACAAAATCCCATTCTTGTCCCAAAAATGCATTAGGTTTGGTTATCGCCCATTCTGTTTTCATTGCAAAGAATGGAATCAACAGAAAGATTCTGATTTTTGAAGTGTAACTGGCTTCCTAGCGGCAGTCTAGAGAAAATGTCTTCAATATTCAAAAATCGCTCCATTAGTGTCGCTCATGATATACTTGATCATTAAGGAAATGTATCTTCAATATTGTGGTTGTAGAAACGCGCCGCAAAAATGTTTAACTTTTGCAATTTTCGAAAATTTAGAGAATTCGACAAAAATCGTACCTGCACCATTTTTATAAGCGTATTTTTTTCTACGTTAGGAAAAAAAATTCGAGCCATTTTTGGGAAAGTTTTGAAAATGTCATTGACGCGTCACGAATTCCAAAAATCAAAATATCAGTTTCAAACTCAAGGAGCCGCGACATCAGCTAGATCAATCCGCAAATATTAATTTTGGTCAAAATCCTGTCTTTGGTTTAGCCGTTAGCGATGATTAGACAGTCATTTTGCTTCAACCAAATTTTCGGTTTGAAGGGCCCACAAAACGTGGATTCTGACTACTCAACGTGTTAGAGGAAGTAATTTATTACATGCTGGAATAAGAATTATCCACTTTTTCGGTATTTGGGACCAACAAAATATTTTTCTAAGGAAACATCGCAGGTTTTTGCTGCAACATTACAATGTTTTCTCTAAACTACATTAGTATGTAGTATGCGAGAATGTAACAAGAAACAAGGGTAATGTTTAGAATCGTGACAAATATGAGTATCACACGGACATACTTTTTTCAGTTATTCTATATTACCATAATGGAAATGAGTCAATGGTTGCAAAGTACCAGTGTTCTTTCCACATTTTTATCTCAATTCAATTCAATGGGATTTACAATAATTTGAAGATTCAGGCTTTTGAAATTTAAGAGGGTGACAGACAGGAGGCAATACGTAGAAAATAAATAATACCAGCATTAAACAATGTTACAAAATGCCTTTCTAATGAATAAGATGATGTTTTTATTATTATAAACCCTCGTTCCTTTATATATTTTAATTGAAAATAACAAACAAAAATACTTAGGTTTCTTCAGAGTAATTTACATAATGATGAATCACTTTTTTAGGTTTTAAATTCAATCCTTATATTTAAGTCCAACTCAGAATAAGTTTCAATCCAAACAGCAATGCATGCAAAACAGATGCAGAGTGAAAGGAAACCAAGAGGAATATTACAAAGTTGTAATTCTTACCGACATTCATGGCCTTGAATTCCTATATTTAAACTTCTTGACAAAAAATCTACTTAGGTTCATTTTCATGCGAAATGCCTGTAAAACACTTTATAAATAAATAATTTATTAAAATTATTAAAAATAGAGATGTTGTTTAGAAATTTTACAGTGGATAATAATTAAAATTATTTCATTTTAATGTTTAATCTTAACTTATGGTCATAAATACAAACTAATGTGATAAAATTGGTTGTTTATTGTATTTCAGCTGATTAAAAAATAATTATTTATTTGTAAGAGCAATTATATTTTTAATATAAAAAATGTACATATATCTGTGGAGAAAATATTATTAAACAGAACTGGAGTGCTATTTTATAAACAAGTTAATTAAAGATGTTATTATTTTGTTAATAATACAAAAAATAATCTTTAATATTATATAATTATAAAATTTTCTATAACTTGAAAGCAAAAATGTTGAAAGTTGTTAACTTTACTTTTTTTTTAAAACTGTTATTCATCATTCAGCTATTTGTAATTAGAAAGTTGGGGAGAGAATCTGGAACTCAAGAAAACATGTGCAGATGGCACTTCTGCCCCATTAGTCACATACAATTTTTACTGTTTCTTCACTAAATAAATCAAATCATATCAAAATATTGCAACTTTCAATTTCTTATTTCGTCACACAGTATGAATTAATGAACATGCTATTATCTATCTATATATACACAAATTTAATTTATTATTATTATTATTTTTCAAAGTAGTTGTAAGGTTTTACTCAACCGATTGAAATTAAGTAATGTTTGATCAAATCAATTGACTGAAATTATATATATGTATATATAATTTCAATCAATTGATTAACACCATACAACTACCTCGAAAAATAATAATAATAAATTAAATTTGCATTTCAATTATGACATGGCAGTAGTATGTTGAACCCAATTTTATGTATTAATATTTAAAAAAAAAATTTCTATTGCACTCTATCTGAGGGTAGTGGGTGCACTAGGTAGTTTAGCTCAGTTGAGTGAAGATACAATACATACTTGTTTAATTCATTAAGTTCATTCTGCCACTTGAGTTTTCCATTAGAAATGATGCTGTCATACCACACAAGCTCTGAATTAGGCAACTTCTCATGTAGTGCTTCCTGTAGTTCTTCCACAAATTTTACGAGCTTAGGAACATCATGTTCTGGTAGTTTATTTTCCACATTCAGCAAATATCCATCAAAACCAAACCTAAATCATACAATTTTCTGTAAATATTTTTAATAATTTTGATATTGTTTTTTGTAACAAAAAAGCATAAAGGGGTACTTAATGAAGGAGGAAAACATAACTTACCAAGCAAAAAATGTAAAAATTATGGAGGAGGGATATATCACATTTCATTCATTTTAAATAAAAAAATAAATGTTAAATCAGTCATTGGGAATGTAACAGTATTGGTACGTTGAACACAAATTCATTTAATATATAACACATATAGAGTAATTAACAGCTCCAAAAATTGTAATATTGGTGAGTAAATAAGTATTTATTCCATTACCAATGGATAAAAATTCCAGACTCAAACAAGAAATTTCATATACCTACTTTTCACAAATTTCCACCATCTTTTCTACACATGAAATACGCTTTTTTTCATTAGAAAGAAGCATATTCCAAAATTTTTCGCCTTCATCCCATTCAGTTATAAGTGTACCTAATTATAACAAAAATAAGTGTTTAACTTAAAGTTGTTGCTAGTAATGTATGCTGCTGGAAAATTCTACATACCAAGCACTTTCACACCATGAATATGACCAGCTGTGATCCAGACAGGAGGAGGAATGGTTAATAACTTGTGGCTGAAGTACACAAATGTATCAATTCCAGCCCAATGAAAAAATCTATATGCATCTGGTGTTTCAGTGCCATCAATAAATCTGAAAATACAGTTGTGGAATGCACCTTCATATTAAATTAAAATAATATTAGCATATCAAGAAATATTGATATGCTAAGAAAGTGATATGCAAGAAATATGATTTTCTCCCCCATACGTCACATACAGTTTGACTGTTTTTGACTAAATAAATAAATATTACCGGTCTTCTATGTAGCCTCCTCTCATATCATGACAAACAAGAGTTTTAGGAACTTCTGCTGTATTAAGTTCTAAGTGTTTCCAATCCGAGTTTTTCTTACTATGGCAATGAAAAGATGACCCACACACAGAAAATTCAGTCCGCATTTGCAAACTTTCCACCTGGAAAGGGGTAACATATTTTTCCCATTCCAAAATTTCTTGAAGAGATGTCAAAGGTTTGCTCACTTCATTTTCTTCGTTTTCCGTATCAATGAACTCAGGAGAAGAAACACTTACAAATGTCATCTCGCGATCACAAATTTTTGCAAGGAAACCTCGATTTTCCGCTTTAGAGATAAACACTCCCATCACACAACCTGACAACGACGTCCGTCACGTCTCCCAACCTCAATGTTTTCATATGTGGCGCGCAAGTGGCGCAGTGCAGCGACGAATGTCAAAGTTGGAATGCGCATGCTGGCGTGTTTTGTTCAACAGCTGACTTTCATTGAAAATTCTTGCCGAGTATTGTGTTGAATGTTGTGTTGTGGCGTAGTTAATTGTTTATTGCTTGTATTATCTTCATGTTATGTTTTTCGGACGAATAGTTCAGTATCTACTTACGCCGAAATTGTTTAGGAGAGTGACTGTCAAGGATTCCAATGCAGTAAATAGTGCTCCCATTTCAGCCTTTGGAGAAAGTAGACAGATACTGCCCAATAGCAGGCAAGTGTAATTGTGAATCTTACGTAAAATATTCTCACTGATTTTAGAGGAAACGTGACGACAAGGATTGATGTAGGGTGCTTGTAGCCGATTATTTCCATTTCAATTCTTATTTACATGTTTAAAACTTGCTTTTTACAGCTTCTTGGATGTGTCATTATTTCAAAACTTAACTCTTAGTTTGTAGTAAACATTAAAATTCTTTACTTTCTCATCTAAATTTAATCTTACATTGTGAAAAAAATATTCAAGTTTGTCTGAACCTTTAGCACCAAAATCAGATACTGATGACAGATCAATTGAATATATACAAATTGCATACAAAGTACATATATGTTATAAATTAGAAGTATCTTTTCTAATTTTTTTAAAAAATTGTTCTAAAACAAATCAAAATTATATGTTTATTTCCTAAGTGTCAAAATTAAAAGATTTATAATGAGACATGTAATTTGAAAATTAATGGGAATGACACTTATTAATTAATGAAGTAGAAGTATTTGTAGAGAGGAAATGTATAAAGAAATGTTTATTTATAAGAAAGAAGCAGAGTATGTGGATATTGAAAGAGATGGTGTTGCTTGCATCATAATCCTTATTCTAAGCCAGGATATAATGATCTGATATGAAAACGCAAAGCAAACTTTTATTCATCACCAATTTTATCATAATTATTTTTCAATTCTTTTCCTGTAGCATTTTCAGTTTATTAACTTTATCCCTCCATTGAATTACTGTACAAATTATTGCTTTATATTAATTATAAAGTGTATTATTTTCATTTATAGGTACATTGTATGTGTTTTGGATCATAACAAATAATTTCAGTATCATATCAAAATCTCAATTGTATTATATTTTGTTAGTATACTGTACTCATTTCTATGTGACTGTTTTGTAAGTTATGTATGAAGTAAGTGTTGAAAATGAGTTAATTCTTTTACCTAGTACTTTCTGAAATCACATTTTTAAAATAAAATCTCAGTATCATAAAAATATTTCCCCAAGTTGTAAGATTAAATACTTTCATTATCTGTGAATGCCTGACTATCTAACTGTGTTGAGAATAAGTTCTGATAATGTATTGCATTGATTTAGGTAGCAATTTAATAAGAAATCATGAGAAGTGCTAGTTACTGTATGGGATTAATAAGGACATAAAGTGCTTTTTTTTATTTGACATTATTTGAAAACATCTGTGAAGTTTCTCTTTAATATTTACTTCACACTATCACCTAGAATTTTTCAGAGCTTAATCTCACTATTGGAAATAACTCAGAGGCTTACAATTTGCAAAATTTAGTAAGTAAAATTGTATATTTATATATAAGCAAACCCACAAGTGTTGTTCTTTATGTATAAAATAATTGGGAAGTGGGTCTTCAAATACTTATTGTTATAGGTGGTGTCTTGCAAGAGTGGGTGAAAGAAGTATTTTTTTGAATAATAATTGTGCTCGTACATTGTTTTTTTAGAACAGGTTCTTAATTATTTTTAAATATAATATTAATATATCAATAATAACATTTCTAGAGAGAGAGTAAAAAGATCAGAAAAACATCTGAACAGTGTTTTACTTACAGTTTTTATACAATAAATTCAAAAATAGCATTAGGTTTTTTCTGAAGCGATTTTGTTTGAAGGTATGGGTCCAAGTTTATACCGACTTATACAATTGAAAGATTCCGAGTTTTTGGTACATAAGAGACTTTCTGGCCTTCAACAGCGAGGATTAATTACAGCTTTAAATGTTTACAGATAGAGAGACATTTGTAAAAACACATTTCATATTGTGCAGTACAAAAAGTATTTGGACTGAATGGTAATTACCTGCCCGAAAGGTTTCCAGAGCAAACGATAAAGATAAGTGAACGCGGCCGCTGTGAGGTTGCTGGCGGTGATTGACAAGTGACAGCAATGCCATTTCTATCCTGGGTTCAGTCATATGGGTGGTGCTCGTACCCAACTCTTACTGTTTCCAATGCTGAGGTAATTGGAGGGGAATTCTAACGTTCGGCTGCTGTGATTAGTAGTTTTCTATGTTTTTCCGATCAATGCCAAGCAAATGCCCGAACAGTACCCTAACAAACGGACCTCGGACAGCGCGCGATCTTTCCTTCGTTTTCCTTGCCCTCTCCTCACATCTTATACACAACACTTATACGATGTCATCCATTCGGGAGGTTGAACGTCGCCGTAGAAACTGTAGTGACGTTACTGTACTGACTGAAACTGTACTGACGTCACTGTAGTGACGTTAAACTCCCGATTGGATGGCACCGTAACAGCTGATTTACGTCTAGTGCAGCTCTAAATAAAAGTATACACGCACCACACTATTGCACTTGTCGGGAGACCAGTCCGATGCTTAGACATTATCTCGTCTGGGGCGGTTCTCCGCTTGGAAAAGATATCTTGAAGGGGAAACCTCTCTGCGAGCCAAAGTGTAGGTCTGAGCCGAATCTCACCATACAGCAGAGGATTCACTGCCACCTTTCAGGTTCAGGACATTCACCACTCAAACAGGACTAATGCCCATAGCAGTTGAAAGCCCGGAAACGCCAATCAATACTGATGAAAATGTTTTCTCGTGAAGTGTCCATGGCATCTTTTAGCATCTCGAAGAGTATCCCGTCATCCTACATCAGCAGATCTTTTTATTCTTAATGCGGTCATGAAAAAATTGCGGAAGAGAAGTACCAGATGCCATGGTTCTGAGACTTGAGAGTAAATTTTGCGCGTGAAGTTGCTCGCTGGGACTCGTGTATGCTCTAGGCTTGCGACTATCCTTAATCAAAAGAGTAGAAATTCGCCTTTCACGGCGTGGTCGTCACCCTGCTTTTATGAACACTTTGAAGATGTTCTCAGTTTATTATTTTTATTCATTTATTTATTCTTTGATTTCAAGCTTTATTTATTATGTCAATTTGAGAAATTACTTTTATAAACTTTTGTGTCTTTGTTAAGTATGCATTTGTGATGTTTGTATGTTAAAGGCAGTTCGTCACAAGTGTAATGAATTATTTTCTTTCTTCAGCATGTGCTAATCTATACCGCACACAGTGCGTCAAAGCTGTAGATTTGGTTTCTTCTTCTTCTTCTTTTTGCTTTCTCCACCTCTTCAGACCATGTTTAGACCTCGTCCATTCTGTACCGATTCCTGGGGAAACATCAACACTCAAAATTCAGTACTATTTCTTCTGATCTTCAATGTGTCGTGAGCTATTGGATTTTTTTCTTTCGATTTTTAAATCAATTTTTTTCGATTTATCCATATCACTTAAAGAATAGTTTCAGATTATTTTGTCTCATTTATTAGGTAATACGCCATTACACCCGTGAATTTCGTCTAGATTTAAGCCGAGAAGATGTGATAAATGTAGAATCCTTGCTAATACATTCTGCGCGGGGGCTTATTTCCGAATGCTCGGGGATACATCTTCGAAATTGTCTTTAACTGTATCGAGTCTAAGTATCAGCAAGCACTCGCAGTGACAGAAACGCATTTTTAGAATCGAATTTTCTGCGTTTGAACCAGGCTGGGCCATGGATGAATTGTAGTCGTTACTACCGTAGTCTTTCAACTGTAAGAAACTTTGGACGACGCAGAGATTCACTTCCATTTCGAGCCCTCCCCTCTCGAGAAATGATTTGGAGCTATCTATTTTTGTTTATTTAAATGTTTTAAAATGAAAATTTTAATAAGGGTTCTTCCATTCCTGGCAATCCCCGTTGCATGAGCGGAAACTTTCCCCATTGAATGTGATGGCATTTGACTCGAAATGGACGCTGAAGTGCCAACATTTCATTTTTCAAACTTTTCATAGCAAGTTTGGAGAAGTTGGGAGTATCAGAAATGTTTTCTCGCAGTTCAAAATGTACCATTGAATGTAAAAGTGTGTATGTTCCTTCGGTAATCTGTTCTTTCGAACGCTGAATGTGTCAAGTGAATAAATTTAACACTAACAGCGTTTCCCATTTGCAGACTTTAATTACTAGTATATTGTATCTCTGAGAACGAGAACACTTGGTTGAGGGAGAGTGGGAGGGAACAGTTGTAAGGAAAACTTTATGAAAATTCATAGTGATGACTTACGAAGTTCTTGCGAAGCATAGTTAATGCCTTATAAGTTAATGCCTAATAAAGCATAAGGTGCGTTGCGTAATGCAAATTTTTGTTCGAATAAACTCTTACATCGGTATTACGCAAATGAATTTAGAAATTTTGCTGTTTTGTGAAATCGTCTTGAATTTTTGTGTTGTCATGTGCAGTAATTATATTGATCACACCGTAATTACGCAACAGTACTTGTAAAATCGGAAAATATACTTTTCAGTTAAAGAGCGATATACTTGAGTGGTATTGGAAGTTTTAAAATAACCATTTCGTCTGCTTCTACTATCAGATTTTGGTGTATCGAAACTAATTGGGTTATGGCACGATTTTGTTTATACTTTAATTTTTCTTGAAAGTTACTTATTGCACTTAGTCAATTTCTGAGTGGGATGTATTTTCCATCTCCTCTCCTTTAGAATACTGGACTTCAACCTTTTTTTAATCAAAGGGTCAGTTTCTTTTTTTAGCACCTCTAGGGGGCCGTATTGATTGATCACTAAGGGCCGAATTTTTAGGGGATGCACCTATAGACAAAGCGCACTGGGAACTTTCATTTTTTATTTCTAACATGTTATGTAATCCAATTGGAAGCATTTTATTAAATTTCCTTGCACCTAAATCACACCACTGCACCTAAATAGATTCACTGCCTCTATTTCCCAATAAACACTTATTATGACTGTGTACATTACACTGTTTAAAGTTAAATCAGACTATGTATGTGCAAGCCATGCACTTTGTTTTGCTACACCTTGTTCCAAAACAACATGTATCTATTTTTAATCTCAGAAGAACAGAAGTAGAGACCCATTGTTGGTCTTTACCAATTATCGCGAAAGAGTTACCTTTTTTTACCGGATATCTTGCCAATGCCAAAGGTGCTTCGAAGGGAACACAGTTGAGTTCTGATATATTTAGTATGTTGCTATTTTACGTCTAACATTTGCGCACTTCTGATGGCAAATCTGATGTTGTCTCAACGATGCTTCAGCTAAGAGCTTGATCGCATGTACTACCACCCATCGGTAACTCAAAGACTTATTTCAAACAAATCCTATTGCCCATTGCCCTCTCACGTTCCCTCGCTTCTCACCCCGAACCCCTCCACATTTCTTGTGGATTTGTCATGTTACGGTATAAATTTTATACTATCAAATCATGTAATATATTTGTACCTAGTAAACATGCACCAATTTTTTTTTAACATTCAAACGTGCACCTGTTCTTATTTTTTCCACCTATGAGTATTAAGCACCTAAATTAGGAAAAGTTTGCCCGTAAAAGTCCGGCCTCTATTGATCACTATCAAAATGATGTGGTACTCACGTAGTATGTCATAGTTATTGTACAATAACTGAATGGATTCCTCAACAATCTAGGGCTTACGTGTATGTGTTGTACATAAATTTTGCAATTTGCAAAGTTTCAATTTGCAACTTAAAACACAGTAACATTATTAAATGAAATGACCTGTGTGAGACCTGACACTGCTTCTTCGTCACTAAATTGTCAATATTGGTTTTATTAATGGAAGAAGTTCTGTAAGTGAGAATCGGAAAATCAGTTCCTCAGAGTTTTGACTTCACGATATTCATCCTGGAGAAATTGTTCACGTATGTGGAATGTGCAAAAAGTGATGATATGAACAGAGTATGCGAGATGATTGCTGGAAATTTGTCTTCTTGAACATTGAGTGGAATTCCGAAATTTCTACATTCTTACATTTCTTCTTTAAATCATCATTACTCTGAAATTCATTAAGTTTCAATGAATGATGCTAGGAACGTCCATACCAAATAGAGTAGAAAGTAGCTTCAGTGGTTTTTAATTGATCTGAAAATGCCAAAAATTCAGCCACTGGTCGTATGTTAAATACCACTGCTTAAGAACAAAAATGAAGCAGCAGAGAGACTTCGATCGGAATTTGTGGCCCGCGTGGTCGAGATTGTCGAAGGCGCGAGGACGGTGCCCAATGCTTGTCCTTGGTCGCGACCCGTGAAGGACACACCGGCGTCCACGTGTACGGCTGGGGCGCCGACGCAGTAGCAGGTTCACCAAATTGTTTCTTTTTTCGAAAAGTTCGAATTTTCCGAGTTACGAGAGAAAATTTAAAAACATCAAGTTTCTTTGGTCAAAATTTGTTGTGCTCTAGCGCCTAAATCGCTCGTCCACGAAAAAACAGTAAATTACAAAATTTGTGGGCAATTGATGTAATTAATTTTTGTACTGGATCAGCTTTGAGTAAGAGTACAAAAGTTTTGAGTTATAACGAAAAAATCTAAAGTTGAATTTTTTTGCAGGTTTCTTAAAACGCCAATTTTCGACGTAGCAAAGTTAAAATTTTAATTTCGCCTCCCCCGTCATTAACAACCATAGAGAGAAAAAAACTATATTTTCCTTCTCTGAACTACCATTTTTTGACTGGACTGTTGGTCGCGGCTCCCGGTACACACTAAACTTCAACGCGCTTATCAACTTAGCACCTAATCTGTTTACCTGACGGAACACGCCTCGAAGACGTAGTTTGTTGGCAATTTGCTGTAATGTATTTTTAAGTAGTAGGCCCGTCAAAGCGCGCTAGCGCGAGTTACATACGTGCCTGTGTATAATAGTCCGGCACTTGTGCGAGCACGGGCAATTTCCCCTGACTCAGCTCTCCCTCTCCAGATCTTAGTATCATGGCGTACACACGCAAGCTGAATCGGCGCGAGGCGGAGAATAGCGGAAAGGCCTACAAAAGGAAATATATTTGCCTGATTTGTTCTATCAAAAAACTGATCTATGAGATATGCTTATGGATAAGAGCCAAAATTTATTGCTTATTTATCCTTGAAAATATATTTTATTACATGGGAGGTGTTTTTTTTTTCTTTTTTTTTCTTCCTGTTTTCAAAATTTAAGTAGTATATGACTTAGTGTAGGGATCACAGAATTTTGAAAATGTGCACACAATTCACTTTTCCCCATAGCACGTCATACGCAGTTTTAACTGTTTTTTGACATAAAATAAATAAATAAATAAATTCTTTACTATTTTTTATTGTCCTTTTAATTTTTCGTAAATGAGTCATTCCACGTCAAATCGCACAAAAAGACCAAAATTTGACCTTCATATTTTTAATTATTTTCTATTTTTTCTATGTATAATATGGACCAAATAAGTAAACACGTGTATTTTTATTTTTTTCTAACTTTATTATTTTCGGAAATATTGCATAATGGAATTTGCTAAAAATGATGCGCATCACTAACGTAAAAATATCACGTATTTGAGTACAGTAATTATAGAAACTCCGTTCAAATTCCATTCGGAACTTAAAAACATGTTTAATTTTTGAGATTTTGCAAAATATTCAATTTCCTAAATTTTCTTTTTTTGAAAAAATGTAAATTTTGAAAATTGATTATTTTTGTAAACTCGATGAGATAAAATTGTTTAAAAATATAAATAATCGCGCTATAGTATTGTTGACAACTCCAAAAAAATGAAAGTGGGATATCAGTAACTTTAAAGAATATTTTTTTTTTACGAACCAGTGTGCATTACTGTGTTGTAACTCGCGTTTCTTGCGTTACTGGCGATCGGTTTGAAACAGTAATTTAAGTGCTTCTTGATGTGGTACAGCTTCACGATTGTATTTGGTTATTAAATGAAGGATTCTTGACTCACGTTTTAACTGACATTTTGAAATTTTCTGGTCCCTCACAACTCACTTGAAATATACCTTAGAATTCCTGAACTTTCGTCACAATGCACAGTTCTAATGCCCTTACTTTCAGGTTCGGACAAAATTCCATTTTCTTCAGCCAACGTTTTAGCCACTTTTATCGTGTGTTAGATTCGTGAGAAGTGTCGTTTAATTTTATTGTCTCCAACTTTCAAAAATTGTGAAAATTTGAATTTTCAACGTCTTGTGATCTGTTGAGTGAAAGCAATCGATAAGTTTCTTAATAATATCTTTATTGTCTTAATTTTTAATGGACGTCGAAGGATCTTCAATGTGAAAAAAATATCTGTGTGCACTTTGTACTGTCTGAAATTTCTTATGGGTACACCGTTTTTGTTGCAATTTTCTTTTCTTGACGGGGGTTTCTGCTATTTCGTTAAATATCATTTTTTATCTTTTCTACATTCACTTCTCAAACACTTTACGAACTATCTGAAGAGATTAAATTGTCATTTCCTTGATTTCCACTGTTTTCACTATGTTCACTGGACTTTCAGCTACTTTCGTTAATACCACGGGAGCCACTGATCTCGACGCTCTCTTCACTAACAAAAAGCCATTTTGGAAACCGACTCCCTTTTTCCCGATATGAATCACAAATTTGCCAATCAAATGACTCCTCCAAATCAAGTTTCACTAGTAAATCATGGTTTACGCAACTTGGAGATATACTTTTCTTAAAATCAGAAATCTTAAGATCAGAAAAATTAAATTGATTGAAACATCTGTCGTATCTCATACGGTGATCCCCACTCGTGTTGCAGTGTACACACGATTTACAGAACAAACTCTAGCACTCTTCTATTTATCAGATGCGTATTGCAACTGGCGTTCAGAAAATTGTACTCAAGTCCCTTGACAAGTGGCCTGGTGTATTTCACGAGCATGGTCAGGAGGGCACCCCATCTCTGGGATGCAAAGGGACTCAGCAGTAAAATTCGTTTCGCTGTCACCATCCCTTCTGGAAACAGAGTGAGCACATGAGTTACTAATATTTGAAACCCTAATCAGGCAGAGGTCGTTATTGTCATTATTCTTCGGCACTTGTACCAAAGACTGATCGAACACAATTCGTTAGTGCAGGGGCAAAACGTGCGCGCTCGCACAATAGATTTTTTAGATCTGTAGGTGTTCTGTGCCTACTTTTTTCTTGTTTTTTTTTTAAATTGAACAAGAAACATCTATATTTTTTTCAAATTTTTATCTAAGTTCATATAGAAATTTTTATTTTTTAAAAATAATTACTTTTTAAAGAAATATTTATTTTTTGAGAAAGTAATTTACAGAGGAATAAAATACACAAATCAAAGTATTAAATGAAACAAACCAGGAATTTTTATTTTAAGTACATTCGGAGCATCAGTCCATATTTTGCGAAGTACGTGTAAATTCCAAAATTTAATATAGTCATAACTTCACAAATAATCAATTTTCAGGTCAATAAAGAAACACATGTCTCTTTTTGTGATGTACAGATTTAATAAAAAAAATTAATACATTAAAAAAAGTGTCAATTCTTGATCGATTTGATGTGGAATGGCTCATATTTGAATTCGTTTCGCTGTCACCCATCTATTCTGAGGGCAGAATGAACATTTTAAGTACTAATAACTCTTCATTTTCAGCGATTTGCATACATTATTGCATTTGTGAGTGGGAGTGCTTCATGTCTTTAAATGAAGTTTTTCGAAACCTCAATAGATTCCTGTGAATAAGAGCTTCAAATTTCGCACTTATAGTAACGCTTAAACGCCATTTTCTTAAAAATGGTTCCAAATTTTTCAATAGAAGTTGCTATTTAGAGCGATGTTTTACTCTTCTTTGATATTCTGAAAGTAATGTTTCGGTTCTACTTTTAGGAAACTGAAAAGTTGAGAAAATTAAAGAAAAAAAAACCTTGAGTGGCGATAGATGGCAGCTGGCAAGAGAATGGGGCAAGACTATATAGCCAGTCCACACCATTAAAATTAGAAAACTTAACTTCGAGAAATTCTGTGCCATTCTGTAGTACCACTAGTTTAATTCTGGATTAAAAAAACATTTTTCCAAGGTTCAAGGATATGTTTGAATGGCGGATTCTTTCGTTGTTTCCGTTTTGTATTATGTTTTATTACATCATCCCGTTATTTGATGAATACAGCAATAGTGTAAAATAAATTAACAAATTTCAATACGTTAACAATTCACGCGTACGGACGGGGAGGTGTTTTGACGGAAGAATCATTGTCGGTTAAACTTAGTATCCTGAATGTAGGACGTACGTGCAATTATTGCACTCTTAAGTAAACACAATTACAAAATCAAGATATTTTCAGTTCAAAATGTTTAATTTTATTCTTAATTGATAATTTGATATCTGACTGTTCTATTACTAATTAATAGATAATTTCTGTGCTTTAGAAGAGGAAGCCGGAATTTGTATAGCTAAGTTAGGGGCAATAACTGAAAACTAACTTCTCCAAAGATAGTCGTGTGGCCGTACAGGGCCATGATCCTCTAAAAGTACGAATTTTTCGAGTTATAAGCGATAATATATATATATATATATAAAGTTTTTTGATGGATTGTGAAATCTTTGTCAAATACTGTCATGCTCTAGCGTCTAAACTGTTCTAAATTAAACTAAGGCGTTCGTTTGAACGAAAGGTATCAAAGGGACATAATTTGTTGGTAATTTAATGCAATTAATTTTTGTACTTTAACATCTTTTGCGAAGGGTGCATAATTTTCGAGTTAAAAGGTAAAGAAAATAAAACAAAACACTTTTTGCAGTA
The DNA here is from genome assembly GCA_011170035.1 of Teleogryllus occipitalis. Lineage (NCBI taxonomy): Eukaryota > Metazoa > Arthropoda > Insecta > Orthoptera > Gryllidae > Teleogryllus > Teleogryllus occipitalis. Next base: position 172,043 of record BLKR01000005.1, on the reverse strand, counting down.
TTCTCAAAGGCATTTATGATCTCGTAAATGAAATTCGAATTTAGCACCCCAAAAAACATTAGGAACGACAGAAAAAAAGCCTTTTTTTTGCCTGGATTGTACTTTTCCCCCCACTTGTCTGAACTAAATATCATAGTTTAACAAAACCGTCTGACTTCACTTGACTATTTTAAAACTGCTAAAATACTGTAGCGTCGTAGAAGGGCTAATACTAAAATATAAAAGTTCATTATTGTTTTTCATGATATCGCCAAAATGAAATAACATTGATAAATTGAAATAAAGGCATAATATAAATATTTTTGTTTGCAATTAAGAAGCTATAACGAATATTTTAAAAGATAAATTTATTTGTTGTAAATTTGTCAGATGATAAAGGTGTTTTAACTTTCAATGCTTTCTATCAAAATACTTTTCAATTTTGATTTGACCTGTCAAAAAAAGAAAAAAAAAGTCATTCATCGGATGGTTTAGAAAGAAACTTAGCTCAGGAAAAATCCTACTGGTTCTATAGCAGCACATACTTTCTCGCATAATTCTATATTTCCAATTTTCGAAAATTCAGAGAGTTCAACGTTCATGAGACCTGCGTCATTCTTTTAAACGCCCCATGTTTTACTCGTGGAAAAAATTTAAAGAAAAATGGAGGGTTTTTGGAGAAATGTTTTTTTGTAATTTACATTAATTTCCAGCAGAAATTACGGGAAAACGACTCGTGTTTAAAAAAAAATGTACTACATGACTTTTTTAGAACGGATTTTGTTTAGGGCAAACATTTCTATCTTTAACTTTGTAGTTTTGAAATTATACTTTTTTGCAGTTTTCCAAAATGCAGAGTTCGCCGGAAATGAGACTAGCACCAGTTTTTATACAGTCGTTTGATACATACGAGGAGAAAATTTAAATTAAGTATTCGAAGCCTTTTTTGAAAAAATAATTGTTTGAAATAATAAAAATTGCCTATATTTCGTGCAAAATTACGCGAAAACTACTCCTATTTTTTAAAAATTGTACCTCGTCATATTTCATAATCTATTTTCGAAAATAATTTTAAGGAAAAAATCTAATAATAATATAAATAATCTCCAATATTGTAGTTGTAGGAAGATCGTTCTTTTTCAGTGTGAATGAGGAACGTGGATGGTGTAGAATGAAAGTTTTTCTAGCAGAACCCTCTTCGATCGAATAACGCTCTCGACTCAAGTGGTCTCCGGATAGCGGAATCTTACACGACGTGCTTGAGATGGGAGTTTCAGCTGCTTCGTGGTCACAAGGACGTTTCGAGAGACTTGTCAAAAAATCATTTCTTATGGGAGTTGATCGTGAGAGTATTGTAGGTTGTGTTAAACGTGATAAATATACGCTGAGGTAACAAAAGTTGTGGGATACCTTCCAATATCGTATCGCACTTCCCTTTTCCCGGCGAAGTGCAGCATTTCGACGTGGCATGGACTCAACAAATCGTTTAACGTCCCCTGCAGAAATATTGAGCCGCATTACCTCTATAATGCTCTTGCCTTAATATTGCGAAAGTGTTGTCGGTGCTGGATTTTGTACTCGAAGTGACGTGTCGGTTATGTTTCACAAGAATTCCGTGGGATTCATGTCGCGCGATCTGGGTGGCAAAATCATTCGCTCGAATTGTCCAGAATGTTCTTCAAATCAATCTCGAACACTTGTGACCCGGTGACTTGGGGTATTGTCATCCATAAAAAAATCCATCGGTGTTTTGGAACAAGAAGTCCATTAATGGCTGCGAATGATCTCGACGTAAATAACCATTACCATTTCTGGTCAAAAATCGGTTCATCAGCACCAGAGAATCCAGTCCATTGCATGTAAAAATAATTTATTATGAAACCACCACTAGCTTGCACAGTGCCTTGTTGACAACTTGGGTCCATGATTTTGTGGGATCTGCACCACACTCGAACCCTACCACCAACTCTGACCAACTGAAATAGGGACTCATCTGACCAAGTCACGGTTTTCCAGTTGTGTGGCATCCAATCGATATGGTCACAAGCTCAGGAGAGGCGCCGCGAACGATGTCGTGCTGTTAGCAAAGCCGCTCGAATCGTTTTTCTGTTGCCATGGCCGATTTAATCCAAATTTCTCCGCCCTGTGCTAACGGATGCGTTTGTCGTACGTCGCACATTGATTTTTGCGATTGTTTCACAGTGTTGCTTGTGTGTTAGTACTGACAATTTTACGCAAACGCCACTACTCTCGGTCATTATGTAAAGGCCGTCCGCCATTGCGTTGTCCGTAGTGAGAGATTTTGTCTGACGTTAGGTATTCTCAGCACAATCTTGACCCTGGATCTCAGAATATTGAATTACCGAAATGCAATGTTCCATGTGTCTAGCTCCAAATACCATTCCGCGTTCAAACATGTTCATTCCCGTAGTGCGGCCATAATCATGTCAGAAACTTCTTCACATTCATCACTTTAAGTACAAATAAAATCTCTGCCAATGCACTGCCCTTTTATACTTTTTGTACGCGATACTACTGCCAGCTCTATATTTGTATATTGCCATCCCATGACTTTTGTCACCTCAGTGTTTACCTTGGTAATTGAGTGACACATTGAAAAACAAGCACCTGCCCCACATCTGCTAATTTTGAGTTTTTGACTTGGTTAAGTAACTCTTGACATATTGCATCGATTCCAAAAAACAATTTGAATTTTAGAATGTGGCTATTTTTCGACCAGGATAAATAAAAATATCTCGAGATTCTGAATGTTACAAATAGCCTGTGGGAAAAAGCCATTTGCCACCCTCATTGTCTTACATCTGTGGTGGCTAGAGTCGACGTTTCTTACAGGTTGTCTGAGAGCACTGAACCCAATGAGAATACTGTTCTGAATTTGCTTAAGTGTTTTCCTAAATGACTGACGTAGGTGTTGAAGTTAATGAGTCTTATGAAGCGAATAAACACTCGTTAGTAAATGCCGAACACCGTCTTCATAAAATATTTCCATTATTTAAATAAATAACCTTCCAAATTAAGTTCAACAAATTTCGCATTTTCCGTAAAGCATACACGATATTTTCTTTAAACGGCTCCAAATTTTTCAATGATAATTTTCAAATAGGACGAGGTTTTACTGTTCTTTAATATTCTTAAAGTAATATTTCGATTCTATCATTACAAAACGGAAAAATTGAGAAAAGAAAGTACTTTGGGTGCCGATAGATGGCAGCTAGCAAGAGGGTAGGACCGAAAAGCTGGTCCAGACCAAAGAAATTGGAAAACATACTAGTACGAGAAAGCCTTTGCCACTCTGTTGCACCACTAGGTACTTTCTCGTATACGTACGTATACGGAGTAAATACATAGTATAAAGTTATGTATTGCGGAAAATCGATTTTGAGATATCAACGGAAATACACGTTTTGGGATCTCCTGATACCGAAAAAGTGTTTTTTAAAAACGTCCGTCCATCTATCTGTCCGTTCTTCTGTCCGTTCACCTGTCCGTTCGCCTGTCCGTTCGCCTGTCCGTTCGCCTGTCCGTTCGCCTGTCCGTTCGCCTGTCCGTTCGCCTGTCCGTTCGCCTGTCCGTTCGCCTGTCCGTTCGCCTGTCCGTTCGCCTGTCCGTTCGCCTGTCCGTTCGCCTGTCCGTTCGCCTGTCCGTTCGCCTGTCCGTTCGCCTGTCCGGTCGTCTGTCCGGTCGTCTGTCCCGTCGCCTGTCCGTTCGTCTGGAAATACACGTTCTGGGGTCCCCTGATAACGAAAAAGTGGTTTTTCGTCCATCCATCCTTCCGTGCGTCTGTCGCTCCGTCCGTCCGCCTGTGAATACCAATAGCGTCTTATCCATAAGTCGAATCTTTTCCAAAATGGATCTATACCGGTCGATTTGGCTATACTCGAAGCTTTGGTATTTTGATAAGCATTCTTTAAAATTTGGGGCTACTAGCGCCACGGACACTCGGACATTTTCAAACTTTACTCAAAACGGCTCGAAATTTTTATAGGTCCGATTTTCAGCAATAACTCTTGAATTTCAGCAAATTTCAAAAGTGTGAATTTTTTCGGCGTCTTCCTACAACTACAAAATTAAAGATAGAGATTTTTCCTTCAAATGAAATTTGTTGTTTATAATTAGTTATTTCGGGTGAATAATTTGTATGGTATTCGGCATTGAATATTAATGTTTGTCTGTGGCGGCTGGTGCCGTCCAAAAATTGTTGTTGCAGCTCCATCTAAGGACGGAAATGTCATTTAAACAAATGCGTTATTCAATGTTCTGCTGTACTGGGAATTCTTACTAGTGCTAATTGCAACTGTTTTTTTTATCTGAGCTCCAGTAGTTTCATGTCTCTTCAATCTAACTAATAAGCTGTTTAAGTTCTATAACCATAATGAAAAGAAGATATTCATTATGCTTTAAAGCCAGTGTTCGTCCCGGCATTATCACTTTCAAATAATATGTTGGAAAAGCAAAACATCTGCCTTCGAATCACATCCACATTACCACCTGCATTACTATAAAAAACACAGTTTTGTTCTCAATTGAATGCATTTTTTTTAGATTTTACTTTTTGAATAAAGGTTCAAGAACTTGGAATACGGTTTTCAGATGTCTTTTTTTTGTTTTTCATTAATAGGGCGTGATCCAAAAGGAATTTGTGAATTATTCACTTCACTTACGATAAAAATCACACTAAATTATGCACAAAATCGGAAGCTATTCGTTCGTTGAAGAAAAAGATCGGTCGGTCCCATTCCACGAGCAGCAGTAGCATTAGGAGCACCAATGAAATTCACAATAACTATAGAAAAAGAAACTTATTACAAAAATAATTGTTCGAATTCTCAGATACACTTGTAGACGTGACGATGCAAAATCACTTCGAGGATAGACACTGCGAGAACTGTGTGTGATCGCACCTACAGATCCAAGAGAAAAATCCTTCCAAGCGGTCCACCATTCCACATAAAAAAAATCCACTTATCAAATGCACATTTTCAGTCAATAAATATATCGTACAAAATAAATTCACCATTCTAAATGGTGCATTCAGAGCAATCAATGATTGACTGAACTTCTTTACCTTCAACAACACGTGTAGTTAACAGTGATGTTTAAACGGAAACAGAAAACTGGTATTCCCCTCCTATTCTCAGTACCACTGAGGCTCAGTTTGCGATGTAAGCTTTTGCGCTGTCTGGGTATCATGCGGTACTAAAATGAAGATAGAAAATTGGTGTAACTCGATTCTCTCAAGAACAGCCGGTGATGAGATACGCGGTGCTTTTCTCCGACAATCTGTGGCGCTTTCGGTGTTATCATTGCGTACACAGTACACGCACGGGGAATAAGCGAGTGCTTGCAATGTTGACGTATAGGAATGCGCGGTCAGTCGGATGGCTCATGCTACGAGTACATATAGTGAAATATTCATAAGCGAGACGTCACACAAGATACTCTGCTTGGCTCGCAACTAGGCGCAAAAGAAAGCATTTGACGGGCGCTCTTTGATTTCAAAATAATTTAAAACCTTGCTATTGCACCTGCATCTCGATTATTGAATGACATTTAATCGAAAATATATTTTTCTAACGTATACACTTTTTAGGTTTATCTGAGGGTCGTGCAACCAAAGCAAGAGCCGAAACTGATGTTCGATTGAGAGTTAAATGGAAAAGTTTTAAGGTGTTAATCGAAGATTTAATGGTTAATGCTTGGATATGGGTTATTACTGATTAATGCATGGGGCTTTTAAACCCTTGTTAAGTGGCGAAGTTTAAGGGTTATAATTTTCGTGAATGTTAAGTTTGGGAATATCTTCTTATAAGAGGTATTTATTTTGATTCTCTACTTCTTTGGATATCGAATAAACTCTTTTAGATTTTAAATGCGCTTCTTCGGTATTTTATGATTGTGAAATGTGAATAGGGCAACTTCACCAACGCAATGTTGGAGTCATCAGGGATGGGTATGTCATGGCTGAAAATATAGGGTTTACCAGAACGTGTCTTCCACAACTGTTTGCAGAGGCACAATCTGGCAGGCGCACTCGACACCCTTCCGTGGGATGTCTAGAGGCAGCCGTTTTATATATATATATATATATATATATATATATATATATATATATATATATATATATATATATATATACTACAAAACACTATAGTAATCCTAAAAAACGTATCATCTCTCCCACAGTAGTAATCTATAGTATAATCCTGAAAATACACCGCTTGAATTACAGTAATCGAGTGATTTGTGAAGATAATGGAATTAGGATATCATATAATCGAGTTAATAGTTATTTATATAATAAGAGATTTAGGTAGAGCTTTATTCGCGAGGAAGAAACAGTTGTGTCCCGAGTCGGCAGTGACGTATTCTGCAAAGTATTCTTATAGTCTTGGGCATTCTCTGATCTGTTCACAAACTTTATAAGGCCAACTCCATCATAGGATATGTAGCCCCGAAACATCTGGCCGGGAGGATGCTTTCCCTTCGTGACTACACTGTCAGGATGAAATTCTTCACCTTTCCTTCGTCTCACAAATTGGATGTCATCAGAGCCATGGAGGTTAAATTTAGACCCATGTGAGAAGACGTCGCTTCCATTCATGATGCTTCCATTCATCTTTATTCCAATTTATGTGATCTCTTGCCCATTGAAGATGATTTTTCTTCATTTTATCAGTAAGAAGTGGCTTCTTCATAGGACGACGCGTCTTCTCACAGTTGCACTAAACGTAAAAAAAGACGTTTTCTCACAGTTGCACTACTAGCTTTCACTCCAGAATGTTCATCCTGTTCCATTTTTAGATCTACGAATGATGATTGGCCCTCTTGTCTTGGATGCCGGAAGTCTTGAGATGAGGTTGAATGACGCTTCTGGCCTCTTCGACTCCTCCTGTCAGAAACACGTTTTTTGTCAACAGACGCGAAATTATTGACTGACCACAATGTATCTGAGAAGCTTCGTATTTCCCGGTTTGAATAACCTTCCTCGAACAAAGCAACAGCTATACTCTTCTTCCTGGGCGTCAACTGCTTGTACTTTACCATTGTGCTCGCCGAAATGGCTGAGTGAAAACTGTCAGCGGGTGAATAACGCTGTCCCTTTACACCTGAAGAAGGGACTGATGCAATCCCTGGCATTCGTTATGCAAACTGAAGAAACGTGGAAATGTTTACAAATGGAAGATAAAATGCTAAATAGGGTTTTAAGAGTCTGATGGTTAAGAAAATACAGAATGGCCTTTTTCTTTAGGTGATACAGTTTTTAGCACTTCTGTATGTTAATTTTCATGAAGAATGGCAGATCCAATTAAAAAAAAAAAGTTTGGAGGAAATTGAGTGTAAATTTTCTTCCGGGCGCGAAATTCAAACCGACTGCCGCGTGACCAGTCACCGGCGTGGCGTGTCCTAACGGGGCTGGGCGTGGCGACATTTCTCTCCGTTTCGGTGAAACTGTCGAGTGAGGCAAATGTCGCTTCCCGCACACTAGAGATCTTTAATAAGTTCCAAGTGTTTTTATGTGTACTATTAATTTCATCAATTAAATCTACTTAAAATGCATTTTATTGTAAATTATAACCATAATATGCAGGGGCTTAACAATGAATGCTGAACACGAACCAAGCCTTATGAAAATTAATAAAACTCCTGGAATGATCGAATATATTTTTGCATATCTTCAGTGTGAACGAATGTCTTATGCTTTAGAAAACCACATAAGGTAAATGATATTGCTCTGCAATGTCTTTCCTTAATATCATGACACATGCTTACAGATTTGTGCAGCAAAAATGTTGAGTTTATTAATTATTTCTAGGCTCGCAGTTCGAACTGATGCTTCCGCGAATTTCATTTTGAGTAGCTCTAGCAGACGACAGTCTGCTTAGATAACCCGATAAATGGTTGTACATGTAGGTTTTCTTCCCTTCGGATGTGATAATTGTTCGCTGTGAAAGTTACCTCAAATACCTGCAAAAATATGTGAGGGAACAGCGGGTATTTAATTATATTCTTTAAAACAACCTAACAAATTACATTACAAAAATTAAATAAAAAATTACGTTGTTGTTGCTTAGGGATAATCCTATGGGCTGATTTGACGAACTTTTTGCTTCCGCTAGGAATGTATTTCGATAGGGAATGATTTTGCAGAACTCGCTTCGCAATCGTGGAAAATCGACGAATAGATGAACCCACATTAACACATGAAAGTGTATTCTAGCCTTCGTTTTCTTGTTCCTTAGACGAGGTGTCGGATTTGATATATTAAGAGAATGGCCGTTCGTATAATTTGAAAAAAAACACGCGCCTTAAATATTTATTTAAAGAATTGCATTTTTCAATAATTTTGGGCAATTTTAGCTTTCTTTATTTCGCGCCCCCAATTGTCTTATAAAATTACAAGTAACGTGTACATACAACTTCGGTCTAAGACATAATGGGGGTGATCTCATTTTGTAGTAACAAATTCCAAATCGTGCGGGTATTCTGATGGTAGAGCCTTAAAACTTGGAATCTCAAGTACACTCTCTTCGGTACTTGTGGGGCGGCTTGCTGTTATGCTTAATTTGTCGCAGTCTGTAGTTGTCAGAAGCAGTGATAAGCCAGCGCGCCGTCGTGAACCGACGTTTGATGTCGGGATCCTTTGTATGCTTATCTGCTGGCACCGCGAAAGGTTTGAAGGCTAAGCGCTCATGGTATCAAGCTACTGAAACGTTCCCCTTTATACGCCGTAAAGCAGTTCTGTTAAACTGTACAAAAATTGGAGAATATGATTTTACAACTTGCCCTCAAAACCCCTGCAATTACATCGGACTAAAGGAAAAAAACTGTAGAATAGTCACTATAGAAAAGTGTAGTATCTGTAGTGTAAGAAAAATTGAAAACCCCCAAAATTGTTTCATGTTGTGCAGTACGTATTCTCTATGACTAATAAAATGAAGTCCAAGACCCAAGACTTCAAGATTCATCAAGAGTAAATAATGTGTAGGAAGTTCAAACTTCTTGCTAAACGAAAATCCTTCGTATTTTAAATATATAGGATATATGGACAATTTCAGTTCTTGCTTCTTTTTGAAATATTATTACTATTATTATGACTATTATTGTTATTATTATTATTTCTTACTATTTTCGGGAGGGGAAGCGCTTGCACATGGAAATAGTTATAAATATCATAAATTGAAGGTTTGAAATGCAGGAGAAAGTTGAAAAATATATGTGGCTATTCAAAATGTATTTTCGAGGGTGTCAGATTGTTTTTACCGGCGCGGGCCCGAGCTGCGCGCCGGGCTCAGGGAGATTGAATGCAGTGAGATGGGCACCGTTGGACGCTCCGAAACGAGAACTAGTGGTGCTACAACAACTTGCACTTTCTCGCATTGTTTGTAACGCTTGCACGAGATGTTATATTATTGACTATGTACTAGTTCATACATTTATGTATTTTTTCAAAAAATGAAAGGTTACATGAAAATATTTCTTTCTTTCTTCTTATTCAGTGAATTATATAAATTCAAAAAGTTCAAAGAAAACAATTGGTGCATTTTTTGAGAAAGTTCTTTTTAAATTATTTTTATTTCACGTACAATTACGTGACTATTCATATATTGAAAAATATTCAACATAAGATTTAAATATCTAAGTTCCAAGAATACATTTCATTAATATGGACGAATAAATAGATGTAATCTTCCACAATAAAAATGTCTTTACGCTAAATTCAAATCTTACAATCCCGCATACGTATTTCGAGGACTTTTACCTTACCTTCAGTGCCCAAGTAACGAGGTACAAAACAAGGCTGTTAAACATGCATTCCCTGCCGGCGCCATTGTGTGGTTTTGAGTTTTTTAACACAAACTGGCGCCGGTAAGGGGTAAGTTTGACGAACAATCAAGATGTCCCCGTGATTATTCGTGCCTCTGAATTCCACGACCTAAATTTGCAATATCACTGAAAGGGAGGATATCCTCCCTTGATGCCGAGTAGCTGCATTAAAAAACGGTTTCCTCTTCCTGCCGCCGTGGCGCTGTACCATATGCGCCATTACTACACGAGAGGAGAAAACGATGAGGATTCTTCCTCTTAGCGATAGCGCGCATAGTTTAAAAACTCGATCAAAGACTTTCCGATAGCTATAAACTAAAAAAATATGCGTATTCCTTCTTACGTCAACGAAAATATTATACTTGGAAATTTCATTCAAAAAAAGAAAATGTGTGAGGAGGACTTTCCTCCATTGCCCTTCGCTCAGTAATCGCCTCTGCAGGGACCTACAGTGCTACTTTTTCTGCCGAAAAAATCGCCGTTTATCGACGCAACATTTTATAACTTTCCCTATACTATGTAAATATGGGAGCTCACGGGCTTCCGAACATCATACGGGCTTTTCTAAACTCTACTAATTTCCGAATCCTTCTGAAATCGCCACGAGCATGTTTATAGTGAATAAAGAAATCAAACAACAGCGCGGCTGAAGTGTGAGGGTTTAACAGTGGTGGCACTGATTGCGCATGACTCAGAAGTTAGTCGATTGTAGTGAAGTGTGTAAATTGTTCGAAGCACGATTCTTAAAGTAGAGATATCAATCTTTAATTGTATATTAGATTTAGATTTTATTGTTAATTCTGCAATTAAGTGTAGTAACTTGGTGGCAGAATATCTTAACCTTACATGCATTAAACTTAGATTCACTAAGAAAAAGTTACAAAAAAGTAGTTAATTAAGATAATAATAATAAATAGTACATAACATCACCACGCAAACCTTACTCCACTTCACTTCACTGCACAACACTTAACTGTGACTCATTTCTTTCGCATTCCCTTCCCTCCACTTCACTTCATAACACTACACTGCGCTGCACTACACTCCACTGCACTGCACTGCACTGCACTGCACTGCACTAAATGAATAATAATAAAATGATACCAATAGTAATAAAGGTAATATTAACAATACTTCTACAACTGATATTTATACTAACAATTAAACAACTTACTTTGTAGGATATACTACTAATTTAACAGTAGAAACAACATTGATACATATAACCAAATATATAATTAACTAGAAAACTAATTTATTTTTAAACTTGCTCAAGCTTTGAGGAAAGGGTTCTAAGATAGTCGCAGGCAAACTGTTCCAGTCTCTAATTGTTCGGTTTGTAAATGAAAATTTCCCGACATCCGTTTTCTGTTTTCTTGTCTTAATTTTATGCATGTGATCCGTTCTACCGAAGTATGAAGGTTTTCCTAAACGACGGTGTATTTCATTCCAAGCAGGATAGCCTGTGTATGCTTTGTACATAGCATAGAGTCGCAGCTTCATCCGCCTCTTTTCGAGTGATTCCCATGCACCTCTATTTTTTGATCCCCTGAAAGTAAATTTCGATGCTCTGCGCTGGACCTTTTCTAGATTACCTTGCTGCGATATTCTGTACGGGTCCCAACATACCGCGCCATATTCTAATACGGGTCGGACTAGTGACATATAAGCTAATTCTTTACTTCTCACTGTACTCTTCTTTAGGATCCGCATGACGAAATGTAGAGATCTCCAGGCTTTTCCCACAACGAAATTTACTTGATTTTCCCAGCTCAATTTACTATCTAATTGAATTCCTAAATATTTGCAAGATGTAACTGTAGGTATGACTTTGTTGTTCAATTTGTATACAGTTTCACCATAACTTCGACCCCTACCAAACGTGATGGCTTTACTTTTGGAACTATTTATTTCCATGTCATTTGTTTTTGCCCAGGAGTGTAATTTGTCTGTGTCTGGCTGCAAAATATACACGTCCTCCTCTGATTTGATAACCCGATAGATGATACAGTCATCAGCAATAATTGAATAATGAATTCTGAATAATGAATTGTATGTAAACTGAAATTTCACCAACATATGGCTATTTAAAACTTGTCTATTTTTATGGTTTTAGTGTAAATTTAGGCATATTCCGTCTAAAGTGGCACACTGTTTGAGTCAATGTATGATCAGGAGGTTGTTTTGGGCTATAGTTGGCACCAGCTCAGCCAAAAATCACTTAAAAATTACATTATATAACATAGGCATTTAAAACAATTCAATAATTTATACTTCTTGATTTAGAAAGAGCTCAAAAAGGCGAATAAATGAGATTATGGGGATTGGGCACCCATAATCTCATTTTAAGTATCGTTTCTTTGGCACATATTGTTGATGATGTATTTAATTGAACACTGATATTTTTTTCTCTTAGTCATTGAAATTATTGTTTTAATAGAGTCTAATAAGCTGTGTAATACCCGGGCTATATAAATACTCGAATATACAGCTTATTAGACTGTCGAAAAAATAGATTTCAGTAGATATATAAAACTGACGTACGATTGCTAGTTACTTGAAATATCTGGAAGTTACTTTGTTTATTATTGTTCATTTGTGTGATAGCTGCGACATAGCATGCATTGTGTTGTTATGTCAGTTCCATTCCCCAAATTTCTTACGGTTCTTTGAAACCCTCATTGACGTCAGCGAACTGTAGTGAAGCAGCCACCAGGTAAAGGCGCGCAGTAATGAGCGACTTTTCTCTCTCTCCTAGTTTCAAACGAGTTTCAATTCTCCTCTGAGGCAGAATGAATAATAAGGCGACTGCCACATAAGCGCTCTGGCAAGTAACATATTTACGAGATTTATTTTGATATTTTGATAAATATGAGTAAAATTCCCTTTTCAGGATTTGTGTTATTCGTTCCTTTTTAAAATCACGCTTTTGGAGGCATTTTAATATTCTTTCATATGAAGTGACGAGTTATAAAAATATAACGTCACGTACAGTTTTTATTATTTTCGACGATAAATAAATAACGGTGAATTTATGTTGCCCGAATTAATTGATGGCATCTTGCCTAGACGATTGAGAATTCCATGAAAGTGTCATAGTACAGAGCAGTTTGAATTCGCGTCGGGACGTCGTTGCGCAATACTTTTCAAATCATTAACATACTAAATATCGAATAGCTTTTTTGGTTTTAGTTTAATATGAATACTAATCGGGAATGATTACAATTTTTTCGCCAAACATTGCTCTACAATTTATTCCAAATAAGAAATGTAAGCAGTGCTTTTCTAAATTACGAGCTTCATGTACTGTTACACTCGACGAGAATTGTAAATAAATGTTTTCTTTTTATAGAAAACATAACGGATTATTTTTCGGTGAGGAACTGCATTATTTGTTCATTAATTAATTGAATTTTGGTGTCGGTGTACTGATAATTCTTTCCAACGGCGAGAAAAAGGAAGTTGCAAACTCATCGTTTCTCATAATGTCTCTCGTTTATTCACTGTACCTTTTCTCTTTCTTCCGCTTTCTCGTTCACATTTTCTTCATCTGCCTTCAAATCCAATTTCCTTCTTCCCTTTTATTTCGTCTTCTTTGCATTTCTCTGTAATATCAGTTACTAGCTGATAATTGTCCGGCGTTGACCGGGAATTTATTTATCAGAATGATGTATTACGCAGCCTCGCGCGTTCCTGTTGGCCCGTCTTCCCTCTCACGCCCTGTCCGGTCTTAAATGGCCGCCCTACCTACACCTCTGCTCGCCCACCCACATTCCCTTTTCTGTTCGATCTCTTCTTTCGCATCTTCCGCTCCTTTCGTTATTCTGCTCCGCCCGGTCCTTGTTTTCATTCCCTTCCGCCCGACTTGCTGCTCTCACCGCTCCCGGTTCCACCCGCTCCATCTGGCACCCGCCAACAATGCCGCACTGATGCTTTGGGATTGCATTTAACTACTGACTGAGGGTGCTTTTTAACTACTCAGTCATTTACTGTCCAGTCATTTACATTTAGTCATTTACATTACCCAGTCATTTACATTTACAGTCATTATCATTACTGTACATTTTGGGGTATCATTTTGAATCGCTACTACACTATTTTTTATTATTGGCTGCCCAAAAGTATGCGTGCCAAAAATTTGGGAGGAATAGCTTCTGTGGTAAGCTTTTGTATCACAAACAAACGTACATAATCTCAGTTGTATATATTGCGTGGGCACTAATCGAACTCATTCATATCAACACGCACATACATTCGATTTTACAACCTCCCACTTTCATTTTGTTGTATCCTCTTTGGACTCCTGTTCTGAAACTACCTAAGTTGCACGTATAAAAATCTCATTTACTTGTGTACCTGCAGGTACGCCATGGCGAATTATTGAAAATGTTCACACCTACACCAAGCATAATAGTAGTTTAATGTAATGTGATAAACTCGACGCATAATAAAATCATATGAATCAATGCTGGATCACCAAGGGTAATGGAAATGAAAATTTAGTAGAGTTTTATTGTGAAAGAAATATAGTTCAAGTCAAAAGAAATGGTATAAGTTCATGGCATTCAAATTTCAGACTATATTTGACAGAGCAGTTTCATTGAATGTAACTGCCCCCAATGATACTACGAGGCAACGACTTCAATGATGTTGACAATGATTCGTTGTAGAGTAATATTCAAACTTGTGGAGAACTTGCTACCTGACAGAAAGGTTAAACTGTAAGTTATACGACGCCACTATTTTTGATTGGTAGTATATTTGCTATTGTATTTGTGTAGACCATATATTAATAAACTATTGTGTAAAGTAAAATGGTAGACTTAACAATTTAGATCTCATCTTTTGGGGAGACTGATGTACCTTTGACACTGTGTACCTTTGAACACTATCTTTTAGGACACGCCAGTACAGTTTTGTGGTTGCTAATCATGTTATTTGTCTAGTCCAGCCAGAAGGCCCTAGTGTTCTAACTTTGTGTTAAGAAGCAATTTAATTTTTGCAGACAAGTTTTTGGGCACTGAAAAATAAAATTTTGTTGTGTTTCATTTTTGTGTGTGTTTGATTGTCTTAACGAAAGTAATCTGACCGCGCATGTTGATTGTCAATAAAATTCTGAGTATTTCTGTGAAATTTATTTTCGTTTTTAACGTAACTGATATTGTAACAGCACGGCTTCTTCTGAGCTAGATATCTTGTGTCTGTGTGCAGTTTTACGTAATATACGTGTGAACACGATTGTACCCGTAGGTACACGACGTTACAAAGATATTCTGAAATTGTTCAAGAAATTATGATCCTGGAAGATAGGGATGAATATGTTGAAATAAGGGCTAATTTTGAAGGATGTCGATAAAATTGTTATGAGATATGAATGTAGTAATTTTGAAGTCGGAGTCTGTGTTTATTCAGTTTTAAAGAAATACCGATTATATGGGAGAAATTATAGATGTTGATAATGTAAGATCTGACTATCAAGGGAAATTTTTGAAACGGCTTACCGAAAATTTCTTTATGTCGGTGATGAAATATATGACATTTATTAATTTGAAACTTGGTAGTTATGAAACTCGCTAAATAATGAATCTTGGGGTCTCACAATGACATGTTGAACAACTTCTTGGCGTTAATTTCTATAACAGTTCGGAAAATGTTATGATAGAAATGTGTGCTGTATGCATCTAAGATGCTATTTTAAAAAATTAGTTGCATTGAATGTTAATAATTACAATAGGAAAGAAAGGATTTTTATTTTTATAAACTTGAAATGTATTGTTATGAAAAGGAAATAATTATCCTTTGGTTTTAATTCCCTGAAAAGATGTGTTTATTGGTACACTAGTTTTGGTTAACTGGTCCAAGATCATCTATCTTTGAACACCTTTCCAGATTTTTGCTTTTCTTTTGAAAGTACGGAATGTGTTGTATGTCATTAATATCAAGGAAATGATTCAATACTAAATATGCTTCTTTATATTACATTTTGAATTCATGAAAAATAAATTAAGTGATTTAATTATTAAGTCAAATGTTCAAAGGTACAAGTCTCCCCTGTTATTAACACTAACAATAATAAAAAATTGTGAAAATAATAGAAAATTATATTAACTTTGATAGAGAAGATATGAGTAGATTACAAGAGAAAGTGTATTTTATTACGTTTTTTACAGATTTTCTCTCGCGCGAACGATGGCTTCCAGTTCAAACGGAATAAAAACTAGAACAGAGAACCGACTTGCACTTGAAAAGTCTCCGTATTTGTTGCAGCATGCTTACAACCCAGTTGACTGGTAAGTTCCATGCCATTATGAAAATGAGAAGGTTAATTCGAGTCTTTGATACGTCTTATGAGATTTTATAAATATATAATTATCTCGATATTGCTAGATCACAACTAGAAATGAAACTTTCAAGGATATCATGTCATCAAATGAAACCCATTTTATGGTCAAAACAGCCTAACCCACTATAAGTGTGAGTAGGTGAGCTAAGCGATCCTCCCCCCCCCTTACAGCTCCTGTTCTTCTCACAGCTGTTCTACAACCGTTCAGTATTACGAAATGAATGATAATATCTCTGAAATGCAATGATATCGTTTATTTAAACGTGTATATTTTCAAATAGTTGGTCGCGCGTTTTATCTCCATTTTAGAAACACGTTTCGTTTGGTGTTATTTTGTGCCTGGGGCTTCCTCATTAGACTTCAACATATTGCTGAATATGATAAAAATTATTCAGAAGCTCGAGGTGTTGATCGGTGAATGTTAAGGCGGACAAAAACAAACATCGGCACTAATGAACTTTTACTCTAAAAGGATTGTTACGCCCAAATGATTGCCTTTTAAAACAGGCTTTTGAAGTTGAACGAACATAGTCACAATCGGGCTGCGGAGAATGATATAACTCTCACATTTGTTGCAGAGCACTGAATGGCAGAAAACGTTTTAATAAATTATTTCAGAAATTAATGTTAACAAATTATGTTTTGAGAAATGAAAAGGCAGATGCAGTATCTTATTTTAACTTTCTCGTGCGTGTGGAATTGGAACCTTTCTTAAAGTCAGTGACAACAGCAATGAGTGCTAATCAGGTAGATTCAGGCAAATATTAATTAAGAATCTTTTTAACATTTTATGAAGCTATGGTAAAATTAAGTAATATTGAGACATAACTTGTGAGTGTAAAAATATCAGTAGAGTAATAATAATATTTGCGTGTCTTGTTTGCATTCGTACGTAATTTAATCTCCACATTCAAGTTGATGAAAGATTAATTACTTGTATTAAATTTGGATCAGTGCTTGAGTTCCCGTAAATGGACGGTTATTATGTAGGTGTTTTTAATTTGGAACTATTTTAGAAAAAAATATCGCAAAATATTTGAGAAAGATTTAGTACTTTTAGAATAAATCATAGATGTGTGGTTATGAACATTGCGTTTTATCTTGAGTCATTGCCTGAGCTCTGTGCATCAACCAAAGTAACAGGGGCTGAGTAACGCGAAAGTATGAGAAATCACGGAGCGTATCGCGGGTAATGTTCCTCGGATGTCTGGGATGTCAGCGCCCTGGACCGCGTTCCTATGAAAATGTGGTTTTACAACGTTCAGACATGGGGCTAAATAAAAATGAATGTGGTGTTGTTTGTTGCGAAATTTTTCACTGTAAATATTTCTTCACTATTTCTAAAACCTCCGTGATTGTTTCCTAAATCTCTGAAAAAAATGTCGCGTTACGTCCAGCAACTTGATAAGCATTTTCTTTGACGGTTGGAAAGTCACAAATCACATTGGCAATTGCAGAGAATTGTCACATTATACAAGAAGTTTTTACGCTACTGTTTTACAGTTTAGTCGTGAGATTCTGACGTTTTGGGATATCTCATTTTTTGCAGGTATCCTTGGGGAGATGAAGCTTTTGAGAAGGCACGCAAGGAAGACAAACTTATATTTCTTTCAGTGGGTTACTCAACTTGTCATTGGTGTCACGTAATGGAACGCGAAACGTTTGAGAATGCCGACATCGCGAAAATTATGAACGAACATTTTGTGAATATTAAAGTTGACAGAGAAGAACGACCGGATGTGGACCATATGTATATGGCCTACGTGCAGGTAAAAACGTTTTTTTATTATTTGTTTGATTTCATGTCTTATTGTTGTTCTTATTGTTATCATCATCATCATCTTAGCGTGGCGCCTCCGCCGTTTTTCATGTTAACATGTTTTTATTTGTGTTATGTTCGTAATGAAAAGAAATGTTAACCTAATACAGTTGGCTGGTCCGTCCGCCCTTCGGAATAAGAAGGTACATGAAAAATTATCCATAATTTAAAAAATTGTTTCAGTTTTAATTATTGTCATTAATCGTTACGACGAATCAAGCCGCGGAATAATAATTCAGTGTTACGCCGCCGGAGATGCCTTATAAACACCCCAAAACACATTTAAGTCAAGAATTTGAACAGAATATTCTAGATAGATCCGGCTAAAAATATTGCCAATCGGTTCGTCTTGAAGAGTGAAATCGTATGAGCAATGAAACCTAAACAGGCCTTCCCCCTCCCCCCCAAAAAAACAATTTTTTTCGAACGTTGTCTTAGAATGTTCTGGAAGGATTCGTAAAAATGATCAGATCCCCACCAGTAGACTGAGACGCGTCGAATGCCACCTCACTTACCCCAAAGTCCCTACTTACCTCGAAGATTCAATAGACCCTCGGAAGAGGTCAGACACACGCACGCATACACTTTGTTGTTCTTATTCTCCAAAACTGAGTAAATGAGGAAATGTTTCAAATTCTGGAACAATACGATCACCCTTTGTCAACATAGAGTTATATTTTTGAAATTGTAATTAAAATGTATACTTACCTACATGTATGTTGTAGTGAACTATTGTCGAATATCCTGCTCTCCACCCTAATTTTAAATCACCATGCATTACTTATAATTATAATCACTAAAACGTTTTTTTAGATATACACATCTAATATATAAAAAACAATGCGTTTGTTCCTATTTTGTGTTGCCGTGCCGTTCATCAGATTGCGACAAAACTTTGTCAACTTGTTGCTTATACTTGTGCGAAGAATATAGGCGTAGTATAATGGAAATGTATGTATGTCTGTCGCACAGAGACGTGCGTTGGTGATGATTTTATGCATTTATGCTGAGTCAAGCGCCCCTGAACAGAAGCTCCTCGCAACCCGCCGCACCCTCGAGTATTAAGGGCGTCTTCGCTGCATATTCTGCATCTGCGATTGTGAAATATCGGCCGGAATTATTACTCGGACAAGTAAATCAAATTTCTCCAAGGCAATGTCAAAGCGAATGCATGTTTAAACTTGACGGAGAACGTTTTAACAATAGGATACATGACAACCACGTCCAAACCAGGGCATAGAACGAACCCATACCCGCGGAAAGTCTTTCATCTATTCAAATTTTTGCAGAGCGTAGCGTAAAACGTGATTAAAAATCACGTGACCGGTAGTGTGTGAAATGTAATACACTGCAATAGTGAAGAATCTTCGCTTCGCCAACTATAACCTTATGATGCAAGGATATCCTTATATTGTATTGCGATTGTGTATCATTGTCGTTCGTCTTGAAAGTGATGCAATGTACACATTATGGCAGATAAGGTGCATTCTAATAATTAAATTGTGTATTATTGTTATTATTATTATTATTATTATTACAATTATTGTTTTGGTAATAAATCGACAATCCATAGTTTCCATTGTGAGAATTGAGGGACGGTTTCCCGTACGGTTCCCACTACAAACTTTAATGTCCCCTACTGGAAATGTATTGATTTGTGCCATTCAGGACCCCGCACCCCCTTCAGATACTTGAACGACCCTGGCTGATGACTGGATGCCTCTAGGGCACGTTGGAGAATTCCTTACGCGACCATGTCTTTATACAATATTATTTTATGAAATCATTTAAACATATCAGAAAGAAGAAGACGCGTCTGGTAATGTGAGTGGAGTTATTTTCAATTGATTACTGTTATTATACTTGCTATAATTATCTACTTGTAAAGAGAAAGGAAAAAATAATATGATTCTGAATGGAATAAAATAGAGCTCGATAATTACGTAAGTTCTTGCATTTTTATGTTGTTGGTTCTATGATATGGATTAGATGTACATAACTTACGTTAGAAATGTTGATAACGGTAATCGCTAAGTCGGCACTGAACCATAATAAATAAGATAACTTGCAACATTTGAGAGAAAGGAAGATTTATCATGGTAGTTAATGGAATTGAAACGAGTGATTCATTTATTTTTTACAAATCCACAGCTTTCGGTGTTTTGCTTATATGCCATATGTCACTCCGAGATGCATGTTCTGTCGAGGCGGGATTGAATATAGATGACGTTTAATTTCCGATTTGTTGCGATTTGGGGCCTTCGCGGCTGGTGTACAGATACGAGTAAAATTGTTCAGCAGAGAATGATTGCTTCGACCTCTGGGATTTGACATGCAGCAAATCAGTGCACTGCTCTTATGAAGTTTCGTTCGTGTTTCGGCTAACCAGATCAGTTATTGCCTGTGATTCTTATCCCTATGAGAGTTCAGTACGAACAATTTCGTTGGTATTAAATTAGGACCGAATGGAGAGTAATGGCCACAAGTCTATTCTGCTGAAGTATCCTTTTCACTGCTTCAACAGAATACTCCCCCCCTCCTACAGTGGCACCGGATGAGACTTGGAATATTGCTGAAATATTTGGGTATTCTCTGCATCGGCATCGAGTTATTTTTCTAAACTGGAAAACTAGCACAGAGTTCAAATTACACCCAGCTGC
Source organism: Teleogryllus occipitalis (assembly GCA_011170035.1). NCBI lineage: Eukaryota > Metazoa > Arthropoda > Insecta > Orthoptera > Gryllidae > Teleogryllus > Teleogryllus occipitalis. The sequence continues at coordinate 151,396 of BLKR01000005.1, read as the reverse complement.
CACGACCCGTTAAATTAATTCGTGTCACGATCGCCTAGTTTCACAAATCCCAAGATCATCCGAATTAATTGTGACTCATAAGAGCCATCGTAACAGTTTTTATTCAATCTTGTATAATTTTCTTGTTGATATATAAATCACTTAATATTTAGTTTGATTTATTTGCTGAAGTTGATGTGATAAAGAACGTGATTGAATATACATTTACCGAAATGGGTTGCATGCACCCTAAGTCACTTTGCGCAGAGTTGGAATTAAACGTCATGAATCTGGCTAATCATGATTTCTTAAGTAGGAATATGTTTGCAATACACGAAAACAATAATCGGATAAAATTATATCTGCCATTTGTCTAGATCTGCACAATGATCACAAATTCGCGCTGTTTCTATTCTGGAAATTTGAGATTAAAATCATAAATTACATCTCTTATCATAGATCATATCATTATCATAACTCTTTCTTAGTGTAACTTTGTTGAAGAATATTACTCTATTCATAGATCTCATCTGAAACTTTCTAGTTCCCTTCCTAAACTTTCCCACGCTTAATCTAAAAAAAGCCCATTCCATTTAGTTTTCAATGGTTTACGAATTGCTCGGTATTTGCTAGTTCTTTGCTCAAAGACAGAGCAGTTGTGTCTTGATTGCCAGTCTCCATCTGCAAGGTGGCCACTTTCTGAAAAGTATGGAAAATTGGGAAAAATCATGGAATTTCATTGCCCTGGAAATGTCAGTGAAAAATAAGGGAATTTGTGGGAGAATTGTTAGAGGACCGAGAAAATGTTGAGATGGTTGTAAAACTAGATATTATTCCCCAAGAATTAGTACCGCATTATTTTTTGCTTGATTTCGATTTGTGGAGTTTATTTTAATTTGTACTTAATCATGGCGACATCAGAGGGGCTGAAAAATTCGTTTCAGACTTTCTTTAATATTTTCTTTCAATGTGTGAAATGTCCCGCAAAACTTATCCATGAAACATTTAAAAAATGCTCTGGAAAACCGGGAAAAGTCGGGGATAGTTTATTCGGAAAATGTATGCCCACCCTGATCAAAAGCAGCCACCATGATCAAAAGCAAATGCTCGTCGAGTGGATGGCTCACCTGGCGTGCCCTGGCCCAGCGCTTCTCTGCAGGCAACCAATGTGGCCTACTGCTTGTCGAGGGAGGGGAAGGGCTCGTGCACGTTCGGCTCTAGTCTAATGAAAGGCGAGTGGCACACAGGCAGTCTGATTCGAATTCTTGGAATTGAACAGTCCTTTTGATTGAATACAATTTCGAAGGAGAAGACGATGGCGAGGATGACCGGACTTTATTTCATTTGGAGAGATCCCCGTTCTGTCCAGCGTCGTTGAGCTGACCGCGGGAGCCGGTGACGGTGAGGGGGGATATGGCAGGGGCGGGGCGCGGGTCACCCACGAGGCGTTTGGCGCGGCGGGGCGCATGCGCAGGCCAGCTCCGGCAGCGGCGGCTGGCCCATGAGCGTGTGGCTCACCCCCGACCTGCTGCCCGTCTACGGCGGCACCTACTACCCGCCCGAGGACCACGAGTCCGGCATGCCCGGCTTCCGCACGCTGCTCAAGGTGCTGCAGACGCAGGTGAGTCGTAAGGCACAACACTTCGTAAGAAGGTTAATGCATTTATAGCATTCGTTGATTCGGATGCTTTTATGAAAATTATAAATCCACAAGTACTTTTTAGAATACATAAGTTCACACTTGCTTTTACGAATTTATGACTCATCAATCATCTTAAACAAAAGAAAACATTAAAATAATATTTTTCTGTATTCCGTGTTTAATGTTCTACTGTAGTAATTTTGGGACAAAAAGTCAAATAAAATAAAATGGCTTGCCGGCAAAAGCGACTTGTGTCCCTTTTGTCCAGAAACCTACAACATTCCAATTGTTCATCAATGTTAAAAGTATATAGCGAAATGAATCCGGAATTATTAATTTCGTGTTTTCATATTTTTTCGAAGGTTGTACAGCAATGAAAATGTTTTTGGAATTACAAGTGTTTGTGCGATCATATAAAATAAATTATTTACTTTTTAAATACTTACCACATTATTTTGCCAATTTTATAAACGTCTTCTACATTAGTGAGGTGGGGAAATATGGCTTTTTTTGTTTTGCAGTAAATGTTACTTAACTGAAATGAAAACTTTCGCTTTTGAAGAGCAAATTTTTAATAGTGTAGCCAAACTGGTTAAGGCATAAACAAAAAGTAAGGTAATGAAACTTTATAAGTTGTCAATCATTGATACAGATCTCATCAAGACGTAAACGTTACCATAATGACAGTATTGGAACGATTTTAGATTTGTAAAAATATTTTTCATGAATTCTGCATATTGCTACTGCTTTATTATGTCTCAAAGTCCAAAATACCAATTGAACAAAATATCATATTTTAATTTTCCCCCTAAAGTAGATTTCGCATAATACTGCAAAAACAGTTTTGATGTGTAGTTCTGTCAAAAAACATCTATTGGCTGTTACAGTTTAGGTTCTGTCGACCTCCGGACAGTAAAGCAGGAGCATTTTAATGCTGAAGGTGTGCTCATGCTTTTGGCACCGCCTGCGATAGCTCAGCGGCAACTCCGTGCGCGGGAAGGCCTAGGGTTTGAGTCTCGACGGTGGTGGATGTTCGACACTAGCTTCTAGGTGGGTCAAATTCAACCACTGTCTACAGGAAAATTCTAGTGGCCGGCTGTTCTGATCGGTAGTTTTCCGTGGTTTCTCCGATCACTATCAGACGAATGCTGAAACTGTGTACTAACAAACGGGCGACAGACCGCGCACGATCTTTCTCGCCTCATCCTTGTCGCTCTCTGTCCCCTTAGACACACACACACGCACACACACATACACACACATGGGCGACTCTATCGCGCATCTCGGGAGACCAGTCGGGAGTTTAGAGCTCATCCCGGCTTGCGCGATGCCCCGCTGACGGAGATAGGTGAAAGAGTGTAAACCTCGCAAGCCACCTGTAGGTCGGCGCCGTATCTGTTTCAACAACTGAGGTACACCGTCGTCTCCCGAGATATAACATGCACTTCTCTTCCGGGACGAATGACTTAAGCCGTTGACACCCCCTCCCGAAAACCCGAAATACTCAGTCACTCCCTCCGGGACAGCAAAGACAAGGCGTTTTAATGCATTTGGGTGCTTTCGGCAGTGGCGCGAGAACCGGAGCAAGTTCACGGTGGCGGGCGAGCGCGTGGCGGAGCTGCTGCGCCAGGCGGCGCAGATGGAGGGCCGCGCGGCGGCGGCGGCCGCGTCTGCGATGGCGAGCGGCGGTGCTGACCCCACGGCGGCGGCCGCACAGGTAGGAATGGCAAAAAATAAACAAAAAAAATGTTTCTAAAACAGCACCAGAAACTTTGATATATTAACATCGATGTCTTGTTTTCGAGGTTTTTTTCTAGATCGATATATTTTTCCAGAAATATCAATGTTTTGTTGACGATGATTCATTCGGGATGGCAAAAAACATCCGTTTTTAAAATATCGATATTTTGCAACAGAAATATTATCATCGATGTCTTATTTTCGATGATTTTTTCCAGATCGTATATTTTTCCAGAAAGATCGATGTTTTGTTGACGATGTCGCATTTGAGATTCCAAAAAATCGATGTTTTTAAAACACCGATATTTTGGACCAAAAACTTTGATATATTAACATCCGTGTTTTATTTCGGATGTTTTTTTAGATGGATATATTTTTCTAGAAACATCGATGTTTTCGAAAAGAACATTTGTGGTTTTTTCGATGATTTTGTACGTGGTAATATCGTTAAACTGCATGTTGACATTGCCTATTTATAATATTGATTAGAAAATTAAGATGATATAGTGCTCCATGGAAAATATACTTTAAATTAATTTTTTCGTATTATATTCTAGTTTCGTATTATACACTAACATTTACGAATATTAGATTCAGGAAGTTTTAGTTCCATTAATTATGAATGTAAGTGAATAAATGGATTAATAACAAAACATGTCCTTTTGTTTTTATTTCCTTCTTTACATTCTAATAACATTAGTAACATTTTACTGAAACATGAGCAAACAATAAAATATGCCAGCATTTCATTTAAGTACTCGAATTAAAACTGGAAACAGGATTGGACAATATCATCTATTTTATCGTATTTAAAATTTCGATATTTTAAACATCGATGTTTTGATCGACATCGAAAACATTTTGGTGCTGTCTCGAAACATCGATTATTGATGATTTGATAAAATATGCAAATGTCGATGTTTTGATAAAATATCGAAATATCGACGTATCGATGTTTGTATAAAATTTGCCATGACCACGCCCAGGTGCCGCCCGAGTGCGCCGAGCGCTGCCTGCGCGCCTTCGCCCACGAGTTCGAGGCCGAGTTCGGCGGCTTCGGCTACGCGCCCAAGTTCCCGCAGGCGCCCGTGCTGGAGTTCCTGCTGCACGAGTACGCGCGCGCCCCGGCCTCCGACGCCGGGCGGCGCGCGCTGCGCATGGTGACGCACACGCTGCGCGCCATGGCCCGCGGCGGCATCCGCGACCACATCGGCGAGGTGAGCGCTTCCTCCTCCCACCCACCCACCCGCCCTCCCTCGCGCTTGGGGATAGGGGGTTTGTGCTCGTCCAACCGCCTTGTTACCAGACTTTCCCCCTTCCAAATATCCACCCACCCACCCACCTGCCCGCTCATCCACCCAGCCAAGCACCTATCTTCCTACCCACCCACCCATCCATCCACCCATCCACCTACCTACCCACCCATCCACCTACCCACATACCTATCTATTTACCCAACCACCCACCCACTCATACATACATACATTCACATACACATGTACTTTCTTGCATAAATAATACACATACTTTCATCTACACATTCTTACAAACATGTATTCATCCATTCATCTGTTCGCACATACGCATAAATAAATAGAAACGTACCCATCCACTCAGACCCCCTCCCACCCACCCACCCACTTAATCAGATATCATTACTTTCATTACCTCACTTGCCTACTCACTGCTATATCACTAATTTACTCCTGATAGTAATTATTTGTTCATTCCGTTTCTTATTATTCACTCTGTGAATAACCTTTTAGTCACACGTCGTTGATAAACAGGCGTAAACATTTATGTCATTTTAAAGGGGAAAAGGAAGAAATTATTTACTGCCTAGCCACAAACCATAGAGTCCATCCCTTTTGTTCTAAGTTTCTCTGCGAAAACGGTGGTCAAAGTTTGATCCAGAAGGGTTATTAGACTCGGAAGCTTTTTGTGCAGCCTGAGTGAGGATTGGTTTAGCGACAATGTCGGTTAGGTACATTCCTGTGGTCTTGTGGATTTGTAATAAGAAAATCACTTTTTGGGGAGGGGTTCCACATCATTAAAATGGAGATCTCCAACATTCTCGACGTGGAAACATCCATCCGTTGTCCCGTCTTCATTATCTCTTTCAGCGAAAGGGAACAAACAGAAATATTCAAGAACACTTTCTCTAAGAAATGATTGAGAGAGAAAGTAATTCACATCATTTGTGTGGCCGTAGGAAGAGGCTATTTTAAAAATTATGAACTTATGGTGATGCTCGTCTAGCTTCCCTGTTTGTTAAAGATATGATGATAATGCAGTTACGAGTGTATGACGTTGGTGTGTGATTATGCCGTGCGTCACAGCGCGGGAAAGAATGCTTGTTTCTCGGAAGCACCCTTCGCTTCTATATTGATGACACTAAATTTAGGCGGCTGAAGGTCGTTTACCAAGTCTCCCTTCTACTAACTAATGTGTCGCCCGTCGGCTCCTCGTTTCTGCGAACTAAGCAATCGTCCACTTTCGCTTGTGCATGTGGGGAAGGGAATGCGCGGTCCTAGCCACGGAAAGCGCACGAAGGGACCTGCCTAAGTAAATTGTCTCCACTTTAGTAGGGCATACGTATATTGACACGGGCGAAATGAGTTGGTCGCCCGTCCCCGCGACCGTGTGCCGCTGACCTTTGGCTTTCACTGTTTATGTCAGGTTCAGACCGACGACCAGTTCCAGTTGTCAGGTTCAGACCGACGACCCCAACGAGTTCTACTCTCGCCGCCACTCGTAATTAAATTGATCTAGTTGGAACCTTATTGTACAGTATTACGTTATGCATTGTTTTATTCGAGTGTATTACTTTCGAGGCTTCTGTCATTGTACCCTTTTTGAGTTGGGAGGCTGTATTTAGCCCCTAGTAATGATAATTGCAAAAGATAAATAAGTTGACGTTTACAAGAAGATTTATATCATTTAGAAGAATCGTGAAATCACTTTGTTTACAAATTGAACGGTCTTATTTAAAATGAAGTGATTATTCAGAATTGGCGTTTCAATCTCTCTTCTTGAAATATAATGAGTTTCGATAGCCGGAATAGCAAGTCATTCTACTGGAAAGGGCGATGTCTGTCCGGATGAATCTGGCTGCGTTGAACTGTGACAATCAGGTTCCTGCACGCTTGGCTTGCGAACCGAGTAATTCATATTAGCTGCCTTTGCTTAATACGGTCTGTATTGTGTTTAAGTAATAATTAATCGGGAGTGAAATTAGACGTGGCGTGTGTTATTAAATGAAGTGGGACAAAATTGGGCATATTGTCTTGAGCCTTGTCCTTTTTCTGTACATTTCCTGTAGTATAATTTAATGCTTTTTCGAAAGAAAGAAATATTATGTACTATTCACAAAGGATTCTGAGTTATCCTTTGGCAATATCTACTATTTTGAAATTTAACCATACAAATTAATAGTTCTTAGTTTTAATTTAACCTAGGAATGAATGTGAGAAACTCTAAATCTTTAACGCACAGTTTTGTCTCTTTAAAAGCATTATTTCTACCGGATTCATACGAAACATTTGCTCCTCACTTTATTAATTATTGTAAGATGTAAGTAAACTCATGAGTAAACCAGGCTATTGGATGCAGATGGCAGTTCAACTACACGTTGAACGCAGACCTTATACGTTGAATTCAGAATACCCTGAAAAGGGGTTCCTTGCCAATGTTAGATCTGCAAGCGAAAACAAAATTTAGATTTTGAAGATGAGGTTATCAATTAATTGAAGAAGTGCGTAGAACAACTTAAGAGATCGTCGCTAAATGTAGACATATCAAGTGCGTTTGCGGAGTCGTTTAATTCCGTTATATCTAAATAATCTTCAATTAGAGGATTTTCGCAATTTTTCATTCAAATGTTTAAAATAACATTTGAATTAGATTTTTGAACTATATCTCTTAGAGAAAATCACCGTATGAATTAGTGGTAGTTACCCCGTAAAACACGAAAAATACATGAACAAGTCGATTTTGTTTCTAAGAAAAGTGTAACTTTAATTTTTTTCAGGTTTTTCCTAATTGTAATCGAATTTGATTAGCTTAGGCAACATTTTAAAATTTTATGTTTGAGATTAATTCACCCCTCGTAGTAATGAATAGATAATAATTCACCGAAGAGAATTCCCAACGTATCTATATTTTTGCGTGTGCTCGGAAGGCTGAATTCTTTAATCGTAATAGAAATCACCTCTTTACGGTTCCACTTTTGGAGGAAAATTTCAGCCCTTGAAAAGGTTTGTTCGCAGGAAAAAAATATGATGCCTATTTTTTTCACCTAACAAAATATCCAAAATTCTGCTAAATTGGAAATGGAATGTTTTCTTGTGAACGTCTATCAGATTATTGTAAATAAATAAATTAATAAATAATAGAAAGATTAACAAACAGGAACTCAGTACCGACTAGTAAACTGTACTAAATTTCGAAATTCTATTGAGAAGTTCTTTCATTCATAACAAAAAATCAGTTGTAAGTATGCAAAATATTCCACCGTCCCAGACTCCAGGTTCAGAAGGCCAGGGCAGGACAGAGGGAAGACGGACCCAATAGCGGCGCCACTGGCTGTGGTTGAAAACAACGCCACTTCCTCCCGGCGTGGCGGCGATCGCTTGTGGAGATTTTCGCCATCCACTCTCGGGTATCAGAGAGATAAATGCGACGGCACGGCGCGGCGTGCGGACAGCGGTTTGGTAACGCTATCGAGGCTGGGAGCGGAGCGGGACACCGGAGACGTGAGAGATAGAGAGAAAGCTCGACCCGTGGTGCGGCCAGGCGAGGCTTGGCGCCGGGAAATTTCTAGCGGGCCGCTCCCGCACGCAGAGGTGACGCGAGTAGGGATGACGAAAAAACATCCATCTTTTCGAGCAGAATCATCGATAGTGTAACATCGATGCTTTGTTTTCGATGTTTTCTTCACATCTGTATATTTGTACGGAAACATTGATGTTTTCAAGAAAAATCTCATCATATAAATAAAATGGCCAGTCTCTATTTGATTTGTGGATTGTTTGCAATGACAGCCGTTGACAACTGTCACTATTGTCGATTCCTAGGCAGCACGGAACCGTTTGCTATTCGCAACATTTCTCCAGCGTTGTTACCTTTTTTAAGTTATTTTGTACGTAATAATATCGTTAAACTTCAATTTGAACCATGACTACATAAAACATTGTTTAGTTATTAAGATGACAGTCAAATTAAAGGCAGAATATACTTTAAACTAATATTGACGTGTTATGCGCCACAATAGAACAAGGATTTTTTACTTCGAAATATTTCATCATATTTAAAACATCGATATTTTTGTCGATGTTTTTATCGACATCCAAACGCTTTTGGCGATGTATCGGAGTATCGATGTATCGGAGTATCGATGTATCGGAGTATCGATGTATCGGAGTATCGATGTTTCGGAGTATCGATGTTTAGGAGTATCGATGTTTCGGAGTATCGATGTTTCGGAGTATCGATGTTTCGGAGTATCGATGTATCAGAGTATCGATGTATCGGAGTATCGATGTATCGATGTTTTGCTAAACTTTGCCACCAGAAGACGCGAGCCTCTCTGCTCGGGATCCGAGCGTCCGGAATTGCGTCACGGGCCGATCAGCGTGGTGGGTTCGTCGCCTTGCGGAGATTGGATGTCGTCGTCGAGGCGGTTTCCGTGTGTCGTGCTGCGTGGTTGTTTTTCGCGCTGTTCGTCGTCCAGTGGATTACGAGACCGCCTCGCGCTAGTCAGCACGGCGATTGTCTGAGGACGTGTCGGGTTGCCTGGACTTTCGTTTTACGTGTTGTGGATGTTGCTGTTTGAGGCGGAAGCTGGAGTGAACTCTGCCCAGGTTAAAGGGTAGATCGTGCAAGTCGACGTGTTTCGTTTTACTGCTGTCCTTCCGTTCGTCGTTCAAGGTTTCAGAAATTCCTTTGGCACTTTTGCAATGATTTGCAATCTGTCGCGGAATTTCTTAAGCTCTTTCAATAAACTTTGTTATATATATATAACAAATATATATATATATATATATATATATATATATATATATATATATATATATGTACCATCACATTATGGCTTGTAAATATATATTCACATCATTACAGCGAGTCAATTTTAAGGTCAGGTTCCTTGAAATTACTGCTTGTAATTTTATGCGGAGATGCCCTACCGTCAAGTTTTGGCTTCACAATAAAAAAACAACAACTTTATTACAAGTAAATTCAAAAGTACTTTGTAACTATGAGGGCCGTTCCGAAAGTAATGCCTCCCATTTTTTTTAAGTTGACGTATGACCTCAAAAACGAATGTGAGTGGTGTCATAGTGGAATTTGATCCTTCCCGTTAATACTCGTTTAATTTCGTTGCTATTTGTCAGATAAATGGCGCCTAGCTGGAATGCGCGTCAGATGCAGAGATGTTTGACTAAGTTTCTCTCTTCCGAGGAAATTGCACGTATTGACATCCACAGTCGCTTGCTGAACTTTTACGGGAAACAATGGTTTACAGTGGATGTCACTACAGTGTGGCGACGATGGGTACTGCGTTTCAATGGTGGTTACAGCGACGTGAAAGACAAACCACGTTTTGGTCAACCACGCATAACTGCCTCACCCACGCGATGAGGAGAGCCTCGATCAGTTCATCCGCACGATTTGACGCATCACGGCCAGGGAACCGTGTACGGCGCTGAACATTGGCTGCAATGCATAAGAGATAAAGTTGAGTAATTTAGTTACCGAAAATTGAACGCAAGGTTGGTCCCGGGATCACTTACACATGAACACAAACACCAAAGAATTGAAGTTTGTTGGGAACTTTTGAGCCAGTGCGAAGCTGAAGGTGGCGGTTTTCTGGATCGAATAATCACTGATGACGAGGCATGATATATCTCAGCTATAGCTGAGGTGAGCTGTACGGGGGATTCTTATGGCGCCATTCCATGGATTGTCGTTTTATTTCTGGCTCATAATGGTGACATCATGCCTCGTCATCAGTGATTATTCGATCCAGAAAACCGTCACCTTCAGCTCCGCACCGTAGAGATTTTTACCTGCGTGGCATGCAGGCTCTTGTTCATCGGTGAATAAAATGCATAGAAGAAAGGAACTGTATTGAAAAATAGTGTTGTTCAAAAAGCTCTGTTATAACACATGATTTTAAGTTTTTTTATTTACTATAGTTATCATGGAGGCATTACTTTCGGAACGACCCTCGTAATTACATTTCACATTGTGTAATACCTTGCCAACTATTTAAATGATTTCCCATCAACATTTTGTTTGAAAAATACTCTACGATCACTTGAATACTGTCCAAGGGCATAGCTACGATCTCCGGGGTTCCGATGCAGAGTCCCTCATTGCCTCTGCCATCTTTATTGGAGGTCGGCGAACGCTTCATTCAGGGGCCCCTGTTAACGGACCGCTTGCACAAGCGTAGCTACGCCGATGATACCGTCTTGTTAGGACCAACTTAGTAAATTAGTAACCACATATCTTGTCCAGAGCCTCTAAAAGTATAGCCTGCTATATATTACTGGCGCATTTTTTACTGGTGCTTCTGCAAGTTCCTTCTCGTTGATTTGCGTAAACTGATCTTCGATGTTCTTCGATCTCGTTTTAGGTATTGAAATAATTTGAGAAGATTTGATGGACTTTTTTATTAGTCACATTGCTTTAGACATGGGTGTTGTGACATTTATCACGGTTTTGGTTAGCCTTCTCCATAAGTGCTTGAAAATGAAAATATATAACAAAGCAGAACAGACGTATGACTACAACGTCAAGAAGCGAACAACTCGATTGTGTTGTAAAGAAATGTGAATCTTGTATTAATAATATAAACGAACATATTAAGTACTCTAGAAAATATTGAAAGTATACGAATATATATTATCGGTAATAAATATCATTTACGATCCTTATGAATGGATTATTGAATAGTGACGATTCATTAATGTTAACCACGATATCACGTCTCATTCGAATATGTCTTGCGGTTTTGAGATAACTCTTTCTTTACTCAAAGGAGACACTCGTAGTATTCTTAATTTAATGTACGATTGGTATTAATATTCTATAAGAATGAATTGACTACGTGATTAGGCGTTATTTGGCCTTCCTAAGTAGTTATATGATGTACATTATGGATGTATTTTAAACGAACGAGACATCAGAGTTAGAATTTTAATTCTTAATCTAGAGAACGTTTTCCTTCTTCATTCTAAACAAAGGAGTGTAACTAAATATGCGATGATTCGTAGATATGCAGCTCATATTCGAAGATCACTATCGACACCCACTCAAACATGTTATTTTCCGTAACAACGTAAAGCTAACGCGTTGTCAAACAAGCCTGTAATGCACGATCTTGTGAGTTAACGAGCCAAGATCTCGCACGAGATCTCTCGTTCGTGGTTGCAGAGGTTGCGTGGAGTCGCTATTAACTGGCGAAAATCAATAGACTGGCAATATTGCGCACATGCATAAACGTCATTCGTGATAATCATCGCCCCCCGAGCGCAACAGTCAAAACGCGCTTTTACCACCGGCGGGGGCGCGGGCGCGGGCGCGGGTGCGGGGGCGGGCGCGTGCGTGGGACGGCGCGGCGCGTCGGGAAATAACCGCCCGTGCCACCGGTAAATGATCAGTGGCATGCAAATTCGGGCGCGAATTGAGATTATACGGCGGCGGCCTGCGGATCGCGAGGCCGCGCTTTGGGCGCGAATTGCCGTTGCGGGCGCGCGGGCCCCCTCCCAAATTGCTCATCCACGCCTCTCTCTCACTCTCCCTTTTCTCTCTCTCTCTCTCTCTCTGTCTCTCTCTCTTTCTGTCTCTCTGCGCGTGCTGGAATAGGAGCGTTTGCCTTTAGGTTTTTAAGTTAAGGCGTGCATTCAATACAGTGTTGCTTCTCGACATGCATTGTAATTTAATACTCCGAAACTTTGTTACTCTTTATTGTAAAGAAATAGTATTTTTATTATTGTCATTATTATTATTATTATTATTATTATTATTATTATTATTATTATTATTATTATTGAACAAATAATTACTGAAATGAGTCAATATTCTTGAAGTTGAAAATAGTAAACTATTTTTACGACTAAGGCGTATGAGCTTCTAATATTTTGCCATTCCCGCGTTCTCGATTTTAATTGTGATTCTTGTACGATATGGTCGAAATGCAGAAAGCTTCACGTTTAAAGAGACTTCCAGGCATTGTAGTTTGCTATTTGTGGTATTTGGCAGCATTTGAATATTTTGTGGATGTGTGCAGTAACGTTTTCCAAGTAGGGAGAGGAGAGAACGATTTTGACTTATTTTTAATGTAAGTTAATGTGTTAAAATTTATTTTGAACCCCGTTTTTATATTTTTTAATATTTTAATTCGTGTCTCTCTCACTGATTTGGGGGTTACTGACTTCTTGAACCCAAGTTTGCAGGTTCAAATGGGGACAGCGATTTTCAAAGGGTAGACAATTCTCAGTGTCATGCTGCGCATGTGAAAAATCACTGGCTCAATACCAGGTAAAATTAAATCCTCCAAATATTTCCGTCCTAATGAGATGCCAGGCTTTTTAATCATGCAACCACAAAAGTAATGAATAGGGATAATGGGTGGGGCATGGTGGCGAACATAGAGTGAAAAACTATGTGAAAGCATTGGACACCCAGGTTTATTTATTTATGTATTTATTTAACGCTAAAAACCGTTAAAACGGTATGTGACGTTTAGAGAGAAGTCCATATACAGTTATCTTGATCTACAGAAACCCTACTCCTACTCCTTTATTTATACTAAGTTGAATTATGAATAGTGGTAACTGTGTGGAATGAAAATGTTCAACTATACCGCCCATTTCAAAAATGGGCAGTGGACAACTTTCTAGAACCGAGGTATTAGGCAACAACATAATTGAATTCGATATATTTTGTGACGATAACCGACTGAATGTAAACATTTTATTACGTCTACGTATGTCACATGTAGGCCCTATACTTTCTTATTTTCAACTCTTTACTCAAGGGAATTACAAACCCACACACATTTTTTAATAATAGAACGTGAAGTATAACGAAACCTGGAATCGAAAAATCTGTATTTTTGAGAAACAGCTACCGAATAAATTACGAAAAGGAATTATCTTGTAATTTATAAACTGGCTTAGTGTTATGAAGAGTTCTTAACGACCATAAATTAAGACTTGAAAAGCAGGTTAACGGGGCTTGGTCAGAAAAATGTACACTAGTTGTTGGCAAACAACTAGTGTACATTTTTCTGACCAAGCCCCGTTAACCTGCTTTTCAAGTAAACTGGCTTAGTTTTAACCCTGTATCGTCTTATTTCCGGATCACCTGCGTTCATTTGAAACGTCGGTCGGTTGTAAGCAGAATATCTGTGTGAGTTTGTAGTCCCAATAAACAGAGCTCATTTGTATTCTGGGGAAATGCTACGTGGTTCATTTAACCTCGACACGGAAAGGTTCAAATAGTCTTTTTTTCGCATAAACGTCTATTATATAACGTGCATATAAAACATTCTATCTTCGCGTGTCGGTAATCGGAGTATCTTTAACGTTCGTGTGGTAAAAGGAGATCATAAATGTACTGCAGGAAACTTCGTCATATAAATTACTCGTTAATGTGATAATGAATTCTGAAAAGTACATGAATGGCAAATATTTCCACGTACGAGTAGCTTTTCGTCAGTACACAACTAACAGAGAATGACAATGTTCTCTCTAAAAGTTTAATGAACCATATTAATTATTTGACTGCCAACTTAGGAGCTCTTTGGCAATCAATTTCTGTTTCATCGCATGCAAAGCTTGTTGAGTCGGCTAAATCTGAATTACTAGGTTTTTGCAATACAAAGGAATCTCTGATACTGACAAGTGTTCCTTAAAAATGCTTATCTTGTCGCAAGTGTGGAAAAATGTTGTTATTGTTATCATCGGCAAGAACAGCAGGATAGTAGGTCTATTCCTGTTAAAAGACAGTAGATCTGGTGATTATTCCTCTGGTGATGTTCCTGAGCCATCCATCTTTTGTTGGGTCTTCGTAGATTTCTTCTCGCGATCGGTTTATACTTTAAAACTTCTTTAGGAAATCTTTCCGCTTGCATTCTTCGCGCATGTGGAAGCCATCTCCTCTGGTTCTCTGTAATGTCATCCAGTACATTTTTTATTTTGAGATTTTTTTCTGATTTCCGTGTTTCTTTGTCTATCTAAACGTGTAATTCCTATCAGGTACCGGAAAAATCTCATTTGTGTGAGCTTCTAATCTCTGACGGTCTGTTTGCTTTAGGGTCCATATTTCTGATCCACACATTATTATTATTATTATTATTATTATTATTATTATTATTATTATTATTATTATTATTATTATTATTATTGGCGAATTCTCCCCAGAAATGGAAGACGTTAAGCAAGTAACTCGATCAATTTTTCTTTGAGTTCTTCTTGTTGATCCAATAGGCTTTCATTCTTTCCGAGAAGGCTCGTTTACGTTCTTCTTCTTCTTCTTCTTCTTCTTCTTCTTCTTCTTCTTATTATTATTATTATTATTATTATTATTATTATTATTTCGGGCTTGTGGCCATATGCATTTGCTTTTATTCCCTTTGGGGAGTAAAGCGTGTGTGCCCCGCTGACGCGCGCCCGGTGCTTTTGTTTGGCCGCAGGGGTTCGCGCGCTACTCCACGGACCGCGAGTGGCACGTGCCGCACTTCGAGAAGATGCTGTACGACCAGGGCCAGCTGGCGAGCGTGTACAGCGCGGCGTACCTGGCGGCGCGCGAGCCGTTGTTCGCCGAGGTGGCGCGGGGCATCCTGGCGTACGTGGCGCGCGACCTCAGCCACCCCGAGGGCGGCTTCTTCAGCGCCGAGGACGCTGACTCGGTGCCGCCGGGCGCCGCCGACCACGAGCACGCCGAGCGCCGCGAGGGCGCCTTCTACGTGTGGACGCACGACGAGGTACGACGGCGTCACCCTGCGGCGATCTCCTTTCAAATTACCTAGTCCCTTGCCGCTGGAGCGTCCTTGATCGGGAGGTTCAAGGTTCATTAATTGAATAATTAATACTGGTCACGACCAGAGGCGGATCGGGAGCGGTAGCTCAGTGTATCAACTGATGTCACTGCAGCGCCTCTGACCGGGAGGTCCTAGGTTCCCACTCCCCACGGCGGCAGGCTTTTCGACACTAGCTTTTCAGCTAGGTCGAATTCAGTCGCTGTCTGGAGGGGAATTCTAGAGGCCGGCTGCTCTGATCGGTAGATTTCCGTGGTTTCTCCGATCAACACCAGCCGAATGCCGGAGCAGTACCCTATCAAACGGGCCACGGACCGCGCGCGATCTGTCCTTCCTCTTCCTTGTCCTATCCTCTCCCCTTACACACACACACACAGACACACACACACACTTACACTACCACATATTCCGGGAGACCTGTTGGGAGCTAAGAGCTTGTCCCGGCTGGGGCGGTGCCCCACTGGTGGCAGAGTCCTGTTTAAGGGAAACCCCGCTAGCCGGCGGTAGGTCGGTGCCGGATCTCGCCATCCAGCGGGGAAGGACCGCCATCTCCCGAGAAAAAATGCACTACACTTACGGGACTAATAGCCAACGCCATTGACGCACCCGGAAAAACGAAAAAAAATCAATCAGTCAAACCAGAGGCGGATTAACAACTTTGTCGCCTTTAGGCACACGAAAAATTACCGCCAATTTTTTTCCCCACCCAAAAAAAAAAAAAAAAAAAAAGGTTATATACAATAAGTATAATTTATGTTTAAAACTTGGGCACAAATATTTGTGACTAAAATTAAACATGATTTAATTAACAATTGTAAATCCGCTATTGGCCACGCCAACCACTATAGGCATTAGTCCCGTTAGTGTAGTGAGTATTATATGGAGGTGGCGGTAATTCCTTCCCCGCTGCAAGATAAGAATGATCGCCGTCTTACCAAGAATTTCCTCTTTCACGTCTGCAGGGCATCGGCCCAGCCGGGACGAGCTCTAAGTCCCTAACTGGTCTCCCGTGAGTGGTAGTGTAATGCGTATAAGTGTAATTGTGTACAAAGGGAGATGAGAGGACATTGAAGTGGAAGGAAATATCGCGTGGCTCTTTTCTTGGGGATACTGCTGCGGCATTCACCAGGTATTTATATGAAAACTACTGATCAAAGCAGCCGACCTGCTTGAAATCTCCAGACAGCAATGTCTGAATTTGACTTAGTTGTACAGTTAGTGTCGAAAATTTCGCCACCGTCGTGACTCGAACCCTAGAACCTGCCCGTCAGAGCCGCTGGACACAGTGGTAATGCTGGCTCAGTCGGTGGGAGGTTCATGTCCCGACGGTACCGGATTTTCGACATATTGTATTTTCGACATACATACTAACTAGGTTGAATTCTGTCGTTGTCTGAAGGGAGAATTCTACCAGCATGCTTCCATAGTTGATTCAATCAATACCGGGCGAATGACAGAGCATTCCCATAACAAAAGGGTCATCAACTATGCACAATCTTCCTTTCCTCATCCGTATTTCTTCCTCTTCCCTTGCATAAATTTATTTACACTTACATGCAGGGGTGTTTAGTGAATATAAGGCAGATTGAGGCAGTAGATCCATGGGGCCCCTTATTTCGAACAAAAGTTCCCCACTCCTCATAAATAATCAGAATCTCTCCTGGTAACAGAAATAACTTAAAGTAGTGAATTTGAATTTGAAGTAAATGCATTTTTTGAATGATTTGAATGAAAAAATCAGGGCCTCAATTAAATTGGAGATGGACAAATTGCTTCATCTGACCCTTAAAATTAGGATTTTATCATTTAAATCATTGTCTACCTACAGTTTGTATCACAGTAGGTAGTGTTAATTTTGATAACAAATGGCAGAGTAATGTGGTGAAACTTTGTATAAATTCAGTTCCTACATTTATTGCCAGAAAATGCAACACATATTGCTTTTCTACTAATTTTCAGTTTGGAGTGATAAAGATAATTTGCTCCCGAGCCCTTCAATACTTTTCATTTCCTTTTGTGTGTCAGTAACATCCATGCGATGTACATTTTTTAAAATAAATATAACTAAGAAACAATATTTTTAGGAAGCCTAAAAAATTGGAATCTCTCATTTAATTGCATTCTACTTCTATTTATAATCAACAAGTATCTGTTCCAAATCTAAAATATTCATTTCTTAAGAGGGCAGATGACTTATTGAATTGGAACTGTGTGGAATGATTTGTGCCATTGCATCTGTGTCAGAACAGTAGTAAGGATAATTCTAATTGCCAATATCTACCTTAGCAAAAGGTGTACATAATTCACTGAGTATCTGAAAATGACAGAAGTTAAAGATAATTGAAAAAGATATATAAAGGAATTTGTTCGTAATTGAACTGTATGGAATATTTTGTAGGGAAGTCAGATAACTTTTTCAGTTTATTCATAAATATAAATGAGTAATATAAGAAAGAATTGATGATCCAAATGGTGGTGAGCAATGTTTTTTCAAAAATGTTTATTATAAACAGAATGATATAAAATTGTTTAAAATTAAGTAGTTTTGAAAACACCTCCTCAATGATTGAGGAATATGCAAATTGATGAACCACATCTCCAAGTTTTGTTCATGGAAAAACACAATTTTGTCATTTTCTCATAACCAGTTGTGGATTTTAAACATTGTCTCCGGGGCATTTCTGTTATATGTCATTGTAAGTGTGTATGAATCCGTGTGCATGTGTGTGCATGTTTGTATGCAGACTTGTCTTCCTTAATAGACGGCAATTTAAATGGTGAATTTTTGAAAATTTCTCTGACCACCTTCGAGTGTGGGCTTCCATTTTTTTTTTTAAATTTTGCACCAACAAATTTTCTTCATTTTTTAAAGGAAATTATGCTTTTGTAATTTAATTTTTCTTTTCATTTAATGAGTTTTGATAAAAAAAATTTGCATTCACTACTTAATAGGATAAAGTTATCCAAAAGTGTGACCCTTTTGTTCATTACTGAAATGTTTTTAACAAAATCATTGGAGACCACATTATTTCATTTCCTGTTATAAACAGCCGAAAAATTTCTTCATAAGTGTGGTAACTCAAATTTTTTTTTAGCAAGGTAATGAGAAGTATAATTAATTTCTTGAATTTTATTTAATGTTTACATATTGTTTCATTTGAATCCTTTTATGGAGGGTTGAATTGAGTGGTTTTTATTGTAGGGAGAGAACTGAACACTTATTGGAAAATACTTCTTTGAAGCAATACCATCTTTGGTATTCTCAGTCTCCAAGAACTTGTTTACTCTTTAATGATGTGTCAGGTTTTTTGTCATGTCAGTACTCACACCACCTCAGAGAGATGCCCCATCTCAGTGGTTCTAAGGCAGAACTTGATATGTCAAAATTCTTGATTTTTCAGGAGACACTTTCTAAAACTTGTGGGTTCTCTGACATTGTAAGATTTTATTTGCAATAACATGGCATACCCATGAGAGAGTTTCACTACTATAATTAAAGTATACCTCTTCTTTTCTCAGAGAACACTGCAAACTTTCACTGTATAATAAATATAAGAAAGCTTCTCACAGGAAAAATGCCAAATAGAGAGGTTAATGGATTGTGATCTGCTTATCCAAGCTCATTGCTGTCAGACTGGGAGGCCAGGGCATGGCTAAAGTCTGACGAGATTCTAATGCCAGAATTAATTATTATAAAATGCATTGTACAGTAAAATATTAAATTTTCAGATAAAGTAATAAATATAAATAATGCAATTAATAATCTTTTTCTCATTTCTTGCTTTTTGAAGTTGTAAATTCCTTTTACTATATATTGCAAATAAGTTAATAAAAAAAATCTCAAAAATTTCATTTTCATCATTCAAAATTTTAGACACAATGTTCGTTTCCGAAACTTCTTCCTATGAAATTCTCAAAATAATCGGTAAACTAAAAAATAAATATTCGTCCGGTTTAGATGAATTCCCAGATTCTTTGTTAAAGACTCGTGCGTATGCCATTATACACCCGTTAACTCACATATTTAATGCATCTTTATGCACTGGAACGTTTCCAGATATTTTCAAAACAGCTAAAATTAAGCCGCTCTTCAAAAAAGGCAACAAAAATGAAATTCAAAATTATCGGCCCATCTCTCTTCTATCAGTTTTTTCAAAAATATTAGAGAGACTTTTTTACGTACGAATGGAAACCTTTCTCACTAAACACGACGCGCTTTCAGATTGCCAACATGGATTTAGAAAATCAAAATCAACGGAAACAGCTATATTTTCTTTTCTTAAAAATGTCGCCTCATCATTAGATCAAAACGAGGCACCTATTGGATTATTTTTAGATCTCTCAAAAGCTTTTGACATCATTGATCATGACATTTTACTTTCAAAATTACCTTCATATGGAATCCGTGGTATTGCTCTAGATTGGTTATGCTCGTACCTTAAACAACGATCTCAGAAAGTTGAAATACCTTACTGGAATGATGGAACATTACGTACGCACCTTTCCGACTCTTTGCCCGTTGCATGTGGAGTTCCTCAAGGATCGATTTTAGGCCCTATTCTGTTCCTACTTTACGTAAACGATATGCCCTCGACGATTCGAAACGGAAGAACGGTTCTCTTTGCGGATGATACGAACATCCTTTGCAATAAAGAAACCGTAAATAGTACAATATCAGATGTTTCAAATTGGTTCCGAAATAACAAATTAATAGTAAACGAAAAGAAAACGGTTTTAATGCAGTTTTCCATTTCAAATAAACAATTCTGTGCTCCATTGAAAATGAACAGTGTACCATTGACTCATGTTAATGCAACAAAATTTTTAGGTCTCTCAATTCAGTCAAACCTTAAATGGAACGTCCATTTAAATGAATTGAACACAAAATTAAGTTCATTATGCTACGCGTTCAGAATTCTTGCAAATTCAGTCAGCCTTCATACTGCTCGTTGTGTATACTTCGCGAATGTTCATTCCCGCCTGAGATATGGCATAATATTCTGGGGAAATACATCTTATAGCTCCCAGACTTTTAGATTACAAAAACGAATTGTACGAATAATAACCAAATCCCACCCACGTGATTCATGTAAGCCTCTCTTCATTAATCTAGGAATTCTACCATTACCATGTCTTTTTATTTACGAATCAGTGGTTTTTGTAAAAAATGACTTGCTTAAGGGCGGGAATATATTTTCAGAAAATGCCGAAGTCTATTACTATAACACTCGACGTAGAAATCATATTCATCAGGTGACAGTATCAACAGCTCATTACAAAAAATTCACATACAATACATGTACATTATTTTACAACACTTTGCCAGATGACATTAAACGATTAAATTCAATAGAAAAGTTTAAATCACAAGTGAAATCGTTTCTGCTGCATAACTGTTTCTATACAATTAGAGACTATACTGAGCATCACAAGAAAAATAACATTAATTTTAACAATGATACATAATGCATTAATTACCATTTGGACTGTATAAATGAGTATAAACAACCTGTAACAACTATTGTAACACAACTTCCGGGTCAATGACCCCCATCTCGATCAGGTTTTTCGTCCAGTTTCTCTGATCCATTGAGCAAATGCTGAGATGGCCCCTTGTTTTGCTTCTGGACATAAATGTAACTTCATTTTCTGTGCACGTCTTCTAGAATTCAGTGGGAAATACAATTACTCAAATTATCGTAAATATTATTTCCACGTTGTCGCGGCAGGAAGTAATAAGAGCCAAAATTTATTGCTTATTTATCCTTGAAAATAGATTTTATTACATGGGAGTTTTTTTGTTTTTTTTCTCCCTTTCAAAATTCAAAATTTATTGCTTATTTATCCTTGAAAATCGATTTTATTACATGGGAGTTTTTTTGTTTTGTTTTTCTCCCTTTCAAAATTCAAAACTTAAGTAGTATATGATTTAGTGTAGGGATCACAGAATTTTGAAAATGTGCACATAATTCACTTTTCCCCATAGCCCGTCATACGCAGTTTTTAACTGTTTTTTGACGTAAATAAATAAATAAATAAATAAATCATCACATACTGATTTTCATAAACCTTGAAAATGATTTTGAAGTTTTATTTTTGACTCTCATTTGATTTTCCATAGTTCAATTTAAGGATGATAAATGCAACTTTGGAAATGTAGAATATAATTAACACTCTATCTTGTACTATTAATTTAAAAGTGCCACTAAGTTTCAAGTGTTATAGGAAAGTGAGCTGAAAAAAGAAATACCATACTTTGCTATTACATTATTATTATATCATTATCATACCATTGCTTTCATAGTCTTAAGAAGGATATGTACCCTTGTTCATTTTCACTAAAACTTTTTCTCAAAGCCATTAATCACACAACTATTTAGAAAGCCAATTTTGAATTAATTTTAATTTGCTGCTAAATATGCACTTTATTCTATTCATTCTGCAGTCGCAATTAAATTGTATTTTTCTAAATTGTGCAAGTCTAAAGCATTTCAATATTTAAAGACTAATTGTTAGAAAAACAATATTAACTTTGGGGCTGTTATATTTTTTATACTTTTTGCATTTCACACAGTGAGGTAAAAACCAAACAAAAAGAAACAACAAACAACCTATTATCATAGGCATGTGAAGCCTTCAACAAGAGGGAGAGCCAACTTCATTTCTGGACCTCTTTTTCTGTTTAACTGTTTTATTTATGTACATTTACTTCTGCATTAATAAAACACACATGGAGAATGAAATTATAATTGTAATAATTCAATTAATAAATACAATTGATTTTATTTTAAGCCATTTGCATCATTGCCATATGGCTTGGAGAACCTCTTCCTCAAATTCAATTCAATGATGTAGTATTTTGTGTGGCGAGGCTCAGGTCATCAGGCCCGCTCTTCATTCGGACCATGCAAATTTTGCTATGCTCCTTTCTCCATCTTGCAGAGAAAGAATGTATCACTTGGGTGATGAAACATAATATTATATAACAATTTCTGAAATTTGGAAGTATGAGAAAATTAGGGATTGATTAAATTTATGGGAAATAAATGTTCTATTATTAAGGCTATGGAGCCCCTTGCAATATTTTCACAGGGGTCATGCCCCCCCCCCCCCCGGCAGCACATGTTTATGCTTACTATCCGGTATGTCTAGTAATATGTAGAATGAACAATTTTTTATTGCATATTAAATATATTTATATTTTGTCAAATGTTTGTTTGTGTTGTTCTGCTTGAAGCCATTATTATAGCAAATTATTAATTCAGTTCATGAAAAAATTTGGAAAAAAAAATCCTATTTCTCATGTAGTGTTTTTAATTTAATAATTATCTTTATAGAATTTTATTTGAATAGGAATGATACTTGATTAGAGATTTTCCACTTGCTTCTGAGCATTACTTTTGAAAGCTAGTAAACAGATGTTTCTAATTGTTAAGGATGAGAAAGCTATTATGAAATGTTTGTGTTTTTGAAAATGCAATTAAATTCATATGTAGTATATTTCAGTTCTTGCTGAAGAACTCTTAAAATGAAGAGCTCAGTAGAACAAGGAGCTTTCCCACATTTTTTGTGAAATTGAGTTATTAGCATTAAAAACAATTTCAAAATTATTCTTTTACTGTAATGTGTTATTTAAATCCAGTATGGACTTCTATGTTGGTGTGCTGTGTTTAAAAGTTTTAAAATGTACTGAATTATGGTATGAAAGTTCTAGTAAAAACCCTCATATTTCAGAAATAGATCAAGGCGGGATAACACTTTGTTGTACAGAGCCCTTTGAATAGATGTAGTGAATGAAATACTTACTCTTTGATAGCTAAGTAAGACCTGTGTGGGATCACTTTAGATGTACATTTTTCATATCATTTCAATACAAACTAAATTATTGTTATAAATTTTCTTTAATTCATATTTGAGATTCTGATTTGGTTTCTCAGTTTAAGTCTTGTACATGCCAATTTCACACTGCTAATTTTTTGCATGTTGAGGCACACATTCAGAAATTATTAAATACATTTAGCAATGGATTTAGTACATGTTGAAACTAATAAAACTAGAATATAGAACTAAAACAGAACATTTTCCATTACAAAATTATTGTTGATAATTATATATTAAATTTTCAAATCAAATGTTTAAAATTTCTGAATGTCAAGCAAATGTAGTTCAGAAATTTAGTGGTGTGTAGTTGTTATAATTTTCTTTTCTGCTCCTGAATTTCTGTCATGCCCTCAATTCTGTGAAAATCACTCTTTCTTCTAATTTTAACTAGTCTTCTTTTGAAGATTCTGATTTTCTATTCACCTTGAGTCAGTAAATTTCCAGATACAGTCAATTCGAAATGCATGCTTCAGATCTGGCTTTAGAAATTCCCAATTCTTTCTTATGTTCAAATACTGGGATATAGGAAATTGGCTAAAAATGAAGCAATGCTGGGTGTTCTGTCTTTACTGTTGTGTATTATCAATTCTTCTTTACATTTAAGAAATATTTACCTTTTACATTCAACTTTGGTATTGTTTATACTGTGCCTAAACATCTTGATTACAAAAATCTTTTGTGTTCCTGCTAGAAATGCAACATTTCATCTTTTTTTGTTAGTCCCTAATACATCTTTGCAACACAGTATTACTGAACTAAAACAACTTTGTGTGAATTCATATCATTACAAATTACATAAATATACCTAATTTCTGTTCTTTACAATAAGATCTCTAATCAAAGGACTTATGTTCAGATGGTTTTAGGCTACATTTTGGCAACATTTGAAATATTACCCTCTGTAGTCCTTATCCTTGTAGTCTCTGTTATCCTTAGTCTTCAAATTTGTGTCTGTAAGTAGTATTAAATTTTGAGAACCAATGTCAGAATAGTACAGTAAAGTTTGTCACAGATTCTTTCTAGTTATAAGTATGTCATACACATTTTGCATTATCACTCAATTTCAGACTGAAGCAGCACAGGATATCCAAGCATGTCTGCTTGGATCTCTTTAATTTTAATGTTTGGTTTTAATGTCACAATCAGATCTTAGTTCTTGGCTTTGTGCAAACTATTTATTGTATTATTAGGTGATTTCCTATATACTCTTCATTTTGTATTCATTTTAATGTCTTTTACAGATTAAAATAATTTTTAGGTTAGTCTGTGAATCACTCATGTTATCACTGAGACTTACCTTTGTCTACTTTTATTTTGTTATATCCTTTGTCTATCTTTGTTTTGTTTTGTTATAGTTCCAATGAGTAAATAAATAAATTTAGGTATGATTTTTAAATAATATTCTGCAGTTTTTTGATGATAGTCATAGGTCAGCATAACACTAGTCGATAGATCAGCTAGTGGAATAAAAAACAACCTCATATTTAGAGGTAAATTAAGCCAGTGTATGATATGTAGTCTTTGATATTGAACTGTAAAAATTGCTGTTAAAGAACAGTTATCCATGCATTTTTGAGTACATAAAGAGATAAACATGTGGTATGAGTACTACAAAGCATGCTAGTAATTAAATGGAACTTAACTTTCTGAAGTGTTCCTTTTGACTTTAGCAATTCCAATCTTTTATAAGGAAAGACTACATAAATTAACCTTTGGTGCATGAAATAATATCATTATTGAATGGTGATTCACTTAAAATCATATGGAATAAATCCATTAAGAGCATGAGTAGAAAATCCAAGAATCATAATTATTAACTGCTGCTTTCCTTACTTATTCTTTTACATTGCTTATATCATTCATTAGTTTTTGAATTGGCATGTGCAATTTTAATCACACAGCTTATCTATGGTGTATTCTGTTGCTCTTTCATTTTCAAAATTTGTTATGGAATATTCACAGAGAAGTATTCTGAACATATTAAGGATATTTTAAAACGTCAGTCAATAAAATGAAGACAGTTACACATATCTATGAACTCTACCTCTACAATTTGTTGATGTCTTCTGAAGTAATTCCATGAACTTTTACTCAATGGTATCATTCAGTTTTTGGATTTATGATTGTTAATCATTATATTAATACTTTTTAATTTGAAATTGTATTATTTACAAATTCACACAACTTTTGGGACCTATCAAAGACAAGTAGTGAATATTTTGGGACAAAAATCCGTCTGTCTTAGGGGGTATATATTTTGGCCAGTTTATGGAAAGTACACTGGTTATCCGAGTGATAAAAAGTGTAAAAATATATTATATTGTATCTTAATTTTTAATTTTTTTTTATTGTCACACAAAGTTTAATACTTTTGATACAAAATTAATATAGGTAGGTATATTTCAGTCCTTTGAATGCTCAAGTATAGAAAAGTGATCATATAATATTTAAAATCTGAGTTTTAATTTTTCCATTTGATAATACTCTTTTCACACGTTTGTTTCTGTTCTATGAATCACTTATTGTTCTGATTCCTTTTCCATATCAACTACTTTTTGTCTTTGAGACTAAAATCTTTGAGAAACTTTCATGGAATGTTGTGAAACACTGAAAATATACTGCTGTTGTAGAATGCTATTTTTGTTTTAGTACTGTACTACTTTTTTTTTTTAAGCATGTTTATCTTTAGTATAATTGTAGTATGTTCTTTTGATGTTGACATTTTCTAGTAAGTAAATCAGGCTTTGTATAAAAATAAAAATTATTAACTCATTTGATATTTAATTAGCAGTTAGTGTATGAGTGCTGTACTAAGTTGAAACCTTGAGAAAAGGTAGTTGGGGTAGGTAGATGGTCAAATATAACCATCTTCTTTAATGATTAGATGAGCGAGGTGCTGATACTAAGAAAATTTACTGAAATAAAATACATTTCATGAAACACTAGATAGTGTAAAAGAGCTTTTTGTAAATTTTGTAAATTAATTTATTTATTCTGAAATGCTTATTAGTATTTTGCAAAATTTTTGGTCAATATTCTGATAATTAAAAATTAAGTAACTATTAGTTCCTAAAATATTACTTCTTATGAAATATTATAATGATCTGTTAATTTCTTTTGTGGTTTCCATTTGATGAGTCATTTTATTTACGGAATGACATACATTGAATTTTTATTTGTATGGGCATGTTTGATACATTGAATCAAATTGCCTTTTTCATGTAAGTTCTGACATATTCTATGGATCTTTAATGTTTATTTAGATAGTTGAAGATTGTTTATTTTGGTAGTTGGAAGAATTTGGAATTTAAAGATAAAATCGATAGTATAAAGAAATATGCTTTTACACCTCTCGTGACTGATTTGAAATCAGTTAATGCATATTCATTTGAATAAGACTTATATCTTGTGCTGAATTTCTGGAAGAATGCTGAGGGATTGATGCCTTTAACAATTTCAATGCTCAAAATAAAATTTTAAAAATGGTTATTTTAAAGCGCAGAAAATTCAGTTATCTATGATGTTATTAGCAAAAGTGGTAAATGATATTATATTTTGTTCACATCTGAGTTGGTTCATGTGTAATGCTTCTCTTTATTATTAATTCTAGATATGATATATAATACAAATTACTAGTTTACTCTAAGGTAAATGATATAATTAGGTTATGTTATCAATCTTAAATATTATCAACTCTAAATTGTTAATGTGATATGGCAACAGGACAGAGTAGTAATTTCAGTAACAACAGTAAGAGAGTATTAATTTCCTTCTTTTCATCAAAATCAGCACTGTTTATATCTATAGAAACTAATCATGTTATATTTTATGTTAGTGAAAATTAAAATACTATTTCTGAACAGTTATTTACTGGGAAGTCATGCTGTATAAACGTGTTAAATAGCTTGAGCCTATTATTTTAGGTCCATTTGTTGTTGTCATAGTTTCTGTGCCATTTGCCCTCTTTCTGAAATTGAATCTTGTATAACGAAGCCACCACATCCCAATATTATGAACCTCTCCCGATTCTCGCAGCCCGCTCCCATCCATCCCCCCTCCCCTGCTCACGCTTTCGCTCCCACCTGTGCTCTTGCCCTCGGATCTGCCACCGTTTCCGACCCGCCCCCGTCTCCAATTCCGTTCCACTCCACTCCGGTTCCCGTTCCCGTTCCCGCACTCGCACCAGCTTTCCCGCTCTCCCGCCCTCTCGCTTTCTCGCTTTTTCCGCTCCCGACTCGTCTCGTTCCCGCTATCTCCCTCTCGTTCCTGTTCCTGTTTCCGCTGGCGCTCTCGTTCCTGTTTCCGATGTCGCTCTCTTTCGTGTTTCTGATTCCCATGTCGCTCTCGTCGCTGTGTCTGTTCCCGCCCACGATACTCACCTTGATCCGGTTCCCGCCGCGTAACGTTTATCCTGTCCGTTTCAGCTGTCGCTCTCGTTCCTGTTTCTTTTCCCTTTCCTGCTCTCCTCCGACTCCCGCTTCTTCTCCCGCTCCCGCTCCCGATCTTGATCCAGTTCCCGCAGCCTAGCATTTATCGCCGCCGCTACTTCTCTCCAACACTTCCGCCTGCGCCATCACCATGTCCGTTGCAGCCAGTTCCGTGACCTCTGCCGTAGCCGCCGCGTCCGAGGCCGCCGTGGAGAGCCATTGGGACCCGATGCCCGGGGTCGTGGCGGGGCGGGGCGGGGTTGGGCTGCGTCGGAGCAGTCAGGTCGAGTGGCCGCGTGGGGGTGTGAGTGGCGTGCAGCGGGGACATGTTGTGGGGCGGGGCAGAGGGGCGTGGCGCGGAGTGGACTCGTGAACAGGACCTCGCAGCTCGACGAGCGGGTGCTCGAGCGAGTGACAAACGCGGGAAGCGTTTGGTAAGAATTGAGGATGTCAGCACTATCATCAGAAAGCAGTTTGTCCTTCTTTTCTTGCTTATTCCTATTTCATTCATTCTTTTTACGTCGTTCACTCGTATTTTATCAGATATCTGAAATTGCATGTAATGTAGATAATTGGATTGTGGCTATTCATTATGACTTGTTTATTTGAACGGTGTAGCAATAGCTAGAGCTGTCAATCAGGACGCTCTTGAACGCTGACGCACTAAAAATGAATGAAAAGAACAATAAACAAGTGGAAGACAAGTGGCGTAGGTCGTCAGAGAAAAACGCTAGGGACAACTGGCAGTTGTGGGAGCGGGGAGAAAAGACCAGTGAGGCTATAGTAAAGTACGGGGATGCTGCGTTGGCCATGGTGGTGGCAGATACTGTGTTTTGGGGACTTCGTTTCGCGCAACATTTGACCAGGATTTGTATATGGCACCGAGAAAGTTATGTTGTACAAGAACGGAGAAGGGATATTGGCATATTGCACTGCGGTTATGAAGCAAAAGAACCTGTTTTAGTTTCCGTAACGCCATCTCTACCCCATTTGCCTTGATTCTTTAGAAAGGTTTTGTTACTTACATGTATGTGACTGCTTCCTAGTCAAATATTCAGTATTATTGCAGTTATCCGTAATGAGTATATTTGGTTCCGAAAGACGCATAGAGGGAAAATAATTTGAAATCAAGAATATACCGACAATGAAAAAAAAAAAAAAAAAGATTTTAGAAAATATAATATAAAAAAACCTAAAATTTTTACACAATAGTATTTTTTATAAATTAGAATTACACTCCTACGATTCAACGACTTTAAATAGCTGTTTGCAATGAAAATAACGATAACAAAGTTCACGTACTCTTTTAAACTTAGTGTTAGTAGATTTACTTACACTTCTATTTATCTTTGAGTCCAAAACACACAGCATTATTCCATTACTCACTCCTGTTGGATTTTACGACACTATAGAATAGAGACATAGTTTTTACGCGAGGAATTATTGAATAATCTCTTCGGGTCTTATTTAATTTGATGCGTCTGAAACAGTAAAAGTTGTGTTCTTCACTGTTTTTGTAGATATTGAAAACGAAAGTATTGACTGCATCTCGCACAGTTCTCTATGAAATTCATTAAATGTTTCATCTATCTTAAATATACGACCGTACCTGAATAATGTAACTTGCATGCTACATTTCATTCTCTAACGTTAATTATTTTCCTAAAAGTTTCGTGAATTGAGGTTGTTTCATTCTTTATTTAATATTCCCGCAGCAGTGTGCAGGTATCCACTCATTCATGTGCAGGGAAATATCGCGTGATCCGTACAATTCTGTTTCTTCTTGTGAATTGACCTTATGCAAATTGAAGCTAATCCAATTTCTGACCTAATCAATGCAACGCGAGGTTGTGCAGACTCGAGGGCTTCTTTGTTTAACCGATTTAGAGAAACAACATTTAGTGAGCGCTTTATTAAGTCACTGTTAATTAGGAATTAGAATGAAAAGGAGAAAGAACACCAAAAAAGTGTTACATTCAAGAGAGAGAGAGAGAGCAAGGGAGAGAAAGAGGAAGGGGGAGAGAGAGAGGAAGGGGGAGAGAGAGAGGAAGGGAGAGAAAGAGGAAGGGGGAGAGAGTGAGGAAGGGAGAGAAAGAGGAAGGGAGGGAGAGAGGAAGGGAGGAGAGAGAGATGGGAGGAGAGAGAAAGACAGACAAATGAAAATGAACAAATTGTGTGGAGAATTGGATGTAATTACATTTTATTCATGTAAATACATTATTACAAATAATTATTTGTGTTTTGATATAACAAATTATTTTAAAATATTATTGTACTGAATTGTTAAAATATTAAATAAATTGTTAAAATATTATTTTACTGATTATAAATACAATTTACAAGATTATTTTACAGACAGAAACCTATTTTATGAAATTTTCGAATATTTAATGATTTCTTTTTGTGTGGCGTGACAAAAGCAACTGCGTATTTCGCTTGTATGTATATCTGACCCTGCTAATATACAAACTGTGAAACAAGGTTCAGATGACTTTTTGTGCTTTCAAAAACAGCGTATTTCCTTTCGTATGTAAATAGTATGGAATTAATAGAGTTTTGAGCTTTTGTAATATGGGGGAGAAAAAAGTAAGCTTGTCCATCAATATTTGATCTAAATCCTCGGTACTCTTAAGAGATCCAATGTATCATATCAATCATAAACTCGTTTTAAGTTTAGCACAGTATTAGGGTTGACAGATGCATTGCATCTTTGTTGTTGCTAGTGGTAAATGCACGCACCGTGCTTCGTTCGTATTTTCATTATGTTCTTTGCAACGCCAATGCTTCCAGGCTGAGGGATACATCCCATATTTGATATTTGAAGTTCAACATTTAGCGAAAAACTGAAAAGGGAAAAAAAAGTATACGACGTTCGATTAAAGAAAATGATCATAAATGTAAATATATGTGTTTTGGGTAATTTTGCTCTAGGAGGCGAAAAATATCAGGATTTCACTGTTTTATTCGAAGCAAGTTAAATTATCTATCTCTACTTCTCCATATTGGCTAGTTGAGACTCCGTTAAGTAGCTTTTAATAAAGTGAAATGTTTATCAGATCTAAAAATACTATGTTCCGGAGTTTTGGGAGTACACAAAAAAAAATCATTTGACTAAGAATTCGCAGTCTATCTGTGACTTAGTTGGATGCGGACCAGTTCTTTCGAAAATAAATAAAAAGAAAGACTGCTCTTGGTTCAACTTTGCTATCACATTGTGAGCGAAGTTTCCGGGAGAGACTAATTTCTTGCAAATGCTCCAAATTCATTATCACCAAGATAATTTTGAGAACAGGTTATGCCATAGTATTATTTTAGAATGGCAGGCTATAACCAAGGGAATTCCCATGACTGTGGGGAGAAGTTTCAACAGGACTCGCGCTTTCACTGTGTTAAAAACGTTCTCTCAATTCTCACGTTTCCCGAGCTCAGTATTTTTAGAAGGGATATTTAATGGGGCAGAAAGAGGAAATCAGGGCTCTCTCGGTCGGAGATCCCCACATTTTAACGATCGCCAGCTGCTATGCTATAATACAGTGGAGTGAACGAGTTTGGGCATTCGTGTATTTCGAACACCTTTTTCTGGGACCGGTAGAAGAAACAGATATTACTTAGCTTTCCATTAAGTCAGATAGTTTTTCAAGGAACCAGAAGTGTTCATCTTAAATGTTTCAGGAGGTGGCATAAGACATGTCACAAGGGGCGATCTGGAAGGTTTGGGAGGACAGTTCTCTTCGTAAAGTGCCACCGCAGATGACAGGTGTGGTTGATCCGTGCAATGTGCATCGAGTCGCGAGTCTCGAACGATCGCGAGGGTCGAATAGCCCCATGTCTCGGTCTTTGAAACCACTAGTGTGTATTATTATGGCCCGCGGCCGTCATGGCAGTGGAGACAGGCGGCAATTGCTCAACGGCAACACCATTGCTTCTGCCGCATTGTTGTCCGCATTATTTGGGTTTGAGTCCCGACGTTGGCGGTTTTTCGACTAGATTTGTAGCTGGGTTGAGTTAGCTGACTGTCTGGAGGATAATTCTATACCCGGTTCTCTGATCTATAGTTCTCCGTGGTTTCTCCGATCAGTACTTGGCGAATGCTAGATCAATACCTTACCGACCATGGACCGCGACATCTTTCCTTCTTCATCCTTATCCTATCTCCTCCCTGTACACACGCACTTATACTTACACGCACTACACTATCACACGTATCAGAAGATCAGTCGGGATCTACGAGCTTATTCCGGCTGGGGTGATGCCTCTTTGATGCAGGAACCGGGAGGGGGGAACTCCGTAAGCCAACCTAAATGTGGGCGCCGGATCTTAAATTCTTGTGAAGGAGGAACACCGCCACCTTCCGGGATACAATGTGCACTACACTTACGGGATTAATGACCATGTTGTCTGGATAAGTTGACGCTGCTGGAACATCCAATCAATCAATTAATCAATCGGGAGACCATTCGAGAGCAATATTCCGATTTAAACATAGTGGCACTTCAAGGTCACGAACTAGACGGTGAGGGGAACACTGTCATCCAATCGGGAGTTTCGTTACGACTTACATTTTTCGTATTGGAGCTCCCGATTGGAACACAATGTCCCCCTCGCCTTATAGTTTGTGACCTTGAAATGCCACTATGTTTAAATGGGAGTATTGAACTTGCTCCTACTGGGAAAGTTTCCTGTTGGAGGGGGAAACTTCGTAAGCCAATGGATAGGTCGGCGCCGAATCTTACCTTCAGACGGGGACAGAACACTACCATCTCCCGGGATCCATCACGCACTACGCTTGCGGGTGTGACGCCCTCCAGTAACCGCGGCGCGCTTGTGGCGGCGTGTGGCCGTAGGTGCGCGAGCTGCTGGCGGCGCCGGCCTCGTCCCCGGAGGCGGCGGGCGCGGACGCGCCGCTGGCCGAGCTGTTCTGCCGGCGCTACGACGTGCGCGCGGGCGGCAACGTGCGCCGCGCGCAGGACCCGCACGGGGAGCTGACGGGCCGCAACGTGCTGCGCCTGACGCCGCCCGGCGCGGGCGAGGGCGTGGCCGAGCCGTCGCCCGCCGAGCGCGCCGCCCTGCGCGAGGCCCGCGACCGCCTGTTCGCCGCGCGCGAGCGCCGCCCGCGCCCGCGCCTCGACCACAAGATCATCACGGCGTGGAACGGTGCGTACGCCTCCCCTCATCACCTCTCACCACACAGTATTACTATTTAAGACACGAACCCCCTCGGAAATGCTCATTAGTAGACATCGGGTGTTTAGGCACTAAAAAATCGTCTTTTAGGCGCCTAAAAAGGCACTGAAAAAGTCAAGAATAAGGAGAAAACAAGGCACTATCATAAGTTACATACACAATAAAATGGAAAAATTGTAATTTTTGTCTGTATTATTTTGTAAACTTAAATGCACAAAACCAGTTCGTACATTTTAATGTAAAACTAGATTTACATATTTACAACTATTCTACATTTTATTCTTAATAGTTTTACAACCAGTAATATTTACATATTACCAGTAACTTTCAAGGATCACAATTTCAAATTTGCGACGACTGGGAGACAAAATCAGTTTGAATGCGGAGAAGGATATCTGAACGATGTGATTGGCATATATTTTAGCAGTCCAACACTAGAAACACTGAAACCTTCTGGGAATTTATATTTATTTCCACCTAAAATTTCGGTTCCCTCGGCGTATTGTCAATCGTCCAGGTTCTCAGATCATGGCTAGTATTTGTGAAATAGGGAAATGGAGAAAATCAGTTGGTATACTTTCAGGAATTCTCTTGTAATTTTAAATTTCAAGACGTGAACTGAAGGTTTCGTAATGAATGGTCACGTTGGACCATCACCGATTTTCCGATATCTTAGCATTGTATATAAATATAATAAATAAAAGACAACAAAGCCCTAAAAAGGTATTTATGCAAAAATAGGCATTTATGCTAAAATAAGCAAAAATAAGCATTATATAATTCCGTCAAATGTCATCATTTGTCATGATTCGTGGACATATATTATCAGCCTTTAAATAAGTTCTCTAGAAAAAATAGGCATTTCCCTAAACATCCGATGTTCATCATTAGTAAGGGGTGATTTTGATGACTTAAAACATCGCCAAAAATGATCAATAAAATGCTCTTAAAATGCTTTAAAAAGGTCCTAAAACCAAAGAAAAGTGACGTAAAAAATCTAATCAAAACCAGTGTGGATGGACAACTCAAGCTGTTGGATATGGTACTGATGTAATCGAGGCTTCTTCCATTCGTTCGAGTGAACTCAGCTTGCAAACTTTTTGGCCTGTTCTTTACCAGGATATCTCTGTCTGTAATTGTCCCGAAATCGGCCGAACCGGCAATGGCGCTAATATACGTCACAAGAATTACATGCAACGGTTGTCAAAACAATTTCTGAATGAACAAATAGAATAGGCTACTGAGTAATTCTGTGAAGTACGTTTGTTGCATCTCGTAAATATTATTTGAAGCACGTACCATTAAAAATGACATTCAATCGATGAAATCAGTAAAATATGCATTAAAAATGACGTAAAAAGGTACAAAATTACTTATTAGTCGAAATCGACAAAAATGCAAAATAATGACCTATAAAAATAGAACATTTCGTTTCGTCATAACATAAAATGAATTTCTATATTAAACGGCATTGTTCTAAAGTGAAAAAATGACATTTCATTAAAATCCGCCCCCTACTCATTAGCATACGAGGGTGGAACTGTAGCTGTAACTTTTTTTATTTCAAAATTCTTTTTTAAACGTGATAGCTGCACGTCTTCTACCGTTTGTACTATTCACTTTTCGTCGAAGTCTCCCTTACCTTTACACCCACTTCCGCTCACGTGTGACTAATCGGGCGAACCCGTAGGAGAATTTGGATGGTTATTGTCGACTCCCGGATCAAATGCCAGCTTTTCAACTCGTCGGCAGAACGAAGGTTCTGATCTATCGTATTTCGTTATAAGATGCTGTATCATAATTGGGATGGTAGGGGGAGATTGGCGGGTGCAAAAGATTGTCTTTGAACGCAGGCACTGCAACGCATTTAGTGTTTCGTTACTCGTGCCCGAGCGGCTGTTGTCTTGCTCCATCTCCTTCCGAATGTAATGAAATTCACTTCGGTCTGCTGCAAATCGTAGCTTATTTGTAGGAGAAGGGTTGCCTTGTCGATTGGCACTGATAAACTGTAGGTTTTGTGAATTATTTTCACGCGCCATAAGAACAAGTGTGCACCGAGTTTCTTTTGGGTTACAACAGTATTCCAAGGGTTCCATTTGCTCGCTCAAGCATTTCTTCCTCGAGCGCCGTAAGTTTGAGCGTTCTGCGCTCTCCACGGTGAGCTGATGCAGAGCAACGGCCTTATGGCTTTGCTTTATCACTTTCCATAAAGTTTCTTACTCTTGCTGAATTTGCAGCTGGAATTGAAAATATTCTTGCAATTTCCGCCAGCCTAAAGTAAACTTCCCTTTTCTTTCTCACTTTTTCACATAAATTGTACTCCCTGCTTGGACGTTTCAACTTCGCGGCTTAATTTTACGTTTTACACCAGAATTCGTGACTGGATTGGCGGAGTCACAAGTACCGAGCATCACACACTTGTTTTTCTTGGCCCATCACTTTTTGCTCACGACGTCGAGGGGAAACGAATACTTATCTAATTGTGCTGCCATTTAACGGATTTTGTTTTAACAGCAGTCGAACCGGAGCGAAATCGTTTCGGGCAGGTCTCTAGTGCTTACGCACATTAGCTTAGAATGTGTTCAGAGTAGATTCGTGTTCTGCAAAATTCGCGTTCGGGCAAACACGGTCTTTTATGACTGATTATTTCAAACACTCACTTGAGCAGAGTCATGGTCGCACTGCGTTTTTCGCGTTCTGGTGAAAACCACCGACCTTGAAGTAGGTAGAACGGTATCAAATGAACTAGAATTATTCGGCTGAGCAGAGCCAATCAGCATGAACGCACACTTGTTTGGTTAGTTTATGGACGAAAAACCAACCTGGAAGACCTCCGAACCAATTCTTCGCAATTATGAGAGGAAAATCCAGAAAAAATCTATGAAATCGGTTTTCTGGTCGATTCGATCATTTCTGCCGATCATGAACCTAACATTATCAATGCAGGAATGTAAAGCTTCTTTTACAAACATCTCTCATGTTTAACATAGTACATCATATTAAATTTATGGCATCAAGAAGTGTTAATCTTTTCGGTTCTTTTACATGACACCTAAAAGTAGTGATTTGTACACTGGAGAAGTTGTGTGACCACCACCGTTCGACAGAATCAGTAGCGGTTCGGTCCAACATCGGTCCACTCTGAATATTCCATAGACGCGCTTGCTGCTAAGATGACATTGATTTGGCTAAATTTATCTAAAATCACAGTTACGCTCATTCCCCACAGGCGAGCCGGCTGAGTTAGCTAACAGCTATCATTGTCGTTCTCTTTGCAGCGTCTTGGGCAGGGAAGTCCTAGGGTTCGAGTCCCGACTGGCGGATTTTCGATATTAGCTTCACAGATAGGTCGCATTGAGCGGAGGAGAGTTATAGCGGACGACTGCTCTGATCGGCAGTTTTCTGTAGTTTCTCCGTTCAAAACCGGACGAATGCCTGAATAGTACTCTAACAAACTGGCCAGGGACCGAGTACGTGTTTCCTTTATCTTCCTTGTTATATCCTCTTCCCTTACATTCACACTTAAAAACGCACACACACTTCAAGAAGATTAAACGGTAGTGCCGAAGGTAAAAGTTGAATACCAATAATTGTTTCTCTCATGAATCAAGATGTTATATTGAGAAGATATAGCGTCATTTAAATGTATTTGATTAAACTACATTTCCATTCCATAAGCACAAACCATTTCGAAAGCATCTCAGGTGAAATTATTTGCTCGCCCGCATTTGCTCGCATAAAAAAAAAATTTATGATACAATTGACTTTTGATCTGAAAAACGGTGAACAACTCTTATTGAGACTGTGTATGACGACATCGTCTTGTGAAATGTATGCGTAGTATAATTACACTTTTTACATATATGTATTCCGTGTCCAGTTAGGCGAAATTGTCGATGCATCGCTGATTTTCATTAGTTCGCTGCAGCTGTGAAGATCACTCCCGCGCAAGCTTTCCCTCGAGATGAACATCTTTCTCGCGCACGGATCCCCCGGCAAGGCGCGCTCTTTTTGCGTCGCTGCCGGTTTTGTCTGACATCAATCGCCCGTCACAAAAAAGCGCGGTGATGAGGGCTTAATTTACGAGTAATAGGACCCAGTGGTCGTTAAAGTGGAGCAGATAGCATGTAAGATGTGGACCCAATTAGGGAAGCGGTTCCGAAAAGCACAATGATTAATGGTTTTACGTCGGCTGGGAGGAAGGGCCGTAATCAACCCCCTGGCAGGGGAGCTTTGTCTGGGGAGCTGTCAAAGGGGTGGCGGCGATATAATGATGTAATCGGCGTGCTCCCGCAGAGGAATGGAGTTTTGAGTTGTGAGGATACGTATGTGGTGGAGATACGGGTCAGAGATCCGTGGCTTATGATGGAATTGCGTGAGGGTGGTCAAGTGCCGAGTTCCTACAAAGTGTCTCTTTCGTATGATTATTCCCCGGGGGAGGACTGCAGTATTTCTCGAAAACGGAGGAAGAACAACCTGTCACCGAACTTAAACCAATGTGCGGGCTGCTATTCGAAACTGTTGTAACAAAACAAACTTCTTCTGAAGTTTACAATCGTTGTAAAGTTTTGTTCTGTTCTTCACTGATTTACAACATGTCATTGATTAATTAATTTTGAAATTGAAGTTCGAAGTTACTCATCAACCAATTGGAAAAATGTATATGCTCTACCGTGCTTTAAAATACTCATTACCTGGTAACACTTTGAATGACAATACCTGTTTGACATTACTTGTTTAAAAAATACTCGTAAGTTTTGTATGCACGAAAAAGGAAATTTTTACTTCGGCTCTTCTGATCTCACAATTTGTGCTCCAACTTTCGCTGTTTCCCCGGTTCAGAGATAGGAGGTAACGTGAGAGATGAGGGAGCGGCCACATAACCATGTCTAGGCTAAAGCGATGTTTAGGAGAGAATCGAAAAATCAGGAGGAAAACGGGGGCAAAATCCGCCGAGCGTGTCATCGAAAGCCAAGTGCACGCCAATTATCGGGGAGTGGTGGGCGGAGAGAGGTGAAGTGCATAACTAGTGTCGAACTCGTAAGCGTAAATTGACGTGCCTTGTTGCCAGGTGCCGGG
The DNA here is from genome assembly GCA_011170035.1 of Teleogryllus occipitalis. NCBI lineage: Eukaryota > Metazoa > Arthropoda > Insecta > Orthoptera > Gryllidae > Teleogryllus > Teleogryllus occipitalis. The sequence goes on along the minus strand of BLKR01000005.1, from coordinate 113,415 downwards.
GAGAGGGTAACAGGGTGAGAACTTGCACGACCTCGTATGTTGTGGAGCGCGTCGCACCGTTGTATGGGCACGGCCTCCGACCCGCGGGTAGGGGGAGGGCAGGGGCGAGCGGAAGGGTAAAGGGCAGGGGATGGGCTGTCTGAGGGGAGGGCGTGACTTGATAGTGGATGTTGGCGACGAGCGACTCCACTCTCAAGGGAAGAGAAGCTGCGCAGAGGAGTCGAAAAGCTCTTAGAAAAATTTGCACGATGGGATAGAATCATTATGCGAAGATAGGGCCATGTTGTAAAAAGTTTTGTGTTAATGAAGATTTCTGGAGAAAAGGTTGGCGTTGTTGATGAAGCAATGCGGTATATTGCTAGTAGAGAGGCGATGTTTTAAATCGAACTATTTATAGAATTGATGTAAATCGTGAATGAATAAAAATAATGTTTACAAAATCGTTGGTTTAATTAAAAAATCTACTTTTTTAGCAATTGGTTTTTCAATTATTCTTTTTTATGGATAGCCATCTTTTGCATTGATAAAATGCTCAAATTATTTAGAAAAGTACATAATAGCTATGTATCACAGTAATTGAACGTTTGAAAAAGTAGTAGTGTTACACAGGTTGCATTAATTGACTCGCAATAAACGTTTGGTTACTAACGTTCATATGATGTACAACCCAGTGCCAATGGTTTTTGACTGGAATCACAAATAGTAACTCACCAACATTACAATTATTTTGTTTTAAAGTTCAAGTGTGATGTCTTAATCCTTGATCGGTCGCGCGGGAAGTCTTTACATAAATTGGTTGCTGGGGGGGGGGGCGGTTACATATGAAATTTAATTTGATTTTTAACGTGCAATTCGAGTAGCATAACGTTGGTACTAAATTTAAGGGCTATTAAGAAACATATTCCACATTGCACAGCATATTGAATACGCATTCCATATTGCAATATTATTGCAATACTGAAATATATCTCATATCTGCATATAGAATTATGTCAGTTTTCATTACCGTGCGATGGCTAAAAAAACACGTATCTTTTATTCATCATCGTTTTAATCAAATAAGCATTATATTGAATTGTGTTATCATGTTGATATTGAATACTGTAATCATTTGTTGCAAAAGATTAGAGGAATATGTAGGTAGGCGAAGTGAATTCATTACCGAACTGAAGATGTGGAGAGGAATTATAAAAACATAACTTCAGGTTTCTTTACAGGATATATGTGTTCTACTGTTCAACGAAAATATTTACCCGTACTTACCCTGAAAGATAAAGAAAAAATATCGACCCTTCCTCCTCCGTCCTGGGGTAATGAAATAGCCTAATTCCAGCGGCAGTGTGTTGTGACCATCCCGCACTGAACGTCTCTGGCCGGGAGGTCGTAGGGTTCGGCTCCCGCCGGTAGCGGCTTTTCGACACTAGCTGTCCAGCTAGGTCGAATTAAGCCGCTGGCTGGAGAATTCTAGCCGCCGGCTGCTCTGATCGCTGATTTTCCTAGGTTTCTACGATCAATATCAGGCGAATGCCTGACAAGTACTACACTATCACGCATGTCGGCAGCTTAGAGTTTGTGCCGGCTGTGGTGGTGCCCTTCTAGTGGGAGGTATCTGGATGGATAAAAGTTCTTCAGTGGATGTGTATGTCAGCGCCGGATCTCATCCACCGGAGGAACGACACCACCGCCTCCCGCGATAAAAAGCATGCGTTACACGTAGGGGACTAATGATTATGGCATCTGGCGCACCCGGTGACTGGAAATAATATATTAACCCGAGTAGTATTCTAATAAACGGGTCACTGACCGTGCGCGATCTTTCCTTTCTCATTCTTCTCATCATCTCCCCTTTCAAGCACGTTTACACTTATACACCGCTACACATGTCTGGAGCTAGGTGTTTGTCTCGGTTGGGGCGGGTCCCTGCTGGGACTGATACATAGACGGCGAAAATCTTGCTAGCCGACGTGTTGGTCGGCGCCGGATACCACGTTTCAACAGACGGAGTAGCGTTACCTCCCGATTATAACATGCACCACATTGGAAGGGACTAATGAGAAAGACAGTTGATGCCCTTGGAAACATGAAATAGCGTCTCAATCACTGTCTTACCCACTCATTCAATCATTCTCTTACCCACTCACTCGCTCATTCATTCACTCACACTCACTTGCCCATTCGGTGGCACTCACTCACTCGCCGTCCCGCTCGGCCGCTAGCGTGCTAATGTGGGCGGTGGCGTGGTGTTGTCTTGCCGCAGGGCTGATGATCTCCGGGTTCGCGCGCGCGGGTGAGGCGCTGGGCGAGCCGGCGCTGGTGGAGCGCGCGGAGAAGGCGGCCCGCTTCGTGCGCAAGCACCTCTTCAGCGACGCCGACTGCCGCCTGCGCCGCAGCGTCTACCGCTCGCCCGACGGCGGCGTCGCCCACAGGTGAGCCTCCCTTTTGCTGCTGTCGGCGCGATGGTCCAAGCCTTTTTGGAGAACGAGTATTTCTGCTTGAACGTACTCATTTTGGTGTAATGCGTTTGCTTTTATCCGTATTGGCCAAAGGGCTTGGCGTCGTTAGCATCCAGGATTTCCAGACGGTAACCCCTCCAGGGGCCGACCTGGATGGCCGAGGTGGCTAAGAGCGAGTACCGACTCAGCACTTCAGTCCGAAGGGTCGTGGTTTCGAGTCCCGCTTTGGGCATGGCTGTTTGTCTCTTGACTTTGTATGTATGTGTTGTCGCGGAGGGCCTCGCGTTCTGCTGACCTCAGATCAGAGGAGCCCGCAAGTGTGTTGGTGTCTAGTGTATGGTCGAATATGCGTCCCATCGGGGCGTAAAGGGTAACCGGCTGTTGGCTGGATAAAAGCCCTAGATAAAAAAACCCTCCAGGGACCTCTGGTGTCTCGAGCTGATTTTCTGTGACTTAACGCAGCGTGGTTAAGCAGTGCGGTTATGGGCCTTGCAAAAAAAAAAAACAAAAAAAACAATTATTTGCTTCATAATCATACTTTTAAAAGAAGGATATGCTTTACAGTTCCTTTTAATTTCTTTTAACTCGCCGTGCGCGAAAAGCGGTCTCGTGTTTGTTTTCCGCGGCTTTTTTTTTCATTCTGACTAATAGTTGCGAAGAAGCGTGCGACACCACGAAAAAACTTTGGCACTCGACGTGTTAAAAAAATAGTATACTCAACATGTGTGCGTGGTTATTCGCGCTCTTATTGAATAACTAATCATTCTGTAATATACATCAAACAACAATCATAACATTAATGATAGTACGTAAGCTACTTAAAGATATAATTAAACTAGTTGTGCTTCATCAGCACGTACTTTCTTGCGAATGGCTATGTAATATTATAATATGACAATTCCTGTCTTATACTTCAACTACCATTTGAAACATTCTTAAACAAACGACGCGTGAAATATATATAAATTCAAATGCTTAACACGTTGACTGTCATGCGAGACCACATGGTCCCGTAGGGAGATTTAATTTATTTTTACTACGATACCATATGGTCGCGTACCTTGGCTTGTCTCATTAGTGTTAACAGCTGCGTGGCTGTGTTCTCGTGGGTCCATATGGTCTCATACATTTTTGTAAATAATTTTAATTCAATATAATATTATATAAATATTGGTGCAAGTGTCTTTGTTCTAGCATATAGAAGTGTATCAATACCGCTGGCATGGAGACGTACACGAAAAACCTGTACGGTACCCAGGCGTAGCATAGCGAAAATACGCTTGGAAGTGAACGTGTTAAACGAAAACAGCATTCTGCCATTCAATTCAGACAATTCACATTCTACATAAATGTACCAACGATGCACGATACCTATTTTAGCCGTAAATAAAATTATTAGTTTATATTAACGCAGTTTTTAACTGTTTTTTTGACGTAAAATAAAATAAATAAATAAATAAAAATAAAGAAAAGGCAGCAGTCATTATCGCCTTCTGTTATCAGTATGGCTTTACAACAATGGGTTATAAGCAACATTGACCGCTAATTCGTGCACATTTTGCCAATTAGCATTGTTGATACCGCTAGCAAGAAAATGAACATGGATAGAAAAAATGTAAGTAATGTAATTAATTAAATATAATATTTTTATATTCATCAGAACTAATCGGATTTTACATGTATTACTTTTCATTCCCACATCTTATTAAGCAAAGCTTAATAAGAAAGAAAAAGCATTGTAAAAGCATGTATTCGGTTTCACATATAACTCAATTAAAGTACGCAGTTTAAAATAGGTTTTAAATAATTTCTAAAATATTAATTTTAAAACTTACTATAACCAAAACTCGAAGAAGAAACGAGTATAAAATAACATACAAATTCTAACTTACGTAGCATCCAACTGCCCATTAACACTTCCATTTTACGTTCACAAAGCGCAATAAAATGTGAGCCGGCGACTATGTCGCCAATTACACAAAAAATACTCATCTTTTCAAAAATTCAACATGACCTTATTTTAAGATGTTTTTGATGAACTCATTTCATTAAGAAAAAAATTGTTTCTTCATAATTGAAGTTGTAGGAAGTCGCCGAAACAGTTTTGAATTTTTTCAATTTTCGGAAAGTTAGGGTTTTTAACTAACATGAGACCTACACTATTCTCTTAAACGTCCTTCAGACTGTCCACCAACATAATTTCATCGAAAACGATCGAACCATATTTGAGAAAAAATTTTCGAACAAAAATTAAAAATGACCTATATTTCACGCAAAATTACCCGAAAAATACTCAAAATTTCGAAAAGTTGTTCAGGACCTTATTTCAAAATCTACATTTAAGGAACATATTTTATTAAGGGAAAAAATCTCTATCTTTCATATTTTAGTTGTAGGAAGACGCCGACTTTTTTTTATTTGAATGTTTGCAATTTTCAAAAAATTAAGTTGTCAACGAAAATGAGACTTGCGCCATTCTGTCCCAGGGGCTTCATGTAAAGTACCTCCAAAATTAATATATCGAATTCAAATTCAAGGCGCCGCGACATCAGCCAGATTGATTGTGAAATATCAATTTTGGAGAAAATCGGCTGAACGGTTTAGCCGCTAGCATTGTTCACAGAGAGATGCCGTCAATCGATTTGCCGTCAATCGATTTTTCGGTATCAGTGACCCACAAAACACGAATTTTGGCTACACCACCTGTTAGTGGATTTTTCCTAAATTGAGCATCTGGATTTATCCACTTTTTCGTTGCCAGGGCTCTGTAGAAAGTTTTTTTCGGCCAAAAATTCGCCGTTTTTTTGCGCAGCATTAAATAACTTTCTCTCTAGCGCGATAGCGGTAACGTGAAAGTAAAATTAATATAAACGTTTTGAAAAAAATTCTCATTTTCAATTTGTATAATACAAAAAGTTTTCAAAACAAATTTACAAATTCTAATTGCAGAAAAGTTCGATTTTCTTTAATGGGAATGATGTGATACTTCAAAAGAGAGCCGATTTCGTAATTGAATATTAGATGTTTTGAAGCTTAATAGGAGAAAGCAGTTAATTTTCATAACTTCATTAATTTTCTTTTGTAATCAATAGAATCTTGATTATATCGATCAGCGGCTGGTACATATTCTGCCTCCATCCCTCAGTCTCTCTTTGATCATAATTGACCTCTTTCACTTTTCATTGATCCCTAGAGGGTTGATACAGACCCCGCTGGGAAACGCTGCTTTACCCGCTGTACGCACACTTTCTTCTTTTCGCATCGATAGTGCCAAATTGGCGCAATGAGAAATGTATTGGGTCGCAAACCCCGGAGTTCCGTCTGTCCGGGTGGCCCTCAGTTAGGTCTCGGCTTCGTCCTGGCAGTGCCTTCCAGTGAGGAGAAAGTGAGGAGGCTCTTGTCCTGCTCGTGTTAGTGGCTCATGACCCCGACACCATTCAGGTTGGCTGGTAAACTTCGAGCTGGCGAAACGGTCCCTTCCAGGTAATGGGTAGATGTTCTGAAGAGCATTACCAGATACTATATTGACGGTTCGTCTTTGCACACCTCATGGAGGCGAGAGTAAGAGGAAAAGCGAGGAATCCAACCTGGAGCCTAAAAACCTTGGGGAACTTCCAAATCAGTGAAGTGGAGTGCTGCTTTCCTTCTGAAGACTGAGAGCATGACCGTTTTACAATGATGAAAATTTAGCAACAAACTATAAAATAATGATAATAATAATAATAATAATAATAATAATAATAATAATAATAATAATAAACCAACTACTAAATACAAGTGGGGAGATGACTTTCCGTACGCGCTGTCGCAAAGCTCTCCCTTAACACATCTCTAAAAATTCTTTTGAAATATTAGTTTAAATAATGTTCTGCTATGTTACAAGCAGTTTTGCATCACTTTCCTCAGAGATGACGGAAATACGAGAATATATTGCAATGTTATTATAATGTTTCGAAACAATTACTTAGGTCTACGAAATCGAATTTTTGTTCTGCGACACAGAGAGAAAGCCCGTGTGGTCTACCACTCCACACTAATATACTTCATAAGGGGGACAAGTCCCCAGGGTGGACACCTAGGCCTCTTTGGGCTTTTATCCGCGCCCCCCGCCGACGCGCTAACGCCGACAGGCTGACGACCGGATACAGCCGGAACCCAGTTTACCTTCACGGCAACTTCCCTATACAATGCCTGGATGGGGGCCGCCCTGCTAGCCGGAGCTCCTAGATATCCAGGCTAGTACGGGAGTCTCGACAATGCGCCACTCACATGCGCCGGGAACACGTTCCCTCCTTTTTGCCCAGAGTATCGGACCACTGCCACGACGAATCCGAGAGCTCAACAGGGGCCACCTGGACTAAGGCCCAGGCGGCTCGGAGCCCCCATCCCGTCTCCCCATTGCGTACCGCAAGCTCACGACGTGGGTTACGACGGCACCGAAGCAACCTGACGGGTGGTAACTAGTTTCCCGCCGGACTTTAAAGTGGGTGTCGGCATACTCCGAAAAGCATCCTTCGCCCACTCCTGCTCCAAGGTCGACGCGCCATAGGCCCAACTGGTGGGTGGCCGGTTACCCGGCCACCCGGAGCTTAGCATCGCCTGCTCACTGCCTGCAACTTCAAGCAAACGACGTGAGCGGCGCCGCGAGCCTCAGGGTCGGGTTGTCGTCTTCGACTCTCCACCAGAGACCCCTGCGAGATTCTGTGGCTCAAGGTTGACAACGTCTCTAAACATAAGTTTGGTGTGCTGAATTCAGACGTGCTTGCCATTTTTACCTATCACGTACGGATTGCATGCCAAGCAGCAAATACATATTTTTGTTTTAATGATTTCTTGTTCGTGAGCATATTTTGAAATTAATTAAAGTTAAAACATTGTAATATATAAAATGCACCCACAATGTAGTTCCAAAATGAATAGTGTAGTTTCAAGCTTACCACACGAAAACACCTTCGTTTTGTCGAAAGCGAACGCATGTGTTTCATAACCTGATTATGTCTGTCTCGCTGTTCTTTACGTAGTGCTCCTATGGTTTCCGGAAAGTACTCGTTGGGAATGGAGAAACTGTTACTTCAAGCTCATGTTACATAAGTGTGCCTTAAATTTGTCGAACATTGTTGTAACAATCTGGTCATATTGGATATCTTTCACATTACTTAGAAAACTGTTGATTACATCATTGAATTAGTCTCACCCTTAAAGTTCTACGTCAATCATTGTGCTTTTAAAACCGGCATTTTTAATTAGTTGACGAATCTGTACGTTTGTAAAAGCTTTGGACAAAACGGAAACCAGTTTTGTCTAAAGCTGTTACAAATTGCTTCTTTATTCCTAGTTTCATACGCAAGGGAAGTAGCAATATTTTTTGCGAGTCAATAAGTGGGCAATTAATTAAATTTTTTTTCTTAGCACTTAGTTTCTTTTCGGTCAATATGTAAACTTTCAGTGACTTTCTCTGGCTCTGGAGTCCTATTCACATAGAAACACGGAAATTTTGTGCACCCTCTCTGTTGTTCCAATAAAATTAAGATCATAGCATACGTACCACCTGTGTTCATTATATTTAATTTTTTCTATAATGTTATACAGATTTTGATAAGTTTCCTTCAGAGATATAGAATGAGCTATTGGAATTGAAGCAAGTTTATTACCATTGTGCAGAAGAACGCCTTTTAGACTTCTTTTATTGGTCAATAAAAATACGCCAATCTTGTGGTTTAAATGTTTTTCCTAGACGACCAATCAAGCTGCAAATATCCGAACAGAACACAAGTTCCCCTTCCTTTGCAAAATATATTTGAGTTCTTTCCGATGTATTTTCCAGTAGAACGTCGTTCTTCTATCTAAAAGATTGTTTTCTTTCAGTCTGGAACCTAAAAGTTCACTCTTTTGTTTTGAAAGACCCACGTCACATACCAAATCGTTTAATTGGAATACTGTCAGTGGATGTGGAGAGTGATTGTGTAACTCTATGAAGTTGTCTAGATCATGGATTCTGGATTCTAAGAATAAGAACTGGAAGTACTCTGTGGTAATGCTGTAGCTGGTATAGGATTTGGAACATCTGGTTCATGTGGCACGGGTCTTACTGCTGGGGGCAAATTATGATAGAATATGACCGACTTATTCTTATTATAACTAGATTATTTTCCGAAGGTAAAAATAGCAATCATGGAATGGTTTCGTTGTTCTCGCTAAAAGGACACCCACCAAACAGCATAGACGAACGACGACCATTATACCACTTTAAGACTACTTACTGTCTTAAAGACACATTGTTTTACAATGTCTCTGCGTTCAATGAAATGGTACATCCAACTATAAAAATGTGGGGAGATATAATTTTGTGTATATAGTTTACGTAATAGTTACGTATTATACAGTTTAAATCTATTTTCACACTGTGAGACGAGACAAATGTTGAATTTGTGATGATTTATTTGCTTTAAAAGAATTATTTTCGTATTCATGTTTCTATTGTGTTCCAAATGTAATATTTAAATGATAAAATGCGATAGATTTGTAACCTTATTTCTATGCATTCAGCTCTCTGGATGTTTAATTTATACTTTTTATTTTCTCGTATACGTACGTATGTACGGAGTAATATACTTAGTATATAGAAAGTTATGTAATTCTGCGGGAAATCGATTTCTAGGTTTCAACGGATATACACGGTTTGGGATCCCCTGATACCGAAAAAGGTTTTTTTCAAAACGTCCGTCCGTCTGTCCATCTGTCTGTCCGGTTGTCTGTCTGTCCATCCGTCCGTGAACACTACTAGCCCCTAAACCATGCGGAGTTCTTTTCCAAATAAAATAAACCCCTGTCCATCTGGCTCTAGTTGAAGCTATTATATTTTGAAAATCATTCTTTAAAATTTGGGGGTACTTTACATGAACCCCCGGACATTTTCAAAATTTTCTCAAACACGGCTCCTAATTTTTTCTTTAAATTACTTGTAAGAATACAGTAAAATACACTTATAAAGGTGGCATATGTCCTATTTTCGTGGTTAACTCTGAATTTTCGAAAATTGCAAAAGTCTGAATTTATTTTGCTCCTTCCTACAACTATAAAATTGAAGACAGATTTTTCTTTCAAATGAAAATTGTAGTCCATAAATAGTTCTATCATTAAGGTCGTGTAGATTTTTTGAAAATTTTAGTAGTTTTCGCGCAATATTCGCTACAATATACGCAATATTAAAATATAACAAAAACAAGATTTTCTCGAAAACGGCTGTAAGTTTTTGGTAGGAATAGTGCTAAATGTACTCTATTAAATGACATAAACGACATATTGCTCTATTCTTTTGTGTTTTCAAAAATTACAAAAATATAATTTTTTGACTTGTCTCACACGTCATTTCATTTCTTCCGGATCTGCGTCTGGGCTACGTATCGAAGCGAGCGAGCGCATTTGTGCATGCGGTAAGAGAAAACTGATGGAGAGAATGGACGTGAAAATTGTGGTAGAACAATAATTGTCGTTATAAATGTAATTTGCAGTGTGTATGATAATTCGTCTTCACGATTGGAAAATTGCTTTAAAAATGTATTTGTAAAATACTGACTGTCCATTTTGCCCTTATTCCATTCGCTTCTGGTCAATTTAAATATAGTTAGCGGAAGTGTTAGCGGAAATTAAATCTTTAGTATCTTTGTAAGAATCTAGCATCATTTTACTTTATTTTCTATTTGTTAATATTGCTTACTATTCATCAGGCATTGACGGTGACGCATTTTCGACACCAGCCAAATAGCTAGCTCGATTTCAGCCACTACCTGGAGAATTCTAGTGGCCGGCTGCTTTAATCGGTAGTTTTCAACGGTTTCTTCGAGCAATACCTGGAGAATAAGGGAGCAGTATCTTAACAAAATGGTTACGGAGCGCGCGCCATCTTTCCTTCCACATCCTTATGTATTCCTTTCCCCCGGTGCGCGCGTACACATACACACACACACACACACACACACGACAAGCAGTACATTACCACACTTGACGGGAAATTAAGAGCTTGTTCCGACTTGCCTCGCTGGCGGAAATACCTTTCAGGATGCAAACCCGACTAGTTGTCATGTATGTCGACGCCGTATCTCAGGTTCCAGCAGGAGAAGTCTTTCATCTATCAGGATATAATGTGCAACACACTTGCAGGAGTAATGACCATAGCAGTTGCAAGATAATCAATCTACGGATGTCACTATTGGATAACGAGGTGTTGACTAGTAGATGTGGTTCCATTGCGAATCACGCTTGATTACGATCATATGAAACCAGAGTTATAGAGCAATTATTCACGCAACGAGCTCAGGGCAGGCTGTGCTTATTGAGGTATGATGTTTAAAGATACCAATCAAAACAATTATGTAACATTTAACTCGTAGAACAATACTTTCTCTTCAACTACTATACTTTCCCGCTAGGGAGTTCCAGTAGATATTTTGTAGAATTTCAGTATTCGCATTTGCTTAATTTTGCAAATGTTTGAGCACGTCTTTTTAGTAAGACCTACTATTTATCAAAATACTAGTATAAATAACTTTAATTTGTCCAGTTATTTCATGCACTGTGTTTATATAATTTTATTGTTAATAGTAATCGTTATTCTTTATTTGTAAATTGTTTTCGATAACGTTCAAAAGTTGGGGATATAACTTCAGAATGATTTGTTTCTTTAAATAATTATTTAAGTTAATCGTTTAGAAAGGTGGTTTCTGCGATGTGTTTTCTTTTCAATACTTGCTCTAATTTCAACATACACGCGAGGTAAATTCAACTAATATAAATTCCAGGAATACAATTATTAGTCGTTTTGTGAAGTTAGTATGATTGCGAGATCCATCATGCGGGTCGCCCCCTTTGACTGAAGTTGATCTCCTGGGTCAGAGTAAGAACCAACGAGAAGTGCGCAGTGATGCTTTAGCCACTGGCATAGCAACAGTGACAAACGTAAACAGCGAGTTTCGATGTCTGCCGGCTTATGCCGCGTACAAATCGTGATTAATCCCTCCAGCAGCGTATAGCAGCAAGCACAGCACACTCACCCTGCGGCGATGTTGCATTTGCGAATGTCTCTTTGAGCTGCGAATGCGGCAGGAGATTTACTAAATGTGCAAGAGTCAACAACGGTTTAGGACTGTGCTGTTATCGTAGCAAACAGTACGAAAGCAGAATTGTTCTTAAATGCCCGGTAAAAGAAATATTTTAAATGTGGGTGTAGTGTGTACATGTTGGGATGTTTTGCAAAATTTCTTGCGACAAAAAATATTCAGTTTTGTTTTCTTGATATTTGAACTTGTGTATAAATCACAAATGTACAAGTATAAGCAATAATAGGTCGTACTGGTTGGGAATCATTTGTAAATTTGTTTTGCAACTCATGTGCGTTAAAATGAATAACACCATAAAAATAGCAACTTTCACAAATTAGCTGACATACACATAAGCAAATACACTTTAGTTGTCTAACTTAATAGATTGGTGTAGATGCGTGTGACATAACTTGCTCTTCATTAACTGGCTTATTTATTGTATTCAATATTGAATATACGGATGATTGATTCCACGACGCATAAAATACTTGGAAACTGTGAGTGTAAATTTCCGTCAAATTGGTGATACTATATTTTTCATTATTTTCTCCGATGTATTAGGGAAAGTAAACGGTATTGTAAAAGAAGGTGCCAAACGTAGTGTATTATTGACTGAAATAATTGCTGAATATTGCTTTAAGCACAACCTTAGAATTTCCACGACATGGTGCACAAATGGCATCATAAAGACAAGACTAATTGGTTCTGGTTCTGATATTCATTACCATTCTTACGAATTTTAAAGTTTTAGAACATATTTGTCAATTGTGGCAGTGTTTTTATTAATTTTACCATTTCTCGTGTCTTCAAATAATTCTTTTTTTAAGGTTTTTGGAACCTCACTCCCCACAGTCTCTTTTAACTAATATTTTGAACGATGCAATCCGTCCTCAACAGTTGTGCAATTTACTTTTCAGCATTGAATTCCTGTTCTAAGGAGGAAGTTGTTCACACTAGACTGACGCTCCTCTTTATATAGAGGAAAAAGACAAACGGTTTGATTGAAGAACCCGTTTGAAAGCCATTCCGGGTTTTTGTTGGCCAACGACTTTGCGAGGGCTTTAAGAGCCGGGTCCGGATCTTTCATAGCTCTTTTTGTTCTCTTTCGTGTAGAGACCCCGCGGAAGTGTCTTTCTGGCTCTCACTAACGTCCTGTCCCAACTTTCTTTCTCGCAAACCCGTTTATCAAATCCCGGTTATGACGGCCGTGTTGATGCGCGGATGACTGTCTGTAGCTTTTTCGCGTCGCGTGCTCCGTCCTCTGAAATTGCGCGATTTCATTGTGCGAGTGACAAAGTACGTTTGAAAATGCTTTTTGTTTGTATAGAGCAAAGGTGGTGCTTTGATGTTGTTTATGGGTAGATGATAGAGCAAATGATTCTGCGAAAGTCAGTTATGTGATGGGGGGGGGGCATTGGACCACATGACCTTCATAATAATATCTACAGGACGAATTCGTAATATTTAAGAAATTTAATAATATGAAATATTTTCTTGGACAAAAAAACTTTATAACTGATATTTACACTATTTACTAAATGTTGATTACCTAAGCCCAAAAGGACGTATGGCGAAATTAACTACGTTTTTCAGAAAAAGTCCGATTTTTAACTGATCGACTGATGATAAGGCAATTTGTCATAGGATAATGACAGTAAAATTCAAGATTTAGTGCAAAACAAAAGACGTAACATTTTGTCATATGCCTTTTTGCTCTTAGGATGCCTTTTATATTTCGTTAGAGTGGAGGCCTACATCTTATAATTTTAATTACAATTATATTTTATGTTTTAAACTGAACTTTTAATAGCATTGTGTAAATTATACCATGATGTGAAGAGAGTCTGTAGGATTTTTGAACTAGTTTGAACTTGTATTATTGTTGAAATTACCTATAAATGTTTTCGGTGAGTGAGCACATTGGATTATAAATAAATGTGAATTATTTTGAACTTTTTTATGATACGTCAGAAATGAAATTCAGGATTCTCTGACACGACCTGTGATGAAAAAGCAAACGAAAACTCATACCACTTCCATTGTACTGTTTCCTATTCATGTTTATTCTTGGGAGGTTTTGAGTACAGAAGATATTTACGCCGGGCTTCCGTTTTCGTTGTCTCCTTTTACCGATTCCATTTAAACTTCAGTTCTCATATTTGTATCTCCCACTATACTTCATATTAATAAGTCCGAGGTAAACCAGCAATGCAAGATGAGTACTATTATAGAAGGGGTTACATAACGTCCTGTTCATTCTAGAGCTCGGAGTCTAAAATTTGAAATTCTCCGAGGGAGCTTGTAGAGAGACACAGCTGTAGTGACAACCCCATTCTGGTTATTAGGGCGGACATTTTATGTTATTATAAAAAGCCTCTCGCGCCTAAGGTTTTTTACCGACTGCGAAGCTCTCAGATTTTGTAGGGGAGATGGTGAAAGGTTTTAAATTGAACTTTTTGAGAGAAGATTAATCTTTAAATTGGAACCCCACCAAAAAATTGTTGTACTCTTTTGTTTAATTTCTTTATAGAATTGTTTTTTTTACCTAGCGTACTAATAGAATGAAAGGTGGAAGGTACGGAAGAAGCAATAACCCCATGTTACAATTGAGGAGTTTCTTATAAGAACCAACAAGTTTTAAATTCCATATTTCGAGATAATATTATCCTCCTCAACTGGCACTATCTGCTGGGACATTTCCTTTCCGCAAGTTCCAAGCAAATATGCAAATATGCTTATGCAATAATAGTATACCAACATTCTACATCCTACATTTTTACATTCACAGTTATTATTATCCAACATTAATCAACTACAATCTATCCCTTCCTCAGTACACGGTTGTGATTGTTCATCATTATGTCCTTCCTCCCCCCCCCCACTGTACACTCGGAAACTTATGATTACAATGATTCAGCCCGACTTTCACGAATATTACGAGCTTCGTTACTTATCTGAGGGTCCCATCGACCTGTCGTGGGAAATGTAGCCGCCTCTTCTAATGTCCTTGACGAGGTCGGGCCACCCGCCCGCTGACTGCGTGCTGGCCACGTGGTCGCCGTGCCGTACCCTGCGTTTTGCTATTTCACCGTTCGCTTTCAACGTCCGGGCACGAATTTGGTCTCCTCGTTGCGGTGTACTTGTTCGAAGCCGTTGACTTCTCCTTACCATTATAGTTTATAGCCCACGCACGTTGCTGCACCACGTGCCTTCACATCACTTAATAGTTTCATGCTTTTTTGATGTTCGGAACGCACCGATTTTTAGTATTATACATTAGTCCGACGCTCCGCGTGCTCGTTTACTCGCATATTAACATTTCCACGCACTTTCACCCCTCGATGTATTCCGATTTCCTTCCCTCATCCCACATACGCCACACAGCCCCGTGCGCGCCATTCGTCATGTCTCCTTGTACTGTCCTGACTCCTGCCTCCCTCTCTCACTGGCCGTGACTCGTTCCTGGAGTCGTTCCTCTGGAAAATCGATCTGTGGTCTTTTCACACGCGCCAACTTTGAATTGGTTCTCTCTGTTCTTCCTATTTAATGACCGAATGACCGTTAGGTCATAATATGTATACTTTTTAAATAAATCATTAAAATTATATAATTCGAACTATAAATTTTATAATTGGTGTCACCCCCAAAATGGTGTCACCCGAGCGCACTGCCCCCCTGCCCCCCTCTAGCTACGTCACTGATCTGCTCCACAGGTAGCTCCTGCGTTGAGCGTGCGGGCACCGCCTTTTATGCCGGTGATATCGGTCTCGCGGGCGGTGCTGCGCAAACCTCCGCTGTATATCTTCCCGTTGGCCGCTCCTCTTGTGCTCCGCACCTCCCATACATGTGCACCGCGGATGTTCTGAAAATTGCTCGCTTTTCTCCGGGCATGCCTGCGCGGTGCCCCTCTTTTACTCGCGTGTTACGTACTTGCGGAACTTGTTTATGGGCAATAACTTTTAGCGCTTTCGTGCATTTGCCAACAGTTGTGCGTGGAGTTATCTGCTGTTGTGCGCCTCTGTTTGCGGGCGCGAGCTGGTGCTTGTGCGCCGGAAACGTATAAGCTGCACAGGAAATCTGCACAAAAGGACGACATGCTCGTTTGGTTGCCACCACTACGCAGGAACAAGGCTGGTTGTCGCGGCATTTGGGGTGTGCCGTTATATAGTAAAAAGGGTGATAACGGTTTGCTTATCTCAGTACCGTCAATAGCAATTAGTGTTAGTGCCTTCCGTTCAAGAAAATTTCCTATCAAATGCGAAAGGAAGCCAATGTTTTAAGCTAGTATTGAAAAGAGTGTGTAGAGAATAAAACGATCTATTCATTTTCTGGGAATCTTTACGTGAAGCACCTACATTTTTGAACCGTTCTCAAAAATTCTCCAAATTTATTACTTCACTTTTTGGCTCCAAAAGAGCATAGAACGCGTATAAAGTAAAAATTGTAAAGAATATAATATTAATTCAAAACCCGGTTGTTGGTCCTCGCGGCGGGCCCCTTTAGCATGCGCGTGTACTCGTCTTTCTGAATTTGGAGGGTAAATAAGAGCGGAGTCAGGGGAAGTTGCCCGTGCTCGTAGGAGCGCCGGGCTTCCTAGGCGGGCAAGTAACTCGTGCGGGCGCGGTTGAAGTGCCTGAGCTAAATTGTAATTTTAATGGTTTATATTACGATTATTTTGGGACCGAGTAAAGATATTCATTTATTTTACTTTAAACATTCTGTATATTGTTTTAGAAATAAAATGCAATAGCGGAGAGGGTGAGTTTCAGTACAGTTCATATTACAAATAAAATTTGAAAGTGCCAAGGTGTTATCACCTTTTGACGTCAGTACCTTAACCTGCGCGAACAACGAATCAGAATCTTCAACACTTGCTCAGTGTTGTTACCATGACGCAAGTAAGAGTTTTTGCATCATGGTTGTTACTTTAAATTAGAGAACAAATTAATGAATTGGTTGGAATGTCAATCAGCTGAGGGCCATTATAAGATTCGACAGTGAGGTTAATGTGTGAAGATTTATGTGTTATATGAGGGAGTATTGTGAGTAACGTGGGATGTTAGTTTCGTAGTTAATATTAATTGCATATCGTGTCATGGAAACTTTTGTAAACCTGATAGAGTGGCAAACCGTCGTTCTCCATACCCATTTTAAAAAAAAAAATTTATTCGGTCCTTAACTATTAATGTTGATGTTAGGGTGGGAAGGTTTGAATAATGACGAACTTGTTTTACAACGACATATTTTTGGTTAACGTTTTAATTCCATCCAGCATTGAGTAAGGGGTAATATTGCGGTATGACATGTTTAAGAGATCGAATACATTTCCTTCCAGATGAAAGTAATTACTCTGAGTCAGATCTTTAAATAACGTCATGTACAATTTTTGAAAAACAAAACTTAAAATTAATGCAGTTTAAAAAAACATTTTGTAGAATATTATTTTTCGTTTTACTTCATGAGAAGAAAAAGTATTGTAATCCTGCTTCGGAAGACGGCAATCTTTGGAGAATAAAATTCATATCGCCTGGCCTTTTAACGAAAAAGTGAATAAATCCTCTTAATGTAGTAATTGCCTTCCATAAATACGATGTGTAGTCAGAAGCCATGCTTTCTGAATCCTTGGTACCTAAAAATCGATTGACAACAAAACGTCCATGCGTCTCTCCATCCGACTGTGGTCAAGGCTAGCGCCTAAACCATTCTGACATTTTTCTCCAAAATTGATTTTCCCCAATGGATCGGAACGAACTCCAGGCCTTGCAGGTTTAAAACGGATATTTTGCTTTTTGGGTGAACTTTACATGAAGCCCTAACATTTTGAAAAGTTTCTTAAAAATGGCTCCAATTTTTTTGATTACGTGTTGTCCTCGGTTAGCCTATAGACCGCTTGAAAATGATTTGGTCTCATTTGAAATCCCTGATTTTTCAAAAATTGCAAATGTTCAATTTTTTCTTTTGTGTACAACCACAATATTGAAGATAGTTTTTTCCCTTCATAATATCTGTTCTTCAAAGACAGATATTGAAATAAGTCGTGTACAATTTTTCGAAAAAATGAGTAGTTTTGGCGAAATTGTGCGTGAAATATAGTCAATTTTATACAATTTTTTTTTTCGCAAAAAACGCTCTAAATTTTTTCTTTTAATTTTCTTCTCGTAAGCATCAAAGGACGTCATAAAAAGCGGGGCTAGTCCTATTTTCGGCGACCTGTCCGTATTTTTGAGAATTGGGAAAATTTAACATTGCAAGTGTAAAATAATGAAGATTTTGGTCTTAAACGATATGCGTTTAAGAAAGGTCATGTAGAAAGTTATGAAAAACGAGTAGTTTTCTCGTAATTTCTGCTTCAAGTTAATGCAGATTATTAAAAATATCAAAAACAGCTTAAATTTTTTCAATTTTTTCAAAGGACGCTTAAAAGTGTGACGCAGATCTTATTTTCGTTGAACTCTCAGAAGTATAGAAAATTGCAGAAGTTAGAAATGATGCGAGAAACTGCGGCTATTGTAGTACTACTATTTATTTCGAAACTGTTTTATCGCCTTTAATATTGAAGAAAGATATTTATTTGTTTACACAATATATTCCTCAATATTCGGTATTTAAATAATTTGAAATATAAATGGCGAGAATGCAGAAATTCTGATGTATGGTAAAAATCTCGCTTCATCAACGTTGTATCTCTAGCGGACCTGGATAACGCTTCGGAAGGCCAGGGTTTGATTCACGCTATTACCAAGATACCTTTCTAATTAATTTTTTAAACCGAAAAGCAACATACGCATATAAATTTGGAATAAGTTTGATTTTCATTCAATCCTTTGGACTTTCAAAATTGCTAATCTTTGAAAACGGTAAATTGTAATCTCCGACTCTTCCTTTGCATAGAGTGGTTCCCAGAAAATTGGCAGGATTTAGTGAGAAGTTTTATAATATTACCTTCCCATTAGCTAACCAATGATACATGAAAGGTGCTGCTCTAACTCGAGAAGTTTTTGTTTGTTAGTTTTGTAGTAAAACATTTTCGTAAAACCTGCCTTTTCAGAGTTCTGTCCTTTTGTGTATGTTTTCTTTTTTTAAAAAAAAAGTGTAGTATTTATTACATTGAATTTCAACTCATCTCAAAAGTAAGCGAAGAAGTCATGTGTCTACGAATCAGCTCGTAGGTGTTAGCTGCTCATGCTGAAGCATATTGTATATGTGGAAAATCGTCATTTTATTAGTGGTTCTTGAATGCTGGACATTTGTGTATTATTTAATATTTTTTACAATTGAAATTGGAAACATCCACATCGTCTGTTTGATGTGGCGTAGGTCAAAAACGACTTAGTCACCGCTTTTAAAATCAACGCGTTTCCTGCATGATTGTTCATGACGCTCAACACGTGGGCAAACGGGAGCCAACACAAAGGCGTGCAGCAGCCTACCACAGGCACAAGGGCGAAGCTGGTGCACAAGCAGTTGAATATATGCATTATCTGCGGCCACTGGCTACGTCGGGCATAACGCCCTTTTAACACCCGCGGCCGGAGTGACCGTGCATGAGCACGCCTCATTAACACGGTGATGGGCGCTGGCGTTGGCACCGCGCAGCCGCTGCCGGCCGGCGCTGAGCGGCGCGGCGCGGGGGCGGAGGCTGGCCGAGGCCTGGGCGGGAAACGGGACAGTGCGCGTTGGGTGCGGCGGCATGGGGACCGGGTCGACGCGACGCGACGCGACACGACGGCAGGGAACGGAACGGAGCAGGCGCGGGGCACCATCTTCAGTGTGAGCAGAATCCAGACGAGATCGTGCGGCAGGGTAGGGCGTCCACGGGCGAAAGGCGGGGGAGGAAGCAGGTAATACAGGGCGGGTTGCGGTAGGGGTGGGGGTTGAGGCGACGAAGGGCTGGGGTAGGGCAGTGACAACGGAGGCGGTAGTGTTGCGGGCGGTTGGTGGTGGAGAGGGTCGCTGTGGCTGGAGCTGCACGGCCAGCAGCTGTAGTGGTAGTGATGGTGTTTAGGGCGCCAGGCGAAGAGGTGGGTGAAAAGTGGCTGAGTGGATATGGGAGCAGGAGGGAAGGGGCCAGTACACCGCGCCTGCTTGTTTGCGCATTTTGCTCATGCAACAGGGGTCCAAAATACGCTTGTTGTCCAAAAGAGTTGTTTATGGGTGTGAAGCTACTTGAATTAAATAGCGTTTGGTTTATTCAGTCTTGAATGCAAAGCCATATAAGGGCTGACGACTGAGGTAACAGTCGTACTGCCAAACCCACGATTATAAATGAGTTCTGCGAACGAAATTGATTCCTACTTAGAAAACACTTGCTAACCAATAAGTATCGTGACTGTCACACGAAATTCATTCATCAGTACATAGTACTAATTGTTCAGGAAAACCGAACACTGGATGACGTATTTATTCCTAATGAATATTGACACAAAGAAAGGCAAACAGTGGTAAAGAGGAAGGAGTTATTTGATATTGCGAAACTCGGTTTCTGTAGTTGGGAGCAATTAATATTTACTCAACTATTAATTATTTAAATTTCTTAATTGGGTGCGTAGCATTGAGTGGTATTCCTAGTGGGAGCTATAACAATGGATGCCCAAACTTCGTGAGCTTAGGTGATCTTTGTGAATCTGATGATAGAAAAAGTAGTTGGCCAATGAACCCAGTTATATGATGGAAAATTTATGCTGAACACAGGTTACCCAATGAAATATATAATTAGAACTGGTAGAGCTCCGCAGACCGCCAATGTCCTTTGAACTTTCAGTTTCAAACGTTCAGTTTTATTTCGTTTCTCGTGTTTAAGGGCGGAGATGGAAGTGCTGCGCAATTGCAATATATTTTAATGAACCGTCTTGTCTTGTTACTTCGATTTTCCGTGTCACTTTTTATTTTGTTTGAAAATTATGAAGTAGCACTTAGGCTGACGTTTTCATTTCTATTACATCTATTCATTTCACTTTCGGTGTGGTCTGAAAGTACCGCTCTACTGCACCGATTCTGCCGAAACATTCCAGGATAATGCGAGGTGTGCGCGGGCGGGCATTGAGTAGTTGAATGCGCGTCTTGTCTCTTCAGGGTATTCTGCCGATCCACACGTCGCATAGGAAGCATTCCGGGCGTAACTAACCCCCCCAAGGGATCCTTGTGCGACGCCCAATGGACTTCGGGTTGTAACCCTCGTCCAGCTAATCCCGCTTCTATGAGACTAATCTCACTGCCCTCTGTGTGCTATACAATTAGGATCTTCGCGGCTGCCCTGGTCTCGTGTACTAAGTAAATAATTTCGCTTGCCTGGCTTTAACTATTAGCAGAACTCGCTGACGACTTAGTAACGAATACTCAGCGTATTTACACTGTTGAGTGTTCTCGAACTGCCATGTATTGTTTAACATGATTGGACTTCGTTCCGGCTTTCTTTAATTTCGTATAGCACTTATTTGTTAATAATATCGAAAGTCTTGTAGCCAATGTAAGTTAGGTAAACTACACTTCATTTGGAACATTAATTTCTGTCATGTTATTTCTTTCTGGAAACTCCATAGATTATACTTTATCGCAATGATACAAAGGAAAAGTATTGTAATCTTGCGCCGGAAATCGGCGATTTTTCGACAGAAACACTCTTTATTATCATTGGTAACGAAAAAGTGGATAAATCTTGTTCCTTTATGTAGAAAAATACTTCTAACACGTTACGTAGTCAGAATCCAAGTTTTGTGGTCTTTGATACTGAAAAATCGATTGACAGCGAAACACTCTGTCCGTCTATCCGTTCGTCTGAGAACAACGCTAGGGCCTGAACCGTTCCGACGATTTTCTCCAAACTTGATATTCCCCGATTGATCTAAACAAACTCGAGGATGTAGGCATTTGAAAGGTATATTTTTATTTTGGGGAGTACTTCACATGAAGTCTCAGCAACATTTTCAAAATGTTCTCAAAAATGGCTTAACGTGTAGTAGATTTATTGCAGATTGATTGAAAATGGCAGTTGTCGATCCCGTAAACATAAAATAATCAGTCTAGTACTCATTTCTGTTTTATGAAAGTGTAGTAGATTGTTGGCTGCGTTGATCGTTGATTGCGTTGATTGTTGATTGCGTTGATTGCTGAGAGCGGCGGCGCCGCGCGGCGCGCGTGTCCGCAGCCCGACGCCCATCGCGGGCTTTCTGAGCGACTACGCCTTCCTGGTGCGCGGCCTGCTCGACCTGTACGAGGCCAGCCTCAACGGCGAGTGGCTGACGTGGGCGGAGCAGCTGCAGGACGCGCAGGACGAGCTCTTCTGGGACGAGGAGGGCGGCGGCTACTACACCACTGCCCCCGGAGACGCCTCCATTCTCTTCCGCAGCAAGGAAGGTAAGAACGCAGGCAGGCAGGCGGGCTGGCTCGTGCCCCTGCCCGCGCCCGACCCCGGCCCCGCCCCCACCTCTGCGCCTGCTCCACCGCCCGTGTCCCTGCGACCGCCCCCTTACCCCGCCCCCGCTCCCGCCCCTGCCCCAGACCCTGCCCCTGCCCCTGCCCCTGCCCCTGCCCCTGCCCCTGCCCCTGCCCCTGCCCCTGCCCCAGACCCTGCCCCTGCCCCTGCCCCTGCCCCTGCCCCTGCCCCTGCCCCTGCCCCTGCCCCTGCCCATGCCCATGCCCATGCCCATGCCCATGCCCATGCCCCCTGCCTCTGTCTCCGCCCCGGCCCCTTCCTCTGTCCCTGCTCCCGCCCCTGCTCCCGCCCCTGGCCCTGGGCCCGTGCCCGCCCCACCCTTGCGCCTGCCCCGTGCGCTCGCCCATCCATCATCTGCAGCGGGGCGCCTTCCGGCTTTCTTTTTTTCCTCCTCTCACGTTTTACACTTGAGGAATTGTGACGCGATTCTTGCTACGCGAAATAGATACAAAGTAAACATTTACTGACAGTAATAATAGTTATTTACAAGTGTCTAAAAGAAACCATTACGTGTAACCATTGCCGTATTAACATTCTTATTCAGAGGTTCGGTGTCTCGAGTGTATAATTACTAACGTACACGTAAGTGTGTTCTAGTCTCGTCAAATGAACGTTTATTTTTATCTTACTTTTATTTATTTTTTAAGTATGACTTTTATAATTGCTGGTATTGATACTAACTTCATCAGTATCTTTTATTACATCGGAAATAATAATCAACTGTTGTATCCACTGGAAGAAGCTTTATTATTTTGGATATAATAAATAACTATTTAGCTACTTTGAATATTTCAGTCAACAGCATATAAAGATGATCGTGTAAGATTGTTATTGAAATATTTTCTGAAACTTTTTCCAGGTGCACTGAAAATATTACTATTAATTAATGAAGAAAGTGAAAAAGTTCATTAATGTCTAATTATGAGAGACATGAGTTATTGTTGTAATTTTTAGTTATGTCTAAAAAGTTTAAACTTGCCAAAACAATTCAAGTTAATAGAACAGCAATTAACTCTTTTATATTATATATAAAAAAAAACACCTGAAAAACGCGAAGCCATGTAAGGATATTTACCCGCGAATATCACAAGCCTTGTATATTACGAAATATCCTCATCTGGGCTCGGCCGTTCGCAATGGGGTTCCAGTATCAAGCTAATTTTGCGTTTAAAATAATGATTTACAAGGTGAGGAATTTTCGTACGGGTGCAGCTAGTATTTGTAGATGTAAAAAAGTCATATATATAATGCCTTTGGCAATCAAAATAAATTAATTTAATAATTTTACCTCAGAACTTTATAGTTTGCTAAAAATTTCTTTGGATAAATTAAATGTCAACATGTTTCGCCATTTTTACAAGCGTTTTAATTGTAATGATTAAGCCGAAATTCATTACCAATATAATTGCTGTTTTAATTAAAAATGATTATCAATATGTTTTTAGAATCTGCTTTTCATTTCACAGGCCTATATCCCATTAAGGCAAAGGACTGAGTTCGAAGGATAATCTTAAGGATGTTGCTTCTCATCCCTTTTAGTCACCTTCAAATTCGGCTGTTTGAAGAAGTCTGTATCTGAACCACCTTGTTCTACAATAATCGGGAAGATGAGTCAATCATTATGATTTTTATTTCAGAATGATATCTCTGGCATGGCATTTGCTTATTCATATCAATTTTATTATATTAGTTGTTTACGTGTTTTACCATGCAATAACAGTTTATTGCTGTAGAAACATTTACAATGACATGAATTGTATCCTAAAAAAATTCTCAACTAACGTCCCTGCTACATAGCTTATAACTGAACTGTCTTGTTGAAATCGGATCTTGTGATACCCTCAACCACGCCTCCTGTTCTAGAGATCGAACTCAACTTTGACCTTCCTCTTGCACTCTTCTGTCTTTTATGCAAGATACCACAATATTCGCACTCTTAAAAGCTGTACATAATACTATCCATGAAAGTAAAATAAAAACAACAGAAGAATATTCATAATGAAAATACTTATCTCCTTAGATGTTCTAGCTTGGAGAATAGAGGTACGTTTGTGTCCCCAAACTGTGAATTTAGGTCGTTAGAAATACTTCGCACGTACTTCTTCCCAAAGGACTTAAAGCTGACTGTCTCTTATTGTAGATTATTGCATGAGAAAATCGAAAATTCCAGGACCCTCGATAAAATTCAAGTCATTTATTTTCCTGTTCATCTGGGTCTCTTAAAGTTCTACCCCCGGAAACCGAGACTCAATTCGGTGTTTCCATGTAATCTGTTTCAAATTGTTCAATATTTCTGAGCCGCTTCTACCATGCGTTTCCGAGGTGCAAATGCAAGGATACATTTGCCTTTCACGGATTCGTGTCTCACTGCTGCGTTGCTGCTATCCAGTATTTCCCAATTTCCACGTTTAACGTAACCTTATTTCAAGATACTAACTCGACTAGTTGGGAAAATTGAATCCTGCCAGTGATCTGATCCAATGTGATTGCTATTCAGAAACCTAGTTTCGGAATGAAATGACAAGATTACATTTTAAGTAGCAGATTGCTGTAAATCTAAAGTTAGTGCTGTATTTTATAATTTAATTTTTATAAAAAATATGAGGGTTGTTCTTTGTTCAGTAACATTATTTCAGTTTTTCCGTTTATGTGAGTAACGCTTCATGCTTATGCAGTTTCATGTTTTCTGGGTCTCTGCACGTATCGTTTCTTTGTCAATTTGTCTTTCGCTCGTATAGGTTTGTCTTCAGTAGAAAATTCAACAGCGCCCAGTTTCACATTTGTCTTCATATTATTGAATTCTCCCACTTCGAATTGAATTTGCTTTCTTTCCTTTGCTGTTTGTATTTCTGAATGTTGACTCTGTGACTTTTCGGGATGAAACGGAGTCCGTTGTTTGTAACACACACAGTCTCATCTTCCGGTTCCATCTCTCTGGTGGAAGGTTGGACGATCCCACTACCTTTGAGAGGATACAAAAACTCGGAACCGTTTTACGGTTTTACGAACCTGAGGCGTAGGGTTTTGCAGTGATCTCTAGCGTTAGCTCTTCTAAGTATAGGAAAACATTTCTTGTCTCCACCTACGTTGGCGCTCAGCATCGTGTGCCTTTCCGAGTTAGTTTGTGCCCGAAATAACGTGGCTGACGTGACGGTATGAGAGCGTGTTCTAGTAACTCGATCTACCGAGCGTAAACAGCTGTAGCGGCGGTAACGTATTTACGGTAGTCTGAATTGCAATCAGCGTAATTTATATTCACGGAAGGGAGAGCTTCATGTTGCTAACTGGTAGGGAAAACAAGGGCTATTCATACTTCAGCGTAGCTAGTGGGTGGGAAACGTCAGTTTATTTGGCACTGCGAAGATGTTAACTTGATTTGACAACTAATGTATGCCCATTCATTGCTGCAAAGGGTTAAACCTTTCAGATTTGCATGGGTACTTTTTATGTGCCTTTTTTATAACAAATGTAGGTAGTCTGTCAGAAAGCTAGCCAGAAAATTGCATTTGGGGGTAACTGCGTACATCCAGCAAGGAATAGATAGTTGCGTTAAACATAAGTGTGTATTTTTCGGTTGAGATGACGTTTCTCAGCGGATTCGGGTAACGAAAGGGAAAGCGAGAGTCGAGGCGCTGACTGCATAGCAGCGCGTTTAACGCGAGCGTTGGCGCAACTGCCGCCTTCTCGCCGGGGGTGGGAGGAGGCGGGGGGAGGGGGGTTAGAGGCCGAGAGGGGCGGGGAAGGGTTATGCAGGGGAGGGCGTCTTCTCGCGCGGGCGTCGATGCTCCTCTAAAGAAGCAGGCGCGGGCGGCAGGGGAGGGGCGGGGCAGGAGGAGGCAAGCGGCGGCGGCGGCGGCTTCTCCGCCGAGGGCGCGTTCGTTAGCGCAGGCTCTCCGCTCCGCCCGGCGCCAGGGGGAGCGACGAGGGAGGGATCAGCGGAGGCTCGGCGGAGAGGCTGGCGGAAGATATGAATATTGACGTTAAGAAGAATGAGCTCGAAAAAGAGGAGGCGACATGGGACGAGGACGATGTGAGGGAAAGCGATATGTGGAGAATGATGGAGATGCTGAGAAAGAAAATGGGTGTGTGTAAAATTATTCTCAGAAATGGTAGAGAAAAGCGATCTTGAGAAATAAAGTAAAATACGTACGTTATATTAACAAACAAGAAAAAATAAATAAATCATTTTTAAATCAGAAAACTAAATAATGAAATGATTTTGGGGAGGGGGTTGTCAATTAAAGTTTTGAGACTGAAATGAATGGTTACCTGCAAATCATTGGAAGTTCGTGGTAGATGTCCATAAAAAGAGACTACTGTTGTTTTGTTTTTTTGCCACAAGGACATTGTTAGGCAAATGAGCGTGGCGAAGAAAAGCGAAGTGAAATAATACTGAACGGAGGAAAAATAATGATGCGGGAAATGCAATGGGAGGCAGACTGGCACTGTAGGTTGACTAGGTAGAGTAGAGTATTTGAAGAATAATAGATTAGTTGATAAAATACCCGTTATATATTATTGAAACACGAGGATATTCAATGCCTTAAAAAAAAGATATTTGCTGAAATTTCAAAAATGTAAAAGTGATTTTACTACAAGAATTATGAAAATAATTTATCCAAAAGACGTATAACATAGCAGAAAATGGAACATATTTCTCATGTTGCACATGTTTCTGATACAACGTTTAGAGATGATAACGCAGCTCGGTTTTAATGCAGTCTTTTGTATTCAGTCGCATTGTTAAGCGCGCGCTAGAAAGCAAACCAAGGCGCCGCGCAGTAGAGAAAAGACGCCGGCGACGCAGCGGGGCCTGGGCGGGAGGCAAGCAGAGAGAAACGGAGCCGGGCGCGGAGGAGGGCGGGGCGAGCCCTTGGTGCACTGCACCCCGTCGCGACTCCGCGTCGCGACGCGTCGCGTCTGTTCGCGCTCCGACGAGAACGACGCCGGCGACGGCGGCGGCGGCGGCGGCGTCTCGGCTAACTGCGTTACCAGCGGAGCGTCGCGACGCGTTCGCCGCGGCGGCAGTGGCGGCGGCGGCGGCGGCGGTGGACCCGTCTCGTCTCGCCTTGCGCGCGCCCCGTCCTGTCCCGTCCCGTCCCGTCTCGTCTCGTCTCGTTCCTCGCCGCTGCCGTACCACGCCTCGCTTCGCCCCGCCCCGCCCCGCCCACCCGCTCGAGCCCTGCTTCGTTACGCGCGCGCACTCGCGCCGAGGGCGCTTGGGGCCGAGCGTCCTCCTCGCTTCCGTCCTCGCTCCCTCCGACCCCGGCCCCGTCCCCGTCCGCGTCCCCGTCCTCGCCCTGGCCGCGGACTCCCCAGACGCTGCGTTGCGCTGCGGTCTAACTGCTCCTCGGGTTCCTGTTTGGGGTGGACTCGCTGAAAGTTTGCGTGTGCACTTTTCAATTACAAGCCTGATTTTGGGGCTGGGTGAACTTCTGAGGCAAGAATCGTAAGTGCTCCTGTAAAGGTGTACTTCCTGACATTCTCATAAGAATAAAATGTTCATCTTGATCATTGTGATATTTATTAATTTAACACAATGTGAAATGAAACACTGTGATCAATACAACGATATTTAACAATCTCATTTTTTTATAACCCAACGAGTTCTTATTTTCAGTTACATTGTTAAAATGCTGTTTTCAGGGAGTATTTATAAACAGAGTTCGTAACTTTTCTTCCCATGTCATGCCATGATACTCGTCGCTACACCAAGGATGCTCACTGAGGGTCCTCCACTGTGGGAATTATCTGGAATATAATGTTTGGCTACATGACAAATTTAGAAATTTGAATGCATACAGTGAAATAATAATTTAATATTGAATTGAATATTGAATTAGAAAATTATCTAAATTTCATTATGACCTCTGGTATTTAATTAATTTTTTGACAATTGTTTATACCTTTGTTTGCAACAATACATAACTTTTAAAACCATTAAATAAATTACTTAATAAATAATAATTTATGATATTTAAAATAATAACTTCCTTATTGGACTTTCATAAATACTAGAGAAGAAGTGCACTTTCTCTTTAATTTATTACTTGATGATTCCACTTAATGAGGTTCCTAACGTATTACTTTCATGATATCCTGACATTCATGCATGGAATATTAATTGAAACCACACACACTTAATAAACCTAATGACTTCAGACAGCTCGAGTGCAAAATCTAGTTATTTGTCTTTTCGGGTGTGGCTTTTGCTTAACATTCTACGCACAAATTGCGTGTTGATAATAGATGACATCAAAGATTAGTGATTGATGTGACGTGTCGCTGCCTACCATATCACGCACATTCAGCGACAATAGCCATGATTTATATCAGTCTCGAACCAACGACCCTTGGTATTGACCAACGGCGTAGCCGCGTCAATGCGTTGCTCCAGGGACGAAGCACAGGCCCATTGGGCTCTGTCTAAATCAGGAGCGAGGGTAATGAGAGCGGCCGTCGCAGAGTTCTGGACCAATGCGAGTATTAGCCTTATCATTAATCCCGAAAATTTATTACTTATTCTTCATACCCGTTAGCAAGAACTTACACAGAGAAAAATACTTGTTTGCAGCCAACAGATACATGTGTGCTGCTAACAGCCAGTTAGTAAAAAGCGGCCCAAACAAGTTTTCTGTTTCCTATAGGAACGTTTATTACATTACTGCGCACACTAATCACTTAATCAGCAGAATCTAATATTACCATTTTTTATACAAAACACGTTCATTCTATGTGTCCTAATATTATGAGTTATATATACTTTTTTCGATGTACGCCACTGGGGGAAAAATTATTTAATGTGTTAAAATATAATGTACAGCACTTTGAAGAATTATTCTACGATTGCTATTCTGTTACTGCGTACGTTCTCAATTATCATTTCTTCGACCATGCTCTGAGACGGCATCTCTTTTAATGACCATTAATTTGTTTACATCACGAGATATGTTGATCTCGCCTTTTGGATTAGGAGTCCTCTCTTTAAGTGACTCGCCTGTGCAGTGTTGCTTGACTGGTCGGCTATCTTGCTGCACTCTCTTCTGGGAGGCAGATGTTGCCTGACCAGTGATAAGAATATTAAGGTTGTGTTTTTACATGTAGAATAATGTAGAGCATTGACTACAACATTGCCGATAAGCAGGTTCTTTAAGAATTTGCCATCACTCTACTGCATATTTACTTCCTGCTTTTCCTATGGACGTAATTGTGTTACGAAATATTTGATGATCGTTTCTTTCATGATATTAAAGAAGTGAAGAATACCGTGGAAATCATTGTACCTATTAGATTGAATAAAGGTATGCATTCCTGTATTAATGCAATTTGTAGATCGTTAAAGACTTAACGCTCTCAACATTAGCGAGGAAAATGACGAAACTAGTGGTATAAAACAGCACGTACTGTCCCACATTAGAAACGATACCATTCTGCAATTTCTGTGATACTAAGACATCTCAATCATCACTTGAAAAACCTATTACCAATCGTAGCGCATTAGATGCTAAAACTACTTATTTTTGAACGAATACATTGTCTTCGACTCCATATGCCATATTGGCTTATTATTCGAAATCCAAAAACATCACATAATACCTTATTCTCTCAATTAAAAGTTTCCTCGTTATTAGGTCCTTCTCGATAAGAATACATTGCAGGCTTTCTGGCTCTACTCCTATCTTGGCAGGTGTACCTCAAGGCTCCGTCTTAGGTCTAACTCTCTTTTAATGTCTTAACGTAGGGCTCACTGACCATTCCAAACACCTCCCTTGCTCTCCACTGACGACCAAGTCATGTACTCAACTAACCAAATACTGGATCTTTGATGTTCTCAATCCTTGATGTTCAAAATCATTTGGATGAAATCTCTGATTGGGCCAGCAAATGGCGAATCACATTCAGCCCTGCAAAACTCTTCGCCCTATTCAACCCTCAAAACTACTCTTTTCTCTCAAGTCACTCTTCCCCCTTTGCAGACCTCCTATCTACTGGGTTATCATACAACTTCACATCTATACCGTGGTTACCATCCAATAACCCAGTCAAATACCTCTGATCCATTCCTGGATACCTTACATCCACCTCAGCCTACTTGCCGCAGCCAGTGATAGATCTTTCAAATTATTCCGTCGATCTTACATCGAATTTTATGATGATCTACCAGACAAATCTATACCAGTATCCGTCTCCACAAAACTATGATCAGACCCTTACTCACTAACGCAAGACCAGTCTGGGGTTCAGCAGCCAAATCTCACATCCAAGTACTTCAGGTATAGACAGGCCGACGAACGAACGGACGGACGAACGAACGGACGAACGAACGAACGGACGAACGAACGAACGGACGAACGAATGGACGGAACGGCGGAACACAGCCATTTACCGGGTTATGACAAGCACTACACATACGGGACTAATGCTTTAAGTATTTATTGCGCCCGGAAACAATATAAAGTCTCACACCTCCACACAACGATATCAAAGAAAGCGCAATTAGTACGGTAGCAAAGACACATTAGTATAATACATTTTCGTTGCTTGTCACACACAGTAGCATTGCGATTTTCGCAAGTGACCTCCCCCTATTTATCGTTAAAACATTTTATCTGGAAACTGGTGGAAATGTGAAAGAAGAGTGATAGGACAATGAAGAAAAGTAGCAATCGTGAAATAGAAACACAACAGTTGTTAATAACCTATGCTGTAAATTATTAATAACCAGGATAGTTATTATTAAACAGAAGTAAAAAGAGGGCAAAATTAAGTTCACACTGTATCTCTGCCGCTTGCGCGCTAAGCAAAGCTCCGATGTGGATATGTTTTAGCCTTGACCCATTGTACGCCCACTTACACGGTCTGTTCCGTGACGCGACGGTTTGTGTGGCAGGCAACCGACTATTCTATAAACGTTCGACTCCTAAGCGGGAATTAAGTGTTCCCTGAACACAGAGGCCGTAAAGTTAGTTCACGATTAAGCGCACGAGTATTTTCTTGCCAGTAGAGTTCTAAAATCTTGCAGACATTGTGGCTTATTTCTTCTTTATATTTGCTTTTCTGTGTAATGAAGCTAAAATCAAATACGGTACATACATTTTCGTAATGAATATTGTGATTTAATTTCGGTGAATTACAGTGCTGTTATTTGATTGTCGTATTATTTATAGTATAGGACTAAAAGCCTGAAGTAGTCGCTATTATTTTGTTAGTAATACCGTATTATTTAAACAAACTCATGAGGTAATTGCGTTAATACATTTAACAATGCTGGAAGACATAGGTTGACGAAATGAAAAAGAAGTTATATGAGTAGGAACATGTACCTGTAGATTTTTTAATGCTGCAGAAATTGCATTTGCATTAACATTGCGTGCACTTACTTTACTGCCAACAGCAGCGAGAAGAGTATATCTCCGACGGACAGCCTGGTCAATTTCTGTGAATGATGTATTATTGAAAATTCATATGCACGAAAAAGACCAGATATTAAGCAAACATGTCGGGGAGAGAGAGATAGAGAGTCGTATAGTGGAACACCTTTTTTAACGAAGGGTCTATTGTTTGGAAGATTGCAATCGAATTTTGTATTTGACCCTCTTGTTTTGCGGGCATCCTTTATATGGGCGGAGTCGTCGGAACCTTTTTGTCCGCGCCGACGTGTTTCATCCCCCTTTCAGAAGCTCAGTTAAAAGGCTCTTTCCATTCAGCGACCCGCGCGTGATCGGGCGTCGGCGTTGGAGACAACGACGACGACGACGACGACGACGTCCCACTCCCCGCACACATATACATGCTCGATTATGCGCGTTGGTGGAAGAAGGACGACGGTGTTGGAGAGAGAGAGAGACGAAATGTAGATGATGGAGACAGCGAGCGAAAATCTCTGAACACAGAAGAAACGTGACGTTTCTAGAGGCAGAATATAGTCGCCGCTTTGGGTGGGAACTGATCCTGGACGGTGCTCTTGGAAACCACAGCGGCGTACGTGGAAAAGGTGGGATGATATAGTACGAAATTATGTACTGGGGGATCGAACGGTGAAAAATTCGGTCTTGCAGTGGCGGAAAGAACGTTAAACAGTTTGAATTGGGAACGACGGGACAGGACAATTTACGATGCAAATAGTGAATTGTTCTGTGTGTCATGGCTCAAGCGACGGACAGTGCCAGAATGTTCTGGTCAAATACAGTTCATTTGGACAAATAGCAACGGTGGCAATTTGATGTCGATATTGACTAGTGTAGAAGGCAACCCTTTTTTCATAAAATGGCAGTGACCGGCTGAAGAAGTGGTAGTGGCGGTGTGGGCGGATGGCAACGGACGGAGGTCCTGGTGCAGCGGACGCGAGGCAGTGTGGGGTTGCGTGTGGCAGGCGGTGAATGCTCGGCGGGGGTGGCGGTGGCGGCGGTGGTTTCGGTCGCGGCGTCGGCGCCGTCGCGGCACGAGCGCTCGCCCGCCGCCCGCCTTCCTGCCTGCCTGTTGCTCGCGGGGCCGCCGGTGCTCACTCTCTCGCACGCGGCCGCTCGATACGGACGCACGCTCGTATCGACCACCACCACCGCCGGCCCCCGGCCGCCCGCCCGCCGCCGCGCCGCCCCAGCGCCCCACCTGGCCGCGCCCGCCCCGCCCCGCCCCGCCCCGCTCCGACCCGCTCGCCCCGCCCCGCCCCGCGCGGCCGTGACGTCGACCCCGGCGCCCGCTCGCCCGCCGTGCTCACGGCGCGCCACGGCTCGCCGTGCCGTCCCTTCCCACCACGGACCCTCTCCTCCCTGCGCCCCGCGGCGCGCGACCCGCCCACCTGCGGTCGCCACGCTCTGGCCTTGTTGAGCTCGCCGCCTTGGGCGCCCCCTCCCCCGCCCTCGCGCTATCAGCGACCCCATCGCCCCGCTGCCCCGCCTATGGAGACCGCGCTCCGGAGCCCACCATCCGGTCCCTCGCGGTTCCGGTACGAGTCAGACGGATCGCTTCAGTATTTTTTCTACTTGCTGTATTCACCCCCCCTTGCAGTCTTTTGTTTTTGTGCGTCGTTATGTATGTCTTAATCTCTTAGCAGTACTCAGCGGATGCAGATACATATTTTGTTTGTATTCTCAAGTGAATAAGTGCCGATGCGTCGTCTGCGCTAGAACGAGGAAGATCAATTACCAGGCGGTGGCCTCTACCACTGGACCTCTAGATGACTTAACATTTCGTTAGTTTTAATACTATATTACATTGCTTTTTATTAATGTAATTACTATTCTTCACATTGATTTTAACCTTTATAAAAAATCTACTCTTCCTTTCTTTGAGTGTAATGTTCAATATGTTGTTATTTTTGGCGATACGTCGTCTTGCTTCGCTCAGGCACTCCAGCTTGGACCTCTCAAAGACGGTAGCTGAGGCTTTTTGCTCTCCGTCTCGTCTCGACTTTTCTCTGCATACCGCACCTCGTTTCCCTTTACATATTTCTTCCGCGCACCGTTCTCCTCGCAATGCGTTCTCCGCTGGGCGCTGCAGCCGCTCAGCTGACCCGCCGACCAAGCCGGCCCAGCCGAGGCGCGCGTGCACTGTGACCTCCGAGGGCTGTTGCGGGGGGCGGCGCCTGCTGAGCTGGTTGAGCTGAGCTACGCGAAGACTGGTTGAGATGCCTCAGTGACAATACACCCTTCCCGCTGTAGCGTCTGACTGCGAGGTCCTACGTTTCCGAGTCCCGACGGTGGCGAATTTTCGTCACTGGCTGGAGAGCTGGGTCGATTTCAACCGCTGTCTGGAGAATTGTAACAGCCGACTTCTCTGGTCCGTACTTTTCCATGTTTTTTCAATCAATATCAGGTAGGGCTTGAGCAATACCACAACAAACGACCTGGGACCGCGTGCAATCTTCCCTTCCTCATCCTTGTCTCCTCCTCTCCCCCCTCACACACACACCACACATACAAACACATCCACACACACCCATCCACACACACACACACCGCGACATATGACGGGAGACCAACCTGACATGTCAGGAGGTTAAAACGTATTCCAACTACGGCAATGGCCCGCTGGGGGGGAAGCTGAGAGGCGGAAACTCGCAAGCAGGCATGTAAGCCGGCGCCGGATATCGCGATCCAGTGGGAATTCCGCGATCTCGCGGCTACAACATGCACTACACTCACGGGACTGATGGCCTAAATAATTGACGTGCCTGAAAATACTAAATATTCACTCACTCGAACGCGGAGGGACCGCCAGCGGGCCAGTGCGATGCGGAATCGCGTAACGAAAGGTCTTCCGATTCGAATCGATTGATTGTGCAGAATAAAGTTCGTTGGGTGAGAATTCTAGAGGAAGGCTTTCATATCATCTTTAAATGACTCCCCGTCCCCTTATCAATATCTAGGACTATCCTAAAAATGTAATAATCCCCATATAATTAGTATCGTCATTAGGCCGATGTCGAGAATATAACGGACGCGGTTGATGTATGTAAACAGAAGTAAAAACCGAAGTTAAATAAAAACATCTAATTCAGTTATTTGTGTTAACAGCCATATGTCGTGTAACTAACCCAGATCTCACTCACTCAACAAAGTATGTAGGAAAATGTGAATAACAGATACTCTTGTTACTATGGAGGGCACATAATGTAAGATATGACTGCGTGACGTCTAGTATTTGACATATCGATTTTGAATGAAAACAGAGTGAATTTTCGTAGACGTCGCAGCAACAAAGTATTCCTAAAGAATCTGTCGTTTTGTAATGTTAGGTTTTTGTATATTTTGATGTAAAAATAGTTATAAGTGTATTCATTGACTACATGAGCGTGGAATTGCAGAAGTGCAAATAAACAATCATAATACCATGAGTTAGTTTATCTACATGTGCTTTTATTCGCCACGTGATCCATTCATAATTTTTCCGTTCACTACAATTAGTTGCAAATGTTTGTTCTCGTCCTGTCCTCATCACGCTCTTATCCTCCGACATCACCCCTTTACCAACGCCCTCCGGTTCCTCATTCCATCCTAACCCTTCCCTTCACCACGACCTCATACCCTTCCACCACTCCGTCCTCACTACGTCTCTCTGGAACTGGATACGTTTATAACTCGCGATTAAGAATGATTAAGAACACTATTACGTATTGCAGTGTTAACTCAATGGTAACGATTCTCATGGGACCTGGTACTTTTTTTCGTTGTAAAGACTGTACGGTACACGGAGAGGGTGTATTAATGAACGTGTAATAAGAAAAGCCAACAAAACTCAAATAATGTCAATGGCTTGGAGTTTCTCGCTATAGATTGTTTGGTAACGATGCAAGTCAAATTAGGCTTATTGGCCAGAAAGTGAGTGATTATATTTATAATGACCCTAGTGTGTGAAATCTCTAGTAGCTCTGGTATTATGAAGAGTACTTTCTTACTTTCTCGTGTACGTATGCAATATACATTATGTTGAGAAAATTATGTAATTCTTCGGAATATTGAAACAAAACACTCAAAAGTTTTTGTGAAAATTAGATCTACATTGCGCATTTTCAGAAACGCTCAAAAGATATTTTCTCAAACACTGCCCCCAAATTTTTCAATGAAAAGTTACATATAGGACTAGGTTTTACTCTGGTATTTTATTGTGAAAGTCGTATTGCAGTTTTTCCATCAAGGTACCGAAAAATTGAGAAAATATGGGAAACGTTCTTAAGCGCTTATGGATAGCAGCTGAGAAGAGGGTGGAAAAAAACCGAAATTCTAATCCAGACAGGAAATATTAGGAAAGTAACGAGTATGAGAAAGTCGGTTCTATTCTGTAGAACTACTGGTAGATTGATCACATAAACACCTCAGGTCGGCTTGTTAACTCAGTGGTAAGAGTAACTGGGTGCAAACCAGAAGAGTTGGGTTCGATTTTCTATAGGGACGACTTTTTCTCTGGACAATTTTAGAAATAAATGTAAAATTCACTTCATTGGAAGAAAATGTTTACAATTTCCCCCCCAAGTAGACTCTAGAGGAATGTTTTGCTTCCTTACCTAATATAGCAAAAAACAAACAAAATATTTCAGGTATGTCAATGTCATCGGTGGGAATTTTGCAGCCAGAATATTGTTGTTAGTCGTTCAGTAATCATACTATTCTGTGTTCTCTCTGCCGCAGTGAACCCTGTTCTGTTTTCCATAACAATCCTTTTCAGTTCTTGAACGCTTCACTTGCCGATGGGAAAACATAATGCTACTAGACAGGTTATCGTTCGCCTACTCTTCTTTGAACAGCATTGTGCTGCGTTGCACATAGACGTACGTTCATTATGGAATAATAGATGTCATTGTACAATCGATGTTGATTCGACGCTTTTCTTGTGTGTGACATTCCCTTCATGGTGAATAATATGCTGTTCTACGTCTGAAGTGTTGTAATACAAGGAATAATTGCCTACCAACGCGATTCAGCCATAAGAGCATAACGTTAGGAGTTCCTCACTTTATACAGTGCGTTTACTTAACAACTTTGCGGAGTTCGGACAGTTGTCTCTCGGGCGAGGGCGGTCGAGCCGTCTATCGCCCGGGCGCGACCCCGCGTATTCCCTTGACCCGACGGAACGACCTGTTCAGGAACAGTTTCTTATTTTTTCGACACAGAAAAGTCCCAGTTTTCTGTTAATGCTGATTATCTGTATTTTGTATTTCTCCACAGTAGTTAACAAGGAACGACAAGGGTACATTAGAATTGAAATCACAAATGTGCAGATAGCAGACTGCATTTCTTTGAAAGTGCAACGCGTTGTGCAGATAGAATCACCTCGAAAAAGTCTTATGTCGTTTTGTGCACTATCGGAGAGACAAGAAGGGATAATAATTAGTTTGTGACACCTAACTACCTGAGTTCTAATCCCAGCTTGGGCAAAAACATTTTGCGGATTGGAAACACTTTTGCAGTTTCTGTATGTACGTACATGTGTATGCATATATGTATTCAGGTGTAAAGTGAGAAAGTACGTGCTGATGTTGCCCAACTGATTTTTCTAAGGATCAAATTTCGGTCCATTCATGTGAATTTTGCAGCGGGTAAGGAAGGTATTTGCAAATTTTTTGTTTGTGTTACTACGAGTATGTCAGGCATTACATTTCCATGATAATACATTATTGGTGTTTGTGTGTGTGTGTGTGTGTGTGTGTGTGTGTCTTGGAGCCTTCAGCCGTCGTAATAATCTTGGACCTCAAATGCATGTCAGATTATTGTGATTAGGAGGGACGAAAGAGCTCCAATTAACACTATTATGCAAACAAATCAATCTTATTTAAAATATCGCCTCGATGAACTATTTGAAAACATATCGCGACTGTTTTTATCCTCTTTGTTTACTATGCGGTTGAAAACAATCGTATATATCATTTTACATTTAACATTTCAGTTATAAATACATTTTAAGCGTATTTGACTACGTACGAGAAAGGGAAAGAAAAGGAGCCATTATTGAGAATTATTCGAAAAATACTGATTTTCTCAAAACATTGTACGTGACCTTATTTATAGGTAATTTTTTAAAGCAGATTTCGTTTAAGAAAAAATCTCAATTTTGTATTTTAGCAATGTTTGAGGCTTTGAGTAAAGTACCCTCAAATATCAAAATATCCGTTTCGTACTGGAAGAACCGCGTGTACGTTCAGAGCGATCTGGGAATATCAAGTTTGGAGAAAACCGTTGAACGATTTAGGCGCAAGCGTTGACACAGACCGACGAACAGATAGACAAATGGTCAGACATATAGACAGACAGACGACGGACCGACGAACGAACAATCGAACGAACGATCGAACGATCGAACGATCGAACGAACGAACGAACGGACGAACGGACGGACGGACGGACGAACGAACGAACGAACGATCGTTTTCTCGATAATACATTTTCAGTATCAAGGACTCAGACGTGGATTCTGAGTACATAATGTGTTAGAAGAAGTAATTTAAGCATGGAGAAACAATATTTGTCCCCTACCGGGGCTCCGCGGGGGGGCCACAACACGAGTTTTTTTCTGCTGAAAAAGTGCTGATTTTTGCGCAGCATTAGAATACTTCCTCTTTCCTACGAACGTAATAAGTCTAGAATGTAAAAATATCTCTAACTTTAAGTAAATGGAAAATCTAGAACATTCGAGCACGTCGCACTCCCTTTGAGGTGAGGTAACGCCCGCCACTATGAACACTAAGGATTATTACAAGGGATCTGCCTTTCATGTAATTAACGTTTGGAAGCTTGTGTAACATTGCAGAAACGTGCGCCGGTCGGAAGGTGAGGTCGATACTTGTTTGATTTAGGTTTCCAATATTCCAAAGGAAAATATTTGTATTTTCGAAATTAGCCGTGAGCGCCAAAGAAGTTTAAATTATGATATACCATTTCAGTACACCAATTGTTGAAAATTAGTAAGTGAAATACTCAGATCAGATGTTCACAAATTGTACATGTTTAGTCCTCGCCTTCTTGCATGGCTTATTATTTTTTACCAATTGTTCAAAATCATTAAGTGCACAGATTAGATGTTCACACACTGGACATGTTTAGTCCTCGTTTTCTGGATGGCTTACTAGTTACCGCGAGAAAAAAATCTCTTATATGCCGCAGATACTTATTACTGAGTGGATGATCAGAGCTCTGGATTGTTGTTCTGAGTTTCGTATAATGTGATTTGAGGAGTCCATCGATTTACGTTGCAGACTTTCACTTAACTTTTGTAAAATATTGTGTAATCATGAAGAAAAGTTAGCAGGAAAGTGGTTTAAGAAGTTTTGAAAAGTACCGATTTCCTTGAACGGAACTTGTGAGATAAAGGCTTCTATAACTTTAGCAATGTGTTCTCTTCAGTTTTACTACACAGAAGACATATATGGTTTTTATATTGCTTGAGACGATGGCCAAAAATATTCGGCGGTTTAATGGTTTAACGGAACAGCAACCCGGTGTCTGAAGTTTCCAAACATTAAGTGAAGACAAATTCATTTCAATACTCAGAACTTGTGTTTAACTTTTTTCTTTTATGTTTGTAAAACGGTGCCGTATTATTTGTCCTGCGATTCTGAAAACGAAATACGGTTTCCGGTATTAGTATTCCTAGAATATTGTAGATAATGTTTTTATATCGCGGCTTCTAAATACTAAAAAAGTATCGTGAGTTAGCATGTACGTGTAAAACTACATTTGACCTGGGTGCAGTCCCGCTCACTGGATTTTCGGAGTTGACCTCGCACTGAGGAGGCAACTGGGGAGCTGTCCGAATTTAACGCCAGCGAAATTCGGTCATGAAAGTCAATTGATACTGCAATGGGAACCGATGTGTCGACTAGTTGACTCTCAGAAAAGCACTTACTACATGGCCGTCCTGGGTTCTAAATAAAGCTGTAGCTGTGATGATGACACCAGCTTCATGTGTAATAACATTTTATAAGATGTAAAAGTACTCTAGCTGTCGAAGAAAAACATTTATGAGGATTGTTCTTTTCAGTTGGGAATTATTAACAGGGTGCAAAGGAGAAAATATTCGAGACATTCTGTTCTATTTTCCCGTAATAATGTAAACAATATTGACGAAACAAAGATTAGAGCAAGTGTGTGCACCACAGTGCCTGTTTTCTCGGATACATTCCCATATCATCAATCCATTTTTAATCGTTAGATATTCTTATTTTACCAGCTGCACATTCATCCTACTCATATGCTTCTTCACTTGTCATTTTCCATCTTCAGAATCATCATCAATAGTGTTTTTAAAATTATTATTTGTTCATCGTCCTAGAAGTGGGGTATCTCTGTGAATTAGAGAGTAAATAAATTCATTTTCATACTCTTGCAATAAACGGCGGTCCGAGGCGGGGCGGTCCGAGGCGGGGCGGTCCGAGGCGGGACGGTCCGAGGCGGGACGGTCCGAGGCGGGGCTGTCCGAGGCGGGGCTGTCCGAGGCGGGGCGGTCCGAGGCGGGGCAGTCCGAGGCGGGGCGGTCCGAGGCGGGGCGGTCCGAGGCGGGGGTGTCCGAGGCGGGGCTGTCCGAGGCGGGGCTGTCCGAGGCGGGGCGGTTCGAGGATGGGCAAAGTGAGGTGAGGCAGGGTGGGGCGGTGGTCGAAGTGGTGTGGACAGGTCCCTGAGAGCGGGGCATCCTCTGCCGCGCGGCCTAGGTCAACGGCGGCCTCGATAACCCTCCGGAAGTTGCCTCGCGGGACACCCGCGCCGAAAGCGGTTCAGCGACGCTTCGATCGAACGCCCATCCACCCGTCTACCCATCCCCCTAAGACACGAACGGAAGTGACGATAGAAGACAATGCTCGCCAGTCAGACCTGGGGTCACTGTATAACCCGTTACTGAGAAAACAATTTAGAGGGATGGCAGAAATTCCAGTAATAGTACGTCAATTGTTTTAAATGATGTTTCGGCTGTTAAAAGAATTATTGATTGCTCCGGCCGGGAATCGAACCCAGAGGTACCATATACGACCAGTTCTAACATTAGACGAAGTATTGTTCAACTTTACAATGCGACAAGATGGTGAAATAAGTATATAAAGTAATAAATATGTTAACAACAAATGAGGATTGCGAGAAAAATAATTGTCCCATTAGTAATAAACCTGGTGTCTGTTGGTTAATGGCGATTTCGCGAAACGAGGTACGTTTTCGAGAATCTTAGCAAGCCGTAACAAGAAAAGATATTAAGTATAGGATTTTCTAAACTTGATGAAGCTTCTATTTTGTGCATGTGACTAACGATTGGGAAATAACTGTGCCGTGAGTTTAGTGGATCTAGCCCCGCCACTTGGCATCAAGGGAAGGGTAAGAGATAGATGAAGGAATTAGGTTTGTGAAGAGCAGAATTACAATTTGATTTCATACCTTTTTAATGATAAGTTATTGATGACACGATGAAATTGAGTAACTATTTCGTTTCCCTCGAAAATGAATTGATTGGAAAAACCATTGCACCGAAGTCGCACGGTCGAACTTCGTTGCTGAAAAGGAAAGTATTGTGTTACTTGTTTTATTTCGTATTTCGCTAATTGATTTTGAACGTAGTGCGGCTTCATTATATGAGAGTGCTTGTAGCTCGTATTTTCTCGAGTTAATTGAATACCGCGATTGGCTTCATCGGTTTGGGGCTGTTGATAATTTTGCGTCGTTGCTTTGTGAGTGACGGGTTTCGTAGTGTTATTGTACATGGTCGGGCGT
Organism: Teleogryllus occipitalis; assembly: GCA_011170035.1. Classification (NCBI taxonomy): domain Eukaryota; kingdom Metazoa; phylum Arthropoda; class Insecta; order Orthoptera; family Gryllidae; genus Teleogryllus; species Teleogryllus occipitalis. Next base: position 72,248 of record BLKR01000005.1, on the reverse strand, counting down.
AGAACGTTATTATATTAGTAGAATTATAGTGTTGAGGTGTTGCAGGTTATGTTAATAATATTTATTGGCCAAATAATGAAACTAAATTGCTCTCACTCCCGTTCCCCAAGAGTGGACTGCTTCAACACTCCCAAGGAATACAACTTAAACATTCTCTTTTTCTCTTTTTTCCTGAGAAGGCTTCTTAAGTGGTATAAATTGTTCAGCAATAATTTGATGACGAGAGCAATGATCTGATTCGACAAAGACGTCATATAATTTGTTTTGTGTTTGTGTTGGAGCAATTTTCTAATGAATTCTCTGACAAAGTATTAAAATCATCCCAAACTTTGTAATTACGATTTCCTGAAGCATTGCTATGTGATGCTGATCATGGTCAGCATGTGCAGGAGCATAGTTACTTTGTGGTCGTTTTACTAAGTGACATTTTCTGTTCAAGACATTTGATGTGTGCGGTAATTAGATCTTTTCGATTTAGTAGTATCTTATCCATTTTACTAAGCTGAGCCTGAGGTGGCTCGTGGCATCAACTGATGTTACTGCAGTGCCTGTGATCGGGAGGCTCTAGGGTTCAGGTCCCTACGGTGGCAGAATTTTCGGCACTAGCTAGATAGCTAAATTGAATTCAGCCGCCGCGGCTGCTTAATTCAGAATCTATATCACTAATTTCCCTTGCGCGCAGACATTCAAAGAAAACCATGTATCCTCCGACAATGTGACAGGTGTCTACCGTTTCATTAGTTACCTACTAACTCGAGAAAAATCCGAAGGCAATGATACATTTTCGATTTTTCGAATGAAAGATTCAACGATTTATGTTATTTCCCTGCTCTCATACTGGCGCGTGCCGTCTGAATTTTCGTTCTCAGTGCGTCACTGCTTACTACACCGTTAACATCATATAATAGGAGAGCTTGCGCACATGCATGAACGCAGGTTGAGCAGTGCTTGCTATTTTTTGGAACACAATTTTGTGTGGTATTCTTCAGCATTTTTACTGCTGCAGGCCACTGGTTTTAATATAATGTTGTTGTAAATGTGTATTAAAATTATCTTTCAAACCGGCACATAACAAAATATTCTGTTTTTGTTTTGAACTGTTGATTTTCAGTGTGTATTTATTATTTTTTGAGCTTATTCTCGTTTTGAATGGTTTGTAATTCCTGAATAATCGGGAGGTAAAGTAATATGAGGAAACGAATGAATAAAAGTATGCTGCTGGGAGTGTGTAGAAGTATAAAGGCATCGATTCAATTCATCAATATTAAGAGCCATTCAAATGACGCATGGGAGATACCAGTCATCGCTGAGCCTTACCATTCCCATATGCACTCGAATACCGTTTTGAATACTGTATGCGATCTAAAATAAAATATTAACAAATGCGTAATGGCGCTCTCAGTGAATTGAAACTGCCTCATTGATCTGCGATCGGGCGAAGTAGAGGACCCGACTCGGCTCGACTCGACTGGGTCCGACCCGACACGGTGCTGCCCGGGCCGGGGCCAGCAGCAGCAGCAGCAGCAGCAGCACCGCGCGCAGCCGAGCGAGCCGGTGACTGGAGGCCCGTGATTGCGACTGCGTCGGCGCCGGCGCTCGCCCCACGTGTTGGCCCGGCAGCTCCCGACCTAGCTGACCCAGTTACCTCGCGCACCCGCCCCCACCCCCACCCCCGCCCCGCACAAGCCCTTCCCCGCCCGCGCTGCACTCCCAGCTGCAGTGCCTGGGTCGCGTATTTTGGGACCTCGCACGAAAAAGGCGAAAAGAGGGTGTTTCAGGGTTGTAAATATAACGTTCGTCACGCTTCTGGACGTGGGGGTGTTTTATGTTCGTTTTATGTACAGTAAGATTTGTGGAATGGGAGATGTTTTTTTTTAAAGGAGGTTGTCGTTGCTGGAATGGAACTGAAGCTTGTCGTGGTTCTCAAGGTCGCGAGGTGTTTAGCAAAATAAATGAATAATAGAATTTCGGTGGGATGCGAGCACATGTTGTCATTGTTACTTTCTGGGATTAAAGAAACATGTATACCTAAGCCCGTGGTGCTACAACCGCACATACTGTCTCGTATAATGTGTGACGGTTGTACAATACCGTAACATTGCAACTAATTGGTATCCTACGAATACTTCAGCTTCTCTTGAAATATATTCACCAAACGAAGCTTGGGAGATACGAAAATAATATACATACTTTTTTTGGGGGGATTTGAAAAATTTTAAGAAAATGGCATGTATAACACAGAATTCGGTGTATTGTGTTCTATCCATTCTGAAAGCGTAAATCAAAAATTTGGAGCCACTTTCGAGAAAATTTTGTTTAGGTTGAAAAACAAATTGTCACGATTTCACTGAAAATTACGCAAACCGACTTATATTTTGAAACAAATTTTACATGATGTGATATAAATATCTTAATTTGAAGTACAGTTTTCCTTAATAAAACAGTATTGATCTTTAATAACGAAGTTAAAGGAGGTACCAAAAATAAACTTCTGCAGTTTTCGAAAATAAAGAGTTTGAATGAAAATCGGACGTGTTCAATTTTTATAGGCGTACTTTGTACATTTATCTAAGAGAGAAATGGAGCCGTATTGAAGATATCTTGGAAGTGTCATAGGAGCTTCATGAAACGTACCCTAAAAACATTAAACGATCCGTTTCAAATTCGTGAGGCAACGACATCCACCAGATCGATAGGGAAAAATGAAATTTCTATAATTAAATTGAATAAAAAACTTCGTATGGTGTAGGCGAGAGTTTTGTTCATAGACAAATGGGCGTTGGAGGAATCGTTTAAAAACATTTCCAGTGTCAGTGACTCCCAGAACGTGAATTTCTGTCTAAGTATCACATTACAATATTTCTCTACACTATGTTTACGAGAAAGTAAAAGTGGGTGTTTATTTGGCTTTACAAAAAATGGTAATATTTCAGTGTCGTTTGGTAAATTAAGTAATCTTTCCGTGATAGTTATTGGGATGTGGTTTATGTGATACTAAACTTACGCCACTGCATTTCCCTAACATTCATTTTTTGGTGTTTGGCAAATTTTTGTGGGATGAGCTTGTACACGAGTGCAGAAATGATGTTGTCTTGGCTGCCCGTGACGAGCCGCGTCTCTGTCGTGGTGGCTGACGTTTCGGTCATCGTGTTGTGGCCTTCTTCAAAGCGTACTGCTGAGTTCGCTGTGAGGAAGGTCACTACATGTTGGCCCAAACGTCAGCTACCATGACAGAGCCGCGGCTCGTTCCGGGCAGCCTAGACAATACAAACTGTGGGCGTGGAAGCCTTCGCAATCGTAGAGATGTGGTGGCAAGTCTCAAACCGAAGTGGTCTATTACTTCAGTCTTAAAAAGGCGACTTTCGGAGAAGTCCGAAGCGTGAATTCAGAACAATGTAAACTATTAACTAATGCGATTTCGAATACATGGAAAACATTCTGAAAAAGTAATCATAGGCTTGTATAATAGACGGAAATATTTTAGAAGTGATCTCAACATGAAATGTCATGTATGTAATTTAGACCTTTATGTAGTCACATAGCAAACTATTATATTGAATTGATTCGAGTTGACCTCTTTTCCCCACCAATACATGTACTCTTCTGATATAAACGGCAATGCAAATTAATGGCAAAATCGTGTGAGACACGATAAGGCAATTATATTTTGATAAGATAGTATCACTAATACATGCCCGAGCTTTTATATTGAACATGTTATTAGTTCCAATTAATTCGTTCCTTGTTAATAATGTAATTCTCAAAGTGTAAAATGTTGATAAAATGGCATGTTTAACCGCACTCAATTTGTGACAATAGGTAGAGGACTGACGCTTTCCTTAAAAGAATGGGCGAACCAGAGCAGTGTGTATTTGAGGCTCTTTTGTTCTCGGGACAGTACCAAGCAGAGCATTGAGTGAACTCATCCGTGAAATTGGTATATAAAGTCCAGCAGGATCGAATCTCAAACTTAGTGGAATCGAGTCGCGTTTTCCACAACTCACAGCCTTCTCTGCCATCACATTGCAGGCGGGTAATGATTGTTTCCGAGTTCTCGCCGAAAACTCGAGGTAGTTCCCTTTCTCAGGAGCCTTGAGCAAGCTCCTAGGCTATCGGCCTTAGATGCGGAGCTGCTTCTGTGGCCGATAGCGCTCCTATCTCTGCACCTCTCCCTCCACCTCGTCTCTTTTTAATAGGTTCCATCTTCTTAGTGCCCACGCCCGCTCCCTCAGGCATCGCTTACGCTACCGCTGTGGCCGCAGCCGTTGCACATTGATGTTATCACTGCCGCTGCCACTCTCCTTCATCTCCCAAGCCATGGGCAATTCAGCTGCTGCAGTAGACATGAACTATTTCACTACCTTCGCAATTCATATCTTCCCGGAATTCTATCACCATCTGATCAACCACCACCACCACCACCAGTTTTACCAATTTCACCCACCAACCCCACCACTTCATTCCCCTCCACCACCGCTTCAACCCTTCCCCTTCATTTTCGCACCACTCCCTCCAACACTTACCTCTTCCCGCTACCATCAGCACTACTGCCACCTCCACTTCACCAGAACCACTTCCACCCCACTGTATTCACCACCACAACCATCATTACTTTCACCATCACCAGCAATCGTTTTGCCATCACTACCGTCACCGTTGCCATATATCCGCAAAATTTTCACGAGATTGTATATTAACGGCAGTGTTACTATTGATGCGACTATCCGTCTCAACTGCTAGCGTCATTATCATCACAACTATCATTACCTTCAGCACAACGTATCAGCATCAAACCAATATCATCTTCGTCCCATCGTTACCACCAATTCCACCACTTCTAACGACTCCACTTCCACCAGCGTGACCTTCCCTGGCATCATTAGCTCCTACTACCTTTGTAGCAATGCATGATAACGTTTGACCTCTTTCTCGTCCTTTCCATTTTTACCTTTCACGATCACCCACCCATTTCTACGGCGCCTACTCACTTCCACCACGACTAGTCAGGAACATCGTTAATTATCTCAATGGTCCGGCAACTGTCTGCCCACTTCTATCTCCCACCGCCGACACGCAACATCCTCTCCATCTACAACCAGCTACATTGCAAATTATCGTTCACTCCCTTCTATCTACTACCAGCGATTAACATTATCCTCTCGCGCCCGGCGGCCAGAGCTTATCCGCCGACAGCCCCGCCTGCTTCCTCCAGCGCCGTGACACGTCGCCCGCTTGCATCGCAGCCGTGGGGCATTTTCTTGTCTATCATCTCTGCCTCCGCTTCCTTCGTCGCCGCCTCCTCCCTCCCCGGCGGCGGAGGCAGGTTGGCGTTTTCGCGCCAGGGTGGAAATCTGCGCGTGCGCTCTGGGATCGACCTGCCCGCACGCTTGGCGGGAGCGGGAGCGAAGGGAAGCGGCGAGGAGCGGAGCGGGAGCGGGGTCTTTTTTCCCTTGCGCGGGCGCGGGAAGCGGCCCCCGTGCTTTGTAGGTCATACGCCGCGGGACCTATTTCCAGACGTACGGCTCTGCCGCCGCCGCTGCTGCCGCCTCCGCCGCCGCGTCGTCTTCTTCCCCTCGCCGGAGAATCATTGCCACGGAAGGAAAACGAATAACAGCTCTCGCGGGTTTACTGTCTGAGCAGGTGATGAACGCTGTTTCATTACCTGCTCTGACGTCGTGCTTATTGACCGCTTACTATGCGCTGGGAAGTTGATGCTCGGAATTCAAACCAGCGTTTGCCAGACGAACGTGAGTTGAAGACGGAACGGCGTGACGTGAATCACGTTTGATGATTTATGGCGTATTTTCTTCTGCCAGATTTATTGCGAAGGTGATTCGGAAGATGTAATGGTTTTAACATTTCTTTTGTTGCGATTTTACTAGTTATTGAAGGTAGTAGACGCGTGTCGTGTTGGGAATAGTAATGTACGTCGTGAATTTACGCCCCCTCCTCACCTCTTCTTTTACTTTACCCATTTTTCAATGTTTCGACATTTAACATTATTATTTGTTATTGTACATAGACGTTGAGGAACGAATGGTCGAGGTCTGTTTCTTTGGAACAACTCTAATACTCGTTAGAGTATAACATAGTGGGTTATTGTCATTTGTCTCCACCTACAAACAAATAAACAAACAGAACGCTTCAAGAGGTCGTGGAGAGGTCGCTTCAAGTGGTCATAGATCCCTTGAGGGATTCTATGTTCCACGGTTGTGGGTTTTATACTATAGTTTGCATGAATTGCTTAAGACACTGGCAATGATAACTTATTAGTGTTTGCAGAAGTTGATAGGACATGTGATGTTGTAAGACGGCAGTCTTATAATTAAGGTGTTATTTTTGTTGTTCAGAAAGTCATATCATTTCTTAATAGAAGAAGCGGTCGACGGGATGTCAATGACCTACCTATGACTCTCTGTCGATTGAGACGTTACAAGAGTGTATTCACATTGCATTCATTGTCAGAAAGGTCAAAATTCCTGAACATTTGGCTGTGAGGGCACATCAACTTTACTTGACATTCTTATTGGGTAGATCACAAGATGCTATAATTTTGGTGCGAGCGAACTTAACGATTCGTAGGATGGTAATATCATGTAATGGGCTTTATCTTCAGAATTGTGTGACCAAGTTATGTTGCTCAGGGCATCAATTCATTTCATTGCAGTGCCTCTGACCAGGAAGTCTTAGGGTTCAAGTCCCGACAAGCGGGAGTTTCGACACTAGTTAGTGAGGAGAATTCTAGCGGCCAGCTGCTCTGATCAGATGTTTTCCGTGGTTTCTCTAGTCAACACTAGGCGAATGCTGGAGCAATTCGTTAACAAAGGCCACAGACTGCGCGTGATCTTTCCTTTCTCTTATTGTTTTATCCTCATCCTTTACGTACACACTTTTACACATATATGCACTAACACTACATGGTGGGAGACCATTCGAGAGCTTAGAGCGTGTCCCGGGTGGGACAGTGTCCTGCTGATGGGAGATTCCTGGTTAGGGAAAACCGAGCAAGCTGACGTGTAGGTCGGCGCTGGATCTCTTCGTTCAGCTGGTAGATCTCCGCCCCTTTCGCGATAGACACGTGCACTACACTTACGGGACTAATTACCTTGGCAGTTGACGCGCCCGGAAACAGTAATCAATCAATTTAGAATTGTGCCTTTTATCTTAGTGTTACCTCGTGTTAGAAATGACCGTTCATTATAATTTCAGAATTTGTTACAAGTGATATTTTTGAAGGAAACTTTCGGAGTGTATTCTGATGAAGGATGAACCGAAATATTTAATAATAAAAAAAATAGAACTGATGATTTCTTTATGAACTTTATTGAGGACAAGACGACGTTCTTGATTTTCTTAAAAATATTATTGTACAAAAAGGACGTGATTTGTTGATGTAGATCATTCTTTAAATTTAGTTACAGTGATAGGTTAATTTGGCTATGAAGTGTTTCATTCTGATTCCGTATTCCATCAACCTGACTCATACCATTGGAAAAATCTTTAAATGGGGCTACTCTGTTACACAGTTTTAGCCCACATCATCCCTAAATTGTTTTGGATGTAAATGAGAAACGATTTAGCAATTATGAACAAACGGTACCATCTAATGAGACAAAGGATATATTTGGGTCGTCCTTGTAACCTTTCCAAAGGTTGTGTGAAATGCCACGTTGTTTGACTCTCTGTGACGTTTGCTGATGGAAGAGCGATTCGAGATCGACCCGAATGTCTGTAACAGCTGTCTGCTCTGTTTGCTTTGCTATTTCACGAGAATACAATCGACTGAATGAATACGGAATTGTGGATAGGAGTGTGTCATATTTCAAGGTTTTATCGTTTCAAACGTTTTCTTTCAAAGCATTTGTATTTCAAACATTCCTGCAATTCTTTGCCTCCAGGTGCATACTTCATATTTGCGTTTGCCATTATGATGAATCTTCTTGAATATCACAATTTCTGAAAATCAGAAATCCAAATCAGAAAATTTCTGATGAAACATTGTGATTTGGAAGTTTTCTGATTTTGCGTGACTTATCAGTTGCTAAACTAACTCGGAAAACTACAGATTTTTTTAAAACACATTAAAACATGCATTGCGATAATATCTTATGATATCTTCAGTTATACTTTCTAAGTCGGATTCAGTTATAAGGGTTTACACATTTACAAGATAATGTTTTCTATTCCCTTTTTTATAAGTCGCTATGTTTCATCGCCTGCGAGTTCAGCAGCAACATCTTTGCGTCTGTTGTATCATCGATTAGGTGGTCAAAGGGTTCCGATGGAGGCGACTTTTCGTCACTGCTTATAACTGTGCCGAATTCAACTGCCTGGAAGAGAATTCTAGCGGGCGACAACTCCCATCGGTAGTTCTCCGTAGTTTCACAGAAGAATATATATAAGTATCCTAACAGAAGGGCCACGAACCGCGTGCGATCTGTTCTCCTGTGCCCTTAATTACACACTTACACAGAATACATAGCCACACATGTCAGGAGGCATGTCCTAGCTGTGATATTCCCCGCTGAGGGAAAATCCGCAAGCTGACGTGGAGCTGGTTCTCCGGATTCACGGGGGAGGTTCATCGTCACCTTTCGAGGTGCCTTGCATATACGGGACTAATGATCTTAGTATTTGACGCGCTAGGAACATACTCTCTAGAAATTTCCCTCTTATAGAACTACTATTACTTTCTATCTTAATTCACTTCTTGGACATGAAAATATTATTTGAAACTTCAACTTGTCATTGTCCTTTTCTATCCTTGGAAATTCATCGTCCTTCATAATCTTTGTTATTCGACGTAAATATCTCAAGGATAAACCGTTCAGTACGTCCTGTCTCGCTCTCTAGTTGCCTCCATTTTGTCTCTCTTTTCTTCGAACCTTTGCATACATTAAGGTATCATTCTTTAGTAGGAAGTTTTAGCGGCACACTTAAGTTAGCGACGTTATGCACTAACAGTTACTAGACGGACCTTGAAGTCATAATGTATTATTGTAGACCTAAGACACGACGTTATACCTTTATAAATTGTGCACGCCTGTACTAGTCTCTGCTGTCACCTTACAAACGGCAAAAAAGCGGTCTAAAAAGGAAATTCTCTTCTGATAAAATTATTCTCGTATGAGAGTAAGCTTCAATGAATCCTTGCCGACAACAAAACTCTGGCAAGAATTAATAGAAAATGTGGGAAAGGTGACTGGTAAGAAGTTCGCAAAAATAAGTTGAAATTATATCTTCGTGTTAGGTTCATATACTCATTATGAACGCTGTTGTCAGATATTCCCTACATTCCCAAGAAAAGCCAATTGAAAATACCAGACTGCATACTCATCGCGCAAAGCCAGAAAATCTAAAACTTCTTGCCCAATGGAGAATTGTTTACTCTCAACTCGAACCGTGTTTCAAATGTCTCACTAATTGCCTGCACTATTTGATACTATATGCAACTTCTTTTTTCAACACTTATATGCTTCTTTTGTTATAATGCACAACGCAATGTCGAAATTGCTGAAGCTCCTCTGACTGAGTTGTTCCTTACGACCGTGTAACGTCGTCAGTCACGTGATCGATAGTGTGTAAGAATGTCCCCTTACGTCTGCGCTAAAACTCCCTATTACAGGCCTAAACAGTGATTTATACAACATAGTAGTTGTGCATCAAGATTTACAGTACACATTGTGTTTGTGTATACAGTATGATTTATTGAGCATTGTATGAATTAAATACCTTTTACTTTCTGACAATGATATGCGTGAGATGAAATGATTTGACGCGAAGATACATCGTTTCTGGAAATACAATTATGTAAGTCAGTAGATCGAAGATGTATAGTCACTGATACTGAACCATACTGAAGCCATTCAATTGAAATGCTTCAATTGAACAATTCGTTTGAATAGATAAAATTATATAAATACCATGAATGTATAATAACTCAAAAATCAAATCACCTAATTTGCTGGTTTTTCATAGTTTTATTCTGAATGTCCAAACTAAGTAAACGTATTGTAGTATGCAAAATAATTCCACGAAATGTACGTGTATTGTGCTAATTGAAATGTTTGAGTTATGTTACGACAGTATTATGCTCCTATAAAAAGTATTCTTGCCTTATTTTTTTAGCCGCCGAAGATCCATTTTGTCTTGTCAAGGTGTCAGCGAGAGCGAATGAATCTGAATGTTTGTATTAGCATTTATCTGTCCTTTGTTAGCATTTTCTAGTGTGGAAAGCGAGAGTCTTGTTGAATATCTCTGCGTTAAAATGGAATCACTAATGTTATTTCTTGACTAATTGCATTATTTCTGTAACATTCCTCTGCGAGGGCTACCTTGCAACATTTTTGCATCAATACGTTCATAGCTCCAATCACTGCAGACTGTATTTCTTCGATTCGTTTTAAATTGTGATAAAAGTAGGATATGTTTGAAAGTATGTTTAGGAGTACTTTATAAGGAATCGACTCTAAAAATATTCCATGCTTCATATGTGGGAATGATTTTCTTACATGCCTGCTTTGGTAAAATTCTGAGGGAATATTAGATCTAGAACTAGTTATCTTTGAATCTCCGACACTCTTCTTTGATATGGATGTCTTTGCATTAATGCGGTTTATGTTTTTATGGATCGATTGTGCAGCAAAGGGAAACATTCTTTTGAGTTCGTTTTCGGTCAGAGTATTGCTGCGTCGCAGAGATACGTATTGAAAAGTCAATGTATAAGTCAACATATTTTAAGAGGATTCCCTCGTGTGACGTTGGATTACCTTCGACGTCGCGAATTCTACCTCGTGCTGGGTCATACATTTTTCAGATGGTGAAATTCGAAAATCCGTTATGTGGATTATTTCAGTGCGGAGTTCATAGAGCAAATAGTAAGGAAGTGTCGTGGATACATTTATGACTAATAAAAGAAACTACAGTGATTTTCATATCAATTTCCAATGTCATAGAGATTTGCAAAGTAGTTGCTTGCAGGCATACTGATAAGCTTCTACTATTTTAGAGCCCATTTTTCAATTCCCTTTAAAAATACGAAGTAAATAGGCTAATTCCTTTCTTGGGTCACCAACATTTTGTGTACAAATTTACAACAGGCTTTTTGTTAGATACAGAACCAACTGCCAATCAATAATCAGGATTTGGGAATCAAATCTCCAAAAATTGCTCACTCTTGGTGAGTTAAACTCAGTTGAGTCTGCAGCGACTCTGACCGGGAAGTTGTAGGATTGAAGACCCGTCGGTGATGGACTTTCGACACCAGCTTTAAAGCAAGGTCGAATTCATCCACTGACTGGAGGAGAATTGTAGTGGTCGGCTTTTCCGTTCGGATTTCCGTGGTTTCTACCACCAATACCTGGCAAATGGCGGAGCAGTACATTCTCAAACGGGCCACGGACCCCTCGCGATTCTTCCTTCCTCTTCCGTGTCCTATCCTCACTCCTTACATTTACACTACCATACATGTCGGGAGTTTAGAGCTCCGGTAGGGGCGGTGCCTCGCTGGGGGAAATACCGGGAGGAGGAAATCCCACGCAAGGCAACGTGTAGTTCGGATTTCAGTAAGCGATAGAGAAGGAACTCCGCCAACTCCCGAGATAATCTATTTGTTACTAATGCGGCTAATGACCATAGCAGTTGACGTGTCTGGAAACAATGAGTAGAGCGCTGTACCTGCTGGGAGAAGCTCTAAGCTCCCAACTGGTCTTCCGACCTGTGTAGTGGTGCAGTGCTTATAAGTGTGCGCGTGTTGTTGCAGAGTCGGACGGCGCGGAGCCGTCTGGGAACGGCATCTCGTCGCAGAACCTGCTGCGCCTGTGGACGCTGACGGAGCGCGAGGAGCTGCGCCCGCGCGCGCGCCGCGTGCTGGGGGCGTTCCACACGCGGCTGGCGCGCGTGTCGCACGTGCTGCCGTCCATGTGCACGACGGCGCGCCTGCTGCGCGAGGGCCCCGTGTCGGTGGTGGTGTCCGGGCGCGCGGGCGACCCGGCGACGGCGGCGCTGCTGGCGGCGGTGCGCGCGCGCCTGCTGCCCGGGCGCGTGCTGGCGCTGGCGGACGGCGAGTCGCCGCTGCACGCGCGCCGCGAGCAGCTGCGCCGCATGGCCGAGCGGCCCGCGCGCGCCTACGTGTGCCGGCGCAGGGCGTGCTCGCTGCCCGTCGCCGACCCCGACGCGCTGGCCAGGCTGCTGGACGCCGGCGCCGCCGGGGACGAGGCCGGCGGCCACGGCAGCCGCGGGGGCTCCCCGTGCGCCGGGCCCAGCGACGCGTAGGCGCTCCGGCCGCGGACGAGCGAGTCTGTGACGGCGGCGGGGTGGGCGTGGGCGTGGTCACGGCCGCCGTCATTTGCAGCGCCCTTTAGAGGGGCACACGTTGATATTACACGACATACTCTTTTGTTCATAGTACACTCACCATTCCCCCTATCGTTCTCCTGTTTTTGGTGACGCACATATACACCACTTGCTTCAGAATTAACTGCCGCTCCTCCCGCCAGTTTTCGAGTTAGCCGTTTCTCAATCTTAGTTTTGAGAAATATACAGTTGCCCTTGTTTGACAGATTTTCTTGTATTATAGTCGCTCAGATTTAATCGCGTTTCGGCGGCTTTGTGCAGCCTGGTATGTTAAAAATGCAATAAAATCTTATTTATGAACCAGTGTTAGACATGATCAGTCCAATAGTACAAACATTCCCATACCTCGACAAAAGTAAAATTGTTAATATTTAACACATAGGATAATATGAGATGTATTTTTTCTGCTGGCTTGATTAAGCAAATAAAGAAGTTAATGTTCAAAGTAAAATCCTTGTTTTATTGTATTTTTTTAAATGTATGCAGTGTGTAAGAAAATACACATATAAACTAGAATTCTCCCTTTCCTGGAATTTGCGAACCAGTTACATGTATCCACACGTCCTTGTCTGTCTTTAGGTTCTAATTTCGAGGCAAGTATCAAATATATTTCATGTGAAACTATCCTACACTAAATGGTTGAAAACGATTTTTTAAATATGTTTTATTTATTGACACTGGAGAGCATATCTCTGTAAATTGGCCGCAATAACTTTTTCTTTACTTACGAGAATACGAAAATTACCACATTCTGCACAGAGTAGACAACTGGAGCGACATGCAAGAATTGGAACAGGAATTTTGAATGTATGTCATCTTGTTCGCTATGAGGAAACGCTGATAACTGTACGCTATTTCGAGTTGCTTCTATTGACGTCGATGAACGATGTTTCTCTCATTATAGCACCGAGACAAATGAGATTTCGCGGCGTCTCGTGCACTCTTGCTCCATTTCTTGCATCACTTCGCTGGAGGGGATGTGTGGACGTGCATATCTTGAAATGAATTTACGAAAAACTTATCCTGCAAATTCAAACATTTCCAATAAATTAATTTGCTTTATATCTAAGATGTTACTTCTTATCTTCAATTAGGTGAAATCAAAGGTTGATATCATAACATTAAGTTTCTCAGTCCTAAAAGAAAATTCGAGCTTCAGTAATGACATCTTTAGTAATAGACTACGGCACCCGAAGCGAATCGTATTATCGCGAATCGCTAGCTTCCTTTGAAGGTTAGGAGCGCCATAGGCTATGATTTACAAGCATACACCTTAGTATATTCACAAAATAATTACTTTTCTGGACTTTTTTCGTCTAGCATCATATCATAGATTCGGAAGTGTATCAATATGCAATAGTTTAGCTGCTCGCCACCAAAGGATGACGACTGAGATCTACGATTGAGTTCATCAATGCAGAGAATTCCATATCTGTTCGATAGGTGAGGATTGTTTGTTGATTTTACCGTCAATTGTCGAATCCGAAATGTTCATATTTCAGAATGATTCTGGCTGTTTTTCGTCACTATTTATAAAAGTAACTTGGATCCTTTTTGAAATTCCGTGTAGGCGTGAATGTATTAAGTGTACAACAGAGAAGTATGGAATGATTGGAAAACGACATTTTACCGGTGGATGTTTGATATTGTAAAAGGTATGAATGGATTTAAAAATGTATGAATGCCCACATGTAGTCTACATGAAATGGTTATTGGTTTAGTTGTAGTACATTAAGCATGATTATTACGTATTTGCGAGATGCACGAGTGTGCAACATTATGAATGACTGACGTGTTATGCTGAAACTGAAAGTTGGCTGCATTTTTGTAGGGAAATATTTTATTATAGTGGAGAAAGTGTACCTTTGGGTGATGAAGTAATGATTATTTAAATAGAGGAGAGTAAGTTCGGCAAGAAGAAGTATAATTGAAGTGAAAGAGCAATGAGAAATGGAAGGAATTGAATGTGTGTCGTGTCAACACTGTTGTCCAAGGCTGTTAAAAATAGAACACACAGTTTTTTTTTAAATCACAGAACAGCTTCAGTCAAACCTGGATCCTACGTGTGATCTCGGATTTTTGAAGATATTATAATGTGATTAATGGCTCCTTTCCGTCAACAACTATTTATCATGGAACCTAAATCGCTTACTCGAAGTCAATTAAAAGCACTTCATTTGTTTTTAAATCCAATTCCCTCGTCGGGGGTTCAAAGATCAATTTCAAACTTTTCTTTATAAATACGCGAAAATACGAGTAAGAATAAGTTTTAAAATATGAAAACTGATTGAAAGTATGTGTGTAATACTAATATATAAACTTTCACAAAATTAACATGTGAGTACATGATTTTATTTGTAGTTTAGATTTGTTTATTATTTTTAGTTATCAAGTGAGTGAAGTTTGGAGGCTGGAACCCTCATTTAAAAAAATATAAACATTTTTAGTAGGAATGTGAGTGAGGAAAGCAGGGTGTTTCCAGGTGGAAGCAAAGCAGAGGGAGGTAGGACAAGACGACAATAGAAAAGATACTAGTAGGCTCCGCGGCAGGGTGGGAATAGATGGAATACCTCTTCCTGTCTGTTGAATTATTGTGACTATTCCACTCATGAAATTAAAACCAAGAGAGTTTAACTATACATATAAAATGCCCCAATCAGGGCGACGTATCTCCAAAAAAATTATCGCTTTTTCTATCCGTTATTTCTTTCCACCCCTCCCCTACTGGCCAAAAATAAGCTGCGACTCATCTATTTTTAGAGGCGGTATGTATCGATCACTGTGTTGACGTGCAATAAACCGCGCATGTACAATAACATAACCTCTTTGATTTTAACAAGCTTTCAGTTATTTTCAATATTTGGTGCATTTTGGAACTCTGTCTGATAAGCGTAATTTCATTCGTGGAGTAGAACTATTTAATGCCACACGTGCTTTAAAAATTCTCAGATAAATCCCCTGCTAGCTTCGCTAGTCGGAGATTTATCGACAATATCCAAAGCACTCGTGGTGTTACCTATGACAATTCTACTGGTGAAATTATGTCTAGAGTTTTCTCGAAAACTTTTAAGTTTTCTGTAAAAATGAGCTCGAAATTCCGCAATTTCAGAAACGTTTAAATGCCAATTTCTCGAAAACCCGTTAAAATTTTTTATTTAAAGTTTTCGAAAGGATAGTGTTAAATGGACTAAACCACTTGCCTTAAATGCCACTTTGATGTGTTCTTTTGTTTTTCACAAATTTTAAAAATGTATTTTTTTAAATATCTCTCACGTTAATATTTACATTGCCAGTAATTTGAAAACGTTATTGATTTTGTGAGTACAGTTACTAAAAATAATTTCTTATGACGTTTCTCGAAAAATCAAAAGTTTTGGGTGAAGATGAGCTTCAAAATGCGTATTTTCAGAAACTCTCAAGCGACATTTGTCCAAAAATCGGCTCCAAATTTTTGAACGAAAATTTCCCTATGGAATGGGGTTTTAATATTTTATAATATTCTTAAAATCATGCTTTTGTTCTACCTTTAGGAAACGAAAAAATTGAAAAAAGTGTTTTGGGCGGTAACAGATGGCAGCTGGGAAGAGGGTCGGTCAATACCGAAAACCTAACCCTGACCAAAGAAATTAGAAAACCAATTCGTACGAGAAAGTCTGTGCAATTTTGTAGCACCACTAATTAATACTAAAGAAACTTTCAAACAATATTGCTATAGCAAGGTAGCTGTTGAATATCATTGAGATAAATAGATTCAGTGTTAGTAACCAGAGTATTGATCATGTAGGACCTACACTACAAAAAATATCAATTATACTTATGGTGCGCTGTGAATCAAGCGATTTGATGCATGTATGTAAATTAGAATATTAGTAATGTATATGGAATATTAGAGTTGCATAATTTGCAATTTAATAATACTTAACCGTTACAAATGTTATGAGAAACTATATCATATTTTAGCCCTATGTTTTTACTTTAAATATTTTGGCACTACATAGCTGAAAAATTTAGAAGTGCATTATTTGCGATATACATTTTTGCATAACACTGTTATTAATAGTACGAGAAAGTGTTTGCCATCTTGTTGCACTACAATTATTGGAATCACCTCATCAATATGATGTGGAATTTTTTGTCGAAACATTTGTATGTATGTTTCTTATGAGCTGTAACACACGCGTCGGGATTAAGGTTTATTAGTTCTGTTCCAAAGGTGGTTAAAATTGATCGCAATTTAATTGCTCTTGACGTATTATTTAGTACTTAGAGCTTATCGAATAGTTTTTAAATTTCATGTACTTAAAAGACATCAGTTTGTTTTTATCTAGACTTAAAACTTTTCCAAAGGAAATTCACATTATTTGAAACCTTAAAACGTAAAGTTTCTTCAGAACCCATTCCACAAGAATCACACGCTTCCATGAATCAAAGAAGATTAATAATTACATATTAAACTTCATCCGAGAGACGAGAATTAGAATTATAGAGAAATGTGTGGAATAAATAAAATAATACATACAACACAGTACCACAAAGAGCTTTGTACGCTCGGGAAATTAGCTCGCGCTAACGCGCTCAGGACTTAACACTACTCTCTAGTGAATACAGCTCTATTTTAATCCCTAGCTATATAAATAACTGTTAACCTTTTCGGGTTACAACTTCATGCAATTTTAATTCTGAAGACCGCCAGTGCGGATCACTTAACAAGGTTAAAGCCGCACCCAAGCTGCAACAATAGCATCAGCTGCCGATTTTGTCGCGTCTCCCTCGTTACTTTCTCGTATACTACTACTACATAGTGTGTAGAGAAAGTATAGTAAAGTTGCAGGAAAAAGTGGCGATTTGTGGACACCGTACTATGAACAGGTCACGACGAAGCTCCTCGGCACTCCCCCTACAACTCTCCTATTGACACTAATTTTTTTATAACCCTCACTTCGTGCCCTTGCCATCGCCTGAGGACAGGAAGATTTTGATTGATTGATTGATTTTTTCGTGTTTCCGGGCGCGTCAACTGCTTTGGTCATTAGTCCCGTTCGTGTAGTGCATGTTTTTTCTCGGTAGATGGCGGTGATCTTCCCCCGCTGGATGGCGAGATCCGGCACCGACCTACCGTCGGTTAGCGGGGTTTCCCCCTAACCAGGACTCTCCCATCAGTTGGGCACCGCCCCTGCCGGGACAAGCTCTCAGCTCCCGACCGGTCTCCCGGAATATGTGGTAGTGTAGTGCATGTTTGTGTAAGTGTGTGTGTAAGGAGAGAGGATAGGACAAGGAAGTGGAAGGAAAGATCGCGCGGGGTCCGTGGCCCGTTTGTGAGGGTACTGCTCCGGCATTCGCCTGGTGTTGATCGGAGTAACCACGGAAAACTACCGATCAGGACAGAGAGGTAAATTCCTTGGCAACCCAGTTCAGTCGTCTCTGCTCCTGCGTGCAGTTGCCCATGATAGCGTGCACCTGATGCAGCCCTGCGAGTCTGCGACTCAGGCTGGTAATGTATGTGCTGCAGGGCGGCATGTTAAAAACGTGTTTGTTAAAAAACTATGTAAATATTTGCACCTATTTGAACGTTCCACACTTTATAAATCATTGTTTTAAAAGTAAACTAGTGGTGCTTTAACCGCATGCACATTCTCGCAATATTTGTAGCACTTTCGTAATATGCATTCACACTGCATCTCAATATTTCAGCGTTTTCTAGAAAAAAATCCCTTCAGCAAATTGGATATGACTTTTTAATTTGAAATTTTTGTTTGTTAATGAAAGATTTGTACCAAAATAAATCCACTGTACTCTAATGCAAAAATGACTAAAACATTGTTATATCATTATGATTGATATCAACTCAAATTCGATAATTAATGCGTATTTGACTCTTAAAAAATATAAGTTAATAATACCACCCAGCAGGCGGTGATAGCGGCAGCTGTCGATACAGTTGAACCAGCGCGGCGTTGCGTTGTTGCTGGAGCGGAGTTGTTAAAAAAGCAATGGGCGATTCGTTTGGTATACATGCTTGGCGAATATCTTCTTATCAATTCTTGCCAAAAACGCTCATTTCCTTCTGTACTCAGAATTCAACTTGTTCATGGGTTAAGGTAGCGATTTTAGAATTTAATAAACGTACACAGGAAAAAATTAAGTGCATTAAGCATGAATTCCCCCTCTAAAAACACTTCAAAAACACGCAACAAACATGGAAAAAGTATGCATTTTTAAAACGAGCTTACTAAGAAAGATGTAATAACAAAGTATTGAAGCTTTACAAAGCTTAATAAAAACATGCATCTGCGTGGAAATCCTGTGAATTGGTTAGATCTTGGATTATTATATACGAAAAATAAAACATTTAAAGCAAATATCAACACAAATTCGACAACTAAAACTGCGTTTCATACAGCTGTAACATGCCCCAACAATGAGAAGGGATTCCCAAAATATCTTCTGCCTTCATGCGCTTTGCAAACTACATTCACGGACTGATAGCCCCTCAAACGAAGCGCGGGAAATTTGAATTTGCCATTTCGAATTTTTATCCATTTCCGAAAATACAGAGAGGTTGTCGAAAATGGGACCAGCACCACTTTCTTTACCGTTCTTTGCTACACACGTGAAACAATTTAAAGAAAAAACTTAAAGCCGTTTCTGAGAAAATAATTGTTTAAAAATTAAAAAGTTGCATATGTTTTACGTAAAATTACGAAAAAATACTCCTATTTTCGAAAAATTGAACTGGATCTTATTTCATGATCTGTTTTTGATGAACCCATGTTTTAAAAGTTGTAGGAAAACGCCGAAAAAATTGAATTTTCGAAAAATCGGGGATTTTAATGAAAATTAGATTTGCGCCATTCTCTTAAACGTCCTTTATTCGAGGTCAAAATTTAATAAAAAAAATTGAAGCCGGTTTTACAGAAAAAATTGTTTAAAAAATTAAAAATTGGCTATATTCCATGCAAAAATACGCCAAAAGGTCTACAATTTTCGAAAAATTGTACAGGACTTGTCTCAAAATCTGTTTTAAAGATTCGATTTTACTAAGTGAAAAGCCTCTGTCTTCAATATTTTAGTTGTAAAAAAATTGAATTTTTGCAATTTTCGAAAAATCATGGGTTTGAACGAAAATTAGATCTCACTATTTTCTTAAGCATTTTTTTGAAAATTTTGAAAATGTCCCAGAGATCTTATGTAAAGTACTCTCAAAAATGAAAATATTCGTTTGAACCTTCCAAAGCCTCGAGTTAATTCAGATCGATCGGAAATTATCAATTTTGGAGTAAATTGACTGAACGGTTTAGGTGCTAGCGTTAACCACACACGGGCAGGCGGACGAACAGACAAATCGACGTTTTGCCGTCAATCGATTTTTCGGTGTCAAGGACCCACAAACATGGATTCTGTCTATACAAAGTTTCATATGAAGTAATGTACTTTGTATAGGAACAAGATTTATCAACTTTTCCTTATCAGAGCCCAGCAATGAGTTTTTCTGTCGAAAATTCGCCGTTTTTCGACAGCATTTCAATACTTTCTCCATTCTGCGTAAGCAGTTTTGAGGAAGTAAAATAGCGTCATACTGGATCGCAATTTCAGGCCAGAACGTGAAGCATTGAAGCATTGCGGACCGGTCATGACGGGTCAATGCTTGGCACGTTTCAGCGCAAAGAAGTGTTTTTAACGTTCCGTGCAATGGGGTGATGGGACCCTAAAAAAGTTAGAGAATGTCGATGTAGGTCTCATTTCGTAGATTGCGGCATAGAAAACATGTCTTATGCCTCTCAAGGATCACACACACACACACACGCGCGCGCGCGGGCACGCACGCACACACTACCATTCAAAACTGATTTAAAGACTGGAGCACATCGCTTCGGATGCACGAGTTATGCATGAAGGAAAAGTATCTTCAGGTGTACTCTATTTTATGGGTTGCAAATGCGATTGAAATACAAGTATACCGTAATCTGGGAACTTTACGTTTTTCTTCTTCAATTTCTTTTATGCACCTCTGGAGAAGGGGGTGACAATAGCGCCTCACAAAAGGATCAATAATTAAATAAGTTTGAAAGCATTACGAATGGCAATGACAAACTCAGTACCACAAACAGCATCGTATGCACGTCATCATTTTGAAGCAAATTTGAATGTCACTGAGCATTCTTGGAAACACATCACCTTGTTACTTACAACATAATTCCACGTACACTTTCTCAGAAACGTTTTGTAGTTGTTTCTTAGAAATTTCCATATTAAAGAGGGGTTTGGCCTTCCATCAGAGTGACTAACGTGATTACAAGTTTATGAATATAAATAAATGCAATTTACAGAATACGTAGAAAATGTATAATCGTAGTCGAGTATGTAAAGTTGGCATGTGTGAATGTGTGTGTGTGTGTGTGTGTGTGTGTGCGTGTGTGTATTTGCTTGCAAGGCCTTGCGGCTTTCCTCTGCTCCTTCATTTGCTGCATCATCCTAAATCCGCGAAGGCAACTCCTATGAATATGATTTCAGAAAATCCATAAGGTGATGATTTTACAATTTATTAATCGTCATTGACATGAAAAAAACCTGTAAGACATTAGTAAATATTCTATACTGTTAGATGGAGTATTTACCTTTTGGGGTTCATTAAATTGATTTAAGAAGAAACATTTTAAAGTTTGTAGATAATACCAAGAAACCTGTAAATTTAGGTTACATGAAATCCGCCTGATACGTGCTGCAGCTGAGGTGGGTTTTTTGACTTACGGTTATCTACGACAATGTCAAAGTACAGGATATAAGCAGGCAGGCACAAAAGCTGCATGGATGAGCAGCTTAGTCATATGTAGAAAAAAATATCGAAAATAAAACAACGTGTGTAAGTGTACGTGTCTGATTAGTATACTTTATGTTTGCAGTACTTTTGTACTAATTGTACATGAACCGCTAACAGCAGAAAGTCAACTAGTCCAACTTTTCAGAACTTTTTATTGGCGGGGAGGGTTGTGAGCGAGTCAATGCATCATGTAATGCAGAAAGAAAAGTTGACTGCACAATAGCATAAGCTTAGCAACGCCTTCAATTCTCTTTTTACTGCAGATAGGAAACTAGTTAGAGACAAGATCCCTTCGTGCAATAATATTCAATGACTTGTTCATTTTCCAGTTAGAGGTCACTCGTTCTTGTCGATTGATAGAGATTTCGAGATAATTAGGAGGAAGCTGAGAAAGGAAGAAAGATATTATACAGGGGATGAAGTTGTTAACCTGAAAAAAACATTCCTCAAAATTCTTCCATCGTTCAGATGAAGGCGAATGATTTCGTCGATTACAGTTCATGGTGGTCTAAAATCACCTGCCTGAGTGATTATTCCTACAGTAAAGACGTTCCTAGACACCTAAAACGATCTTACATTCTTTCAAAATACCGTGAATTGATCTCAGCTGAAGTACTGCATAGTGTTCAGTGTAACTTGCATATTGATGGCATGACGATGAACACTTTTAGGCTGAGTAATTCAGTCAAACCTTTAGATCTGCCTTCAAAGAAAGCCTATACATCTCTGAGGACAAGATGCAGTTTTGACATTCAATCACATTTTGGCCCATAAGAATGCATCTCATGAAGGTGAAGATGATTACTGAACATTTAGATAATCCAATATATAAAATATTTTCCTAAAATGTTTAACATGGAATGTTTATTAAAATAATTTTTTATGTAAAATAATATATTTGTTTGAAAAATAATTTAACTCAAGATATCATTTGGAACTCCGTTTTCTATATAAAGGAAACGCGTCCGAATCCAAAAATAAATCCTTTCTCCCTATCATTCGGTCATAAAAGACAACTATTCATAGGATTAAATAAGTATATTTATAATTAGATAACAAAAATTCTAAGCAGAAATATTGCCTAAAACTGGTTTTATGAAGTTGTTTGTGTCTCCTGGAAAACTGGGAAATGTGGACTAGTTGAATTTCTGCAGTTAGGGATTCACATGTAAACTGCTGATGTAGCTGTGCTGATGTAGATGCTGACACACGTAGATTGCTGATGTAGATGATGTGCTGATGCTTTATTTTCTGTCGCCTCTAGTGTTGCGAACAAATCATGTATCTTTTCAAAAATTATTTTTTGCGATTTCCTGATCTACCGTTATGATTTATTTTTAGAAAAACCACATTTTAGAAAAATGTGACAACGCATATTTCAGAGTGTGCAGAGCACGCCCACACGCACACGTTTTCACACACTGAGCTTTAGTGATGCACATAATTATTCAATTTCTGGTTCACATTATTCATTACCCTTCTTCTGACAAATTATTATTTCCCTCCCTTATGCAATTAGTGATAATCTCCTTGGTCATTAACGTGGTAACAAGGAGGATGGAAATAATAATTCACTTTTACCAAACGATATATTATTTCAGTTAAACGGACTGAAACACTGCGATTCTGTTGAAAAAGTTATTAGAAACCATAAGCTTTATTCGAAGCCGGGGCGAATATGCCGGTAAGGATTTTTAGTTTAAATAAAATAAATGTATTATTCAATTTCTCAGTCAAATAACAATGCACAGCAACATCTTGAGTAAGCGGTTGATTTCATAAAAAAATTAACAGTCATACTTCAAAACTGAAAAAACATCTGTGCCATTTCTGGTAAATGAGACGTGATGTTGAAGCAAAATTCTATTATTGTAATGTTCTAATGATAATGAATATGAAACAAATAAATGTAGAAGCTTTATACACACCAGAGTCGGTGTTAAGATTCCTGTTTGGCTGGTTTGAAGCCGACGATGTATAATCCGGGTATTGCGCCTTCCCGTCCCCAGCGTCGCATTTTTTCCGGGCGCGTCTAATAGAGCGGCGAGGCTGAATGCAGTGAAGGCAGCGCGGCGCCTGTCAGCGCAGCGGCTCCAGTTCGAGGCGACGCTCCACTTCATCTGTCGCGGGGGCGGGAAGGCAAGGCGGGACGCGGCGGTCGCAGCGGCGGCGCCGACGCCTCTGGCGATAAAACCGAGCCACTCCCGCCCCCGCCCCGGCCCCGCCCCCGCCGCGGCCCCGCTCCGCCCCCGCCGCCACCTGTTGCTGCGGGCTGAGCGACACGTTCGTCGCCGGCCGCCCCGGCCTCGCCTCCGCCTTCCGTTCGCGCTCCCGCCGCCCCTGCGGGCGGGGACGCCATCGCCCCGGGCGATCGCCGACGCGCGGCGCCCACGGGCGGGTCGATCGCCCCCGTCCGCCCCTCGGCGCGGCCGCGCGACCCGGGGGCGGCGCGCGTTAAGATAGGCGCTCCGAGAGGTCCTCCCGGCGCCGATATCTGCCTGCGGCGCGGCCTCGAGTGGATGCCCCCAAGGAATCTCGGGCGCCTGGTGGCCTGGCGCGTGTCTGGCAACAGCCCGCGGCGGAGGGGGAGCTGGCAAGCCTCCGTTACTCCAGCACGGTGAATGCCTCGCCTACTCCTCCGAAAGAGTAACTGATAGGTGATTCAAATCGTCTATACAATTCCATCGGGATGAAATATAAGCTAAATAATATAGATCAATTATTCTTATTCGCCTTTTCAAACATGACATAACAGACATAATGAACTAAATAAAGAAATAATACCGAGAAAAGTGTCGCATCAAAATGGTAACCAACCGACTGAGAAGGACCAGAGAACCACAGTAGTGTATCTGAAAGCCATAGTATAGGGTTCGTCTCCCAATCGTGCGGGATTTTTGACACGAGTTCCACCGCTAGATTGAACTTAGCCGTTGTCTGGAGGAGAACTTTAGCGATCGGCTCATCTGATCCCTAGTTTCTTCCATCAATAGTACCGGATCAGAACTTTAACGAATGAGCCACGGACCACCACCGATCTTTCCTACCTCATTCCTGTCCGCTTTCTCCTCTGAAACGCACACACTTACATGACTGTACTGACAGCTTGTCCCGCTGGTGGAGATACATGGCAGGAGAAATCCAGCAAACTAATGTCTAGGCCGGCGGCGCATCTCACTTTTCAACGGGGGAGGTACACTGCCACTTCTTGATATAAAGTAATGCTGCTAAAACAGCACGTACTTTCTCGCTCATACTTTCACCCAAAATTACCCAAAAAGTACTCAAAATTTCGAAAAATTGTACATGGTCTTATTTCAAAATATATCTTTGAGAAACAGATTTCATTAAGGGAAAAAATCTATATCTTAAATAGTTTAATTGCAGGAAACTCCAAAAAAATTGTGAACTTCTGCATTTTTCGAAAAATCAGGGTTTTTAACGATCATGAGTCCTACACCATTCTCTTACACGTCCTTCACACCATCCAACAACAAAATTTAATCAAAAACGTTTGAAACCATTTGTTTGGAAATTTAGAAAATGTTCCAAGGGCTTCATGTAAAGTACCCCCCCCAAAAAAATTAAAATATCAGTTTCAAATTCAAGACGCCGCGACAGCAGACAGATCGATTGGGGAATATCAACTTTGGAGAAAATCGGCTGAACGGTTTAGTCGCTAGCGTTGTTCACAGACAGACGGACTGACGTTTTGCTGTCATTCATTTTTTTTGGTAACAAGGACCCACAAAACATTATTCTGGCTACATTTTCATCATCATTTTAGCAATTGAATTTATCCACTTTTTCGTTACCAGGTCCGTGTAAAAAGAATTTTTCGGACGAAAATTGGCCGTTTTTTCGCGCGGCATTACATAACTTTCTCTCTACTGCGTAAGCGGTAGCGAGAAAGGAAAAAGACACTGCACTAATGGTTCTAATAACCGTAGTAATTGATGTACTCGGGAACAAAAATATCAATAAAATTACTCTAAACCTCTTTCTCCGGACAATCAAAATCTCAGTAAGGATGTCCTGACTATATGGATCTGGAACACGATCCGGCGTCGACATATACACTTTGCGGATTTAACTTCTTTGCGGTATCTCCTGTACCGGGGTGTCACTCTAGCTGGGACAAAATTTAAGCTTCCATTGGGTCTCCCGAAACTTGTTATAGTATTCTGGATGTAAGAGTGTGTGTATGAGAAGGTAAACAAGTTGGCAAGGATGGGGAAGGAAAGATCGCAAAGTTCGCGATCCGTTTGTTAAGGTGCTGCTTAGGTAGTCGCCTATTATTTATCAAAGAAAACACGGAAAACTATCAATCAGAGCAGTCGGGTGATAGAATTCCCATCCAGGCTGATTTGATTTGGCTTTACTGGCTGATGCGACCTAGCTAGGAAGCTAGTGTTGAAAACCGCCACCATCTGGGATCAAGCCATAGCACCTCCCGGTCAGAAACAATGCAACAGAAATGCTCTTAGTCACTGAGCCATCTCACTCCGCGAATTATCTTCACTTTTTAAACGGAACTCTACGATCATTTTTTTCCGACAATAGATGAATCGTAAAATGGAGAATGCTATAATTCATAATTTGAAGTTATTGGGGGACTCCAACATGGATGCCTCATTTCTTCACATTAGAAACTGAAGGCGTTAATAACATTAGTGAACGTTTTCTTTATAATTTAGCATTTAGATCACTAAATTCAAATAAATCAAGTACAAATAATTAATGTTTTGATTTACGGATAATGTCATAATCTCTACAACTTGCTAATGGTATTGCTCTATCCATTTGTCGTGCTTTCGATTTATGAATTACCTTTCGAATTCCACCTTTTGAAGACATTCAGGTGGAATTCGCTATAAAGCATTGAGCAGTTAATCGCAATTTTATCAGAAAAGGAGATTTTCCTTCCTAAAGCCCGCCCTTTAGGCCTTTTAATCCATGGAGGCGGCACTGCTTTGCGAAAGGGCAAGGGGAAGGAAAGAATTTCGAAGAATATTATTGATTGAGCTGTCACTTCGGCTTCTAAATCGGCTTAACTTCTTACGATACGAGAAGGTAGGATTTGGTTTCTATGGAAGTCTGACGTGTTGAGAAAGCAAGACGTCAAGGAAAAATTACATTCATTTTATATGCAGTACGACTCTCAAAAATGGTGTGAAATAGTAATAGACACTTACTGAAATAAACTTCCTTTACATTTACATTTTCATTCAACGTATAAATTGCAACATTCTAGTACAAATCAAAGGATTGGCTCTGGATAGTCCTTCGTCTCCCGGAGAAATGAATCGATACTTTTTAAATCCGCTTTCTCTCGCCCCAGCGTGAAAAGAAAAAAATATTTTCGTAATACTTATTACATCAGCATTCCAATATAAATAAAATGTAATAATAAATATGGCAAGCATGTTAGTACGATTATATTAATTTTCACAAATACGGACTATCTAGAAGCAAGCTTTTCATATTTGACGGTTGTTATTCTAACAATATACTTTGAAATTGGGGGAGACAGAGTGAGATTTAATACTGGAAACTTAAGTGGAAAACTGACTAATGGAGTAAATATGGTTATTATTATTATTATTATTATTATTATTATTATTATTATTATTATTATTATTATTATTATTATTACCATTCCTCTAATTCACGGCTAAAGATGTTATGTTGATTATAAAGTCTACTGCGGGTCCCAATCAGCTTCCGGAACGGGTCTAGGGGCTATCGGTGCCTCTACAATACTTGTCTTGCATTTCCCAGTCTTTTGAATGACCTGCGAGTTTAGCAGGTTCTTACACCAATTTTGTGCAACAAATCCCAGAACTCCGATAACTATCGGGAAGACCTGTGCTTTTACGTCCCTCATTCGGCTGATCACGATTTCCAAACTCTTGCATTTAAGAAGTTTCTACGCTTCCTTGATTACATTTATATTGCACGACCCAGCAACATCTACAAGTAGACACTATTTTTTTGTTTCCAAATCCCGCACAACAATATCCGGTTTGTTTGCCGCTATCGTGCGATCAGTTTGAATTTTTTAGTCGTACAATGTAGTGCACAGTCCAACAGACGTCACCGGTTTTGGTGGTGTTCGTGCCACATGGAGTGTATGTTTGGGACGGTACAGATCTGCCAGTGGTGGTAACTACACACTTTGTAGTGTAGTTACCTCCCCTGGCAAATATTCAGTCTTGGATAGCATTGGACAAGATGACATGATATGATCAATGATTTTTAATTGTTCCTGGCAGGTGCGACATTTATCATCTGGGGAAGTATTCAGAACCGTTTTATCGTAATGTGTTCTCAACGCCTGATTTTATGCAGCTATTACAACTGCTTCCGATTCTGGCTTCATTCTTCCCCTTATAAAGTACATAAATCATTGATATTTATTGATCTGGACATTATCCGTTCTGTTTAGATATTGTCCGCGGAGTAGTTTGTCTATTCAGAGTTTATTTGACATTTTTATGTCTCAAACTTGATGCTAAGTAGCAAGTTTAGTGTCTGTATTAGCAGAAATTTAGTGTCTGTATTATTCTGCATGTCTTGCATAGTTTTCTTCGCAATGCTTCTCGATACACTTACAATGCCTGTCTCCCATTCTTCGGTCAGATTTAATGACCAGCCTCATTAGTGGGTCATCTTGATGACTGACTGCATACTTTTCCATCCCGTGTATTGCCATGCGCCAGAAGGCTTCAATTTGTCTGAGGCCTCTTCCTCCTTCCTCACGAGTATTTCCACGACTCGAAACGCTGTTATGGACTCTGGATGCCACACAGATTTTGAAGGTCTAAAATATGATGCAATTCTGGTAGCCGCGAATGATGCAGAACTGTCGTAACATAAACCATTAATTCACAAGTTTTCGTTTTTCGTTGTGTGAGTCCGAATAAAGTTTTGTTCTGTGGTAATACCTCGGAATATCTTCGGGGTTTCGATTCACTTCAACCGCAACCTTCTAGACGTTATAGAAGAAGAGGATTCGTTACATCAAAACTCACAGAAGAGAACTGCTGTGAGGCAACAAAGCTTTTCTCATCAAAATGACATACGGCCTAAGGAATTGTTTGTCTAAGTGAGAAGCGATGTGTTTTTAATCTGAAATAACTCACTCTACATAATCTTTATACTTTTGTGCTGCAGTTTTGGTTTGGAAAATTGAGTTTCTCTGCATTTTAATGTCTCAATAAATGCTTCTGTTCAACTGAATATCTTATAAAAAAGTATGTTATGCGATACGATCCAGATTGTTACTCTTCCGACAATTACTTGACGTGTAATATGAATTCATAGGAGAGTTACGGAACATCGTTTAAGAGCAAATTAATGACGTACAAATATTATAAGTTTTTCAGTTCACCGTGTCCCTCTAAACAAGAAAATAATGCTAAAAGTCGCCTGTTGCTCTTATTTTCGTTGAAAAACTGATTGTTTCTGACGATATCTTATAGAATATCACGTTCCTCCTATCCATGTACGATGAAAATACCTCTAAATGTTTGTTTGTGTTACTTAACTCGCATTTCCCAAATCAGAAAGTCTGTGGGCATCTAATAAACAAGTCAGCTATTGAAATATGCTCCAAGAGTGCGGTACAAATACCACTTTATTCAAGACCCAGTTGCGCTCTGAGAGTGAACTAATGCGGATGTGTGCTTCGTTGCTGTGTGCTCCTGCACGATCCAGCCAACGTGAGTTTGGGAATTTGTTTCGTGAAGTGTAAATGAACCAGGAATGTGTTAGACAGTAATTCATAATGTCATGTAATTGGGTTAACTGTCCAGAACCTGTTATATTTGTGGCTAAGTTGCGCTCGCTAAATAATAAATATAACATAATAATAATAATAATAATAATAATAATAATAATAATAATAATAATAATAATAATAATAATAATAATAATAATAACCACTACCAAGACAGTTGTCGCAGTTTGATTTCCAATGGAATGACGAGGACTGACAGCCGCTACGCGGCTTGCATGTGAGTGGAAATCGGAGACGTCCGTACGAGCAGCCAGAAGCGAATTTGTAGGCCTAAAATTCGATTAAAACGATGTTCGTTGACACTTGGTCAGCTGTGACGCTGTTATTCAATCGGGAGCTTAAACGTCACTACAGTGATCGTCACACCATTGTGACGTTCAAGCTCCCGATTGGATGACAGCATCATAGTCAGCTGACCAAGTGTGAACAGAGTTAATGTTTTAATCGAAGTATACGCACAACGCGTATGCGTCAAGTATGGACACAACATAGGCTCACTACGGGGCCTTTTCTCAGTGTCCGGTGAGGAGCGAGGCAGCGCCCGAGCGTGCCTACCCTGCGAGGTGCAAGTGGGCGCATGCCTCTGCCGGTAGAGACGAAACCGCATGGCGCATGGGTTGTTAAAAAAACAATTGAAACGGAAATATGGCTCGCGCTACGAAAATGAAATGTTCATCACATTTTATAAATGAATAATATTTACACCATATTAAAATTGTAAGACATTTAATTTTATTTTTGTTCTTATGATATACATATGCATTAGGATAAGCAGTGCCTACCTTGTCTATTCCAAGGAGCCGCTCTGAAAGAGACATAAATGTAAATACTAGTTTGGCGTAGTTCGTGGATAAATAAGGAGTAGACTGTATGACTGTGTGGTATTATAGTATATATTAGCCAAACCCCTAAGATATGTAGCTCAGGAGGGAAGACTGAAATGGGTCATGGCTTTGGAGTTCTTTGTATAACATTCACACGCACAAATATAATTAGAACAAAATAACATTAATTCATATCAAAAGCACCAACTTCTGTAAGGGAGTCACATAAACTATACATAATGTCATGAGATGAAGATTAGTAGACTGGTACGGCTTGCTCTCACAGCGGGAGCGGAGTTATCACTGGTAGCAAGATGTCATTTAGTACAAGCACTTGGGCACACGTGAAAGATAATCTGTTCGCTAACGAAACACAGCTCGTGCAATGAGCACTGGAGTTGGTGCGTGGTACAGATTTGTGTAGATGGTAAACAGGCACGGTTTGTAAATTATTACACATATTACAGGGTTGATTTCAATTCGTGTACTTGACGATTAGAGAACTATTAAAATGCACCTTAAAATGACATTCATAGTAGCTCTGATTCCAAATTTGCCTAATGTAGAACTTCTCTTTTCAGAAAGGCAATACAAATTTACTTTACATGTGAAACACGCCCTCAAGACATGGAGAATACTCCATTTCGAATTGAAATAAACTTTGAAAATTCTTGCGGCAAGTTAAGAAGGTACCAATGGTACAATCAAATGAACGGATTCGAAAGATTCCAGAACATTCGTTCTGGTAGCCATGACATTGCCCGGAGCTCAGCACTGTCGTTCACGGTATCTACCAACAGATTTCGAAGAATCGCTTGCGCGAGGCACACGTGCGAGGAAACGGGAAGCTGTGACCTATAATCCTGTCGCACGCTGGGGACCAGAAAATATCTACTTCTGATGGAGCTCAGAGCCAGTGGCTGAAATTAAAAATGTCAGTATGGGCTGAATGCTATTGCGAAAAACATAAATATAATCATAAATAGTAAAAATAATGTGCTTATTTGTCACTGTTTTGACTGAGATCAGCCAATATTTTATTTGTTTTATTTGAAATAAGGATTAGTTTTAGGTTCGTATGAGACACTCTCATACGCACCGCATAAGCAACAAGAATGGAAGGGAATTGATAGCGGTTTTGGAGTAAAATAGCTTTAATTTAAAGTTTAATTTAGAAGCGTTAATGAAAAGTTCCATTCTTCAGATTTGTATGTCAAATTCTAACAAGCCAGGTACATCATTGTAAAATTCACTATTCCGATGAGAAATATTTCTCAAACGTCTTCAGTCGGTCGCGAAATGATATTTTATATCTTCTTCAATATTGTTCCACTCTTGGAGGCTAGAGGCTATCAACACTTCGTTGTCTTTTGGCAGCTGTGAATACCTCGCTAATATCATTTACTTATTCTGTCTGATCTGTTGTTCATATTTAACGTTTGGAGGATCTGCACTTGTGGAATAGTGAGAATCACAAACCTCATCTTCTCAGTGTAAGAAATACTATTCAGAAATGGAAGGAACGAGAAATTGATGACTGTTTACCTTTAGCCGCCAAGCACCTGGTAAATCAGGATAGCAAATGGTCTTTTTCTTGTTTGACATGTTCCTTATTGGTGGAATCATGCAAAGAAGTAAACATCTGAATAATCCTTTGGCTCTAATGTCCTTACTGACATCTTACCACAAAATGTGTCTCTTAAATGACATATTTTAAATTATTATCTTAACTTTTTTCCTAAAAATTATTGAGTTTTGAGTAATAAACATGGAGAGCGATTCCGTAGACTAATTTTGCGTCTCGGAAAACGTTATAAAAGAGGACGGAAACGAATATCCTCGTTGACTATTGGCGATCAGCTTCTGAATTAGAAAAGAAGAGGAAAGAAAAAAGGAAGTGGGTTAATACTACGTAAGATCATAAAATATTGTGTACGTAACGTAACTATTGTGAGTAATCAAGAAATCGGGGCAAACTCTCATTTTCTTTGTCAAATTCATGTTCTGCAATATGTATTGCATAAGTTAAGGAGGGTTTCACTCAGGCAGCAAACTTAAAGCTAAAATTTGTTGATAACAGACCGTTTCTCAACAGTCATCACCAATGCCACTTGATTAGACAGAGGCCGCGTCGTGAATTCCTAACACTAGTACATATACAGGACGATGAACAGAACGACAGTTCAATAAAAATATTATTATTATTTAACTTTTAATTTTTCATTGTAGTAAATCTGAATATTGAATGAACACTTATTATTGCTATATCCTAGTCCTTCATAAAAAGATCGAAGGTGGCCACATCGACGTACTTGAATTTCTTGATGTTGATGCAACCTCGTCGGTGCTGACTGCTGAATAAGTGTTTAGAAATTTTCATTTACTTTGTCAATATTCTTACATTGACGCCAATAGTAACAATTTTAGTATTCTTTATCATATCTTATCTTGGTTATAACGGATAAGTCGAAACTTGCACCACTTGCAATTTCTGTAACATCGTCTGAAATTCCTCGATCTTAAAATGTGGAACATACATCTGTTTAAATGTGGGTAGAAACAAAATTACCGCGCCTCACGCAATAATCGAATAGAAATGAATGACTGTTGCTTCTGATCAAGACCATCTGCAATATTTCAGTATTGCAGAGTATTGCAAATGGTCTTGGTCTGATGCATCGAACAATCGAACTGAATTGAAATGGAAGATGGCGCTGCACTATCACATATAACAGCAAAGATATTTTTTATTTCTATTATTTTTCTTATAAGAAAATAGTATTACGAAAAGTATTGAACGACACATGTCCGACAACACAAACAACAGACTTGGTTGGTTATAAACCTAGGCGTTATCCGGGCTTTATAAGCTTGAACCGCGTCTGTTATAGGTGACTATCGGCCTAATGACGTTGAAAACTATTTCTGTCGCGTGATTTGCCACAGTTACTCGAATGCGTTTATCTTTCGCTACAGGCTGTCTGCAAAAAGATTAAGCATATTGTGTAGTAATATGTGTCTCTTTTGCTGTAATATTGTTTTTAACGCGAGCACTGTTATTTATGTGATATAATTTTCTTGATGTTTACGAACGTGTGCAATAAATCTACATAACAATACGTCAGCATTGTCGTTTTATTTTATGTAAAAAGTGATGAAATATTAAATCCTATAGGTAATGGAATGCCATTTTATGACCGACTAGCTGATTACGCGGCGTTGCCGGAATATTTATCACTGCCATATATTAAACAGCCCCGCCCTCCAGTCCGGCCCGTAGTTCCCACCCTGCCTCGCGAGCATTACATTCATAGAGGGTTGGATAACCATTTTGTCTGTAACTGACATCCGCTTCCCACCTCTACCCGTCGGGATTGCTAAAGCCTTAACCACACATTATTTTGTATGTTGCGTTTTAAAATTAT
This sequence comes from Teleogryllus occipitalis, assembly GCA_011170035.1. NCBI lineage: Eukaryota > Metazoa > Arthropoda > Insecta > Orthoptera > Gryllidae > Teleogryllus > Teleogryllus occipitalis. Next base: position 39,026 of record BLKR01000005.1, on the reverse strand, counting down.
AATATAATAATGTAGGGATCTGTGGAGGGGAAACTCTTTGAATGAAACACACACGTTTCAATATTAATATTTCATTATCAACTTGCCACAATTATGTGATATTTAGAGAAAGCACGCCTCTTTCCTCCCACAAGCCCTACACATACATAAGTCTCTCAGTAGCTCTTCCGCGACGGTCAATTCTTTGCCACAACTTCATACACAATACAGACCTTGTGACGGTAAGCGCGCGACTCAACCAGTCTGGACTGACTGCCGGTCGCTCGCACGGCTTCTCCTTTCGTCGTCGACCTTCAACCGCCAGCCGCACCTGCCGACCCCAGCGCAGCCAATTGCAGATCGGCGTGTTCCTGTGATTGCCTCCCTGACTGGTTGGATGATTGGAAACATTAACGATAAGTATAAATAAAAAGCTCTGTTTTGCAATTGATGAATCCCGAGGTACGAAAAATAATAGTTTAATAAAAATCAGAAACCAGGATGAATGAATATTTGGTACACAGAACCAAATTAACTGCAAATGCACCAAAAAATTACTAACAATCAAGAAAAATCGAGCCTGTAGGGTAAAAATATTCAAATTATGCAGCTCATATCTTCGAAGGCGTGAACTCACTGACACATCCACATTAATAGAAGTCTTTTTTTTTTTGTTTTTTTAAATTTATTATTATCCTTGTTCGATTACAGACAGAATCTTTCAAGGTATTGATATATATATATATATATATATATATATATATATATATATATATATATATATAACTATTTCAAGTAATAAACAATCTATATACAAATTAACTAGATGCTACAATTTAACTATGTACATAAATACTGAGGGATACCCTTACAGGGACCTCTAACATCTTGTTTTAATTAGTTAAATACTTTTTTTATTTTTGAGAAACAAAACAATGATATAATATATTGGCAGTAGTATAATATTCTTTATATATAGTAGTCAAATTATGGAGGTTGTAGTAAATCTTTTGAAAATTTAAATTTAATTCTTGAATATGTTGAAGATGTTTTTCCTAGTTTAAATCGTTCATAGGCTGGGCTAGAGTGTAAGGATGAGTAGAAATTGTCAGCCTGAATACAAAGTGAGTAATCGTTGTTAAAAAATACGAACAATGAATATTTATTATGCTTTACTCTGACATTGTCGCCCAGAGGGCCGTCTCCGGAGTTACCTCTATGAGATTGTGGATTCCAAACACCTCAGCATACAGAAAAAGGGAGCCAAGAGCATGGAAGTACGAGCAACCTGGATCATGAAGCGGAAGCAGGTAGAAGGCCAACGGACAGCGCAGTCTCGGGCAGTGGGGTGTGCAAGCGAAATGGTTTAGACGTTATTCAATCGATAAAACGAATATACCAATAATAAGTAATTTAATAGAACTCTCATAGTAAATTTTTTTTCATTCCAATTGCAGCCTATACCTGAATACGAGTCCATATTTCTAATACATACCTATTTGAGATAACTATACAATTTAGAAATACATATGTACGAACTTTAATTTAGCCATAAAACTAATGCAACAACTCAAAAACACAACTTTCTTGTATTTTTGTAACGGCTATGTAATATTATTGCAACATACGTCCTGCTAACATTTCAACCATCCTTTAACTGTTCTTCAAATGAAACCTGTAGATTAACAAAAAACCTTATTTTGGGAAACTTAAAATTATTAATGAAACTACGAATTTTACTATATAATTAAGGGTATTATTATCTACTTCTATAAAAAGTTTAAAGCAAAAAATTTCAGCCGTTTTTGAGAAAATCCATTGAATAATTTACGGGCTCGAGTTGTCCAAAGACAGAGTGACATAGTGAAGAAAATATGTTTTTAAACAAAAACAATCCTTTTCGGTAGCAAGAACCTCCTAAACGGGAATTAACACCAAAATCTTATTTTTTGCAGCATTAAAATAATTTCTATGTACAACGTGTATAAGAACGCCAAGTACGTCTTTTTGTCGGATAACGGATAACAGTTTTACCTCTGAGCTCTCCGTCTGTGTGAGTGTTCTTCAATCAACCCGTGTGTAAAACAACACTACGACGAATGAGAATTAAGAAGGAATATTTTAATTTTATGGAGTACTTTATATGAAGCTCGAACCATATTTTCAAACTTTTCTCAAAAATTACCGAAGTATTTTTTTTTTAAATTTCCTGTTCAACTACAGAACAAATCACTTGTATAGATGATAAAATTATTTCGTATTTGAAAATCAACTGAATAAAGAAACTAGCAAATTATCAGCTGAAAACGCTGCTTACATTTTACAGTATTTTTAATAACATTTCATATCAAAATCATCTTCATTACAATTCCCAATATGAAATGCTGTAAACCGTTCTTACCTATTTCAGTTCTACAACTGCATTAAACCGTTCTTACCTATTTCAGTTCTACAACTGCATTTGAAGGAAACGTCACCTCGTCACCTGAACACACGCGACCTCCGCCCCATTGTATGCATTCGAACTTTCCAGCAATTACACAGTGATCGTGCTCTTAGAAATGTGATTGATTGAGTGTTAGTGATACCGGGCGCGTCAACTACTGAGGTCATTAGTCCCGTACGTGTAATGCAAGTTTTATCATCGAACGGTGGCGTTGATGTTTCCCAGCTGGATGGCGAGATCTGTTGCCGACCTACAGTCGACTAGCGGGGTTTTCTCTAACCAGGTATATCCCACCAGCAGGCCACCGCTCCATCCGGGACAAGCTCTAAGCCCCAGAGCGGTCTCCCGGCATGTGTGGTAGTATTGTACTGCGTGTTAGTGTAAGTGTGTGTAAGGTGTAAGGGTAGGACAAGGAAGAGGAAGAAGAGATTGTGCGCGATTCGTGTCCCGTTTATAGGGTCCTGCTGCGGCATTCGCGTGGTGTTGATCGGAGAAACCACAGAAAACTACCGATCAGAGCTGCCGCTAGAATTCTCCTCGAGACAGCGGCTGAATTCGCTCTAGTTGACAAGCTAGTGTTGAAAATCGTTCCGTCTTCGGGACTCGAACTCCCAGACATGTGTGCTAGAGCAGTGTGTGTGTGTGTGTGTGTGTGTGTGTGTGTGTGTGTGTGTGTGTGTGTGTGTGCGCGCGCGTGTGTAAGTAGTGTGTGAGCATGAAGAAGTGTGTGTGTAAGTAGAGATGAGCTGTCAAAGACGAAGAAAAAATTGCGCGCGGTTCGTGGCTAATTTTTAGGATTCTTCTTCGACGACTCTCGTTTAGTATTGTGCGGAGAATCCGCGAAAACAACACGAGATCATCTAACCTCGAGAATTCTCACCTAGACAGGAGTCAAATTCGACCCAGTTATGTCACTATGATCGAAAATCCCCCACGGTAGAAATGCGAACACTAGGATCTCTCATTCAACGTTGCTAGAGAAGGAATGCTGAGCTACTGCAACTCTAGGATACGTTATTATTTGCTCACACCCAAAGAGAACTGTTTGGATATGAACTTTGTAATAGTAATTCAGCGTGCGCTGTCAACTTTACCGCATAATTTTGACTCCTATCTTAACTGTGACCCGGTACTTGCATAAGATCTTAGTGTAAACGTTAATATCTATGTTGTGCCGACCCAACACGTTTTTGAAATTATTTACAAAGTTTTGGAAATTACAAAACTGAAAAGCCTTATACACTAATGGATATTGTAATACATTAGTTGGATTAAACATAATATATTGTGAAGATTTATTTAGATTGACATAATTATTTTTCTTAAAATTGTAACTATTATGTTTTTCCATAAAATTGGATACTGATAGGGGACGCTGATGACATTGATGTTATAAAGCGACCTTAAATAAATTAAAATTAAAAAAGAACTCAGCATATAGAAAATCTATGATGTGACTACTCGATTATAGAACATATGAAAACGGAGTCACAATTTAGACAGCGCCACCTCATTTGAAATGCGCGCGCGTCACGGAGACACGAGGTACTAACTGTATCAGAAGAGTTCGCTCCGGTCGTAGTACCGCTTCAGACCGGACGAGCGACAAGGTGATTTCTGCGCACAGAACTCTGGCTGGAAAGGAAAGCGGACTCGGTAAAGATCTGTGAAAAATACTTTACCACATGTTCTGCAAGATGGATTAGAAAGCCTCGTGTCCGGAGAAAGGAGGTAATGAAACTTATCACTATTTTATATTAATTGAAATGAAGTAGTAATGTTTGAAATACGTTAAGAGGTGAGTAGGAGATGCAAGATGCCTCGTGGGAGAAGATGAGGGATCTAATTTGTATTTTTCTTCTCTAATTTTCCACTTTTTAAAGGTCTTGTTACTTATATTATATTTACTTTTGGCATCAACACCTATACTCTGATATCTTCCAGAATATTAGAATTTGGAGTTCGAGAGCAGACGAGATAGAGACGTGCGCGAGCATTGTACATGACAGATTTCCTTTCCCTGCTGGCTTCCAAGTATGTTCGTTGCCGTTAGAATTTCGTCTAGTATTCAAAAGCGAAGTAGGACGGACTCTTACGTGTTCTGAAAGCAGTTTATACTTTCAACTGAAATCCACTAATAACCAGCACATGTAATCAAGCATTCGAATCAATCTTTCTTTGTTAATGAACCTATTAACTTAACAGTGAAATAACTTAATAGTGACATTGTAAGCCATTTGAACAGAGTTATTATTTGGATTTATTATGTAAATATGAGAGTATGGAGAATTAAGTAATGTTAAAATCCTTCAAAGATTTCATTAGATTGTATAATTATATCTTTGGTTTGTGGGTACGAGTTCATTAGATAATATAATTATAACTGTGTATTGTGGATATGACTGTAAGTAAAATTTGTAGTAGGCATTTAAAGTGAATTATCAGACAAATTAATTCAGAGATTTTTGGAGAACGTGTTCTAGCTTTACAAGGAGATGATGACTACTGTACTTGCAAATTTTTAATTAATAGGAAATTAGAGAAGAAAACAAAATATGGTCCCCTTTTTAATAACTAGTTGTTTTTACAAGGTCACATACGTTTATGTAACTTGGTTTCAAGTGTACTTCGGTAAATGTTGTGCATTTTTATGTGTATGGTAGAGAGATTATTCTATATATGTATTTAATACATCGTTTTTATAATTTGTGATCATAGAAAATTTTTAAAAAGTATTTTGTGAGTTATTTGTTGTATAGTCAGTGTGAAGAGCGCCAACGTCCCTGATATAAAAGTAAATACGATAGAGATCTGCAAGGCGTGCCATTTGCTCAATCGTACTCGCTCGAGCATTAATTCATTCTGGAGTACCGTGTCCTCGAGCAACCTGTGTTTGTTCGCGGTGGGCGAGCCCGCGGCGGCGGCGGCGGCGATGATGATGATGTTGATTTCCACGTATCGGAGCCTCGGCCTAAGCAAGGCGTTGATAGAGGAGGGTTTGGGGAGCGTAATGTGATCGGTCGCGTTTACAGTGTGCCGTGGCTTCAGAAGCAAATTAAGAGGATTATGATACCTTACATTCGCCTGGAGATGGCGCCGTAACACAAGAAGAAGAAATCTAAAAATGAAAAGAAATCTAAACTGAATAAGGATAAGAGAAAAAGACTACACACATTATTTGTGAAAATCCAAAGACTTTCTTCGGATTTGAGAAGTTGTAAACGGACCTCTTTTCTATCCACGGGAATACAAGAAAAACATTAAATTTTCAGTTTGTTTTTGCAAAATTTACTTTTTTCATCGGAGATACGTTTTTTAAATATTGGAAAACGAGTAACGGTGAAAAGTAAAGTGGAATTTGAAAATATTATTATTATTATTATTATTATTTACCCTCGTAAATAAACTTAATACCGTTTGTAAACGATAATAAAAATGTTAGGGTTCGCACTGAATTTAACTTGCACTTTGGTGAATAATGTATTATTTTAATTTAATTTAGAAACGTTTCTAATAATCAAGTTTTACCAGAAATATATTTTTACTCTTTCGTTTGGGCAGCAGCACGTCATTGTTTCTTTATCAAGAAAGATAAAATAAAAAGAAAATCCACCCCAAAAATTACCAAACACGAATCACAAATAAGACCACTATCAAGAATAAGGGAACTCCTCGAGAAAGCGACCATTGATCAACCCCAAAAATGACCATCCACCAAAATTAAATATGACCACTATGAAGAATAAGCGACCTCCTCCGGAAAGCGTCATCCATAAACCCCCGTAAACGACCAACGACAAATCTCAAATAAGACTAGTATCAAGAATAAGCGATAAGCGAGCTCCTCGAGAAAGTGACCATCCATCAACCTCAAAAACGACCAACCACCTATCATAAATAAGACCACTATCAAGAATAAACGAGCTCCATCACAAAGCGACCATCCATCAACCCCAACAACGACCAACCACCAATCACAAATAAGACCATTTTTAAGAATAAGCGCGCTTCTCCAGAAAGCTACCAACCATCAACACCAAAAATGACCAACCATAAATCGCAAATAAGACCAATGTGAAGAATAAACGAGCTCTTTCAGAAAGTGACCATCTATGAACCCCGAAAACGACCATCCTCCAATCTCAAATAAGACCACTTTCAAGAATAAGCGAGCTTATCGTTATTGGGGAATCCCCATTTTATGTTTACTTTTGTTACTTAATTATATTTTGTTCTGTGCGAAGGTAAATTTGATTATGATTCGTTATTATGCTGTTGTCTGCATGTGGTACATGTTACGTGAATGCTCGTCCAGTATAGGGTGATTTCAGAAACGATTTACGAATGAATTTTTTAAATACTTAATGAAATATACAAAATAAAAAGGAACACCAAGTAACTCTTGTGTCTTGGTGAGGGTATTACAAGAGTTTATTGTGTTTTATTGTAAGTTTAAAGTTTTCCGTAAACCAAACAGTCTCATTAACTGTCAGTTCACCCTAATGAAAACCAAATGAAATAACCAAATACCCGAGGAAGTCCGAAAAGTTATGATGCACTGGTCACAGTTCTACGAGCAGGAAATTCCAGGGCACAAAACAATTCACTCTAACTCAGTCCATAGGTCACTTTAAATCGCTTCTCGCTCTCTAAATCACTTAGGCTTCGAGGGCCACGCCTTGGGATCCGCGGCCTCTGACAAGCAGGCGGTGACGTGGTGTGGAGGGTCGGGCGTTTGGCTCCCCGTATCAGTCCGCGCTTCCCGCTTTCCTGGGGACTGGCCATCCAAAGGCGCACAGTGCCATACTCATGTAAAAATTTCACTTATACGTAACAATCTTTCACTCGATTTCGCCAGTGACTGCGGGAACCGCGCTGTTCGGCGCGATATTCTTAGGAGATCCTTGTCCTCCCTGCTTGTGCCCAGGACTGGATCTATCACCGATCGCGCCTGCTCCAAACTGGCTTGCTGCGCGCTGAGGTGCGGCTCTTGCGTCTGGGGCACCTTTTCCTCAATCTTTGTCCTTTTGTATTAATTTGAGATTAATGTCTTTTTGTATTAATTTGAGTTTAAGACTTCTGTCCCTTTGCTCTTGCTCTGAACAAGGGCTTTGTTTATTTACAGACAAACTGTATCTGGGGGCGCATCAGGCCCTGACGACGATCGTCTTGCACTCAGTTCTGACATTACTGCCTTTATTGTCCACGGTTCATAGCTGATTTTCCATAAAGAAGGAACCATAAATTGGATTTACTACTTTAAATTTCAACTGGGTATCTTCCGATGCGTACTCACTCCCCAGCTTGAGTAAATTTGGCACCATTCTGGGCTCTCTCCCCTGCAGTAGTTCAGTTGGTTGGTTAGTGTTTCCGGGCGCGTCAACAGCTTAGGTCATTAGTCCCGTAAGTGTAGTGCATGTTTCCTCGGAATATGGTGCTCCTAGTGTCATATTAGTCTAATGCAACTTTATTTTCAGAGTAAGTTTCTTCGTCGCGTAGTTCGCAATTGTGATGCAGACTCATAGGTACAAAACACACACACTGAGCTTGTAGTAGGCGCGAAGTCTTTTCGTTAGTGATTAACCGCTCAACTATGGGGGGTGGGAAACATAGAGATCTTTGCGTAGGAAACGACCTTGCAGTTCGGCTAGCTTGGAGCTCTTCGTTCAAAATCTCCGCCACGGGTATTGGTGGTGTTATGGAAGGTTTTCCTCCGAGGTGCGATGTACCTCTAACAATTTTCGAATGCCCTTGACCTCGGAACAAAGCGATCTAGAAGGATTTCCATCTAGGGGATCCTTGGAGGAATTTCCAGTCGATGATATCGCTTCGAGGGAATTACGACCGGGGCAGTGATAAGTTATAGGTAGACGTGAAGCAGGGGGCAAGGAAGTTCATAAATGTTCCTTTATTCTTTAACATCAAGTTCATGTATCCAGACGTCTTCAAGGATCTTCGCGAATAAAGTGAGTATCGTCCCACGCGACGTAATTGAAGTATTTGAACGTAACACTTGTTTTAAAATGAACTTTGCTTGCAGGTTTGCCCTCGACTCAAACTTGAAGAGAAATAGCGGCGAACAAGGAAGGCGAAATCTCCCAACACAACTTGATTCCTCTTCACGTCTCATTCAGGAGTGAAGTCCGCATGAAACCACGAATAGGGCCACCGAGGGTGGGCAGCACCACTCTTTAGGCACCACCTTCTACAGTTTACAAAACCTGCTCACTGGTACGTGACGTCATTAAGATGGCGACGTAGGTAGTCATGAGACAGCGCGCCCACTGCGTGGCTGGATTGGGCGCAACCATCTTGTTTTCAGTTTAATTCTCCTGGTGCGGTCCATTTGTTCGGAGCAGTTCGGAGTGTATTTACACTTCGATATGTATTTTTAGATGTGTACCTACGAGGTCTCGAAACTAGAGATGTTTTCTTTTCCCAAAAGAAGAAATGGAATGCAGCAATTCACAGAGAAGATTGTGTTCCTTCCAAATCCTCGGAAGCTATGGTTCATATATACATATAGAACCTACATTTATTACACTAATTATTTATGCATAAATATTATGGAAGTTGGTAGGGGTTTTAATTTTATTTTCTAATATTGCTAATGTTCTATCATGAAACTAAATTGTTTGCAATTACATTATACAATCTTTCTTATTGTGTGATGCAGAAATTGCAACCTTTTTTATATTCTGTTAATTGAATAGCGTTAGTAAAAACTTAAAAGTAGTAGTTAAATAATATTAGAATAGTAGCACTTTAGTTATAGCGCTCAATTGTAATATTCAGTTAAGCGTAAGAAATTCTTTACCTTAAAATTGATCTTAGAGATTTCGTGTGACTTGTATGAATAAGTTATTAAAACACTACAATAATTTATGTCAAAAGAATTACCTAAACCATTATGTCAAAAGAATTACCTTTGAAATAAAAGACTCAGAGATGGGTGAACTAATTTTAAAATAAAAAAACAAGTTATATTTGTTCTTTGATAAAGTTGGCTTTCATGTAAAAATTAACATCTACTTATGTATTTGATATTGTAGACTAACTACAATTCAATTTTAGTTTACCTTTCATGCAAACTTATTATTATTATTATTATTATTATTATTATTGTTATTATTATTGTTATTATTATTATTATTATTATTATTATTATTATTGCTATAATTATTATTATATATTATTTTTCTTATTTCAGGTTTACCATCGTCATTTCCATGAAAATACATTTTCTGGGACATTACATATTTTTCTTAAACATTTTTGTAAAAATGAAAATGATAGGTTATCAAACAAATTAAATATTGAATTGAAAATTGAATATTTTGTGGTAAATTCATCAGTGTTGTATTGTAAATAAATAGGTTTAATGTGTTGTAAAGAAATATGTTTAATAAAAAGCATGTTCTCATAAAAATATTTTAATCATGCATTCTATTTATAAATGATTAACAAGAGAGTGAAAATTTAGTTTCCTGGCATGTGCATTGAAGAAAATATGAAAGTGTGGAAGGGGTGACTATTTCCAATGATTTCTTGTAATAAGGAATTCTTCAAAAGTCACCAGTTAGAAAAGTATTTGTTGAGCCACTGTCAGTGCTTGAGAGAGGAATAGTTCCTGGTACTTGATGGTCATTCAGCAAATGATTTAGTCAAACATTTATATTGAAAATATGGAAATATTTTTTTAAAGTTTTGTAAAACGAAAATGTAGATCATGAAACAAATCGCATAAAATTGAATATTTTCTAGTAAATTCATCAGTTGGATTATAAATAAATAGGTTTCATGCATTGTATTAAAAACAAATGTTTAACATAAAACTGTTTTTAAAATAATTTTTATCATGCATTGATATTTTTCTAACACAAAAGGAATGAAAACGTGTTTCCGGCGTGGAAAAGTAAAAGAGGAGTGACGGTCGCTCTCCATGACTACCTATGGTGACGTCACGAAACAGTCAGCAGGCTTTGTAACTCTAGAAGGCGGAGGGGTAGGACGGATGGGAGTCGGAAAATTTCCATTTTAGATCAGAAGAGAAGGGGAGGGAGGGGAATGGATACTAATCGGGGTCTGCTCTTCATTTCAGGAAAACTGCAACGGCGCATACAATATTGGCTAAAGAACGTACTGAATCAGGTTTTGAGCCTACTCACCTTGGCAAAACTCTACGATACATTTTCGCATTTGGACTGAAGAATTCAGGGGGTGTAAGGATGAGGTTAGTGGGTGGCGTAATTTATTTTATTTGTAGGTCATCGGGAAATGGGTAGGAGGGGAAGGGCTACTTATTGAGGTCTGCTCTTGATTTCAGGAAAACTTGCTACGTTGCATTGAAAACTGTCTTACATTTGTGTAATTTTTGAAAAAATAAAAGTATATATCAAAATGGACTTTACGTCATATTAAACAGTGCCATTATGACTATCTGTTGAGAAAACTTGAAGGAAAAATTTGGAACCATTTTTGAGAAAATGGCGTTTGAGTGTTTCCGAATATGCGGAAATTTGAGCTAATTTTAACAGAAAAATTAAGTTTTCGAAAAACTGTATATGACATTATTTAAAGCACATGTACTTGTAAATACAATAATGAGAAGGAATGGCCTCTAATGTAAATATTATCGACATGGAAGACAATTAAAAAAGTACATTTTTTGTAATTAAAAAAAGAATAGAACAAGATGGCGTTTGTTTTCGAATAGTATCCGTTTGACAGTAACCGTACCATAAAATTTAAAGAAAAATTTAAACTACTAAAATTTTTAAAAATATATACATTACCTTAATGAAATAACTAATTATGGACAACAATTTTCATTTGTATGAAAAATCTGTCTTCAATTTTATAGTTGTAGGAAGACGCCGAAAAAATTTTAACTTCTGAAATTTTTGAAAATTTGAGTTTGCTGTGATAATAGGACCTATGTCATCTTTTGATTTTAATGTATTATTTCAAGAAATTTAAAGAAAAAATTAGGAGCCGATTTTGAAAAAAATTTGAAAATGTCCGAAGGGCTTCATGTAAAGTACTTCCAAATTGTAAAGAATGTTTTTCAAAATTTCAAATCTTCAAATAGATCCAGATGGATTGGGGTTTCTTCAATTTGTAAACTATCGTACGCATGATTTAGGCGCAACAGTTGAACAAGTTTGTATTCTCCCTTCGAGTGCGCATGCGCAGGGAGGGGTGACTCCCACCATCAACCGCTACTTCCCCTGAAGATATCGCTCTCTCACTCACACTGCACGCCAACCACCGCGGCTGATGAGGGGAGGGGGGTCTGAACACACAGGCAGGCTGTTGTGCCTAACCCAACGCCCAGTACAAGTGTCAGGTACCCAAATCAAAACAATTTCAGCTGTCAATGCTCAAAAGCTGACTCCGCACAAAGTCTAAAATATTAAGGTTTAGTAAAAGAAACAAAAAGCATCGCTCCAACGCTCCCTTAACTTTCGAGCCAGCCTCTGAAAATTAAAAAAGTGCAATTTTTTCGGACGTATTTCTATAAAACTAATATTGATAAGAGATTTTTTGTTTAACGTATTCTGTTCCTTAAAGAAGGATCTTTAAATAAGTCCACGTTCAATTTTTTGAAAATGTGAGTGGTTTCCGTGTAATTTTGCGCGAAATATAGGCATTTTTTTCTCGAAAAACATTTCATTTTTTTAAAAAAATTGCTCGTATATAATAAGGGGCGGTAATAAATATGGTGCTGGTCTCATTTTCGGCTGTTCGTTTTTTGGAAATTCCCAAAAAGTTATCATTCGAAAACTACAAAATTGGAAATAGAGATTTTTTGCTTAAACAAAGTCTGTTGTAAAAACAAATTCTCTTTAAAATGATCGTGTACAATTTTTTGAAGAAATTGTTCTGATTTGGCTTAATTTGTGTCAGAAATGTATGCAATTTCTCAAAAATTGTTTCTGTAGAGTGGCACAGACTTTCTCGCTCTAGTTAATTTTCAAATTTCTTTAGTCTGGACTATATTTTGGATTGTCTTCTTCTCTTCCCAACTGCCACTCTTTCCGCCGAAAGGACATTCCTTCATATTTTCACAATTTTTTCGGCCCCGTAATTATATATCCTTAATGGCTGACAGGAAGAGGTGGCTCAGGGCATCAACTACTATCATGCAACTGACCGGGCTGTGTCTCTGTACACGTGTCTATCTGTTCGTTCCCGTTATTGGAAAAATAACTTTAAATTTTGCAATTACGACAAAGCTGAAACATATTTTTTTTAAAACTGCTCTAAATTTTTAAATTAAAATTGTTATTTAGGACGAGGTTTTACTTTTCTTTGATATTCTGAAATTAACATTTCGGTTCAACTAATAGGAAACCGAGAATTTGAGAAGGTTTTTAAAAAAATGTACTTTGGGCAGCGATAGATGGAAGAGCACGAGAGCGTAAAGCCAGTCCACACTAAGGGAATTAGTAAACATTACTACGAGAAAGTCTGTGACATTCTGTTGCACCACTAGTTATACCTCTGCGCGAGTTTGACCCATACGGCTCTTGTGCGGGGTAGTGGTGTGAGTGCCTACAAGTTAAAGCGACATTCCCCGTCCTATGTTGCCCATGTTAAATTCTTAATATTGATGACATCTATATTAGAAATAATAAAATAGGTTGAATAGCTTATGAGAAAACGGGTCATTTATAACGAAAAACTAAGTTTTAGCATTACATGACTTTCTCTATACTACGTATTTTACTCCATATATACCTACGTATACGAGAAAGTAAAAAGGCGAATAAAATGAATGAGAGAATGAAAAAATTAATGCTATGAGAAAGAATACATGGTTGGAACTTTACAAAGCCCTATGTAATGACGAAAAACTTCAAATAGATAACTAAAATGTACACATCTTGTGAAGTAGACGACGTCACGGAGGACGAACTGCAAGAAACACTTACAAATATAAATAGTGGTGCTACAAATGACATATTTTCTCTTATTAGTTTGTTTTCGAATCTCTTTACTGTAGGCTAGTTTTCCAGTTTGTCCCCACCCTCGGCACAACCGTAATATAAATATTAGGAAATTGTGAAATATTTCAAAAAACTTTTTTTTTCTAAAATTACACAAATTTTGAAATTGATGAATCTGGAGGCACGGAAAGTAATAGTGTAACACAAATTCAGAACACAGGATGAATGAATACTTGGCACACACAACCAAATTAACGGAATGCACTAACAAATAACTAACAATCAGAAAAAATAGGGTTGGTGGGGTAAAAAAATTTAAATTGTTAAGCACAGATCTTCCAAGACGTGAACTCACGGACACGTGGATAATAAATATAATTCTTAAACATATCATATAAACATGTATTTCCGACAATAGACGACGTTGTTGCTCTAAATACAAAATGAGTAATCGTTGCTAAATGATATGAACAATGAATATTTGTTATGCTTTACTCTGTCATTATCGCCCAGGTGGCCGTCTCCGGAGTTACTACCATGAGATTGTGGATTGCAAGCACAACTTCAGCGCACAAGAGAAGGGAGACAGCATGAATGTACTAGCAACTATGATCATGAAGCACAAACAGGTACACGGCCAACGGACTGCGCAGTATGGCACTTAAACTGGGTTGTGTACTGCAAAACGGCTTAGACGTTAGTCAATCGTTAAGATGATTATACTAAGGTCGTTTAGCAGAACTCTTTTGGTAAATGATAATTTTTTTTAACACTTGAACAGTCATTTTAACACTTGAAGTCAATACCTGAATATGAGTTAATATTTCTAATATGACATAACGAGACAATTTACAAATACGGACTTTGAGTTACCTTTTAAACGAATGTAACAACTATAAATTCAACCTTCTTCTGCGTGTGCGTGTGTGTGTGTGTGCATGAACGTGTGTGCATGAACGTGTGTGTAGGAGATGAGCTGACAAAGAGGAAGGAAATATTGCGCGCTGTTCGTGTCTAATTTTTTAGGATTCTTCTCCAACGACTCTCGCTTAGTATTGATCCGCAAAAACAACCAATGAGATAATTTAAACGCTATAATTCTCATCTAGAATGTGGCCGAAATCGACCCAGCTAAATCACTAGTGTTGAAAATCCACCACAGTCGAAATGTGAACACGAGGAACTCTCGGTCAACGATGCTGGAGTAAGGACGTTCAGCTATTGCGACTGTTGGATACGTAATTATTCGCTCACACCCAAAGAGGACCATTTGGCTGTGAAATTTGTTATACTAACATAGCGTGAGATGCAAACGTTACAGCGTAATTTTGACTCCCATCTTAACTGTGCCTCGGCACTGGCACAAAGATCTCGGTTTTGGAAATTTCAAAACTTAAAAAACTTATATACTTATGAATATTATAATACCTTAGATTATACATAATGTGTTGTGAAAATGTATTTAGGTTGACATAATTATTTTTCCTAAAATTGTAATTATTATATTTTTCCATAAAATTATATAATGATAGAGGTCGCTGATGACATAGTTGTTGTAAAGCGACTTTAAATAAGTAAATAAAAATTAAAAAATATTTCAGGGTATACATATAGTGTGTCTATGATGTGACCATCCAATTACACATGAAAACCGATATGAAAGCAAGTCAACATTTAGTGCCATTATAGGGCCACCTCATTTGAAACGCGCGCGCGTCACGGAGACACGAGGTTCCAAATGTATCAGTAGAGTTCGCTCCGGTCGTAGTACCGCTTTACCGAGTCTAAAGTTCAGCCTGGAAATTGACAAGGTCTTTTCTGCGAAGAGAACTCTGGTTGGAAAGGTGACTCGGTAAAAATCCGTGAAAAATACTTTACCACACGTTCTACAAGATACTCGCAATGGAAAGTCACGACTCGGGAGAAAGAAGGTAATGAAATTTATCATGATATTGTATTAATTAAAATGAAAGTAATTTACAAAGGAACGTAGTAATAACGTTTAAAATACGTTAAGAGCCCGATAGGAAATGCAGGAGGTCTCGTGGGGAGAGGTGAGGGAACTAATTTGTAATTTTATTCTCTATCCTTTCCAATTTCTTAACCCGCCATGCTCGCAGTAGATCTGAGAGATCCAAACCACGGCAATTTTATGTTCCTGAATTATGGCGATGCATTAGTCGTCTAATATTTCGTGTATTCCTTCTTTGTAGTTTTCTGAGATCGCCTAGCTTTTTATTTTTATTCTTTCGCTGAATCACTTCCTGTGAGCATGCTCAAACTTGATAGCTGCGCTGCGCGATATCTGACACATACGTTGGGAGCAATTGCACCTGTGCCTTGTTAGCGCCTGGCCAGAACGGCACGTATCATGGCATTACTTTCAGCCGTGTCTCTGACAAGTGCCTACTCAGAAAATTTTATAATTTGCCTTCTTTAGAATCGACTGTCACAATTTCTTACCAAGGAGAAATACGATGAACGGAAGGAAATCTGTAGATGAACAGACGTCTGTAGGGAAATGAAAAAATGGGAACCTTGCA
This sequence comes from Teleogryllus occipitalis, assembly GCA_011170035.1. Taxonomy (NCBI): domain Eukaryota; kingdom Metazoa; phylum Arthropoda; class Insecta; order Orthoptera; family Gryllidae; genus Teleogryllus; species Teleogryllus occipitalis. Next base: position 23,106 of record BLKR01000005.1, on the reverse strand, counting down.
AAACATAAAAAAAGGCAAAAACTTTCTAAATATTTTTGTGAAAATGTAAAATATTTTTTAGAACACGCCAAAAATAATTTGAGGAAACTGTATTTAATATGATTTAATTGAATTATATGATGTTTAATGATTTTTGCGCGTACTTTGTCAATTTTATCTTACTCATAACAATTCAGATAAGAATTCTGCAGTGTAAGATTCATTAACAATTGCATTGAAGGACATGTACAAACCGCATCAAATATGTATTTCATTCAGATCATTCGAATAGACCTTCAGATCAGTCGAATTTACGAAAAGTTGCAGCTATATATGAGAGATAAATTGCGGGCACTGTCTACCTTCTGCGGGTACTCCCGGGTTAAGGACTTGTTACATACTATATCACGACTTGGCATCAACACCAATATTGTGATGAACATTAGAAGATGGAGTTCGGAAGCAGACGAGACGGAGAATGGGGCGAGTGCATCGTACACGACACAACTGAGTTTTTCCCTGCTGGCTTCCAACTACCATCGCTGCCGTTAGAATTACATCTAGTATTCAAACGAGAAGTGGGGAGAAGTCTTACGTTTTAATGAAGGCAGCTCATACAATAAACGGAAATACAATTAGGACCAATACGTGGAACGAAGCAAGTAAATTAGTGTTTCACAGTTAATCAAAATATTAACTGAACAGTTTAGTGAAAAGTGATTTGAACAGAGTTATTAATTTTGTTGGTTATGTAAATAGGAGAGTATAGAGAATTGAGTGATGGTAAAGAAGTAGTAGTAGTACGAGTATTTAACAACATTAGGCGTCTTTCGCATCCCAGTTTCCATTTAAATCTGTCACTGCACTCTTCTACAGTTAATCCTCTTCTAGCCATCGCCTTTTCCACTCCTTCCATCCATGTACTTCTGGATCTTCCTCGTCTTCTGTGCGATGTTGGTTTCCAATTCCAGAGTTTTAGAAGTCATTGTTCTTCACCCATTCTGTTTAAGTGACTATAACATTTGAACCTTTTAATTTCAATGGTATCATTAATGTTGAAACTCACTTGATATCATTTCTGGCCGGTTGGGTACACACAAAGTCATTGCTTCTCCTCCTACAACCAGATATTCTGTTTTATTAAAACTTATTTCTGTCCCCAATTTAAGTACTCTCCATGAAGTTTTCGCAACATATACAGAACATCATCTTCCTCGTCAGCGAATATGACTTGGTCGTCTGTATAATTAAGAGAATAATTTTAAAGAAATCCATTCAAATTGATTTTTAAAGAACCCCCTTCAATTTCATTAGATTGAATAATTATTGGTTGGTCGTAGCAGCACTGACGGACCGGGAATATGGCGTTGTGGCGAAATTATGGTGGTATGCATGTATGAATCAGAAATAATCCATTGAGGGATACATTGCCACCATAAGTGAATTCGGGATCTTATTAGATCAAAAGATGTTGGAGGATTAATTTCTCGGTTACATATAAAAGTTCTTCCATGTACCATGAGTGATGTATGAAAACTTTTCCACCGCAGAGCCTCTGCTATTTAGGATGAATCATAGAAGTAGAATTTAGAAAGCCAGGATGCTCCATTTTCCCTTTATTAATTTTTTTCGTTCTCCAGAATTATGCGAAATTAATATTATTAGGAATTAATAACAAAGACACTATCTACTTCATTAAGTGTCGACGACGCTGTTTGTAGATACTAATTCACTGCTTCTTAAATAATGTTGTGTATTTGGCTTGCGAATGCCGCAGTCAAGGCACTTACGTCTATGTACAACTTGTATAATTTATATATCATGTATAATACGTTTGTATATAAATTCTTGTAATAAAAGTTCCTTTATAAAAGAGAGAACTATTACTATTCATAAGCAACATAGACGAGCACACATATAGTATAGATATAATTATCGAAATATTTTGAAGAAATATCGAGGGGATTCCTGCAACGAAAAGCTACAAATCAAAATAGACTACTAAACGAGAATTTGCAGAATTTCAAGGTATTAAACTTTATGATTGCAATTCCATACAGAACCTGAATGCGCCGACCTACAAAATACTAGGCAACTTCAACATCAATATGCCAAGCCAACACCTCCCGAAAGCGACCATCAATCACTCGAAACAACGACCATCCACGAATCTCAATTTGCGACCTTCTCTATCAAGAATAAGCTCATTCCACCTGAAAGCGACCATCCATCACTCCAAACCACAACCAAACACGAAACTCGACTACGACCATTACTTTCAAAAATAAGCCAAGTCCACACGAAAGCGACCATACATCGAACGGAATACGATCAACCATCAAGCTTAAATACGACTGTCACCATCACTAATAATCCAACTCCTGCCGGAAACGACCATACATCACACCCAACACCGACCTAACACCAATGTCAACTACGACAATTACTATGAAGAATAAGCCAACTCGACCTGAATGCGACCATCCATCAACTCCAAATACGATCAACCATCTATCTTAACTGTGACCATCCCAATTACGAATTAACCAACTCCCGCGGACCATTCATGACTCCCACGAACAACCACGAATCTAAAAAACGACGATAACTATCACGAGAAAGCCAACTCCACCCAAAAACGACCGTCTATGACTACCAATAACGACCAGCCACCAACCTCAAGTACGACCATCACAATCAATACTAAGCTAACTACTCTCGAAAGTGACCATCCCGAATGAGACCATCCATCACTCCCAACATCGACCAACAACGAATCTATACTATAACGTTCATAACAAGATAAGTCCTCCCGAAAGGGACCATCCTATAATCCCAACATCGACCAACCACCAATCTCAACTGCGATTATCACAATGAAGAATAAGTCTGAAACTCGACCTGAAAGCGACCATCCATGAACCCCAAATACGAACAACCATAATTTTCAACTACGACCATAAAAAATCACGAATAAGGCAACTTCTCTCGAAAGCGAGCATCCATGACTCTCAACAGCGACCAACCACCAAACTCAACTACGGCCATTACAATCAATACTAAGTTAACTCCGCTCGAAAGCGACCATCCCTAACTGTCAACATCGACCAAACTACGAATCCCAAGTAGACGATCACTATCAAGGGTATAGAGCCAGCCATCGAGAAAGCCAACTTCACCCAAAAACGACCATCTATGACTCCCAAATAACGACCAGCCACCAACCTCAAGTACGACCATCACAATCAATACTAAGCTAACTCCTCTCGAAAGCGACCATCCCGAATGAGACCATCCATCACTCCCAACATCGACCAACAACGAATCTATACTATAACGTTCATAACAAGGCAAGTCCTCCCGAAAGGGACCATCCTATAATCCCAACATCGACCAACCACCAATCTCAACTGCGATTATCACAATGAAGAATAAGTCTGAAACTCGACCTGAAAGCGACCATCCATGAACCCCAAATACGAACAACCATAATTCTCAACTACGACCATCAAAAATCACGAATAAGGCAACTTCTCTCGAAAGCGAGCATCCATGACTCTCAACAGCGACCAACCACCAAACTCAACTACGGCCATTACAATCAATACTAAGTTAACTCCGCTCGAAAGCGACCATCCCTAACTGTCAACATCGACCAAACTACGAATCCCAAGTAGACGATCACTATCAAGGGTATAGAGCCAGCCATCGAGAAAGCCAACTTCACCCAAAAACGACCATCTATGACTCCCAAATAACGACCAGCCACCAACCTCAAGTACGACCATCACAATCAATACTAAGCTAACTACTCTCGAAAGCGACCATCCCAAATGGGACCATCTATCACTCCCAACATCGACCAACAACGAATCTATACTATAACGTTCATAACAAGATAAGTTCTCCCGAAAGGACCATCCTATAATCAACATCGACCAACCACCAATCTCAACTGCGATTATCACAATGAAGAATAAGTCTGAAACTCGACCTGAAAGCGACCATCCATGAACCCCAAATACGAACAACCATAATTCTCAACTACGACCATCAAAAATCACGAATAAGGCAACTTCTCTCGAAAGCGACCATCCATGACTCTCAACAGCGACCAACCACCAAACTCAACTACAGCCATTACAATCAATACTAAGTTAACTCCGCTCGAAAGCGACCATCCCTGACTGTCAACATCGACCAAACTACGAATCCCAAGTAGACGATCACTATCAAGGGTATAGAGCCAGCCATCGAGAAAGCCAACTTCACCCAAAAACGACCATCTATGACTCCCAAATAACGACCAGCCACCAACCTCAAGTACGACCATCACAATCAATACTAAGCTAACTCCTCTCGAAAGCGACCATCCCGAATGAGACCATCCATCACTCCCAACATCGACCAACAACGAATCTATACTATAACGTTCATAACAAGGCAAGTCCTCCCGAAAGGGACCATCCTATAATCCCAACATCGACCAACCACCAATCTCAACTGCGATTATCACAATGAAGAATAAGTCTGAAACTCGACCTGAAAGCGACCATCCATGAACCCCAAATACGACCAACCATAATTCTCAACTACGACCATCAAATTCACGAATAAGGCAACTCGTCCCGAAAGCGACCATCCATGACTCCAAACAACGACCAACCACCAATCTCAACTACGGCCATCACAATCAAGACTGTTAACTCCACTCGAAAACGACCATCCATGACTCTCAACAGCGACCAAAGTACGACGATCACTATCAATGATAAGAGAACTCCACCCGAAAGGGACCATCCATCAATCGCAATTGCGACAAACCAGCATTCCCAACTATGACTATTTTACCAACAAGAATATGCCAACCTAACCCGGAAAGTAACCAGTTATATACCTCTTCCTCGACCATCATTATTTCACACAACCATTTTAAGGTAAGTTTTTATTTTTTACGTGATGGTTATTTAGAATATATTTGACAATGCGGTGTGTTGGATCATTTATGTTGATAATAAATTTAATAATTGTGGTTTATACATCACTACGTTGCTGTCCATCATTATGGTAGAGACTGTTCAGAAATAGCGAATGGTGAATACATGCTTCCATGATTTGTGTTTTCGTGCAATTTATTATGTTCTGTTTTATTGACTTAACTTAAACTGAATATAATTGCAATCGTTGTCAAAATTAGTTCCTAGTGATCCTTAGCTTTGTTACGTTACCTAAAGTACAATCAATTTTAATGATGATTTGTGAGCTTTTCGTTATTGCGGAATCCCCCTATTTATGTTTATTTTTATTGATTAATTACATTTTGTTGTGTGTAAAGAAAAATTTGATTATGATTCAATACTTTGCTGTTGGATTCTTTGCAAGTGTTATATGATAAGCAAATGCTCGTCCAGTATACGACGATTTTGAAAACGTTGTTCGAATGAGTTTTTGTAAATAGATTATGAAGTATTCAAAATAAGAAGCAACACCGTGTATCTCTTTTAACTTGGTGAGGGTACTAAGAAAGTATTTTGTAGGAAAGTTAAAATTTTTCTTTGAACCAACCAGTATCATCCACACTGTCAACTCACCTGACTTCAAAGAAAAAATGTCAGGTCTAAATTGCAGTAACCAAATAACCACAAATGTCCGAAAAATGAAGCAGTGATTACAGTTCTACGAGCTGGGTATACCAGGGTTCAATACAATTCACTCTAACCCAGTCCAAAGGTCACTTTAGGGCACTTCTCGCTCTCTAAACCACTTAGGCTTCGACGGCCACGCCTAGGTGTCCGCGGCCTCTGATATGCAGGTGGTGACTTGGTGTCGAGACTCGCGCGTGTGGCTCATTGTTCCAGCCCCGCGCTTGCCGCCGCTTGCCTGTGTCTGGGAATCGAAAGGCGCACGGTGCCATACCCATGTAAACATCTCACTTATACATAACAATCTCCTTCTCAATTGCGCCATATATGATGTAAACTGCTCTGTTCGGCGCGATATTCTCAGGATATGCCTGTCTTCCCTTCTTTTACCCGGGGCAACTTCTATCTCTTGGCGCTCCTGGAGACGTTCCTTCTTCAAACTGGACTGCTACTCGCTGTGGTGCGGTTCCTGCCACTGGTTCAGCTGCTGCTCATATTCTTAAAATTGTCCGTTTGCATTAGCTGTTAGAGAACTCTGTCCCTACACTTTTGATCTGAACAAGGGCTTTGTTTATTTGCAGTAAAACTGTATCTGGGTCGTGTGAGGCCCTGACGCCGGACATCGTGTGCTCGGTTCTGCTGCCTGTATAATCTCCGGTGTCCACATGACTGATTTGTCTCAAAGAAAGAACAACCCAAGTTAGGAATATGTCCTAACTTGGGTCAATCAAATTTCATCTCTTAGAGAGCTGTGCATTTCCGGTGTTATTATATGTAACACAAACCTAGTTTAACCCAACAAGACATGAAATCTCTAATACTGAAGAGTATGCCAAAGAAACACAGAGAGGAAAATGCTACACATCAGACTGAAGGATAAAGTAAAGAATGAAGAAATTGGTAAACAGAACGGTTTAAAAGATTTAGCAGCAAGGGCCCAACAACTAAAATAGAAATGGGACTATCACGTGGATAGATTAAAAGATGACAGATGGACATATGTGTTAACAACCTGGGACCCAAGACAGGGAAAAAGAAGCAGAGGACGTCCTTAACAAAGAAGGGCTGATGTTTTTAAGAATATTGATGGCAAGGTATGGTAAAATAGCGAGAAACAGGGAAACATTGAAGGCTCAAGAGAAACAAATGACAAATAGCATTAGTGAAAGGAAGTGCTAAATATGAATAAGTGCAAGTATAAATAGTTCAAGTGTATATATTAGCGTAAAAACTAAACATCTCTTAAGTACTGGTTAAACTTAAGAGTTAAGTAAAACCACTCCTGTGTTCTGATCGCAGGTTCTTGCTCTTTTAGTGATTCAACGGGCTTACATCATTATCATCATCATGATTATCATCAACTTGGGTTGGGTACCTTCCGATGCACACTCACTACCCGTCTGGAATAAAGGTGTCAGCGTTCTGGGCTCTCTCCCGTGCAGTAGTTCAGCCGAGTTTCTCTCATCCCTACTGGGCAGGGTTTGAAACGTTGCTACCACTCACAGTAATGCCTTGCAGCAGGATGTCCCCACCTTCCTTGCCTTGTTCCAAGCAGCCTTCTCCATTCTCATCTCTCTCCAGTTGATTGTCGGTGAACGGATGCAGTTGTCGATTTCATTTCCACCATTTAAGGGAATTTGATAACGCAACCAAAACAACACGTCCAAAAACAATCCCGCGAAATCAATACGGATCCGTTACAATGGTTCACTGGGGCATGGTCAGAATACCAAGTTCTTGCTCGAGGTATTTTGATATACTTCGTATCTTTCTACCGTGCCCCGATATCTCTGTCCATTCAATCCCAGTAGCAGTAGCCATAGCAGTGGTCATGTAAATTGTTTATGAATTCTTTTTTCTAAGACGTAATCTGATACAGACCTCTATGGAATATTGCCGTTGCAGAATTTCACATTTCAATCAATAAAATATTTTGTTCATTGTTATTTAACACTTGGTTTCAGTATCAATTTCTGTTTCTTCTTGTCTCTAGTCTATTCCGCTCAACCCTACACTCTTCTCTAATACGTTTTATTTCACCACAAAGATAACACTTCGCGTGCCTATATTTGCAGTGTAAGTTCAAGAAATGTTACCCAGAATTTAAAGGATTTCCTAACTTTTAATTTGGTACCTCCGTCACTGTTTACACTGTCACCATCTCTGCCACTTGCCACGCCTCGCCTGCTATATTTCTTAGTGGTGCACTCATTCCTTGTATCGAAATATTGACCGAGGTTTTCCGCTCCCTTGTTTTAATCGCCACGCGCTCGCCGCGTGGTCTAATTCTTCCCGACGCTGGCTCTATCTTGTCGACTTGTCTTTCGCCCGCAATTCGCTGCGACGTATCGTATTCAACAGTACTTGATTTTGATTGACTAATTAGGGTTGCCTTAATTAGGTGTTAATTAGGTGTGCCGTTAATCCCGTAAGTGTAGGAAATGTTTTATTGCGGTAGGGGGTGGTAACCTTCCCCACTGGATGGCGAGATCCTGCACCGACTTACACATTGTCTTGAGGGGTTTTCCCCATTGAGGATTCTCCCTCGAGCAGGGCACCGCCACAGTCGGGACAAACTCTAAGCTTCCGATAAGTGTGCTAGAGTAGTGCGTGTAAGTGTGTGTAAATGAAAGGAGAGGATTGGACAAGGAAGAGGAAGGAAAGATTGCGCACAGTCCGTGGCCCTGTTTTTAGACAACTGTTCCGGTATTCGCATGGTGTTGATCGGAGAAGCCATTGAAAACTACCGATCAGAACAGTGGGCCGCTAGAATTATCCTCCAGACAGCAGCTGAACTTGTTCTAACTATCTAGCTAGAGTCGAAAATTTTGCCATCGTCAGGACTCGAACCCTAGGACCTCCCAGTCAGAGGTACTATAGGGACATTGACATACCCTGAGCCACCTACGCCAGTCTGTACTTGCTTTACAGTGTATTTATTGTAATGAAGGACTACTTATCGTACATGTCTCAAATCTAATGTTCTCTTCGTTGGTATGGAGTATCTCAATATCTGAGTAATTATTCTGCATTTGACTTCCCACTACTTTCTTCTAGTAACTTAAATTCAAATATTTGTATTAACCCAACCCAATTTAGTACAGTCACACACTTTTTCTGCTACCGTTTTTTCTTTCTCGTATACCTACGTATTGTTATACGGAGTAATGTAGGAAGTATAGTGAAAGTTATGAATTTCTGCGGAAAATCGATTTCGATATTTCAACAGAAACATAGGTTTTGACGTCCCCTGTCAAGAAAAAAGTTGTTTTTCAAAACTTCGTTCGTCTGCCTATCGTATGTAAACAATACTAGCACATAAACTATGGGTAGAATTGATTCCATACTGAATTTTCTCCAGTCTATCTTGCCTCACTCCATGCTCTGCGATATTCAATAACATTTTTCAGTTTTTGGGGGCACTTTACATGAAACTCCTGTAATATTTTCAAAATTATCTCAAAAATGGCTCTGGATTGTTTCTTTTAGCCTTTTTTTGAAAGAGAATGTATTTTTATTGTGTGGCGGTAAACAGCGAATTATCAAGAGAAAAACTCTTACTTTTGGGCCCTGGTAACGAAAAACTGGATAAATTATGTTTTTTTTAAAGTAAACCACTTCTTCTAATGTGTAATGTAGTCAGAATCCATGTTGTGTGGGCCCGTGATACCGAAAAATCTATTGGTGGCAAAACGTCTGACTGTCCATCCGCCTGTCCGACTTGTCTGTGGTCAACGCTAGCGTCTAAATCGTTCAGCCAATTTTCTCCAAAATTGATATTCCCAGATCTATCTGAATAAACGAATTTGTGAGTTTCAAACTGATATTTTGATTTTTGTAGACATTTTACATGAATCCTTGACAACTTTTTCACTTTTCTAACAAATGGGTCCAAATTTTTTGATTAAACTTTATTTCCATATGGCCCAAAAGACGCTTCAAAGAATAGTGCAAGTCTCGCGTTCGTTAAAATCCTTAATTTTTCGAAAATTGCAAAACTTGAAATTTCTTAGGCACCTCGCTGCAATATTGAAGATAGAGATTTTTCTGGAATGAAATCTGCTCTCTAAAGACAGAAATAGGGTCATGTAAAATTTTTCGAAAATATGCGAAGTGTTCGCGTAATTTGGCGCAAAATACAGGAAGTTTTATTTTTGATATACTTTGCAAGCTGCAGATTTTATTTCAATTTCCTTAGTTATTTAACATACTGTTAAGGTCCAAACACTTTATTGACAATCTCCTTATCGACTTGTTTTTCTTTTTTTTATGTACATATCAACACATTACATAACGTTTCAAAGATTGGTTTTTCTCCTTCTTCAGGTGCTTATGCATTTTTAATTTTTAACTCAACGGAAAATCTTGTTTCCATGTCATATTGTGTTGTAAATTTCACTAGCCATACGTTTACTTCATTCGAGTAGGCAATGATCTGCATAGACTATGTTTTTGGCAACCAGTCACAGATGAATGTGGAGTAGGTCCTACGAAACGTTAAGTAACGTAATATGTAGATAATGAAAAGAAAAACAAGTGGATAAGGTGATTGTAAACAAAGTGTTTGGACCTTATCCGTATGTTAAATTACTACAGGAATGTTTTTCTCAAAAACCGTTCAAAGGTTTTTCTTTGAAGTTTTTCCTCGCAGTGTCAAGGGACTTGAAACTATTCGTTCCGTTACGAGGAAACTATAGTTAATATAGATATACGTGTAGTAATGTTTTCGATTTTATTTGATGTATTATTTCTCATACTACAAGATTTAATGAATGTATAGAGACAGACACCTGTGAAGAAGGCATATTCAGAACATGGACATATTATGTAGATCAAGGGATCTAGTTTAAAGATTTTTACTCTACTTTATATGACATGGTGTTAATGTAAGATACTGAAGATAAAATGCGGATAGCAGCGTATAGAATAAGCCGAATTGCAACTGAATATTTTCTTGAAATATCCCCAGAAAAACTAAAACAATGGTATTCAAAAGGAAAATCCCAGTGGGGCCAAAAATTTGGATGTATGAAAAAGTATCTGAACAACTAAAATATTTCAAATATCTAGAATGCCGTCTCGTGTTAGTGAGTTGTTGATTTAGACAAAATATTTATTAGATTTAGAAGTATTTGTAGTACAATTATTAGACACTTAAAAATAGAATAAAGAGAAACAAGAGAAATATTATTTAGTTCAATAGCTGTACCAGTGTGACTCCAAAACGTTTATGAGTTAAAAACTCGATATCGATTTACTGCAATATTACATTACTTTCTTATGTTCGAGAACTACATATATTACACCATATCGACGTACGCATGCGCGAAAGTAACTCGTGGTGCTACAAACGAACAGAGTTTCTAGAATGATTTCTAACTACTCTACTATGATATACTACTACATAAACCTGCAAAAGTGTTTTCAACCACCAAAACTTATTTTCCGCTCCAAAGCCCGAACTCAGATTGTCAGACTTAACTTGCCGTCACTCATACCACTACACCACAGAAGTGCCGTATGGGTCGAGCTCGTATGCAAATGCATGTAAACGTAAAAGCTCGCTTCATGTAAAAATCCCTTACAAATGAAAATATCCGTTTGAAACTCCCAAAACCTCGCGATCGTTCATATCGATCAGAGAATATCAATTTTGGAGAAAATCGACCGAACAATTTAGGTGCTAGCGTTGACCACAGACGGACACACAGGAGTTTTACCGTAAATCGATTTTTCGGTACCAAGGACTCACAAAACATAGATTCTGGCTACACCACGCGTTATAGGATTTTTTCTATGTTCATCAATTACATTTATTCACTTTGACGTAACTAGGGTCTGGCAATGAGAATTTTTCTGCCGAAAATTCGCCGTTTTTCGATGCACGATTACATTTCCTTCTCTTCTTTTGAGGTACCTTGTAAGGACGAAAATGTAAAATCAATTACGTGATGGCCATGCAGAGGATGTCATTAAAAATTTGGAACTTTATATGAAATAAAAAACAAACAGTAGGACTAAGACCGCCTTTGAGGTCGGATATTATTAAGTCTCAATTCACAAACATCGTATGGTTGTATAGGTGTGAATTAATGATCTATCTTACGAGAAACTTGTTTAAGTGAAGCGATATTGATCTGCACTGCAGCACCTATCTGCCTGATATGAACGGACGAGAATATTTTAAATCCTATGAAACAAAGAAAAACCTGTAATAAGCTGGCATTGTGATTTTGTGTATGGGAAACTATAAGCAGATATAGTGTTCGTTGTCTCTGAACTCTAATTGTCTGCTCGTATGGGAATCGTTCAAAGAAATTCGTTCTTTAATTATAGGTGGCATGTGGAGAGTAGTATATTTTTAATTTTTAGTCAGTAGTTCTTTATATTTTTGTAATTAATTTACATTAATACATTATTGAAATTTAGTATATTTCTTTGAGAAATTGAATAAGATATAATTACGGGACCCCATTCATGTTTTTAAAGGAAATAATCGATACTGCTATTAACTATTATATCTTTGATATGCAAATTAATAATAAATCGAAAGAAATAGAATCATATCTTACACTTGTTTACAGAAATATATACAAATTGTTAATGGCTAGGAGACAATATTTACGTATTTTATCCAGTTTAAAATCGTATCTAAAGTGTTATCAATGAACACATAGGACAATGAAACTTATTGTATAAGTAATGTGTGTCTAACTGATTAGGTTTCTTTATGAAGATTTTGAAACTGCTTTTAATCTCGGCATCCTGTGCTACGATGGCCAATAAGAAGGCCAATATCGTTGACGTGACCGACATCGGAAGGGGAAACGAGAGATGGAAATCATTCAGAGCTTCTGAAGCCTATTATCCAGGAAGTAATTATGAACATTTGCGTAAGAAACCACTAGAGTCCATTTGAATTGCAGATTACCTGAATGAAAAGGGAGTTGTTCGTGGTTCTGCTGGCTATTCAGCCATTGTGCTCGTCTGTAATGCACTTATCCTCGTTGCCAGCACCCACTGCCGATCGAATGTGGGTTACGTTCGAAAATTTCCATTCTTTTTTTTTTTGTTTTATCTTCACCATTGATCATTATTTTTATGCGCTCTCCAGACAGCCCAATAAATGAATTCTCCATTCATTAGTCTCATAACCAGACATTCATAATTAATATTAATGGGTTAAGACGCGGTATAAGTACTGCAGTAATTTGTGCACTCTACAAACTGAGACTGTACGTGTGTTGTCGATACATAATGGTTCCAAAATTCGTGTTCAGCAGATGCTCTGATAAAACTATCATATCCTAAATTGGATAATTTTTGTTGTTATATTGCTCATGTAGTTTTGTCCAGTGAAGGTGTCTCATTCATGGGACTTTTCTTTACTTTTAATCCGCAATATTAAACGTGCAAAAAAGCTAGTGACGAAGTTCTGTTCAGCTGAATTCTCATCATTAATTCATTTCATCATCCATGATATGAAATTAATACTGAATAAAACATTCAAGTTTACCATTTATTTTATCTATACCATAAAAAGAATATTACATAGAATATTACAATAGAACATTACGAAACGATGAAATAATAATGTTATTAATACACGAGTGTGATATTACGATAGAAGCGAGACACGAGCGAGTGTCGTAGACATCTCATTAGTGTATTAATATCCATTACATCGAGTTTCATACGGTACTTTTTCTGTGACTTTTATAAGTTAAACATTTCCATGGAATCGTTTTGTGGCGGTTGACATGCAGGATTCAGCCAAGGCCACCAAGCGGACAACTCCCCAACCCTACTCTCCTATGCTGCTGCAAGTGGTTATAGTACCAGTCCGCTTGCGAGGGAATACTGCGCTATTCAAATAAGATCGAAGTAAAATTACAATCCTATTTATTTTAAATATTATTCAACGAAAATATTGCTACTAATAAAAGAAATTAAAACTGACAAGTATGCCATATCAAATACAATTTTAATGTACACAATCGAACGAAACATTTCTAGAACGATTCTCAATGATTAATTGTCAATACTTGGTTTGTAAACTTCTCTGTATTTTCAAGAACCTGTATCACCATAAAACATGTAACGTAATGAGTATCATTATGCACTGGTTGCAACCATCAAATGACATTATACAATGCATTATACAAATGCATTATACAATGGGAGTAGAAAAATAAATTTACCTGATGAAGTAATTGTAGATTGCTTCAGTACTAGCAAACATTCAGATCCTGTAGTTGTAGATATGTTCTTTGAAGTCACGAAAACGCATCTAATGATAATTCTCTTCGTAGAGTTACGAGCTGGGATGCTTACTAGCTCGATAAATGTAACATTGCACATTTTCAACAAACGCCTATTATTTTATTCTTTGTTCACCGCACGATGAAATGAGAGAGAAGACGTTGTCAGTGATATGCTAATTTAATTTTCAACATGTTTCGCTTTCGCCAGTGTTCAGTTCGAGAAAAAAATTAGATCCTGAAAGTATATTGAAAACCCTTGAGGGTTGAGTCTAACCAGTAGGCCTTAGATATGAAGACAAATGCCTATTTAGTTCCTTTAGGAGATTGTGTAAAATAATTGCAGATGTCTAAGAAACATAAAATATATATCTATTAGAAGTATCTAATAAATCCTGAAATTTAAAAGGGCGATTGATGCCTATTTTAATACTTTTTGTCTAAACTTTCCTAAAACAAGTAATTTTCAAAAATTATAATATTTTATTTACTCGGTTTTTGTATATTTGTTATAGCAAAACGCAAATATTTCCCGGAATTTCCCAATACCCGAATACTTCCTGATCTAATACGCAATTGACTATCCACAGATATCTCTCACCGAACCCACTGAACCTAAGGAGACAATATAAAGAGAATGTTTCTCGTCATTTCCGATCAGCACTCACTTCTTAGGCAATTGAACCCATTCGCTGTCCAGCTCCGGTTAACAGGTTGAGAATGAAAAGTGTGAAAGAATGAATGAAATGAAGAGAAATTAAAGTGAATAAAATAACATGCCTGTAGGTACTCTGATAAATGTAACAAGTAGTGCTAACAGAGCATGTACTTTCTCCCTCTATTTTTACGCAAAATTACACAAAAATTACTCGAATTTTCGAAAAATTGTGTACATGCCTTTTTTCAAAATCTATCTTTATGGAACTTTATGGAACAATTACGAAGATGGATATTTTTCCCACGAAAGGAAAAATATCTATCTTCATAATTGTAGTTGTAGGAATTCGGCAAAAAATTGAATTGTTTGCAATTTTCGAAAAATTAGTTTTCATGAACATGAGACCTGTACCAACGTCCTACATCGTACAACAAAATCTAATCAAAAACGAAAATAACCGAGTGTAGAGTCGTGTAGAATTTAAAATATCGGTTTCAAATTTAAGGGGCCGCAACATCATCAAGATCGATTGGGAATATCAAGTTTGGAGAAAATCGCCTGAAACGTTTAGCCGTTAACGTTGTGCACAAACGGACAGACAGATGTTTTCCGTCATTCCCCTTTTCGATATCAAGGGCCCACAAATCATGAATTCTGGCTGCACCACGTGTTAGAGGATGTTTTTCTAAATTTATGAAATGGATTTACCCAAGTTTTCGTTGCCAGGGCTATGGAAGAAGAGGTTTTCTGCCGAAAATTCGCTGTTTTTTTCACGCAGCATTACATAACTCTTCTCCGTAGAGAAACGCTCTCCGTTTCTGTCAAATTATTTCTGCAGCCAGCTTCCGAATTTATATCATTTTTAGGCGCCAGGAAAGGGTTGCGATTTTAAAATTCCCGCAAACACATCTAAAGGGAAATAATTATCCTCCTAGCTCTGCCGGTGGGGTTCTTACGAAAATAATCGTTGCCGGTACTTACTTTCTTCCTAGCAAACGATTATTCGATCCGCTCTCCATACGGAAGAAGCGAGGAATCTGAAATTTCTTTCTGGAAAGAAATTATTAAACTGTGGATTGCACAAGATGCTAAAGAAATGATAATCAGCTTTTCTTTTTCAGAATGAGAACGTTATAAGTTTATTTATTGATTAATTATTTTTAACATGAAATGTCACCTTGGTCATGACCGATCGTAAAAATTGTCTATAGCGCTATTATTCTTACTATTTTATATATCCATGCGCTCTTGGACGATGAGGCCAGGAAGAATCCACCACTCCGAACAATCTTCTCTCTTGTATCTTGTTCTCGGTCCGCTGCCGGGTCAATGTCTTCCTCAACTTAATTGTTTCACTTACTTCCCTATTCTTTGCCACGGATGGGCACTAACTCCACGACTGTCACGTTTTACTTAGTCCACGATACACGAAAGTCTATTTCTTCTAATTAATTCCTCCAACTTTTAACGCGATAAAATATAAAGTTCATTCCCTAAACTACAAGATATGTCTCGAGCCTCTCTTCCCTGCTCTCACGTCCGTATTTTTCTTCAAGTCCGATTTGTGCACTCCCGGTGCCAGAATTATTCAAAAGTCCCAACTTTCAGTCTGGTATGTCACAGTAGCGAGAAAGTAAAAAGTACCTAACTTCTTTTCTGATCAGTTTTAGATCCAGTAACTTTACTTTCATGTACAATATTTTAAAATGTTTAGTTTAGTAATTTTCTAACCTATTTTAAGTGCCTAAAATGTCACTTTAGATGTGTAATTCCATAATTTTGTGCCTAAATCATCATTTTGGTACCTATTAATCAGTAAAGAAGTTTCGGAAAACATGTGTTTTTAACATAAAATAAAATAAATCAGAGATGGCGCCCGCATGCTCCTCCAATGCGAAGTACAGCCATTAGGACTTTACAATAAGTTGTCGTAGGGCGTTGCCTTGGAAGGACACATTAGCAGCGTTGAGCCACGGGAGGCGTCGACGACTGAGGTGACAGCAGCGGGGTCCTGCCGAGTGCGGTGATGTGACGAGGCAAGCGTAAACTGACGGCAAGACGTGAAGTGTGGTCAGCGTAGACCAGGCCTGTCCAACCTCGCCCGCACAAACTACTTGCCCGCCTGGGAAACGCGGCGCTCGTGCGATCATGAACAACGTCTCCTAATTCCGCTCTCATTTCCCTAGAAATAAACAAAAAGGGAAATGCGCGCAAGTTGAAGCGGCGCGAGACAGGGAATAGTGTCTTCACACGAAAATAGGTTTGCAGATTTTTTCTACAAAAAACAAATGATATTTGAAGTACGACTATGTTTTTTACTATTTATTGCTGCTTTATGTTTATATACTTTTCAATTTCAACCTTTTATAAACAGTTTTGCCATGGGGCAGGAATAAGTTTGAATGGCAAATTCTTTACTTTTCGTTTTGTGTTATGATTCATTAAATTATCATTTTATTAAATCAAGAGTGGGCCAGGTATCCGTCGATGACCCGTCACTCTGGAGCCATTTGTACATTCCTTAATTTTAAATCTCTCGTCTGTTCTTTTGGATGGATTACTCGTGAACTCCAGTAAACCTTACCCCCAATTCTGACACTTCTGACGTAAACTGAATTTCTGAAGCGAAGTGGGCTGCTCGTCCCAGCGGCGATTTCTGTGGTGGACACGATGTCTCACTCTGCTACGAACTTTGCGTGTACTAATGATGCAACAGGAGAAGGGATATAAAAAAAACTATTGAAATTTTGATGTAGTTTTGGACTTCGGTTCGTGCATAGCACGTAAAAGCATTGCAATTTGAATGAGTATTATTGTATGTGCTAGAGAGCGTTTGATGAAACATTCTACAATGCGATCGGTACTACATCTCACCTTTGAGTGTACTTATTGACAAGAAATCATACAATTAAACCACAAAGAGTTCAAATATTTGTTTGCCTAGAAAACCATAAGATCTGAGGCATGGAGTAATATTGTGACCTCAGTTTCTGGACAAAACTGTATTCAAACACTCAGTTGATGAGTAATGGGACATTTTCACGTCAAATAAAAGTGTTTCACATCATTGGGAAGATATAAGCTGCAAGAAATTGATTGTTATTGATCAGGAACTTTAATAATGAGATCGATGTGCAGAGGATGACACACAAGACATTTTCAATACGTACGTGTTAAGCTACTACAAATATCAATGGTCGGAAAAATATTGTACGGTTCTCGATAAACTTTCATCTTTTGGGACTTATTTTGGAATTCATTCTGATATTGAAAATGAAGGAAATATAAAAATAAAAATTGAATGAATACTATATATGGAAGTAATTTCTGTTAGGAGAAGTGAACAATGGGGGGTGTAAAGATGTATTTTAAAATTTGAATTTCACAATCTGAATTTTTTGAATTTCTTTTCTACGAAAAATTTCATCATTCTGTCCGTTTTCATTTTAGTCTACGACTAGTTTGACTTTTTAGCTTCGCCACTCCTCTATTTTCTCGACAATGGCAGCGTTTTACAAGACTGTGTCGTTTTCAACGAGCTGAATCGTGGAACATAAAATGCTTGGGTCTAATAATCTCACTCACTTGTGGGGTAGTTACGTTTGTGTGAGAGTTATCGATTTTCGAAAAAAAAAAATCCTAAAATTTGGCGCGATCCGCAACCTTTTGCAGTAGTTGAAACAGTAGATTTTATTATTTAAATTCAATTCAATTCGATTCAATTTCATTAGTAATTTGTTTACAGGATTTGCCTATTACAAATTTCCGAGTATATTCGCGGCGCTTTAACTTCTTATAAATAGCTTACAAATAAATTCTGATAGAATAGACAGCATAAGATACAATATAAATAACACAACAAATACAAATAATACAGTAACACAATACAAAATAATACAATAACAGAAGATACAAAGTAATTGAGACAACAGAACATACAAATATATACAAAACAAACTGTATCAAGTGAGGCTTGACGCGTTATAGATATGTCATTCATTAGTGCTTATGGAATTTAGCTTGAACTATTCATTTATAATGAATGCCCGTAATTTCAGAATTGATAACATTAAGTAATATAGAGGTTTAGATCTTTCAGAGTTTAGATTAACCAAACAATTGGGAAATGATAATGAATCATTGTGATATGGTCCTATTTAAAGTAATAAGTGTTAGCGGAACTTGGTAGTCAAAATCGTTACGGCGGGTGCGCCTTTACAATTTCGAGTCGAAGGGTCGCAGGTTTGAGATCCGCCGCGGACACGGATGTTTACTTGTGTATTATGATATAGTGGATCTCTCCAAACCACTATGTGTATCCACTATATTTCTTCCATTTCTGGTCGACCTGAGTGGATCAGAGGCTTTGCGTTTAAGTACGCATTACATCCGGGCCGTGGATTGGAATCCCTTGAAAGGCATGGATTATTGCGTAGTGGTTCCCTCACCCACCACGTATCACTTTTCAAATCCCCTTCCTTACCTTTCCAGACTTGGGTTTCCTTCCTTGAACTGGTTCTAGGGAGCCGAAATAATCTACGGGATACCATGTCGATAAAAATGCCTTAAAGCTGAGCAACAAGTGAATGATGTTATGTAGAAAACATCAGCCACAGCAATCATTATGGTTCAAAAATGGCTTGAATTCTTAAAATTTTAATCTGAAAGGATCCAAGCCAAAAATTAGATATGCGTTTGTGTGGAATTTGCCTTTAGAATGGTTAGTAAAGTTGTACATATACACCACATGGAAAATAGGAAACCTAGAAAACATTGTTTCAGATCGATCAGTATTAAGAATCAAAGCCTAATGAAATGAGGGAGATTTACCAATTCTGAAACAATACAATGACCATTCACTGTGCTCGCAGAGTTGAAAATGTTTCTGAAAATGTAATTGATATGTTTTATTTTTACCAAGACCTGTACTTATATGTGTTAGAACTATGGCAAAGAAACTTTACTGATCAGCTTAACTTAATAACGTAATTCACCACGTATGGTAACTATAAATATATAGTAATAGTAAGTAAATAGTAAGTACATAGTAACTATTCACTGAAATTCTTTTGTGAAAGAACACACATCAGACGTTTGCTGGACATTGTGTTTATATATCCTGAATACATTTAATAATCTTTGCATTAAAACTACTCTTTGAACTTAAGAAAACTAGCTATTTTTGCTTTGCTAACGATGAACTCACAATGACGTGTCTTCTCGAAGAGGAAATGTCGAATGATTTCATTAGATTACAACTCACGCAGTTAAATAATGAAGAAATGACGGCAGTAAAGAGTTAATTCTATTGATTTTATGATTTTATTAAAATTGAGTGCTTATAGTACTAGAAAACTGGTTAATAATAGCAAGCGATGAAACATTTAGGAGCACACTGCCTTTCACCTAAAGCAAAAATTATGAAATTTGGTTGAGGAGGAGGCTCAATCAAACTTCGTTCTAAACTAAAACCCTTAGTGTTTTAAATATAAATAGTTTGGAAAGTTTTTAAATGTCAGTGATTTTAATGAAAAATCGGAACTATATTTATAAATTCCTATTTTCCTATTCGAGCAAAAAAAAAGAAAATTCCAGAAAAAATTTAATAATCTTCCTGTAAATTTTTGAAAATGGCAAAAGGTGTTTCATGCAAAGTACCTTCCGAATTAAAATATCTTCATGATATCCGAACGGCAGAACTAGATCTTATTCCAAGGGTATTTACGAAATTTCGGCTCAAAACTTTCTAATCTGGCAGAGTTGTGCACGACACATCCATCCATACCTCTCGACATCCAGATTTTTGGGTACAAATTTATATCTCTTCTCCACCAGCACCGAAGTATCTATCTGTAGAACAGAATTAACCTTAATCTTGATGTATGTGTAATCAGAGCTTAAAAGTGTCTTAAACCTTCAGGATAGAATATTCGAAATCGTATTGCTGAAGTGGATTATTTGCTCAAAAATGGCAAACTAAAATATCACTAGTTTTATTAGCATATAGAGTAGACTGAAAGAAATGATTACTAATTGAAACAATTTTTTACAATCGTAAAGAAAGTACATAGTTTTGAAGAAAATGAATATTTCTTGCTCGAACTCAATAGTTATAGGAAGTATGTTACAATGATAAAATAGTAATCAACGGAAGTTCTTTTAATTTTGCACTAAAAATATTTTTACACATCAGCACTTATGTAAGAACTCTTTACCAATGGTGTGTAAAATTATTAAAATGTTTGCAAAATTACATAAACATTCGCGAAAACCAGTCCTGCCGACTTAAGATTACAAATTTGCGATAAGAGCACATCTAAATCTTAATTGAAAAGAATGTTGAATTGTAAGAAATTGAGAGGCAGAATGTGACGTTATCGAAACATCGCGAATCTCTTGGAGCTTATTAAAACATAATAAAACAGAAAAGGTTATATTTGAATAATCTGGCAATTGAAGAAATTACGAATTATGTTAAAATAACATGTGGAACGTCAAAGACATAATTTAAATTTATGGAATAATTTACTGTTCATATGGCGCGAGGGTCGGCAGGCTGGGCGACTATAAATACCGTGCGTAATCCACCCTAAGATTATTCATCCATCACACTATCCTGCCATCTCTGCTGAAGGAAACCAAACTGTACAATTAGTCTAATCACAATATGGATTACTGCCTTGAAGTACTCACAGGTAGAGAGAATTCGTATTTTATATCTTTATAATTACTTCATCAATCACAATCACTCTTCACAGTGGTTCTCAGGTAGTTTCAGGTTGTCCTTCTGAGATAGTCCGTCGAATGTTGACGTATTTCGAAACACAGTGAAAGGTAAAGGTGACAGGTTACAATTTAGTGCTGTACCGCTCCCATTTGGGCTAGGCGGCTGCATAGTAGCAGAAACGAATTCGGAATATTCCCAGATAAGAAAAAGTTGAATTATTAATATTATAACGGAACTAAAAAATGATAAATAATTCACTTTTTAAAATAAAACAACTGCAAGTATCACAAAAAAGAAAACAGTAATTATTTAATTACGAAGATATATAAGTTATTTAGTACTAAAGTAAAAAATATTCTATTGTTTTCGCAAGTTTTCAAATTTTGTTTATTAATACTTATTTTATTAATATATCATCATATTAATATATTTACTACATATAATCCGCAAATAATAATAATAATAATAATAATAATAATAATAATAATAATAAGCACTTGACTAAGATCCCAGGCTGCAGTAAGCACTATGAAATTCAGGATATCGTACTCTATGGTACGGCGCACATTTTGCGCAAGGTGTTGTAGAACCAAATAGATCACCGAATCTACACCTTAGGAAGCTGGGTGCAACCTGGTGTGGATTTTCGTTTACTGCCGGAACCCAAGATCATTCACCGTGAGAAAGGAAGATGATGATGATAATAATAATAATAATAATAATAATAATAATAATAATAATAATAATAATAATAATAATAATAATAATAATAATAATAATATCTAGCAACACTAGTTTTGCAGTGATATGTAACTGAATATAACTTTAATTGATTATTAAAAAGAGTAGTATTTTTTGGGAATAAATAACTTGCCGGGTTAAAGACTTGGTTCCAGAAAATGAGAAATACTTAGTACAGAAAAAAATACTTTGCATATTTCAGAGTTGTGAAAAAATGAACCTTTGTTAATGTTTTTCTTGACTGAAAGTGTCTAATCAGCTTTATCGGGAATGCCACTTTCTTGAGAAGCAAATGAAATAAGATTTTAATTCTAGAAACAACAGCACAACTTTCCTTCCTGCGCTATATTGTTATTTGGAGCCTTTCAAAATAATTTCGCTCCTTTGGTAAACTCGAGGTCTTCATAGAACATATGACTTTAATGTATGTGGAACATATGTGATTTGATATTTCAAAAATATTATGGGATGGAAGAGAAAACTATTCCTTCAATTTGTTCTGAGGCTTGTGCTTTACTGGTAGAAATAGGATTTGAAATATGCTTTTTACGATGTTTGGCTTGTTTCACAGGGTGAGATTCTTGAATGTGTTTTCAGCATTGAACAAACACCACTCTGTTCAACTGTCATCTTGAATGCGTACACCAGAGACGTTCGGGATGAATGATTCATTATACTCAGCTAATTGAATTCATCCATATTCCTTTGAGCATTAATATAAGCATATTTTACACAAATATTAAACACATTTTATTGAAATATTATTCTTAAAAAATTTGCTTTTTAGTTTTTCACTAACATGAAACAAATTCGATTACTGGTGTTTAAATATAATTGCTTGGATTATCGCACACGTTTTCTTGATCTGTTTGCTTAAATGGCTTTCGACAGAAAGACAAATATAAACACTAACATACATAGTCAACGAATACACAATATTTTTATAGATAATTATTATGAGATAGTAATTTATTAGTTTAAATCGCGAGATGATTTCAGAAGGTAGGAGTACATTTCTTTTTCCTCTCCATGATAAATAATTGTCTATTGGATTGGAGGAACATTTAATGAAAACAATTGGAATATTTTGAATATTTC